>OU015754.1:6945555-6985574 GCA_907169655.1 Acomys percivali | reverse complement strand
ACACACACACACACACACACACACACACACACACACACACACACACAATCTCACTGTGTAGTGCTGGCTGTCCTGGAACTCCCCAGTAGATCACGTTAGCTTCAAAACTCACAGTGCACAGTGGACAGCTCTGGGTTGTTTGAGGCAGGGTTTTCTGTTGTTATGCTTCCTACTGGGGCCAGCTGTCCCTGGCATTACCCAGCCTCTGCCTCCCATCTAATATAGGCTGTTGGGATTACAGATTTGCATCTCTGTGTTGGGCTTTTATGTGGTCTCTGGGGATCCAAACTCAGGTTGCCAGGGTTATGTGGCAAGCTCCTTTAACCTGCTAAGCAACCCCTCAGGCCCGGGATTATTGAAATCTTAATTCTGGGAATGTTTCTCTTTGGATTCCTAAACCAAAGGCCTCTCATGGTTGGGAAGCTTTGTTGCAAATCTTCTGTGTGGATCTAGGACACAGAGCCTCCTCTTTTTGGTTCTGACTTGAGTGGGAATGAAACATTCCCACTGACTCCAGGCTTCAAACTCTAGAATATGAACGTCTCCAGTCTGCTGCATGTGTCTCCTGGAATCTTTCCTCAGTATGTTCCTTTTTTCTTTTTTTAAAAATAGCATTTCTGAGCTGTGAATGATTTTTCTGTAAAAAGCCTCTTCTGCCACTTTGTGTTTAGAAAAGAGGGAGAGGCACCCATGTGCTAGCCCTGCCCTCTCCAGCCGGTCCCTGCAGTTCACACTGCCAACCTCTCTGGCCACCTTCTGCTCATAGGAACTCTGCTGTTCTGACCACCTGGGAGATGTTGCCATAGTAGCTTTCCTTTGAGGCCTGATGGAAAGCAAGGGTTTGGGATCAAAGTGTTGAGACATGACCACAGAATCCTTGAGGACTTTGCCCTGGAGTGGCTGGAGCATCCTTGCAGAGTTTTCAGCCTAGACAGCTCACTTTACCTTCTCCCCTGGGTTGTGAGATGAGAACCAGATGGGCCACACCCCTCTCTGCCCCCTGTGTCCTAAAATAGCACTCTCCTACCCCCACCCCAGCATTAAATTCCTCAACTGTTCTACCTTCTCAGTGTTTGTGAGTGGGAAATGGAATGCCAGATGTCCTGCAGCTGTATCCAGTTTGTCTCGGAGGGAGTTATGATTCAGGCTTTCCCAGCAAGATGGGAGGAAGCATCTCCGAGGCTCTTTAAGGCAATTTACTGGGAAGCATCGATTGTGCTTGTGTGTGGAGGTGTGATGGGTGCAGGGAGACTCCTCAGTCTGTGTGGAGACTGCTCAGATTTTTCTATTTAAGAAACTGGTGGGTTGTTCTTTCAGAGGACCCGGGGCTTGCTTCCCCACATCCACATGGTAGCTCACAACTGCCTGTGAACTCCAGCTTTCGGGGACCCAACACCCTTTTCTGACCTCAGGCAAAACACCCGTGCACATAAAATAAACTAAAAATAAGTAGAAAGAAGGCGGAGAGGGCTCAAAGATGGCTCAATGGGTATAAGCACTTCCTGCCAAGCCTTATGACCTTGAGTTCAAAACCCACATGGTGGGAGGAGAGTATTGATTGCTGTTAGTTGTCCTCTGACCTCCATATGGATGCACACGCATACATTCACCAGGTGGGGTCAGGGAGCCAATCACAGGTACATTATGCATATACGCACTTTCTCTAACATTTTACTCTTTCTCCTTCTCTTTCATATAGTCTGCCTGAGGTACGTTTTGTTAGACTTAGTGACTTACTTTGTTAGGTATATGTCAAAAGACACTGATTAGGAAACATACAAGACCGATTTCCTCTTTGTTTAAAGGCAAAACCTTTTTTGTTGTTTATTTTTCGAGACAGAGTCTCTCTGTGTAGCCCTGGCTGTCTTGTACTCACTTTGTAGACCAGGCTGGCCTTGAACTCACAGAGATCTGCTTCCCTCTGCCTCCTGAGTGCTGGGATATTAAAAAAAAATTTTTTTTGTCTGATAATCTGCATTTTGTGTGTGTGTGAACTTCATCAGTCTTTATTCCATAGTTGCTCTTTGTAGGCAGAGCAGTATCTGCAGCACTTAGTTGGGTATGTGGTAGAGAATGTGTTCTTACTGACCGTTATGACAGACTGTACTGGTGTGATAGCCAGCATCGCAGGTGCTCGGTTCCCTGTGTCCAGTGCTGCATTGTCCAGTTTTCCTGATGTTTGAATGCACAGAATGTGAAAATGAAACAGGTATAGAGGACAGAGATTAAACTAGGGATTCCAAAGCAGAAAGACCAACTCCACACCTGGATTTATTTTGTTTTATGCCTGTGGGTGTGCTGCATGCATCTATGAATAAAAGAGTACGCAGGCCCTTCGTGTGTTTGCTGGCTTGTGTTCCATGTGTTGTATGACTGTACCATGTGTGTGCCTGGTGCCTGAAGAGCCCAGAAGAGAGGGTGTTGGATCCTCGGAGCAGTGGTTACAGATGGTTATGTGCTTCCATGTGCTGGGACTTAAACGCTGGAAGAGTATCCAGTGCTCTGAACTGTTAAACCGTGGCTCCAGCCCTTAAGAGCCTGTACTTTAAACCAGGCTGGCCTTGAACTCACAGTGATCTACCTGTCTCTGCCTCCTGAGTGAACTGAGGTACATTTTACATACTATAACATTTACTGTTTTGATTGCACAGTTCAATGACAGTTGCTACCTAGTTTAGCTTTTAAAAACTTTGTTTTTGTTTATGTTTTGTTTTTTGACAGGGTTTCTCTGTCTAATAGTCCTGGCTATCTTGGAACTCTTCGTAGACCAGGCTGGCCTTGAACTCAGAGATCTGCCTGCCTTTGCCTCCCGAGTGTAAAAAATTTTTATATCCTCAAAAAATTCCTTATTACTGTTTGTGGTAAGTTCCCCGCCAGTCCTCTTTAACATAGCATTTATGCTGTAGCATGTGTTGGTGGGTTCTCTTTCTACTTGAATAGGACTCCAGTATAAATAAGGCTATACAACAACTCTTCAAAAAAGATTTATTATTTTAAAAGTTGTGCATGCGCCGGGTGTGGTGGCGTATGTCTTTAATCCCAGCACTCGGGAGGCAGAGGCAGGGGGTCGCTGTGAGTTTGAGGCCAGCCTGGTCTACAAAGTGAGTCCAGGACAGCCAAGACTAACACAAGAAACCCTATCTCGAAAAACAAACAAAACAAAACAGAAATTGTGGGTGCATGCACGAGTGTGCACATGTGAGTACCAGTGCCCGAGGAGGTTAGAAGAAGAGCATCAGCTCCCCTGGAGCTGGAGTTATGGAGTAGTTGGGGTAGAAGGGGGTGGTGAGATGCCTGACATGGGTGCTAGGAAGCAAATTTGAGTCTTCTGGGAAAGCAACACACATTCTTAGCTGTTGAGTGTAGGCTCAGTTTTCTTAACACTTATATTTTATTATGAACTTATTAACCGAGCGTACCTCACTTATAACCCAACTAACCTAAACAAGAGAAAAAGGAGATTAAAGAACACAAGATTGAAACCTTCTGGGTATCAGTTCCCAGGAATGATTCTCCTATGTAGTCAGAAGGATTTCTTATGCTGGAACCTGGAACAGGCGGTTCTCACTAGGAGTGATGAACATCCAAACAATCCCAAGTCTCCAAAGACCTCCTGCTTTGGCTCACATTTATATCTCCTCTCAGAATCTGTTCAAGGATGTTTTTCAGCTGGTAACAACCAAGCTCCCCCACAAGGTGGTTCGATTTGTAAGGGGATAAACATAACCTGCTCTCTCACAAGCCTGTTTCTCATCCCACACTTAGGATCTAAACAAAAAACATGTTTATCTCTCCTTCAATTGAGCCATCCCTCCAGCCCCCTGCCACAACTGTTTTTATTCACTCATAGTGGATGTTTTCATTGTTTCCATCATTGGCTCTTGTGGTCCTTCTGTGGTCCTTGCTTAAAATGTTTGTTCTCAGGTATATATAGAGAAACAAAATTGATGGGTGTTTAGCTAGATAGTGCTTAGCTTTCTGAAGAGGCCAACAAACTTTCCCTCAGTGACTAGTTCATTTTATATTGCCACTAGCATATTTTAAAAAATAATTATTTTTATTTTAAGATTTATTTATTTATGTATATGAGTGCTCTATTTGCATGTATGCCTGCATGACAGAAGAGGGCAGAGCCTGTTTTAGGTGGTTCTGAGCCACCATATGGTTGCTGGGAGTTGAACTCAGGACCTCTGGAAGAACAGACCATGCTCTTAATCACTGAGCCATCTCTCCAGCCCCAACAGTTAGTTTCTTTACATTCTTGCCAACATGTTTTTTGTTTTAAAAATATTACAGCCATTCTCATGCCTATGAAATGGAATGTTGTTGTGGTTTTGATTTGCATTTCTCTATGACTAACAATACTCAGCCTCTTTTCATGTGTTTGTTGGCATTTCTACATAATAATTTTTAAAATTTTATTTTATTTTATGTGTATGAGTGTTTTGACTGCTTCCTGCTTGTGTACCATGTGCGTGCCTAATGCTTTGGAAAGTCAGAAGAGGGTGTCTGATCTCCTGGAACTTGGGTTCAAGATGATTGTGAGCCACTAGGTGGATGCTGGGAACTGAACCCAGGTCCTCTGCAGTAGTAGTAGAGCTCTTAACCACTGAGCTGTTCCTTTAGACCCCGCCTGCCCTCTGCCAGTTGTTTTCATATGGGCTCAGTGTGCAGCTCAGGTTGGAGCTGGAGTTCTAGGAATGTGTTGTGTGTCTTTTATTGCTCTGCTTTTACTGTCGTACTTAATAATGCTCTGACAGAGCCAAGGTCATGAGGACTTAACTCCACCTTTCTTCCAAGGGTTTTGTTCTTACACTGAGCTTAAATAACCCATTTCGATTGAACTTTTGAATATTATATGAGGGATAGAAGTATAACCTGATCTTTTTCATGTTGATACTCCATTATCCTAGCATAGCTTATTGAAGAGACTATTGAGTAAATTCCTTTTATTGAAAACAGATCCCCCTCACATAATATATCCCGATCACTGTTTCCCCTTCCTCTGTTCCTCTCTCCCAGTATTTGCCCGCTTCCCTTTTCATCCAGATCTACTCCCTTTCTGTTCCTCGTTAGAAAACAAACAGCAGCTAGGAGGTGGTGGTGCACACCTTTAATCCTAGCACTTGGGAAACAGAGGCAGGTGGATCTGTATAATTTCAAGGCCAGCCTGGTTTACAGAGCAAGTTCCAGGACAGCCATGGCTACATAGTGAGACCCTGTCTTGAAACCAAAAGGAAAAAAAAGGAAAAGAAAAGAAAGAAACAAACAGTTTCTAAGAGATAATAATAATAATAAAGAAAGACAAAACCCAACGGGTTGGAGTTGAACAAGGCAAACAGGAAGAGCCAAAGAATCAGAGGCCACTTGTTCACACATTCATAAGTCCCATAAAAACACTAAACGGGAAGCCATAATTTATACACAGAGCACCTGGTGCAGACCCACGCAGGCCCTATGTGTGCTGCCTCAGTCCCTGTGAGTTCATACGAGCTTTCATCATGTTGATTTAGAGGGCCTTGCTTTCGTGTGCCCTCCATCTCCTCTGGCTCTTACGCTCTTCCTGCCCCTTCTTCTGAGGGGAGGAATAGAGACATCCTATTTGGGGCTGAACGTTTCAAGGTGTCTCTCACTTTCTGTGTGATGTCTATCTAGGTGTGGGTCTCTGTATTTGTTCCCATCTGCTGCAGGAGGAAGCTTCCCTGATGATGGCTGAGCAAGGCACTGATCTATGAGTATAGCAGAATGCCATTAGGACATTGGGAGTCATTTTAGTGTTATTCTCTTGTTTGTTTTTGGAACAGTAGTAGTTGGTTTTACCCTAGGTCCCTGGCCTAACTAGTCACTGGTTTTTGGTCACCAAGCAATGTCCGGTATGGGTTCCCTGTTGTGGAGTGTGGGCCTTAAGATAAATCAGATATTGGTTGTTGCTCCTGCAGTCTTTGTGCCACAAGCTTTATTGCCCTAGCGTATCTTGCAGGCAGTATACTGTTGTTGGAAGGGTTATAGACTCTAAATGGCTTCTCTACCTCAGCTAGTTCCCAAATAATCGAGACAGAGGCCTTTTGGTTTTATAAAAAGCTTTAAGGCACCATAGCTGGGCAGGTATCAACCCTCTAAGCCATTTTGCTATTTCCCAGCTACACACCCCGAGTTACTTGCCACAGTTGTGCCTTCCAGGACTGCTTCTGCTCTAGAGGCCAGTCCTCATGGCTGTGTGCTCATGGCCTGTACTGCCCACGGGGACTTCTCTCCTCTCCCTCTTTGTCTCCTCCTCCTCTTGGTCTGTTCCTCTCAGGTCCCACGCCTGGAACCTAAGCTCAGCCTACTTCTCTCCTGTCCGGTCACAGGCTTCAGCAAATTTACTAACCATTTAACTTTGAATTAGGTAGAGCAAAGTTTACACATGAGAGAATGCACTCCTCTGAGTAGTGGCAACCAGATCTTGGGGGCCAGTAATTAGCATTAGAATACATAGCAGCAGGCCAATCCTCAACAGTGTACCTTTTAGATCAAAGGGTTTGTTCCTGGCTTACTGTTTATATTTCTCTTTCGCTGATGTGCAGAGTACATCAAAGACATAGCACATAGCACATAGGGTGAAGGCTCCATGTAGGGACCAGCTCAACTTCTCCATGTTCATTGAGCTGTCTTCAGCAATGCGGCCTTGCTGTCAGTTTGTGGAAAGCAACATATAGTCTTGGCAACAGCCTGGGTTGTTTGGGCATTCCCATGGGATCCCTTTGGCCAACAATTCAATTAGATTTAACCCAATCCCCGTATGGGAAGCTTCATTTGGTGACAAGAGATGGCCAGTTGGGACTCTGTGTCCTCTGTTATTTGATTATTTTATTTAGGTTGTGTGTGTGTGTGTGTGTGTGTGTGTGTGTGTGTGTGTGTGTGTGCGTGCGTGTGCGCGCGCGCGTACTTCTGAATTGAGTACTTTTTGTGTTTATTATCTGCTTTAAAGTTCTGCAGTTTAGTCTGTTGCACTTTACCTCTGTATTTTGAACCATATTCTTCTGTCTGAGTATCACTGAATGTTTACATGTTCCAGTGTTTACCTACTAACTTGCAGTTGTTGCTAATACTCATATCACCTCTATTTTTGAGAAGCTGAGTTCAGGATCAGTACATTTTCAAATAGTTTCTAGGAGAAGAAAGACTGTGATGCCACTGGAAGAATGTGTATTTGTGAAGGATGCAGGGGAGGTAGGGCTTTGAACATGTTTATTATTGAAAAGTAGAGTATGAATAGGAAAGAGAACAGTTACTAGGGAGAGAAGGATGGCTTAGCGGGAGCAGAGTTCTAGAGTAGCAAAGAGGTGATATCTAGGACATGGGCCTCTATGAGTGCAGTGGAGTGTGGACTCAGAGTGGTGAAAGAGGCCTGCTTTTACCTGTTTACCCTGTTCTGACTGTTTACATTCTTGAAAGCTAAAATTACTTTAGAAGAGCATTGACACATTTTGAATTTTGTACACTAACTATGGAGGACTTGAAGATTAGATTAAGATTAGGTATATGATGTTAAGTGGGTACATGACAGGAATAGAGTCATTCTTTCTTACACTTTGCTTTTGATTTTAAAAAAAAAATATTTTTTTGGCTGGGTGGTGGTAGTGCCTTTAATCCCAGCACTCAGGAGGCAGAGGCAGGTCAGTTTGTGAGTTGGAGGCCAGCCTAGTCTACATAGCAAGTTCCAGGACAGCCAGGGCTACACAGAGAAATCCTGTCTTGAAAAACAAAACAAAAATCAAAACAAAAAAAGTTTAAAAGAATAAAATTTAAATAGTATTTTTTTTTCTGAGGTAGGATCTTATGCAGCCCAGATTAGAGTCAGCCTTCACAGGTGGTTGAGGATGACACTGAAGTGATGATCCCCTGGTGTCCACCTCCAGAGTGCCGGGTCACAGGCTTGAGTCACCATACCCTATTTTATGCAATGCTTCAGATCATACCCAAGACCTAGTGGCGCCCCTCCCGCATAGGGTTTCTCTTTGTAGCCCTGGCTGTCCTGGAGTTCATTCTGTAGACTAGGCTGGGCTCGAACTCATGGCAATCGGCCTGCCTCTGATTCGTGAGTACTGGGATTAAAGGCACATGCCACCACCACCTGGGAGATTTTTATTTTTAAATTACCATGTCTTTGTTATGGTTTGGTCTTAATATAGTTTAAGTTTTAAAAATTTGAAATTGATCTCATTATGGAGCTCACACTGGCCTTGAACTTGTAATTCTCTTGCCTCTCCATTTCAAGAGCTAGGCATGCCCCAAGATGCTTGGCTAAATTACCATTTCTTTGCACAAAGTTTTTGTAAAAAGCACAACACGTGCCTCAGTTACTTTTCCTTATGCTGTGATGAGATCCTGAGACAGAAGCAACTTGAGGGAGAAAGGACTTACTTTGGCTCACAGTTGCAGCTTATAGTTCATCATGATGGGGAGGTCAAGGCATCAGGAGCTTGAAGCAGCTGGTCACTGGGTATATACAGTGAGGAAGCAGAGAGGGGTGCACACTTATAGATGCTCAGCCGTTCGCCAGGATCCCCTCTCCAGGAATGAATGGTCTTGTATCACTTAATGCAATCGATGAACCTGTATAGACTTGCCAAGAGGCTACCCAGACATAGACTGTTCATCATGGGTGTGCTGGCAGGCTCACCTCTTAGGGAGTCTAGATGTTGGGAAGTTGACAGTTGACACGAACTGTTCAAGAGAGAGTGGCATTTTAAAACAAAACAAGGTTCTGCTTTATGTGGTGGAGAGGAAAGTGATAGAGCATGACTGTAATTATTAGCAAATGAAGAGCACAGAGAATAGACCAAGTCACTCTGCACTAATGCAACCTGGATTCCAAGTGTGTCTCCCACCCAGGTCTTCATCATTAGGACTGTACTTTACCCTCGCTGTCTACAGGAATGCTGGAATCTGAAATGTTATGGCTCACTATCTTTATATAATGTTGCTCCCCCACCCTTTTCTCTGGGTCTTTCATTGGCTTTTGTCTGCATGCACTTGTATTTTGCTTTTTTATGCAATGGGGAGGAAAAAATCACACGAATACATAAAGTTATGATTCAGTGAGAATTTTGCATTTAGAAAGTAAGACAGGCTTACATTTGTCAGGTTTTGATGGTAAACTGCTCAGATTGCAAACTTCTCTCCTTGCAATTCTGGTGAATTAATCTGGGTATAAATATCTGATCTGTCTTTCTGCCATCTTTCTGTGCCATGACCACGGTGTGCATGAATGTCCTGATGCTCTCCTCTGGCCATGCTCCACGGCCATTGGCTCCTAACTGTGAGGATGAAGCATGGGGACATAGGTAAATTTGAGATCACTGATGACCACAGACCTGGGAAAATCTTTGTGACCCTCACAGGCAGGCTGAACAAGTGTGGAGTGATCAGCTCTCGATTTGATGGTGCAACTCAAAGACCTAGAGAAATGGCGGAGCAATCTGCTTCTGTCCTGTCAGTTCGGCTTCATTGTACTAAGAACCTCAGCTGGCACCATGGACCACGAAGAAGCAAGACGAGAACATACAGGAGGGAAAACCCTGGCATTCTTTTTCTAGAGGTGCAAAACATATAAATAAAAAGCCTCCATGGATTGTAATAAGTAAATACATGCATGCATGTATACATATATACATACGTAAATACATAAATATTGGATCTGCATTTAAGAGAATATGACTTGTCATATTCACTTTTGCAAATTTCAAGTATTGAAGGAAAAAACTCTAATGTTGCTCAGTAAATGCTGTCCTTCAGATGCTTAGTTTACTTTAAATTTATTAATTACTAATGGGTAAATATTAATTACTAATGGGTAAATAGGTTATCAAAGTGGGTTTTTTCCCTTAATTTTGTTTTTGTTTCTTGAGACAGGATTTCTCTGTGTATCTCTGACTTTACTGGAACTCTCTCTGTTGTCCAGAATGGCCTCTCACTCAGAGATCCACCTGCCTCTGTCTCCTGAGTGCTAGGATTAAAGGTGTGCACCACCATGGCTAGGCTCCCCTAAATTAAAAAGAAAAATATTGTGAGCCCTTGTGCCTGTGTGAGTGTATGTCTTATGTGCAGGAGAATGTCTGATCCCCTGGAGCTGGGCTGTTGTTGGTGTTAGGAACCAACTTAAGTCCTGTAGAAGAGCAGCAAGTGCTCTTAGTTTCTAGCCTCTTCCTCCCCGTCTGTCTGTCTGTCTGTCTGTCTCCTGTGTAGCCTAGCCTAGCCTAACCTTATACTCAGCTTCCCAAGTGCTGGGATTATAGTCACGAATTCCCACACCTGCTTAAACAACAGTGTACTTTAGAATTAGTCTTTAAACTGTTCCTTTGCCATATTAGCTGCTTGTCAAACAAAAATGAACAATCACCTAAAGTTTTAATACACGCGTGTGTGTGTGTTCTTTCTGACAATTTAAAGATGCCAGTGATTCTTCTAGTTCAGTATCATCACCGTGACAGGCTCATGAATGCAGAAAGCTGGGTCCATGCCTTGCAACAGAGACAGCAGCATCGAAATTACATATTTATATTAGCAAGCTCTGGTATCCATTCAGAAATGGACCTTGACATTTGGGCTTGGGAAATTCTGGCTGGTGTTTCTTTAGCATCTGACCACCTTCCAGTCAGAGGCTGTGGTGAGAAGGGTGACCGCAGTCATTTGCCTTTGAGCCTCCTCATGTTTTTCTTGTCTCCCCTCCCCTGCTAGTTTTTCAGTGCTATTCTTACCACAGGTGCACTAGGATCTCTGGCATTAGAGACCAGAGAGGCCAGGTCCTACTGTCAGGTCACCAGGACATAGAAAGCACCCGTTTTCCACTTAGGCAATGTAAAGATTTTTTTCGCTGTATATGGAAGTAATTGTAGGTTTATAGAAAGTTTCAAAGATTCTATACAGCGGTATTAATAACCCCTAACCCATTTGTTGTCATTGGGTGCCTCTTACATAACTGTAACACAGTAGCACCATTTTATATAACCATAATACAATACCAAAATCAGGACATTGGCCTTGGTAAGGTGTATATAGTTGGTTCCACTTTCCTTTGCTGTGTTGCTGAGTAGGACAGCCTTGGTTGGCCCTCCTGCCTCAGCCTCTTGAGTGCTAGGACTGTAGTTGTGCACTATTGCACCTAGCTTTACAAAAAGAAAATTTTGCTAGAGTTTTGGTTGAAGTGACATTATACTTGTGCACCAAGAGAATTGACATCTTAACGCTGGTGAGTTTTTCAATCCATGATCCTGGGCTGTCATCTGTTTCAGACTTTTTGTTTCTTTCCTCAGTATGATTTTCAGCATACAGATCTCGTAATGCTTTGTTAGACTTGTTTGTATTATCTTTGCATTTCAGAAAGTCCCTTTGTGCATAAATGCTTCCAATTCTTCCTATTCTGCTAGTGCCTTCCTTTCATCAAGAGGAAACTAAGTTGCACCTTTAGCACTGGGCTTCATTCAGAACCATGTCCAGCTGCCTTTCAACAAGTCTTTCTGACGGTGTATATACTATCCAAAAGTGTCTCCTGTTTTTTACCTTCAACAGTAGTACTTAGATATTGTGTATTTGTGTGTGTGTGTGTGTGTGTGTGTGTGTGTGTGTACATATATGTGCTTGTCCTATGGCAAGTGGAGGTCAGAAGATAACTTGCAGGGAGTCATTTCTGTTCTTCTGCCGTGTGGATGCGGTGATGGAGTTCTGATCATCAGGTTTGGTGATACGTGCTTTTGTTTGCTGAACCATCTCACTGGCTGCCTGTGGTACTTTTTGTGTCATGTTTTCTACCACTGGTATGTCTATGAAGAATTATTCTTGGACCAGCAAGATGGCTCAGTGAGTAAAGGTGCCTCAGGCTGAGTCCTGGGATCCATGTGGTAGGGAAACTGTCTCCTACAAGCTGCCCTTTTATCACCACATGGGGACTGACAACCGTGCGTTACCCCCATACATACAAAGCAAAACATAACAAGATTCATTCTGTAAAATCACACAGATTTCTCTGTGGTTCGTTTTTAATTTTTTCTTTTTAAACACAGGATTTCAATATGTGGCCCTGTGTAGCCCAGAGCTCACTATATAGATTAATCTAGTCTCAAACTCAGACATCTCCTGCCTTGGCCCCGGAGAGTGCTGGAATTAAAGGTGTGTGCCACCACACCTGATTTAAAATCCACAGTTGTTTTTTTTGTTTGTTTTCTTTTTCTTTTTTTTTGTTTTTGTTTTTTGTTTTTCGTTTTTTTGAGACAGGGTTTCTCTGTGTAGCTTTGACTATCCTGCACTCCCTTTGTAGACCAGGTTGGCCTTGAACTCACAGCGATCTGCCTGCCTCTGCCTCCCAAGTGCTGGGATTAAAGGTGCGCACCACCATTGCCTGGCTAAAGTCCACATTTTTACTGGATTTTTATTTTTTTAATCTTTAAAAAGGTGGGGTTTTTTGGTTTGTTTGTTTTTGTTTTTTTAATCTATGTGTGTTTTACCTGCATTGTCTGTACTACATTTAGTTTAGTGTCCAAGGAGGCTAGAAGAAAACCCCTGGTCCCCTGGAACTGGAGTTACAGACGGTTGTGAAGTCACCATGTGGGTGTTGGGAACTGAACCCAGATCCTCTGTAAGGCAGCAAGGGCTCTTAATCACTGAGCCATCTCTCAAGCCCCTTGCTGATGATTTTAAAAGAAACTCTAGGATTAAAAAAAAATATTTTTCTCAAAATCCTTTTAGCTTTTGCCACTGATGATTCAAAAGTCAAGAATCAGAAGTGATGGTGCATACCTATAATCTCAGCACTAAGGAGGCTGAGGTCGGAGCAGCCTAGTGAGGCCCTGTTTCAAAGTAAAATAAAAAGAAAGCTGGGCCTATAGGGGAGTGGTAGAGCACCTGCCTTCATATTCTGGGACTCAAGCCTGCTATACACTGTTCTTTCTCTATTTTTCCCATGCATTACTTAAATGCTTTTGTGAATTTGAGCTTTATGGATCTGCATTGTTTTTGAGTGTCTGTCTCTTTCCCCTTCTCCCTCCTCTATTTCAGCAACAGGGTTTCATACAGACCAGGATGACTTGAGACTTAGGTTCCTCATGCTTCTGCCTCCTAGCACTTAGATTGCAGGTGTGTGCCACCAAGTCCAACTTGTATAACTTTTATTGGCTGCTACAAGGGTGTGTGTGCACATCCATTAGCGAGAATGCATTATGTATCTGTTACATACAATGCATCATTAATGTTTACCTGATTATTCTATAATCGTTGCTGTTTTACCAGTTCAGATGAGGTCTAGAAACTTCTCATTTGGTCCTTTAACCATCTCTAATTTATGGTACACAGCAGGCAGTGCTAAGTGTTTTCTCCTCAGCACTATACTTGAGAAAAGCTCAGGTAGAAAATCATAGTTGTTCATTACACCTATTCTAATACTCTGATTCCTTCCTGTATTGTGTCTTTCCTACTGGCTTTCAAGGCGAGTTCTGCTCCTGGCAAATGCTTCTTACTTGTCCTTCATTTTAGGATGTTTCAGTTTCCTCTGAGTTCCCAAAGGATAGTTTTGTCAGATGTGCAGTTGAGGGCTGACAGCTCCTTTCTTTCTTCACTTGAAAAATGTTGTTCTATTTCCTCGGGCTGGGAAGGCTGTGGTGAGAACACGCTGTGGAGCAGGTGTTGTGTCCGTTAGGTAAGGCATTCTTCTCTGTGCCTGGAAACTTTCATCCTTTCCCCCTCTCTTAGAGGTGTATTTATGATGTGTCTTGGCATCGATCTCAGGGTTTATCCTGTTTGGAGTTTGCTCAGCTTCTTGAATTTATAGGGTTGTGGGGGAGTTTGTGCCAATTTGGGGAAGTTTTTTAGCCATAAAAATGTTTCTCCAGCTTGCAGTCTTTGTCTTCATCTGTGTGGGGAGGTACTCCACAGCTCTGTGGACTCTCAGTGTCCCCTCAGCTGTGGAATACCTCCTCCTTTTGGCTCCTTGAAGCTAAAGGGACTGTCAGGGACCTTCAGACTCTGCTCACTGGGTCTTTTTTGACTCGGTTGCTCCCTTTGCAATTTGGCACCCTCTGTCTGGCAGCACCCCCACATGTCTAGAGAGGCAGTCATGTGCTCCAAGGGATGGCTGGGGATGGCTCAGCGGGTCAAGTGCTTGCAGTACGAGTTTCTTAGCATCCATGTAAAAATAAATGTGTGGCTCTTCACATTGACATACGTTATGAGGATATTGGAATTGGAGACAGAGCAGTCCCTCAGGGCTTGCTGGTCAGCAAGTCTAGCCTAACAGTTGAGACCCAGGTCCCACTGAGTGACTGAGGAAGATAGCTGATGTTGACCTTTGGCCATGCTCTCCATCCCTCCCCCAACACATGCACACCCAGAATTCTCAAAGAAAGAGGCCTCCCCACCAGGTCTCTTTTCTTCACATGTAAAATAACTATGTTTGTGTTAGGTGCATTTATTGAAAATTGGTTTCTTACTAAAGGAATCTTAAGTCTTTTGTCTAATGCTGATTGAAATCAGGGCACTGTTGTCTCTGCCCTGACAGTGTGACTGCAGTGGGAAAGAAGCTCAGCCCTCTGCAGGGGGATGCTCTCACTGGTGGAACAATCCCCCCGCCCTCCGCCTGCTTATATCACAGTAGAGATTTTAAATTGCTGTGGGAAGTCCTGGCAATTCTCCGTGTCCTTCAGGGTAGAAGAGATGAACATAGTGGATCTCAGGCATCCTTTATTCCTTCATTTCTTTTTCTTTCTTTTTTTTCTTGGAGACAGGGTCTCTATGTAGCCCTGCCTAGCCTGGCATCAATAGGTACACCAGGATAGGCTCAAACTTACAGACACCTACCCTTCTGTGCCTCCAGAGTGCAGAGGTTAAAGGTGTGCCACCACCATACCTGGCCCAACATGCTTGATTCCTGAACTAGCAGGTTATCTATGCTTGATGCTTTCTAACTTATTTTTTCATACAGTTTGGTGAATGTATACTCAATTTGTATAGTTTCTGAGGTCGTTCATTTGGTGCCCTCATGCCAGGGAACTGTGCTCCTGCTGGGCACTTGAAGGCAAAAAATGAAAACCTACACTAAGTTGGATGCCTTGAGTTAAATATAGGCTATTAAGGGATACTTAGTGATATTTGAGGATAAATAAAAGTAATCTTTGAAAAGTATTCCTTATTAAGGGATGAATGTTAAAGAAGAATGTCATTAAATGATTTAAAAAGCTAATAGGCTTTTTTTTAATAGATAAGAAGCCTTCCTAAAAACTTAACTAAAAAAGATTTTTAAAAAATGTGTGTGTGTGTGTGTGTGTGTGTGTGTGTGTGTGTGTGTCTGTCTGTCTGTCTGTCTGTCTGTGTAGGTGCCTATGAAAGCCAAAAGAGAATATCAGTTGTCTTGGAGCTAGAGTTATAGGTGGTTGTGAGCTCGCCAAGGGTGAGTGCTGAGAACTGAGCTTGGGTCCTCTGAAAGAAGAGCGAGCACTCTTAAGTGTTGAGCCCTCAATCTCTCCAGCCCTGAAAACTTTTCTAAATGATTTTCAGTGTTTTATGATGAAAAGTTTAATACTCAAAAGTTGAAAAAAATCAATGGTAACTAGGCTTAGGGCTGGCTTGGGATGCGGCTCAGTTGATAGAGTACTTGCCTAGCATGCGTGAAAGCCCTGGGTTCAGTTCATAGCATTGCATGGCCAGGCATGCTGGTGCGTGCCTGTAACCCCACACTCAGAAGATGAACACAGGAGGATCAGAAGTTTAAGCCCATCTCCTTTGGATATATATTGAGTTCAAGGCCAGTCTGGGCTGCCTGCGATAAGACTGTTAGAAACAAATGCAGCTATGTTTAGAATCTATAACCAGCCTTTTGCCTGGTGTGCTTTATCACGTATCTGTCTGTTTATCCATCCCTAACCTGTCTATTAGTCCATCTTGGGGTTCATTTCATGGTTGCAGTTATCAACATACAATTTTTATCATTTATCACTTTATCATTTTGGCCTGTTTTTATCACACAGTCCATGATGGGCCCATCAAAGCCATGTCTCTAAAAGGTTGCAGTGACTATTAAAGGTGCAGGAAATATTTTACTCCTGTCTTTCCTACAAGACTATCACGAAGAGCACTCTTGCCTGGATGAACACTTAGTTGTGGAGCTTGGAACTACATGGAGTGGAATTTTGTAGGGGACCCTACGATGCAGTGCTCATCTTGCTTGGGGCATACTCTTATATTAGCTGAGGAATCTAGAAGAACAGATGGGATTTTGTTCTTAGGGATTAGAAGAGCCCACAAGGCAGTGAGAGAGTCACACTGAGGAACTGCACCTGCCTAGGCCATTGGTTCTCAAGGGCCCTGGGGGTTGAGGGCCAGTGAAATTAAGATGTACTTTGGTTATTTAAAGACCATGAAGATGCCTTATTGTGTTGTAGATCTTAAAATGCTGGGCTCTGGTGTCATGAAAGGCATTCTGACTTTAAAATTATCTGACACAAAAATAGTTAAAATATCACTGAAATATCATTATAGGTATTTTTCTGCTCCCCAAATTTTGTTTTTAGATAATCTGACATTTCAGTCAGCACTGGGATGGGTTTTCAGGAATTCACCAGGACCTTGAAATAATTTTGAAATAACTCTTTTGTTTTTTTGAGACAGGGTTTCTCTGTGTAGCTTTGGCTGTCCTGTAGACCAGGCTGGCCTCAAACTCAGAGATCTACCTACCTCTGCCTCCTAAGTGCTGGTATTAAAGATGTGTGTTACCACACTCAGCTGAAACAACTCTTTTTTAATGAAAAGATTCATTTTTATTATGTATATATGTGTGTGAGTATACGCATAAGCATGCAGGTACCCACAGAGGTCAGAAAGGGGCATCAAATCATCTGAGGCTGGAGTTACCAGAGGTTGTGAGTGGACTAACATGGATGCTGGGAATGATCTCAGATCCTCTGCAAGAGCAGGGTGTGCTCTTTAACGCCTGTGCCTCCTTTCCAGCCCCATGAAGCAGCTCTTTATATGCCAAGACATTAACAAGCAAATGCCTCCAATCCCTTGAGCAAGTTTTTGGAAACAAACAAACCTGTTTTCTATGTATTCTGAAAAGTCTGTCTGTCCATCCATCTGTCTGAATAGTTTAAATATGCTGCCAGGGAGTACTACCTGCATCCAATTCAGCAAATAATTTCTGAGCACCTACTGTGTGCTATAAACAATAATTTAGCACGATGCTACTGATGCTACTAATACATAGCATTCCCATTGTTATGGCAAAGAAGTTGTCCCTGTTATTGCTATTAAAGATGGTAGAATGGAGAAATTGGGGCTCTTGTGCACTGTTGGTGGGAATGTAAAAAGGCATAACTGTTATGCAAAGTAGTATGGAACTTCCTTGACAAAGTGAAAGTGGAGTACCACACAGCCCTGATCGTAGATAGGGAAACTGTGGGCTGTAGAGATGGCTCAGTCATTAAGAGCACTTGCTCCTTTTGTAGAGGACCCAGGTCTGACTCTCAGCACCCACAAGGTAGTTCACAACTCTCTGTAACTCCAGTCCCAGGGATGCAGTACCCTCCCTTGATCTCTGCAGGCACCACACACATGTGGTGTACATACATACATGCAGGCAAAGCTCACACAAAACAAATGAATCTAATAAAAGTTCTTTTGACAAATAAATAAACAACGTGTGGTGGGTTCATATAATTGAATGTTATTCAGCCTTTAGAAGGAAGAACTGGTTTTTGTCTAGACTAGGTGCATGCTATAATCCCAGTACTGTGGGCAAGCTGAGGCAGGAAGAGCACCTTGAATTTCTGACTAGCCTGGGCTTACAGAATGACACCCTCTCTTTAAAAAAGGAGGAAGAAAGAAGAAGATGATGATCATTTTGTTACTTGATAGAATGTAGATAAACCCCGAGGGTACCATTGGGCTGGGTACAGCAAGCCCCTTAGAGAAAACCCCCTACATGAAGTGTCTACACGTAGTCAAATTCTAAGTGACAGAAGGTTGAGTGGTGGTTCTCTGGGGTGAAGATCAGTGGGGGTTAGGTTAGTGTTTAATGGGGACAGAGCTCTATATTTGCACGATGAGATAGTTCAGAGGATAACTAGATGTGGGAATGTAGTTAACACTATGGAACCGTATGTTTGCTTATTGTGTGTATATGTGTATGTTGTGCACTCACACACATCACAGCATGTGTGAAGGTCAGAAGACAGTTTGTGGCAGTCCTCTTCATCTGCCATGTGGGTCCCAGGGTTGGAACTAGTTTGGTGGCAAGTACCTTTACCATGTGCCTTTATTTGCTGAGTCTTCTTGCCAGCCACCCGAACTCTACTCTTAAAAATGTTTAAGAAGGCTTTGGGGGCACTGCCTGCCTCAGAGGCCTCAGGTTTGGTTCCAGCACTCACATGGCAGCTTACACTGTCTGTGACTCCAAGTTCCAGGGGATTTGATACCTTCACACAGACACACATGCTGGCAAAACATGAATACACATAAAATAATAATAAATAACTTATTTTTAAAAGGTTATGAAGGAGCTAAGAATGTAGCTCAATTGGAAAAGTACTTCATGATGTATGAATCAGGTCCTGGGTTCAGTCCTCAGGAACACACATATGCCCCTGTGCACTCCTACTCCCACAGATGGTTTATTTTGATGTCTCAAAAGACATGGTCTAACTATATAGTCTTGACTGGCCTCAGATATGCTGGACACCTGCCTCTTTCCTCCCAGGTGCTAGAAGTGTAGGCCTGTTACAATGTCTGGCTATGGTGGTAAATAATGTTTTGTGTAATAACAAAAAAAATTATTTTTCTTATGTGAGAAAAAAGGAACACGTGTGCCTAGTCTCACACAGCTTGTCAGGGCAGAGCCAGGAGCGAAACCTGGGCTTTGACATCAGAGCACCGAGTCTTCAATCAAGCTCTTGCTTCCAGACTGCTTGCTGATGATGAGTGCTCTAAAATGATCTCTTGTAGGAAGTGGTTGTGGGCCTTTACTAATGAGATGGGGCAGGTCAGGCTGGAGCTCATGTCTGACGGAGAGAGAGGCTGAGGGGAGCTGGTGCTCAGGAGAGTTGCCAACTAGGAGCGGACAGTGCCCAGGTGGGTGAGATCTGAGAGAGACCTGGAGGCTGAGGTGAGGAGGTTGGACGTCATCCCAGCTTGTCTGGGAAGCTAGTGTGATATAATTTGATTTGTACCAAAGCTCACTGGAAAGGAAGTGGAGAAGATGTTCCAGAATATTATTTGTCCATTTTGTAATCAGATGTTGTATTAATCAGGGTTTTCTAGAGCAGTGGTTCACAACCTACCTAATGCTGTGACCTTTTAACACAGTTCCTCATGTTGTGGTGACCCCAACCATAAAATTATTTTCATTGCTACTTCATAACTATAATTTTGTTACTGTTAGGAATTTAATGTAAATACCTGTGTTTTCTGATAGTCTTAGGTGACCCCTGTGAAAGGGTCGTTTGTCCCCCAGGTTGAGAACCACTAGTCTAGAGTAAGAGAACTTGAGAATATAGAAAGGGTATTTATTAGAGTGGCTTACAGGCTGTGGTCCAACTAGTCCAACAATGCTGTCTACCAACAGAATGCAGTAATTGTTAGTCCACGAGGCTGATGTCTCCACTGGTCTTCAGCATACACTGGAATCCTCGAGGAGTCGGCTCTAAGACAGTGAAGGAGTGGGCTTGCCAGTGAGAGCGAGAGCAAGCAGGCAAGAGAGCACCAGCTTCCTTCTTCCACGCCCTCTTTGTAGGGTGCCGGCAGAAGGTGTGACCCGACCCAAAGGTGCATCTCCCCACCTCAAAAGATCAGATTAAAAGTGGGTCTTCCCACTTCAAATGATTTAATTAAGAAAAAATACCACCTGGTGTGGTGTCACTTTAAGCCTGGTACTGGGGAGGCCGAGGCAGGTGGAGCTTTGAGTTCCAGGACAGCCTGGCCTATATAGTGAGTTCCAAGATAGCCAGGGCTGCACAGAGAAAGTCTGTCTCAAAAACAAACAACAACGACAAACACCTCACTGGTGTACCTAGCTGCTTGGGTTTTAGTTATAGTCAGGTTGACAAGCAAGAACAGCCATCACAAATGTCTAATTTAAGACTAAGTTTTACCGAAGATTAAATTACTGTGTTTTCCAACTCACATTTGGTGTTTTGGTGCTGTTTAGCAAAGCTGGGTGTCACATACTGCTCATGACAGCAGTTATGCATAGCCATTTGTTTTATTTTTTGAAGATACACATAAAGAAGTGCTGCTTTCCACGGCCCTGGGTGACGTGTGAGGTTGTGTCAGAACGCACCAGCAGGAAGCCTGGAGAGTAGGGTGAATTTACACAAACAAAAGGGTTTTCTTTGTCAGTGGGGTGGGGAGGGGGGAACGCAGTATAGTGATTCAGATTTCAAGTATCTTTTTTTTAATGTTATACAGAGTTTATTATATGAGCATGGGGGAAAAGGAAAGAGGGAAGTGGGGTACCCCAGAGAGAGAGGAGAGGTAGAGAGGAGAGGGAGAGAGAGAGAGAGAGAGGGAAAGAAGTAGAGAGATGTAAAAGGAGATAGAGAGCTCAAGTATCTTTTTGATGTGGGTTTTTTGTTTCACTAAAAATTTGCCTATGGATACTGCATTTTATTGTTATTTATAAAAGAGTTTTATCTTCCCAACTGCATGAAATTCTTAGAGGAGAAAGTCCCTCTGACCTCTGTGCACTGGCTTCAGTGACAATAATACAATCTAATCTCAAGTTGTAGGTGACTTTTTCAGCACACTTGAAAGGCTCATCTGCATTGGATCAGGATCCTTTCATTTTCCTTCAAATCCTCAAAAGGACTTGGTAGAGTCTGGTTGATCAGGTTGGCAGAGGTGGCTCTCAGGGTTGTTGGAGAGGGAGAATTGCTTCACAGTCTTGAATGTCACTGTCCCTGTTTTTCAGCTAGACTGATAGAATTTTTTGTTTTTTTACAACAGACTTAGATTTACATAAAAATTGAGCTGCTAGTGCATAGGTCCCGTCTGTTCCCTTCCACATCATAGCTTCTTTGCTGCGCTTGGGATCCTCCTGCCTCAGCCTCCTCAGCAGCCAGGACTGCAGATACGTGTCGCTGGATAAGTGGGGCTTACATTTCTTATTTTTAAA
The DNA here is from genome assembly GCA_907169655.1 of Acomys percivali. NCBI lineage: Eukaryota > Metazoa > Chordata > Mammalia > Rodentia > Muridae > Acomys > Acomys percivali. Next base: position 6,964,441 of record OU015754.1, on the reverse strand, counting down.
AAATAACTTAAGAAAAAAAACCCAATTTGCTCACTACCCCACGTATCTCTGGGAGCAGCTCTCCTACCTTGTCCCCTCACACCTTAAAATGCACACCTGCTCCAAGTTGGTGTGGACCTGCTTCGTGGTCAGGGGCCCCTCGCAGCTGCCGAGTTGCCTTCTGTCTGCAAGTGCTGTTGAGCCAGCCAGAGACGCTGAGAGATGTGAGCCTCAGTAGCTTGGCAGTTGCATGTCCCCTGACCTCACTCATTCGTCACTGCAGCTTCTAAAGCAGCATCATTCAAGCTCACTGGAGGCCAAGAGCGACCCAGTTGGGTGGCTGGCTCTGGGCTAGGGTTGGAACTGTTTGGGGAGCCTTAATCAATCACTGGTTAAGCCAGGAGCCATGTTTTGTCTGAACTATATGCTACTTTTTCTGTGTTTCCCCAGGAAGTCTAGGGAAAGTTGGTTGGCTTAGGATTTGACCAAGCAAACACAACTACTGTGTTAATAAGAACTTGATTCTTTTTTCCACCATGAGAGTCCTGGGCACTTGACTCAGGACATCTGACTGGGCAAGTGCTTTCACTGCTGAGGCGTTTCACAGACCCCTAAGTTTCTCTCTTAACATGTTACCGTGGCATGACATATTTACTGTTGATGAACCAATGTTGATACATTAGTTAGCCAGTTCCATGGTTGACACTAGGGTTCCCTCTCTGGGGAAAGTGTTCTCCAGTTGGTTTTGACAAAAGAGTTCCCCATCAGTGTCAGAGACAGCTTCAGTACCCCTGAGAGTTCTCTGTTGTTCCACAGTTCATCCTTCCCTGTGTCTCCCTCAACCCTCGGCCTGTGCCCATTGCTATAATTTCATCCTCCTCATGAAATCATGTAGTATTGTCACCTTTTCATATTGGTTTGCGTGATGTGATGCACACAGGTTTCCACTGTGGCTTTCGTTAGGCTTTGCACGTGAAGTCTTCCTGAAGGCTCAGTGTTGATGGCTTGGACTCTGGCTTGTGGGTCTCAACATTGAGAGGCGGTTGGATCCTGAGAACTCTGACCTAGTCAATGTATCAGTGTGTGTGTGACCTCATAATATGACAGCGTTGTTGGGAAGTGGGGCCTGGTTGGAGGAAGTAGGGTGACTGTGGGCATGCCCTGGAAAGAGAAGCCCTTGTCTCCCAGCCCCTTGCTATTGCTCATTACTTTTGCTTCCTGGCCATCAGCAGCCCTACCCACTGCATGTTCTGCCATAGTGGTCTTCTTCACCCTCGGACCAAAGCAGTGGGTTCATCCAGCTGTGGCTTAGACAGTGAGCCAAAATGAATCTCATCCTTAGACTGTCTCCTAAGTATTTGTCACAACAATGAAAAATTCACTGTCACAACCTGGTAGCTTATTTCTGGGTCTGTTCCATGGTGGGACCGAATCTGTTTGTCTGTTCACCTAGTGAAGGACGACACAGCTGCTTTTAGGTTTGAGTAGCGAAATGGCTGCTATAAACACTCATGGGCAAGCCTTCGTGTGGACAGTGTGTTCAGCTCAGCTGGGTAACTCTGAGAATGCAGTGCTGGCTTGTACTGCTTGCTTGTGTTTACCTTTGTCAGAGGCTGCCACACTGTCTTCCAAAGTGTCATCACACAGTTCCTACTCACGTATGTGTGAAACTTCCTCTTTCTCCACAACTTCAGCTTCTAGATGTGGAAAGAGTCTATCATGTTTGACGTAAGAAGTTGTCCATTTCCTCTGCTGCTACTCACTGCTTTTCAAGTATCCTTCAAATTTTTAAATTATATTTTGTTTTTGTTAAAAAACACAGTACTTAGCTGGGCATGGTGATGCACGCCTTTAGTCCCAGCACTTGGGAGGCAGAAGCAGGCAGATCCCTCTGAGTTCAAGGCCAACCTGATCTACAAAGCGAGTCTAGGACAGCCAAGGCTACACAGAGAAACCCTGTCTTGAAAAACCAAAGCCAAAACCAAAACCAAACAAACGAACAAACAAACAAAAAAAACACACAGTACTTATTTTAAAATTTCAAAATCAAGAGATTTGATTAGTGTTTAAAAATAGTAGTATTGCCTATTTACAGGGAAGAAGATTGAGTCACATAGAGTTTAATAAGTAGCTCAAGGCTACTCAGCTAATATGTAGTAGACATAAGATTTGAGACAGAGCACCTCCTTGAGGCTCAGTCTTCCTCTGTTTGCTTTTCTTGAGCCAAGGTCTCTGTGGTGGCTTGAATGAGAGTGGCCACCATAAGCTCTTGTATTTGAATGCTTATTCAACAGGGAGTGGCATTACTTGAGAAGGATTAGGCCTTGTTGGAGTATGTGTGGCGTGTCACTGGGTGGGCTTTGAGGTTTCAAAGCCCCAAGTCAGGCCCAGTGTGTCTCTCTCTCTGCCTATGGATCTGGATGTAGAACTCTCAGCTCCTTCTCCAGCACCATGTCTGCCTGCGTGCTGCCATGCTTCCCACCAATAGACTAAACTTCTGACACTGTAAGCCAGCCCCAGTTAAATGTTTTCCTTTGTGAGAGTTGCCGTGGCCATGGTGTCTCTTCACAGCAATAAAACAGTGACTAAGACAGTCTCATGTAGCTCAGGGTGGCCTTGGATTCAGTATTCTCTTGTCTCTGCCTCTCCCATGCTTGGGCCACATCTGACTTACAGTTTCCTGGTTATGCTCTGCTTTACATTGTTGTTATGAAGTGCCCAAGACAACACAAAGGAAGAAAAGTTGTTCTGGCTCCCAGTTTCAGATTTACAATAAGGCCATCAAAGTCTGAATGTGGGAGCGGATCAATCTGGGGATGAGATCAGCGCTTCCGGGATCTTATACCCTCCCAGAAGCTCCAGCTTTGAATAGTGCTGCACTGGAAAGCAAGTCCTCAACACAGGAGCCCGTGAGAGAAACCAGCCCAGATCCAAACCACAGCACTGCTTCCATGCTTAGCGCACAGTATCCATGCATTTGGACTTCCATGTTCCCAAGTACATCTTAACAGTGATCCTCAAATTTCCTTGTTTAATAGAATCATTCCAAAAGGTCATTAAAATTCAGAATCCTTGGACTCATGCCCAGAGGTTCTGATTTGAAAGGCCTGGGAAAAGGTCTGGGAACTGTATTTCAAACATGTACTTGTGCACGTGTGTGTGTGTGTGTGTGTGTGTGTGTGTGTGTGTGTGTGTGTGTGTGTGTGTGTGTGTGTTGGGGGGTTGCATAAGACCAGAGGTCAGTGTCAGGTGTCTTTATCTAATTTGGGAATAGGTCTTTCACTGAACTTGGAGCTCACTAAGTTGGCCAGGCTAGCTGGCTAGCAATCCATTAGGGATGCTCCCATCTCTGCCTCCTGAGTCATGGGATTACAGGTTTGCACAGCTGTACCTGGCTTTTTGTGTAGGTGTTGGGAACCCAGACTCCAGCCATCATACTTGTGCAGTAAGCACTTATTTTCTGAGCATCTCTTGGTCCCAGATCCATGTGTCAGCACGCCACTCTGGTGGAGAAGGATTATAGGCCACATAGTTTAAAAAAAAAACAAAAACTGTGGAAAATCGGCTAGAATGAGAGACTCTAAAGGAACATTTTTGTTGCATGTTTCAGAAAGCTGGCTGAGTCCTGGGTTCTTGTGTTTAGTTTTGCTGGATGGAGCTGGGGAGTAAGCTGCCCTCTGCCAGTGCTTTAGTAACTACAGTGGTTCTTCTGTTCCGTGGTGGTGGTTGACTGCATCCCCAAACAGGAAGAGCAACAATTGCGGCTTGACATGCCAGTTGTCAAGAGGATGTTTATATGGAGTCCAAAAGGCTAATTTGGGGACATTGCAATGCCAAGTTTTTTTTTTTTTTAAGTATGTAACACTGTGTAAAGACAAGGCTGTCATTTAAAATTATAATGATTGCTCTGATTCTCAATTTTTGCTCTTTTTATCTATATATACAATTTAAACCATTTTATCTATTGTGAGATAAAGGTAGTAACTTTGGATGAAAAATAGGCTATTCCATACAAAGTCAGTGTTCTTGATAGCTATGAGTCACTGATTAACACTGGTTCTTACGTCTGGGTTTCAGACACTACCTTAGTGCCTTTATTTCTTAGGAAACACCCCCCCAAGAGTTAACTATTCAGGTATAGTTTTAAAAAATTTTAAGAATGGTGTGCCTATGTATGATGTGTGTACCCATGTGTGCCTATGTGCAGGCCAGAGCATTGAGACCTCTGTCTGAACCAGAAACTTACTGGTTTGGCTAGGCTGGCTGGTCAGGGGCTCTTGGTATCACATGTCTCCACTCCTTTGATGCCAGGGTTACAGGCTTACATAGCCATGCCTGGGTTCCAGCATGAGTGCTAGGCATTTGGACTCTGTCCTCATGTTTACAGAGCAAGCACTCTAACCCACTAACCCACTCCACAGTCCTAGATGGAGACTTCTAAGGGAATAAAGTGTATGCTCAAGTTTGGGTAAGTATGCTCTAGTTTGGGTTTCAAAGCTTGCGTGTTAAAAGCTTAGTTCCCAGTGTGGCACTTTTGAGAGATGGTGGACCTTGAAGAGATGGGGCCAAGAGGGAGGCTGTAGTTCATCAGAGGTGTGCTCTTGAAGGGGATTTTCAGATTCCTGTGTTGTTTTCTTTTTCTTGTCCAAGTTTGGCCATGAGGTGGTTTCTTCTTGACCATTTGTCCCTTGCCCCAAGCCCAGAAGCCATGGGGCCAAACAACTATGGACTCTACTCTCCGAAACTTAAAGGCAGAATAAGCCTTTTCTCTGGATGTTTGTCATGGTAACAAGAATCTGACTAACAACACAGTACCCAAATGCTAAGAGCACAAGCTGTCTTATGTCTGCATATGCTGGATACACACACTGTGGAGTGACCACCCTCATCAAAATAAGCACGTGGCACACCACAGAAGCTCTGTCATGCCCTTTCTCAGGCAGCACCATCTACCCCCAGATTAACCACTGCTTAGATTTCTATCACCATGAAATGGTTTTGTCTGTTTTTGGCCTATTCTTAATAGTTTCTATAAAAATGTGGTCTTGGGGGTTGGAGAGATGGCTCAGTAGTTAAGCATACTTGCTTCTCCTACAGAGGATGCAGGTTTGGTTTCCAGCACTCATGGTGGTTAACTATATAACACGGTGGTTATAACTATGTGTAGCTCCAGTTCCTGGGAAGCTGATGGCCTCTTCTTACCTCTTTAGGCTCCTGCACACATGTGGTGCACAGATACACTCAGGCTCACACACATGCCCTGTCTGTGTGTCTCTGTGTGTCTCTGTCTCTGTCTCTGTCTCTCTCTGTATGTATGTATGAATGAATGTATGTCTCCCCCGCTGCCCCCCCCCAGCTCCTTTGTTAGTGGCCATTTGGATTGTTTCCACCTTTTGACTGCTGTCAGTAGTGCTGCTCTGAAGATGGACAAACACATTTTTGTGTTGACAGGCATCTTTACTTCTCTGAGATACACACCTAGGAGTTGAACTGCTACAGCATTATGCAGACTAACTCTTTGAAGAACTACCAAGCTCTATTCCAAAGTGGCTATAATGTATCATATTTAAAAAGTTAAGTGTTTCATATTCCTCTTTGGGCTTAAATAACTTATTTTGCTGATTTTAAAAAGTGAGTGCCTAGCTTACATTTTCAATTTGTTTTCTAATATTGTCATGTTAGCCTGTGGCTTCCTAAGTGTTAGAGCTATAGTGCACAGATGTTGATATGTGACATTTTTACACACATGGGATGTTTTTGGTCTTTTAATCTTTTTACTGTGAAAGACAATTTTTTGCTGTGTCTTCTTTGACCAATAACTTATTTGCAGTTGGGATTCTTAGTTGGTTTTTTCTGATTAACACAGTAGTTGCATATATTATTGGGGGCATAGTGTAAAGTTTTAATTCCTGTATGGAATGTACACTAATTAAATTAGGTAATTAGTATCTCTACTCATTGCTCTGTAGTCTCAGACTCACTCTTCCAGGTCCCCTCTCCCACCTCCTTCTCTGCCTTGTGAAACAGGGTCTATGTAGCCTAGCATGGCCTGAAACTCTTGCCTCCTGCTGCAGCCTCTTTAAGTGCCAGGTGCCAGAGTCTGGCCACCCTGCGGTGTCGTAGAAAACCAGACCCCCTTCTTCCTAGCTAATTGTGCTTTGGCTTGTGCTACCCACTCCTTCCCCTTCCCTTCTCAGCCTGTAGTAATGACTGTTCTCTCTTCTACTTGACGTCCACATTGTTAGCTTCTACATATGAGACAGAACATGCAGACATTTGTCTTATTTTATTTTACATAATGGCCTTTTGGATTGTTTTTAATTTCTAAACAAATGGTTTTTCTAGTGACTGTTTTGTTGTTGAATTCTAACTTAATTGGTTCTGTGGTCAGAGAATGTGGTTTTCCCACGAAAGTCCCAAGAAACAAAGCCCTGTGCTCTGAGGAATGGGGTACTTGCTGTGGTATGGGATGGCTCCCAGAATTGAGTCACCTCTGTGGCTGTCCTTGGCATCATTCAGTTCCATACTCACCCATGTGGGACAGGTCCTTGGAGTCTGAATTAGGAGACTGCCATTGCTGCAGGGGGCTCACATGTGCTAGGGATCTAGAGAGTAAACTCCACAGATGGATAGGTGGATAAACACTTCCGTTCCCAGTCTTTTGCCCTTGAAAAAGCAGCCAGTAGAAGTAGACTCTGTTCTGCTTCTCTGTGTCCGGCCTGTGCACCATCTCATCGGCAGAGTCCAGTTGTCCAGAGAAGCCTATCTATCTGGGAATGCCATTTTAAGCTTTTGTTTGTTTGATTTTGCTTGTTTGTTTTGTTGGTTTTTTGGGACAGGGATTCTCTATAGCCTTGGCTGTCCTGGACTTGCTTTGTAGACCAGGCTGGCCCTGAACTCCCAGAGATCTGCCTGCCTCTGCCTCCCAAGTGCTGGGATTACAGTCATGCACCACCGTACCTGGCTTCTTCCCAGTTTTATTAAGGCAGAAGTGACAAAAATTGTGTGTATGACACTGTGCTAAGTAGTTATTTTATTTAAAATTTTTTTGTAATTATCTTATTATGTTGGGGTTGGCATACATGTGCCATGACAGGTGAATGTCAGGACAACCTGTGAGAGTTGGCTCTATTCTAACACCATGTAGGTTCCTGGTAGGTTCCAAGGTCACCAAACTTGGCAGCAAGTACCTTTCTTGTTAGCTGGAGGGTCCTACAGTGTAGTATCTGATGTGTGTATACACCGTGGGATGAGTAACGCACTTACTGCCACATGTATGTAGTACTGCTTTTACAGATCTACTTCCTTAGCAGTAGGCCTGTATGCAGTTACTTCATAGCTGTCTTACTCAGGCTCTGCGTCGGTCCTGAGCCTATTCTTCCTGTCTGACCAACATTACTGTTTTCACAGAGCAAATCCCTATGGGTTAAAGACACTTTACGGTGTCTCTCTCATCAGTCCCTTGGGAAGGGGGGGGGGTGAAAGGGGGCAGTATAGGGCCCACAGACACTCTCTATGACATCTCGCTTTATGTGGTTTCTAGGGATGTGAACTCAGGCCCTCATGGTTGCATGGCAATACTGTACACGCTTACCTTACACTGTTCACCAGCTCTTTGCTCACTCCGCCCTCTGCTTTCTTGCTTTTATTTTTAACTGTTACATACTATGTTGTAAATGTGCCTCTTCTGCATAAAAATTAGCTTTATTTTTGTGTTCAGTTTTTAAAAGTATTTTATTTTATATTTTAAATTTATGTGCATTGGTGTGAGAGTGTCAGATCTTGGAGTTACAGACAGTTGTGAGCTGCCATGTGGGTGCTAGGAATTGAACCCTGGTCTTTTGGAAGAGCAGGCAGTACTCCTAACCACTGAGCCATCTCTCTAGCCCCTTGTGTTCAGTTATTAACTTTGGGGTTTTAAATAACCTTTTTTTCCTTTTATATTTATTGTACAAGTGCCTGCTTCGCATTACTATGCTGCACATTGTCCAAGGCAGTTGTTAGGAACTGGTGGTAGCATGTTGTCTCCTGCAGCCTTTTTGTCTCCTGCTTTGATGGGTTCACTCATCTTGCTGCATTCAGCTGGAAGGAAGGTCATGTAGGGGCTGAGCTCATCCACAAAATGACACTCAGGTGTTTGGAGGCTTAGCTGAGGTGACAGTGACAGCTGGGATCTGAGCTCTGTCTTGTGTGTGGTTTCTTCCCTCAAGGCTGTGGGCCTTGCCTTCTCTAGAGAGCAGTGGTGGTCTTGGCTGTGTGGGCCTTTGTGACTTTGCCTTGCCTTTCCCTCTCCCTTTGGTCCTAGACACTGGTGACAAACAGATTCCCCGTCATGATAGGAGGAACTGTAAGTTACTGTGGACTTGGCTTTCTCTCTCCAACAGAAAAAAACCAATGCTCTATTTTTTCCTGGTTTAATATTTTATATTTTGTATTTCTAATGATGGTGTTGTGCCTTTTCTTGTCTTTGGTTGTTTGATTTTGCAGTGCTGTGGAAGGAACCTAGAACCAGCTCTGTAAGGAGCCCACTTGTCTTTTTTTTTTTAATATTGGTGGTTTTTCCTCATTCTGATCTTAATCCACCCTCCCATCTTTGGAATTTGAAACACAATTCCTTTCCTGCGTAGCATGGACATTTTTATATAAAATCATGTGAAGTCTACACTTACGGTTCATAAAGATTTACTTATTTATTTATTTTATGTATACGAGTGGTCTGTTTTTATGCACACCAGAAGAGGTCATCAGATCACATTATAGATAGTTCTGAGGCACCATGTGGTTGCTGGGACTTGAACTCAGGACCTCTGGAAGAGCAGCCAATGTTCTTAACCACTGAGCCATCTCTCCAGCCCCTGGTTCATAATGCTTAAGAGCCTGAGAAAAGCTTGTTTGCTTTGCTATTCACTGGCGGTGGCTGCCGGTATCTAGTTCTTTACTGTGTGAGATCCTGTCTATGGCGCTGCCTTTCCATCAGAGAGGGTCCAGGAAGTCTGCTTACTCTCTGTGGCATCCCTCTCCACTTGTCTCAGATCTTTTCTCTCAATACTCATTCTTTTAGGGTTTCCTTTAACAGTAGCACACAGGTGGCAACTTACTCAGTTTTTGATGTCTGTAATTGTTGTTTTACTTAATTCAAAGTGTCTTGGGACAATAAAGAGGGAACAGTGGAGGTTGAGGAAACCCAAGAGGGTACCCAGTATCAGGAGCTGATGCAGCTCCTGCATTCACTAGCAATTTGCATGTGCCCTTGAGGCTCCCAGTTCCTACCTGGCCCTTTGGCTCAGCCCTCCACCCCAGCTGGAGCACTCCCCATCGTCCCTTCCTGCTGTAGTCTCCCTGTGACTGGCCAAGTGACCCACTTGGATGTGAGAGTGTTGACTTGGCTTTATCACCTGCTAGAGGTCAAGTGGCTCTTGGTGGTGATGAGATCCAAAGGCTCAGTGCTTGCTCCTGCCGGCCCCCAGCTGCCCTTTTGTTCTTGCTGTCCACTCTCCCTGGTTGTCCTTCTGAACCCATGCTTAGTAATGTTTGAATCATCAGTATTTGGAATGCAGGAAAGCTATTGTTCTGTGTACAAAGTTCCCATTTAGTGGGTCAGCGGGGACCAGTGTGCAGGCTCATGCCTTGCCAATATCCTATAGGACTGGCATGTCCCTGAACTGACCAAAAAAAGCTACAAAACTATCAAATGGCAATAGGAAAGTTAACCTTGATACATTAGTGTTGATACTTGGAAGGAAAGTAAACTTTAAAAGTCACAGATACCATTTTCAGTCTGCAGCTGAGAACCAAAAATAAATGGTTGAGTAATCAAATGATCCAATTTCTGCTCATTGGATGATTTGTTATCATATTTGACTTCTAGTCCTTAAGACATAATGTTCCTGGCCACCGTTCATAACTGTAGGATCTTACCTTTCCTCAGGAGAGTTGTAGAACAGAATGTTAACTTTATGGAAGGTGTGTGTGAGAGAGACACAGAGAGAATGTGTGTGTGTGGGAGTGAGAAAGTAAATTATAAGGATAGCCGTAGGTACACCAACAATCCAGAATCAAGAAAATCACAGCTTCTTGGTACCTATAATTTGTCACACAATGAGACTATTAATATAATTTCATTGTTATAAAGTCCTTTCTCATCTTTGAAATACTGTTTGTTTTTTAATGTCAGTATACATTTTAAATACCAATACATTTTCTAAACTGTGTACAAAAATCCCTTATTTTTCATTGATTCTGAGATGTATACAGTTCTCTATTGTAATGTCTTGTGAAGAGACAATGTATAACGGACGGATCCTTGAGTTTTACTGAATGTGGTAAACAAAGCAGCAATTCTACTTTCTTGAAACAATATTGTCACCTCAAAACCTGTTAGTTGCTTCAGTGTGTGTGTGTGTGTGTGTATAGTGGAGGTGGGCTGTATTTGTGTGTGGCGGCATGTGTAGAGGACAGAGGAGGTTGTTCAGTGTCTTGCTGTACGACTCACTGTCTTATTCACTTGAGACAGGGTCTAGAGCCATGTTAATGGCTTGTAAACCCTAGTAATCCTCCTGCCTCTGTCCCCCACGGTGCTGGGGTTGCAGTTATGCACAGCCACACCAGCTTCTTGAGTTGCTACTAGGGATTTGCACTCAGGTCCAAATACTTGTGGGACAAGTGCTATCTTCCCAGTCACTGTACTGTATTCTGTTTCTAAAGACAGTGGTGTTTATTTGTATATTGTGTGGGCATTTGGCCTGTATGCGTATCTGTCCACCATGTGCTTGCTTGGTGCCTGCAGAAACTGCAAGAAGGTGTCAGATCCCTTGAAGTTACAGGTAGTTGTGAGCTCCCAAGTGGGGTCTGGGAATTGAACCTAGGTCCTCTGCCAGTGCCCTTAACCTCTGAGCCATCTTCCAGCCCTGTAATGTGTACTTTTAATTGATCAGTCTGCCACCAAACATATTATACCATTTCTAATACAGGAAAATAGTATTTTTTCCTCTTGTTTTTGTTGCCATTGTTTTGTTTTTGAGGCAAAGTCTCACCCTGTAGTTGTAGCTGGCCTTGAACTTAGGCTGATTCTCTTGACTCAGCCTTCAGAACGCTGTTTACAGGTGAGCACCACTGTGTCTAACTTCACAGTGATGAGCTTTTATTGTCTCTGTTCTTTTACTTTTATGTATCTAGTAAAGCAGCAGTACTCACTTTGCTTTTGTTTTCAACAACAGCAGTAAATCTTTGCAAGGATTTGCATCAGGACTGGAAAACCTTTGCTCACACTGCTACCCTTCAGCACTGATACTGTTTTGTATAGAGATTTTCATTTGATATTCTAGTTTTCCTGCCTGTAGATCTGCTAATGATGAATTATTTTAAAGTTTTATTGTCTGAAAAGTAGCTCATTTTCACCTTTTTCCCTGAAAGATATTTTGCAAGCTTTGGGATTTTGCTCATTTTTCCCTTCATTTTGGACAAAAGCGTAAGTCCAATCTTAGTTCCTCATCATGCTGGCAGCAGACTTTACCAACCCTAAGGTGCTTTGACTTGCAAATGTCTGCTTGAGGGAGGCAGGTACCTGAGAAAGGCGAGGACTGGTGGTCCAGGTCATGGATTTGTTCTGAGTCTTCTCTGAAGCCCTGCCAGCAGCAGAAAGGCAGGATTTCCTGCCTTCCTTCCTAACTTGGTTTTCCCTTGTGAAAAACAGTTGTTTGCTATCCAGAATTTGGACCAAAATATTTAAACTGTACTCGCTGCCTTACAGCTAACATATTCATTATGCACAACAAAGAACTCAGGCCTGTCTCCATGTAGTCAGAATTCTGTGGCAGAAATTTCACTGCCAGACCAGTCATTGCAGTTAATTAGACTTTGTTATTATTATTTTTTTACAAGTACAAATAATTAAATGATGTAAGTAGAAGTGAAGTTTAAATCCATTAGAGAAAAATGAAAACTGCAAACATTTCTATAGAAACTACAACCTCAAGTGTTAAAAGCTTTACATAAACCAACTGCCTAAAAATCAGCATTTAGAGCCAGGCGGTGGTGGCTCACGCCTTTAATCCCAGCACTTGGGAGGCAGAGGCTGGTGGATCGCTGTGAGGTCAAGGCCAGCCTGGTCTACAAAGTGAGTCCAGAACTACACAGAGAAACCCTGTCTCGAACCCCCCCCCCAAGTATTAATAGGGAAAGGGAGGGGAGTAAGTGAGAGGGGCTGAGGCAAAACAGCGAGACATGAAGGGGACCCTTTGCACACGCATGCAGGAAACACCACAGCCCAGATATTGGGATCTTAAATAGCTGAATTCAGATGTTACCCCTCCCCCATTGAGAATAGACTGTGGACTCAGAACCGGTCACCCCGGAAAGCCAGTGTCAGTAAAACATTGTTTTGTCCTCATAGCATGCCTGTTGACATAGAAAGGTTGTATGTTCAAAGATTAATGTGAGGTATAGTTTCAGATGTGCAGCAGAACCTCAGACTTGCTAAGCAGATGTGGAGGAGTCTGGCTTTACAGCCTTCTGTAGTCGGGAGCTGGGGCAGTCCTGGAGCTGCCCTGTTCTGTTCCCTCAGTGCCCCCTTCTGCCAGCCACAATGCTGTAGCCATTTCAGTTTCTGGGAAGAAATGTCTACCCACAAGGAGAAGCACAGGACAGATGGGGTGATCAGGCAGCCCCGCCCTTCCCTGTGTCTCTGCTCAGCTGCGTTGGCATCACAGGAAGAGTCTCACTCATACCTCTGTACCACTGCTGTGGCCTCTGTGTAGGATATGGTGAGACTGTTATGAACCAATTAATCTCCAACTTCTGCTTGTCCACAGTCCTAAAACATTTATAAAGAAATTAAAACTGGGCCAACCTGGCTAACTTAGCAAAACTGTCTCAAAATAAAGGGTTTAAGAGTGTAGCTCAGTTGTCTGGCATGTGCAAGGCCGCCCAACCCCCACCCCGCCACCACAAAGGATCGAAAGTGGGCTGTTGTAGGTAACTGCCTAGCAGGACCCTGACTCTCATGCCCTGCATCACAAATAAAAGGGAGTAGAAGGGAAAGGAAGAGAAAGAAGAGAGATGGGATTAAATCCTCACAGAAACCTCGTTTAGTAATACCCAGAAAGAGTTACCACAAACGGATTGCTTCTGATCTAATGAACTGAGGTTTGACAGTTTTCTAAACTGCTAAGACCATCTAAGAAGTGCTGACATTAAATTAAGTTACAGAAAATAGAGGGGTGCACAAATGCACAATAGGCAGATAGCAAATGTGCACAACGGAGCAGAGACGCGAAGGCCTTCACTCATGGGGTGTAATGGGGATGGTGAAGTTGCAGCAGCCCCCCCCCCCACGGTCCTTCTTGTAAGAGATGCGGGAGTGACATTCCGAGCACCACAGAGATCTCCTTAGGCAGCAGTGCTGTCAGAGAACGACTGCTGCTGAGTCTTCCTCAATTCTGTCACGCTCAGGAGAAACAGTGTCTATCAGGTGACCACCAGGCACACCCCCATCTGTGCTGAAAATTCAACTCACAGACAAATGACATCAAGCCCCGCCACAGTGAAACTGTCGCCCAGTATTATGGCCGGGGGTGGGGGGTTGGGGAATACACCTTCTGTAATTACCTCTTGCAAAGTGGAAACGCCCAAATGTTAAAATCCATGGTGGATGGACACCATTGCCTTTTTTTCTTACTTGAATTTGGAGGAAATATTTTTTCATTATGGTGTCTGTGGTGTCATGGGACTCAAACTCAGGTTGGGTTTGGCAGGAAGCACTCTACCGGCTGGGCCACCTTGCCAGCTCTTCTCTTTTCTCAGACAAGCAGGTTTTAGTTGGAATTCTTTGTAACACGAGTGATCAGCACATTATTGTTTAGTTCCTCATTGCCTTTAAAGGGTAAGACAGGCATTGTAGGAAGAGAAAAATCCATTGGAGGAGCATTGGCATCTTCAGAATGAAATCATCCTGGTGTTTCCATCCATCTCTGTTCTCTCTTAGCAGCCCTCTGGTCCTCAGAGATGGAGGAGGAAGACTTTTGGTAGAATTTCTTAGAAAAACTGCCTGCAGACGATTGACGTCTACAGCTGTCTCCTTCCAGACTCTCGTGTGTGTGTTGGCGAGGCCACTTTCAGGAGGCTGATCTGTGTAGTTGACTAATACCAGGCTCTACCACTCTGGAGGCTGGCTAAATTGACAGGTGTTCTCTTTGTTAGAGTGGATGCTTGTGGTTAAGAGACAAAGTGTGTGCCTGTTTGTGTTTCATCTTTCTGGGTACTGAGCATTGCTGGGGTGCTCCAGTGTAAATTCTTGGCTCCTTTTCTGTCTTTTCTTGGAATGCTGTGTGTGTTGGACATGCCTCCTACTTTCACCAGTTGGTGTGATCTGAAACCTGAGAGAGTTTGGGCCAGTGAGAATTAAGGAGATGTTCTAGAGGACCTTCTGGGGAGAAGCTGGAGGAGCCCTGAGGTGAGAAAGCGTGGAGCCTTAGCTGCCAGCTACTTTGCAAGGCAAGGGGAAGACACTGCTTCCAGAGGCCTCGTGGAGCTCCTAGTTTGCCCAGTGTGTGCTGCACAACTTGTAAATCTGAGATTGTCATGGTTGGCATGTGTTGAGCATCTTGGGTGGTGCTGTTGTTGTTGTCAGATATATGGTATTGCAGAACATTAAAAAAAATACTTTTTTTTTGAGACAGGGTTTCTCTGTGTTTGTAGCCTTTGCTGTCCTGGACTTGCTTTGTAGACCAGGCTGGCCTCGAATTCACAGTGATTACCTGCCTCTGCCTCTTGAGTGCTGGGATTAAAGGCATGTGCCACCATGTCCAGCGGGCATTAATTCTTTTTAAAAAAAGATTTTCTTTTCTTTTTTCTGTCTGTCTATCTATCTATCTATCTATCTATCTATCTATCTATCTTGTGCGCTTTCTCTCTTTCTCTCTCTTCTCTGTCTCTCTCTGTCTCTCTGTCTCTGTCTCTCTCTCTCTCTCTCTCTCTCTGTGTGTGTGTGTATGTGTGTCCATCCAGTCAGAAGGGGCATCTGGCCCTTTGGATTCAGAGGCACTTGTGAACTGCCTGATGTGGATACTGGGATCAAACTCTGAGCCTTTTGATAGAGCAGCAAATGCTCTTAACTGCTAAACCATCTTTCCAGCCCCATTATGTCTCCAATATCTCTTCTTTAGGGCAAATCAATCACTCTCTCTTGTATTGGTGTTTTGTTTACATATATGCCCGTGTGAGAGTATTGGATGCCCTGGAGCTGGAGTTACAGACAGTTGTGAGCTGCCATGTAGGTGGTGGGAGTTGAACCTAAGTGCTCTTAACTGCAGAGCCATCTCACTAGCCTCATAGTGTTAGCTTTAATTGTCAACTTGACATAATACAGAATCACCTGGAAATAAAGTCTCAATGAGGAGTTATCTAGGATACATTGGTTGGTGGCTGTGGCCACGAGGGGTTTTTCTTTATTAGGTTGAGGGGGGAAAGACCAGCTCTGAATGTGGGCAGCACCATTTCGCGCATGGTCTGGGTTCTAGAGAAAGAGGGCAAGGTGTGCACCAGCTCTCTGCTCTGGGCTATGTGCACCCCCATGGCGTCCCTGCAACAGTGAATAGCATGGCGATGGGGAGCAAAACTGAGACAACACCTAAACAACACTAAAGTCTCACTTCTGAGGTTCACAGGGGAGTGTGTCTAATGTCTACACAAAAGTCCTGAAATCACCTGGTGCTGCTTGTAGTTCTCTCCGACTTCCGTGTGAGACTCCAGCATGTTTACCCATCCTGCTGTGGGTGGGCATTTAACTCCTTCATTTTCAGTCTATAAGCTGTGCCTCTCCAGCATGATTGCACTTTGTGCTGCACTGCTGGGGGGTTTTCTACTATAAATACTTAAAAGAACGCAGCTGGGCATGGCATCTGTGTGCATTCATGATGCTGTCTGATGTACCGGAATGCTTCCCCAAGTGCCTGCTCGTCTGTGCTCCTCGTGCCCTGCTCCCACTCCCTCTGTAGCCAGTCGAGTGAGATTGGCATGCATTTTTTATATTATCAGTTGGATATGTATAGAAAAAGTTCCTAGTTCTACATGGCTTGTGGTGGGGCTTGAGTGTGGGAGGCCAGCACCATGCTGCCTTCCCACTGCGTTTCTCACTCCCCAAAGTGTAACCACTTTGACCTTTCTTAGCTTTGTGTGTCTGGTTCAGTGCATGTTGTTTGTGGTACAGACATAGCACTTCAGGAGTGCAAGGCTAAGAAGCAGTTGGAAGCAGAGCAGGATGGCCTTGCCCACTGTTGCCTGCTGGCCGTTGGGTGTCTGCTGGTTGCCCCCCGTGTCTCTATCTGTAGTTGCTGTCTGTAAGAGGGTACATAGAAGTACCCCACCATATTAAGCTCTCATCAGGGCTCTGTGGGTGGGGAAGGTTTGTGATAGGACTTGGGGGCGGGATAATTAGCATTTTGGTAGGGTGAGGTGTGCAGAGATGTGGTTTGTGCCCTTTTCTGTTTCGCTCCAGAGGAGCCTCTGTGGCGTGGGTCAGAGGAGGGTCAGGGGCCTCCCCACCCCACCTCCCACCTCCCGTCTCCAGCTTACCAGGCTGGCTTACCAGCCCCTGACGTTGCTGACCTTTCTTTCTTCTTTTCAGTGCCTGAAGACCTCTCGCTAGAAGAGAGAGAAGAACTTTTGGACATCCGCCGAAGAAAAAAGGAACTTATTGATGACATTGAGGTAAAGCATCTTCGATTTTGGATTTGTGTGGAGTGCTGAGTTGGGTAGCTTCAAGAATACGTGAAAAACGAGTCTTCAGTGTGTGTTGTGTGAGAACCATAGAGCTAGAAGAGATGGCTTCTCCAGGCTGGTGAAGCAAAGGCTGCCCATCCCAAAGAGCACACACTCTGGAGTACAGGCCTCAGTGGGACTAGCACTCCCAGTAGCTGACTTGTGGCCCCAGAGTTACAAGTGTTGGTGTAAACAGTGGCAAGAGCCTGATCCGCACTGCCCTTTTCTTGGTATATTATCCCAAGCACTTAAGAGAGGTGCCTGGCACACATTTGGCAGTCTGTTTCCTTTGAATGAACAGACAAGCGAATATTGGATTCTAACCGTATACCAAGTGCCTCCTTGGTGGTAAGAGCAGAATGACAAATTTAAACAGTAGATGAACACTTTTGTGTCCTTGACTTGGAGGCCAGGATGGAGGGGTGTCTCACAGGAGAATAAATGAATGAAGCCACAGTTTCAGGGCTAGGGTATCTGTGATGTCTGGACACCATTCAGAGGCCTCCCGGGTGCTTTGGTGTGGAGCGTCCTCGGGAAAAATCAGGCGTGTGGCTCTTTGAGATGCTTCCTAGTCATTGCCATTGCCAAAGTGAATGTCCCTCCCAAGGCCACTCACTGTAGGCCAGGCCTTGCCTTAGACAACGACCCCTTTCTAGGAACTTGTGTAAGTCTGAACTTGTTGCCACACTCAGAATAGGGTTCTGAATAAAATGTCTTTGTACTTGAGAGGTAATTGGTGGTGGTTTGGCTGTAAGATTAGCCTGCATTCTTGGAAAATTCTGCAAACCAGAGAGGTCCTTTATCTGAAGAATAAGAATGGATATTGTGTGGACAGTAGTGATCATACTGCTCAGTAGTACGGACTCTTCCCTGAACTCCGGCCACTCATCCTGTCTCCTAGGATGCTGACTGTGCCTAGAGGCTGGGAAGCTATGAGGGGGAGCTGGCCAGTGGGGATTCAACCATTTATGTCCCCTCTGTTTCTTATGTCTCTGAGTTGGACCTTGTCCTTGGGGCTTCGTGTCTCTCTTTTTAAAGATTTATAACTAGTTATCACTTTGAATTTTTATATTATTTTAAGTTATGTGTATGTGTGTGGGTATATGCATATGAGCAAAGGTTCCCACAGAGGCCAAAGGAGTGAGATCTCCTGGGGGCTGGACTTCAGGTGGGCATGAGCCATCTGATGTGTGTGTGGGGACTGAACTGAGATCCTCTGAAGACAGTAGCCTGTGCTCTTAACTTCTCTTATAAAGTGGCAGTCGTGAGACTAATTAGCAACCCTGATGCCAACCTAGCCATATCTGGCTTCCCACTTCCCCCAAGAACGCAGGCTTCCCATCCGTCCAGCTGTGTCAGGACTGCAGTGCAGTGCGCTAAGGCCTGCTGCTTGTCTCCACGTGCTTCTATATTTGTTAATTTCCCTCTTGGTTTTTCATATAAGTAATTATGAGCCTGCCTAGTGGACTCCTGCAATGTGTCTGACGAGAGGTGGACGTATTTTGTGTATGCGCGTGTGTGTGTGTGCACGCACGTGCATGTGTTCTCTGTGCTGTGCTGCCCCTGACATTGAGTCTACTTTATGGATACAGATTTTGGCCTTGTGATGCTCATATGAGTCCTTGGGAAGCTTGTGCCTGGAAGACCAGGATGTCTCTGGACCTATGAGTACAGGATAGTTAAGATACCCCATGACCTAGTTCTTTCTTTTCTGACAGAGGCTGAAATATGAAATTGCAGAAGTGATGACAGAGATTGATAACCTAACTTCCGTGGAGGAGAGGTAAAGTGTTTGTGACTGACTTTCAGCCTACTCGCCGTCTTTATTCCTGCCACCCTCCTCTAGCTGGGCTCATCAGCTGGAGACTGCAGCAGGTGCAAGGGCTGGGCTGGAAGGTGGGGGCCCTTTGAAGTCGTCCATCCCTCCTCCCTGCCTCCTGTGTCCTCACCAACTTTGTAGGTTTGGACATAAGCATAGGGGCTCTGAATTAACCTCTCTGTATCATGAGGAATTGTACTTGTAAATTTGTTTAGAAAGGCACTGCTTTTCACTGTTAGCCTTTCTAAAGAAGTGTTAGTGTATGTGGAAAGAAGCTCCAGCAGTAGTCTCAGCTGTGGAGGGTGGGGGCTCTGCTGGGTACCACTGTTTTGT
>OU015754.1:6925052-6941413 GCA_907169655.1 Acomys percivali | reverse complement strand
TGTGTGTGTGTGTGTGTGTGTGTGTGTGTGTGTGTGTGTGTGTGTGTCTTTCACAGTGCACCCAGGTGGACATGCTCTTATTTCTACCAGAAACACATGAGCGTTAACTTAGGACTATCAGACTTAAATGACGCATTTCATGGCCCACAGATTTTAGTCTTGAAGTATCTTGACAAATTAAGAAACAAAACCCTCAACCCAGAACAAAATGTACTTGTATAATATTGTAGGACACCTTTCTGGAGCCACTGTTTCTCCAATGCATTCCCCCAGGTATCCCACACTAACCAAAATTAGGTTTGCTTTTTTAAAATCTTGCATAAGCGGAATGAAAATATACCTGCCTGGGGCTTGGGATAGAGTGCCTGCTGTGCAAGCTTGAGGACCAGAGATTGATCCTCCACACCCACCCAGAACCTGGGTGGTGTAGTGGCTACCTGTCATCCCCACGCTTGGGAGGCAGAGACAGGAAAGCCCTGGGTCAAGGTGCCTAAATAGATTGCCTAGAATTGGTAGCTCTGGGTTCAGTGGGAGACCCTGCCTCAATCAGTTAAAAATGGAGCACAGTCCAGAAAGACATGACATCAACTTAGGGCCTCCACGAATAAGCATCTACATGTGTACAGCCACATGCGTGTGCCACATACACAATGACTGAACACATCTACGTGCATATACCCTGCTGTTTTCTGCTTCGCACCAGGTCTGGGAGCCTCTCGTTCGTTTGTTCTTTCCACCTAGTTGCAGTCTTCTGTCTTTATCTTTTCCCTTACTAGTAGCCTGCTGCTGTCTGAAGTGTTTGGAAATGCTAAATAAGGCTGCCAGATGGATTGTGGGTGTATGAGGAAGCCAAAGCAGGCCTAGGCCTGGGAGTTTCAGCTGGAAAAGCCTCTCTGAGTTTGTAGAGACGCCTTGGCGGGTAGAGACCAGAATTCCCTGTGCTCCCCCTAGCCTGGTGTCAGGGAACTTACAGCCAGCGCTCAAGTTGTGCAAAAGGTGAAGCTTTGTTATCATGGTAGGTCCTGTGAGATGGCGCAGCACAACCGAGTTAGGCCTGGGACAGCCCTTGTCTCTCGAAATTCCCAGCTACACATTTTGTAGGTTCTTCACGTGGACACATGTTTGGCTGATAGAAGTTCAGTGCTAGTGTGCCACTTAACTTGGTTTTGGCTTCAGGTAACAGAAAACCTATCCTCTTCCCCCAAAATTAGTTACACAATGGAGTTTTGTTTTCTCATATAGTTGCTATGGCAATTAGAGGCTTCCAAGTGACAGAAGCAGGTGCTTATCACAGTCTTTCCCTCACATAAGGGATGCTGTGTTTCTGGTCATTGCATGGAGTTCAAGGTAGGAAGAAAGAGGAAAGACAGTGGAAGACGTCACTACAGGTTTCCATTTATGTCATCTTGCCCAAATCTGTGTCACAAGGTCACTTGCATATAAGGGGGTGCCTCTAAAGCAATTATTTGGGGTAACATGGCAGGGTTGGATTGGGGCAGGGTGACAAGATCAGAAAAAAAAAGCACTTGCCACCCAACCCTAATGTCTGAGTTCAGTCCCTAGTGTTCTAGTGGAAGGAGAGAGCTGATTCCTGAAGGCTGTCCTCTGACCTCCACACGTACACTGTGGTGCATGCATGCCTCTCACACATGGTATACCCACAATCATAATGAGTAAGGAGTGCTGGCGAGAGGGCTCACCAGGTAAAGGCACCACCAAGCCCAAAGACCTGAGTCCATGCCCAGGACCCCATAGTGGAAGGAGAGAGCCAGTTCATGGCAGGTTGTCCTCTGATTATAGCCAGTATATGGGGTCGCACATGTAAGTATATATAATTTAAATATTTAGTAAGTTAAAAATGATTTCCTTTCTTAAAGGTAGGGCAAGGCTGCTGGAGAGCTGGCTCAACTGCTCTTCCTTAGGACTGAGGCCAATTCCCAGCACCCACGTGGTGGCTTACAACCTTCTATAACTCCAGTCCTAGGGGATCGGACTTCCTCTTCTGGCCCCTGCAGGTGCTAGGCATGCATGTAGCACACAGACATACATGCAGGCAAAACAGTCACACATGTAAAATAGGAAAAAAATTTTAAGAGGTTGGTGGTTGGGGTCAGGTGTGTTGGATTGTACAACCAGCAGTATCTTACCAGTGAGGTCTTGTGAGGCAGGAAGAGATATTTGCCTAAGTGTTAAAAATCTGATGTTTAAAAAAATTATTATTTTTATTTTATGTGTATTGGTGTTTTGCCTGTATGTATGTCTGTGTGAGGGTATCAGATATTGGAGCTACAGACAGTTGTGAGCTACCATATAGGTACTGGGAAATGAACCTGGATCCTCTGGAAGAGCAGAGCAGTCAGTGCTCTTAACCACTGAGCCATTTCTCCAGCCACATGATGATGTTTGCTTGTTTTGAGACAAGGTTTCTCTGTGTTGCCTTAGATGTCCTGCACTTGCTTTGTAGAGCAGGCTGGCCTTGAACTCCGAGATACCTGCCTGCCTCTGCCTCCCGCATGCTGGGATTACAGGCCTGAGCTACCGAGCCCAGTGATGATAATGGTTTTCTTTAACTGCTTGTGTAATACCTGACATACACAGTGGCTCTTTCTTGAATGGATGAAACACACACTATGTTTTGGAATCCAGGCCACGTGGGCCCCATTGGTCTCTGGCATTCTCACCTGTCCTCACCTGCCAGGTTCCTGCACAAAGCATGTTTCCAACTTTGAAAGTGGACCGTGAGCAGCCCTGCTGACCTGCATGTTCCATCCCCCGTTGCTCCTCAGGGCATTCAGTTCCTAATTGAGAACGACCTGCTGCAGAGCTCCCCAGAGGATGTCGCCCAGTTTCTGTATAAAGGAGAGGGCCTGAACAAGACCGTCATCGGAGACTACCTGGGGGAGAGGTAAGTGAGGGGCCTCTCACAGGCCCTGAGCTGCAAGCTATGGGGACAGAGGCGATGCCCTAATGTTATTGGGATCCACATGAGGACAGGATATTGGGACACCTGGACATTTGGGGTTCCTACCATTCCAAAAGTTAAGATGGACCAAGGAGCTAAAGAGAAGGAGAAAACGTAGGGGTGACCCTCAGTGATCCGGACTCACACGAGGGCTTACTAGATATGCAGCAGGAGCACTCACAGCAGGAGCGGGAGCAGGTGACTGAGGGTCAGCTAGGGTCCGTGTCCGTTGGAACCCTTCCCTCAGTCGCCAGGGCCATTCCCTCCTGGCCTGGAAAGGCACCTTTGCCTTCTGCAGGTTGGTCTAGAATTACCCCAGACTTCTCAGGGGTCTCTTCCCTGCCACTCTAGGTGACTTTCCTCCCTTCAGCTAAAGGGCCACCTGCTGGTGGTTTTTTTTTGTTTTTTGGTTTTTTTTTGTTTTGTTTTGTTTTGTTTTTCAAGACAGGGTTTCTCTGTGTAGCCTTGGCTGTCCTGGACTCCCTTTGTAGACCAGGCTGGCCTCGAACTCACAGCGATCCACCTGCCTCTGCCTCCCGAGTGCTGGAATTATAGGTGTGCACCACCACGCCTGGCTCTGCTGGTGGTTTTGCTTTGCTTGGCTTTGTGGGTTTTGCAGATCCTGCTGTGTGTAAGCCTAGGCTGGCCTCACTTTCAGCCATCTTCCTTCTGCCTCGAAGGGCAGGGATTACAGAGTGCACCACCATTCATTCCCTGAAGGGCCCCTGCACTGCTTAGCTGAGGCTAGGCAGGAACACCAGGTGCCAAGAAGGGAGCTATTTAAAGCCCAATATTGCCCAGTTCTGTTTCTAGCTTTATTTAAAAAAAAAAAACGAAAACACTTGATCTAAGCCGGGCGTGGTGGCAGGCAGATTGCTGTGAGTTCGAGGCTAGCCTGGTCTACATGGCGAGTCCAGGACAGCCAAGGCTACAGAGAGAAACCCTGTCTCAAAAACAAACAAACACACTCGATCTAAAGTGGAACATTCCCCAGCTCATTCAGGGAGGTCAGTACTACCTAAGACCAAAACCAGACATCAATCAACCAAGAAGACCACAAACCAGTACCTTATCACTATAGAAATCAGACTCGGCGGTACATGAAGACTTTGTCCCAAATGGATCCCCGTGTGCCCTTACAGTCTCTAAGGAGCATTGAAGTTTGTTCTCTCATTCTTCACCACTGGCATTTCTAGCCAAGGGCAGTTACTTTAGTTTACACACACACACACACACACACACACGCATGCACACACTTCAGGGCTAGCATATAAGTCAGTTGTTAGAGTGTTTGAATCGCATACAAGTCCTGGGCTTAATCTGCAGCACTGCGTAAGCCGGTCATGGTGGCACATGCCTTTACTCTGTGTTCTGAAGTTTAAGGCCATCCTTGGCTATGGACTGAGTCCTTGGCTAGCCCAGGCTATCTGAAACACCTTAAAACAAAGCAAAAAGTCTAAAGTAATACATCTGTAGAGTAAACGGGCAAAGACATAGGAGACCTCAGCAAATGTGGCAAAAGCATTTGGCAGAATTCAACACTGTTTAATGATTTAAAAAAAACACTCATTAGAATATTAGGACTAGAAGCGATCTCCCCTCAACATGACAGATGCCTCCAATGAAAATCCCACAGCTCATGTCAGGCCTAACAGTGAAAGATTGGGCATTTTCTTTGCAAAGACCACTCTCATTACTGCTCTTCAGTGTGGTACTGGGCTGGTCACATAGACAACAGATTAAAGAAAAAAAAAGGTGTCCATGTTGGAGAGGTAGAAACAGAACTGTTTGCAGATGGTGTGATCCACGCAGGGGTGGTGACCACCTGTAGTCCCAGCACTCAAGGGATAGAAAGGGGGTGGGAGGTACCCAAGGCAGTCTGGGTCACTAGTGTAGCTGAGGAAGTGAGGGGCCCTGCCTCAGAAAGTAAAGTAGAAGGTGACCAAGGAAGCCATCTGGCATCAACCTCTGACCCCCACACACATGTAACACATCTGTGCACCAATACACTTGCAGGCAGACACACACACATGCACATACATACATATGCTCTCCTAATTCCATTCTGTTGGTGTGATAAAATACTCAGACCAAAGGCAACTTGGGTGGGGAAGGATTTACTTAGCATATACTTCTGTCCCAGTCCATCATTGAGGGAATCCAGTGCAGGAAGTCAAGCAAGAACCTTGGGGCAGCATTACTTTTTACTGGCTTGCTCACTGGCTCATGCTCAGCTAGCTTTCTTTTCTATCCCAGATCCACTTGCCTAGGGACGGTACTGCCCACAGTGGACAGTCATCAATCAAGTCAGTCTTTCAGACATGACCTCAGACCACCCTGATGGGTGCAGTTCTTAAGCTGAGGTTTTCCTTACTAACAGGCTCAGGAAGGTCACAGGAGTCAAGTTCAGTGTGCCACAGCCAGATGTGTTCCAGGGAGCAAATGGAAAGCAGCTCTGTATACAATAGCACTGAGAAGAAGCTGGCGTGACTTTAACAGGAGCTGTGCAGATAGCCTGCAGGTCAGAGTGATAGTCAGCGACAAGATCCGACCAGATGGAAAGTGTCCCATTCCCAATTGACTAGTTGGGAAGCAGTCGACACGTTTCCATCTTGATGGGTAGATCTGATACACTATCAAAATCCTGTTTGCCCTTTTGGCAAAAGTCAGCAAGCCAATTCTGAAATTCATGTGGGAGATTCTAGGACCAAAATAGCCACAGGCTTGAAAAAGAACAAAGTTCAGAAAACTGTTCTTATGGTTACAAAATAAAACTAAAGTTATATTAATACAGTGCAGTAGGGACATAGAGGCAGACGTGTGGAAAACCATAGGGCTGGAGAGGTGGCTCAGCAGGTAAAGCAGAGCAGCCTGGGTGCCTGAGCTTCATTCTTGGTGCCCACATCCAGTGCCTCACAAGTTCTGACCTCTGGCTGGACCTGAACTCACATGTACACGCCCCCCCCTGCCATGTACACATAATTACACATAAATATAAGAAATAGTCTAGAAGATGATAGAATGGGATTGAGAATCCTATGCTTACTGTCAGGTGATTTTTAACATATATTGCAAGACGAGCTGGGAAGGGATGACCCCAGCAGGTGATGTCAGGTGATACCTGTAAGAGACAGCATCAGGCTCCTCACTATACACATGGGTTAACAGGGGCCCATGACACTAGTGTGAAGCCATTGAGTGCTTAGAAAGAACCGGGGACAGATCAGCATGGTCCTGTTACTGCCAGAGCTTCTTGGGTCTAGTGGC
Organism: Acomys percivali; assembly: GCA_907169655.1. NCBI lineage: Eukaryota > Metazoa > Chordata > Mammalia > Rodentia > Muridae > Acomys > Acomys percivali. The sequence continues at coordinate 6,935,184 of OU015754.1, read as the reverse complement.
CAAAGCTCAAGCAATTAAAGAAGATGAGGTAAACTGAACATCATACATTTTTTTAAAAATGTAAACATTTATTTGTGTATGGGGACGATAGCATGCGATGACAGTTTGGCCGATCAGAGGACACTTGTGGGCGTTGGTCCTGTTTTTACCTCATGGGGTCTGGGATCAGAGACAGGTGGGTGGTCAAGCTTTCCATCAAGTACCTTTACTTGCTGAGTCAGTTCACCAGCCCTAGATAATTATTGTTTGCTTCAGACGATGCTATTAAGAAAGAGGGAGGAAAAAGGAAAGGAAACAGCCAGAGCTGGCAGCAAACATTTATCCCAGACAGCACTCGAGAGACAGAGGCAGGTGGATCTCTGTGAGTTCAAGGCCAGCCTGGTCTACAAAGAAAACCCTGTCTTGAAAAACTAGAGGGTGGGGGTGTGGAGAGGGGGAATGGGAAGGAGGGATGCTGGGAGGGAGGGACAGAGGGACAGAGGGAGAAAAGAGAGAAAGGGAGAAAGGAGCTCCCTCAAAGAGGGAGGCAGGTTGGTCAGCCCCAATCGCAAACCCTAAATGCTGTAAAGATGGAAATTTGCCTTTAACACAGCCTCTGGGTCCACAACTTCCTGAGGTTCTGGTAGCCACTGTCATCACAGGCCTTGTCCTTAGCTGTGGCCCTAACCTGGCTGCCACTGTGGTTCTTCCACACTGAGCAGCAGTGGGGTGTGCACGTGTGGACAAACACCTGGCCCAAGTGTGTCTGATGCTAAGCCACTTTGCCAGTTTAGCAGCTCATCTGACAAGTGCAGTGTTTCAGGATCAGAGACTCAAGACAGCCTCTCTTGTCTGCAGGGACAGGCCTTGCATGCCTCTTGAGAAGGTCTCATCATGCCCTCTTCTGGGGACGCAGGCTAAGGAACCATCAAGGGCCCTAGAGAACAGTACTACATCTTCCCAGCCAGAGTGCTGTTTCTACACTTCCTTCTTTTAACTTGAAACCTCCTCATGGTGGGAGGGGTCCTAAGGCAGGTAGCACTAACCTACAGCCACTGCTTTCTGTACTGTGTGTGTGCGGTGCAAATTGTAGTTTTTATGCCAGGCTTTGTCTATTCCCCGAGGATGGTGGATCCCAGGTGTGTCCTGTGAGGTTGTAGGTATTTGATTCTCGTGCAACCCATGGCAAGTGGCAATCCTGTGACAGGGCAGATGGACCTGGCATTGCTCAGGGATGTCCTCAGAGCATGTGGTCAGCAGGCCTGTGGTGGGACGTGAGCTAAAACTCAGTGAGATGCACTGGCATATCACATTCTTTTTATTGCTATTTAAGTTTTTTAAAACTCCTTTTATTTATTGTATTTTCATGTTTCACTTTTAAAAACCAGTATGATCGGGCTTATGGTTTGTGCCGGTAATCCCAGCACTCCTGAGTCTGAGGCAGGAGGATTCAAGTGAGTTCCCTAGGCTGTAGTTCCCGGGTGATAAGGTGAGTTCCATGCCAGCCAAGGCTACAGAATGAGACCTGATCTACCTCCTCCAAACACAAAACAAATCGGAAGTTCCTAATGTGATGTATTGCTTTTCCCCAGACTTCCCTGGGTCTAGTGCATTTTATGTTTATGGCCTGAGAATGTTGCTACACCTTTTCTTACACTCAAAAACCCCATTTATAAAACAGAGACCATGACAGGGCCTTGCCCAGGGCCATTCTGAAGGATCCAGGATGTAAAGAGAGCCCCGGGCCTCGCAACTGCCGTGTGAGTGCTTAGCACTGGTCTGAAGATGACTTGCGGGTTTATGGTGGCCTCCTTCCCGACTCCTTTCCGATAGGACATACTCTCCAGAGAGCCTCTCAGGTGTCCTTTGCATTGAGTCTGAAAACTGGGAGCATGGGTACATGCCTGTATCCCAGCGCTTGGGAGGTGGAGGCAGGAGGATTCTGAGTCCCAGGCTTCCTGCAGCCTAGTGAGACTCTGTCTCCAAGAACAAAACAAATAAAAATTCTGAAAACAAATTTACAACGAAGAGCATGGTTGCTTGCAGTCAGCTAACGTTACCTGCAAAGGCCTGCCGTGGACTGTGCCTTCTCCTCAGGTGACTCAGGTGTAATGTGTTTGCCTTCTTTCTGTTCTTCCTTAGGGATGATTTTAATATCAAAGTTCTTCAGGCTTTTGTTGAGCTGCATGAGTTTGCTGATCTCAACCTTGTCCAGGCCTTAAGGTGAGTGCTTGCCTCACAGCATGTGCACATAGGTGCAGTAGCCATTGAGTCACTCCAGGTGACTGCTGGACCCCCCAGGAGCCCTGGCAGCTCAGCCTCTGTGTCCTCTCCTGTGTGGCACTCAGCGAGTAGCCCGAGGCAGAAACCAGACTTGCTCAGGAACTGACAGCACCCTTGCCTCGCTGTGGGCGTTGCTTCGGCAGCACCTTCTCAGTCTCTTTGCTGACCTTCGTTCTGGGGATCCCTGCACTTGCTGTTACCCCACATGTTGCTGTAGCACAAGGCCCTGGTAAGAGGTGCCTTATGGAAGGGCTCGTTTTGGCTCATGTTTGAGGGAACAGTCTGTCATGATGGGGAAGGCACGCAGCTGCTAGGGTATAAGTAAAGATAATAAAAGCTGTTGACAGTTTTGCAGAAAGGAAGCTGAGGGTAGGTGCCCTCCACAGAGCTTTATTAGAGTTACAGGCTCCCAGCTATGATGCGGCATTGAAACAGCAGAACCCACCATGTATATATAGAGTATGGTGGGGTCCTAAAGGGAGCCAGGCAGAGCCTTCCGTTCTGAGCAGAGAGGGGTTTCTTGCTCTTAACAGGCTTCATGGAGATGGGAGATTGGAGACATGGGACATGGGACAGTGCCATCCACATTGAAGACGGGCTTTCCCCATTTAAACCTTTCTAGAAACACCGTCATAGCTAGACATGGTCTGTCCCTGGGAGGTTAACCATCATAGCTTGGACATGTGCTTGCTTCCCACGCCATGCTTAGCACAGCCTCAGTGTCTCCTTGGCCTCTTGTCACTAGATTTGGCCCAAGCTTATAGGTGTGCCAAGGAAGATGTAGATTGAACCATCGGTGTCATTCTGTGGCTTCTGTCTTGTCTGAGGAAAGCCACTGCCACTGTAGATCACATGTGAGGAAGGGAGGATGGCCCCTCAGCGTTCAGTGCTGTTCTGCTGTCCGTAGCCTGTTTGGATGCCCACTCAAGCTGCTGGGTCTGCAGCTTTGCTCTGTGAAGGCGGCACTTGGACTGGGTCTTCACCCTGGTGTACCTCCTGTATAGGAAGAGGCAACAGGACTAGCCTGTTGGCGTCACCGCCTGTTCCACGCTGAGCATACACAGCCGGTTTTTGGCTGTTGTGTCTTTACACTGTCTCCTCCTACCTCTGGGGTTGTTTACACGGCCTTACCTCAGCTGCAGCCTGGGATGTTCGCAGCCTTTGGATGTGGCCCTTGGGACACTGCTCAGCACCTCAGCCTGGCCTGAAACGCTTGCTGTCATAAAACCATACAGGGGTCTTGCAGACTGGGGTCACTGGTCTTAGGTTTAGTATAGGCTCAGACCTGGTGAGCCAGGGAGGCTGGTTCATGGCGTAGGCATCACCACTGTGGTTCTGTGCTTTCTTACTGTGTCTGACTTAGAGTAAGATGGCAGAGTCTGAAATGACTTCTCCTAGCTTCTGCCGACCTTGGGTTTGCTCCAATGGACTCTGTCCTGAGGTGCCTGGCTTGTAGCATGTTTCCCTCTGCCCTCAGGCCCAGCCAGGGATGCAGGTGGGACATGCTGAGTGGTGCGGGGAGGATGGGCAGGCATGCTAACTCCTGTTTCACTGTTGAGCGAAGCTGGTTGCTGTGGGAGTAAAGTGTGAGGCTGGGTAAGAGGCCCTCACTAGTGGGAGAAGGGCGGTCATGCTTGGGTCGGAACTTGATGAGGATGGAGCGAGCATCAGGAACAGGGAACACGGGCCCTAGGTTGGTAGATGCTGCTGCCCTGTAGTCTGAAGAACTGCCGTAAGGATTTTGTCTTTTGCCCTTGGGGATAGGTGTGCTGCTGGCATACAGTGCTGAGGGCCAGGGAGAGCATGTCTGCGGCACTCTACTAACCCTACACAGAGGAAGAAGTGTCAGTGATTGGCCTGGTTCTAGTGGCTGTTTTGAAAGTGGGAATGGGGCATCATTGTATGGTGCTGTTGAGCCAGGATCTGACAGGGTGAGGGGCTGATTGTGCCAGGAATCCCTCGCCTGGGGTCAGTGGCAAGGAGGAAGGAGTGGTGGCCAGGCCCAGAGGAGAGAGCCTGCATAGGAGGAAGAGCTCAGAGAGAATGAAGCAGGCCCTTCACCCTTGTATCACTGTAGTAGCCATGTTATAAGACCCAAAGCAACAGAAGTTTTTCTCTAGCCTGTAGATCTGACCTGTGCTCTCATCCTCATACTGAGCCACCTGCATGGCTACCCCTGAGCAGCTGGGTATGAGCCCCACTGTCCCCTTAGCCGGCAGGACAGCCATATAACCTTGCCCTCTGTGCTTACTGCAGACAGGCAGGAAGTGCTGGTGGGTGCTTTGCAGTCCAAGAAGGCAAAGCAAGGAGTTGGGGACATCCAGCAGGAGCTACAGGGAGCATCCAGGGAGGCCTTATTGGGAGAGAGACTTCTGAGGGACTTCCAGGCCCTGTGCTTGGGCCTGGTCCTTGGAGTCAGGAGTCACACAGCACCGACCGTGGCTGAGGCCTGGAAGATGTGGGTGGGCACTGACTGCTGACTGACCTTGCCTTGTGGTGAGGGGTCCTGAGAGGGCAGGACCTTTTTTCCTGTCAGCACTGTGGCAGCCATAAGGATAGAGCAGGCCCTGGTGATCACCTGGTACAAGTAGAAGATGCTAACATGAGGGCAGAGCATGCTGGGATGCTGGACAGGTGGAAGGCCGCCTCCGCAGGCCTTGAAGAATTGCTTGTAGTTACACAAAAGGAGTAGTTGCATTCTTCAGTTGCTGAACAGGAAGAAACCAGCTAGCCTCATGGTAGTAGTTCTGGGCTGTCGGACTGAGCAGGGTACACTCTTACTGTGGGGCAGGAACTGCTTGGGGCCCAGATGTGTCCTCCAAGGGTCACTCAGTGGAGTATCCTCTGCCTTTGCAGGCAGTTCCTATGGAGCTTCAGACTTCCTGGAGAGGCGCAGAAGATCGACCGCATGATGGAGGCCTTCGCCTCACGATACTGCCTGTGCAACCCCGGGGTCTTCCAGTCCACAGGTTAGCAGCCCGCAGCATCCCTTAGCTGAGGTGCTCCTGCCCGGAACTCCCCATCACCTCTCCTGCCTCTGTAGGGAAGCACCCCTCCAAGCGGGCACGCCATCCTGCCAGGGAGGCAGCTTAGGCAACACTTGGGGGGGTGTGCCCCATGCACCACGTGGAAAAGCAAGTGGAGCTCCAACTCCCCACCCTGGTCTTGTTGCAGACACGTGCTATGTGCTGTCCTTTGCCATCATCATGCTCAACACCAGCTTGCACAACCACAATGTGCGAGACAAGCCCACTGCCGAGCGCTTCATCACCATGAACCGTGGCATCAACGAGGGCGGGGACCTTCCTGAGGAGCTGCTGAGGGTGAGTCCACAGGCGCCGGCCCTGCTGTCTGTCTGCCCCAGTTTCGTAAGTCCCTGACAAACGCAGCCCTAAGGGAAGAAGTGCCATTGTGGGGAAGTCAGGGCAGGAACTTGAAGCACCTAGTCAGAGCCAGTCAGGAGCCGAGGAGGAGTGCAGGAGAGCTTAGCATGCCCAGCTCACCTTCTCCTCTACACACGCTAGGACACAAGCCCTGGGGACAGTGCCCTTCTCCCTCTCCTCACAGGCCAGCCTGAGCTGGACGCCCTCACTGAGACACAACCAAGGCTATCCGTCTTGTAGTCTCCTTCCTCGCCATCTTTTGTGGGGTTTTCCTACTTGTGTGTATATGTGAGGGGCGGGGGAAGAGACCAGTCTTGGGTTTTTCTCTCAATCATCCCTTAGCTGTAGTTTTACTTAATATTATTACCATTATTACCACTTTATATATAGTTTGTGTGTGCGCATGGTGTATGTGGGGTGGTGGCATGTGGAGGTCAGGGAACGACCTTGTGGAGTTGGTTCTCTCCCTCCACATGTGTGTGAACTCTACGCATTGAACTCCAGTTGCCAGGCTTGTGTGCCCAAGTGTCTGTACCTGTCGAGCCAGCTTACCACCTCCAGGGGTTCTGTTGCTAGGATTGTTTTCTGGAGACAGGCTCTCTCAGTGGCCGGCAAGTCCCAAGGATCCTCCTATGTCTGCTTGTGACCTGACAGGAACATGTACTAGCAAACCAAGGCCCTTATATGTACATAGGTGCTGGGGATCAGAGTCGGCTCCTCGTGCTTGTCAGCAAGCATTTCACCTGCTGAGCCACCCCTGGCCTCTCAAGTTATTTTTAATCGTCAAATACTCTCAATCCAATAAAAATCAGTGATGCTGGTTATTGATTTCAGTGGCATCTTCCAAGCATCTCCTTAGCCATCCCGTCTCTCAGGCTGCATGGCGATTCTGTGCAGGAGAGAGAAAGGATGGTTGCTTCTCCGCTCCTGACTGGCTGCTCTCCTCCCTTACAGAACTTATATGAAAGTATCAAGAATGAGCCGTTTAAGATCCCAGAGGATGATGGGAATGATCTGACACACACGTTCTTCAACCCAGACCGGGAAGGCTGGCTGCTGAAGCTGGGTGAGCCTGGCAGGGCGGGGCCTGCGCCCACACCCCTCGGCCCACAGCAGCAGCTCCCCAGGGCTCCCCGCCCTGCTCCTTCTCTGGAGCCACAGCCCCAACTGCAAGGCAGAAAGATTAAAAAGGAAAGTGCACTGAAGCCAGAGTCCACTCCGGGCAGCCACACATGGCAGCACAGTGGCTGTGTCCCCGAGTCGTGGCCTCCCAGAGCAGGCCACGCTTGCTGCACTCACTGCACGGCCCATCCCAGAAAGCTTGAGTTAGTATCCACGTGATTCTGGGTAGTCCTCTGCCTGAGAAGCAAGTGCCTTTACCTCCAGAACCTGTGTGCTTTCTCGTGCTTTGGCGTGGCTGTGATTCTGACGAGTGGTTTAAATGTGCCTTCTTGTTGTTTTCCTTCTGCCTGTGGCTCCCACCTTTCTGTTCTGTGACGGGCTGTCCCTGCTTGTCCTGCGTTAGGAGGTAGGTACCCAGTGGCTTCCTCCCCTCCTCAGCGGCTCCTTCTCTCCCCCACGTTGGTCTGTGTGAAGCTCTGGTCTGTGGTTGCCTTCATCTGACCCATTTGGCTTTGGACTTGGCTGGGGCAGCGTCGTGCAGGCGTAGTGTGTGTGACACTCCCCCACCAGGAGCAGGACCCAGAGCACCTGGGACCAGAAGCGCATGGGGAGACTGTGTGTGAACAAGCTTGCCCCCCACCTTCAGGGCCCTGCAGCAGGGAGGAAGCTGGTAACCAGCCTGTCCTTACAGCACGTCCCCACCCCCACCCCCACTAACCAACAGTGTTTGCACCTGTACAAAGGCTTTCTCACTGGAAACTTAATAGTTTCCTGCATTTGGGACAGTTGAGACTTTTAGGGTCATTTTGACTCTGTGGGGATGAAGTGTCCCGAAAGGTTGACAGTAAAACCTGTGACATGTGACAGCACCCTGTCCTGGTGATGTTATTGCTGTGTAGTAAGAAAGATATGCGGGATAGAATTCTGATCATATTTTAAAGGGCAGGTCACAGGAGGAAGGGCTGTGCGATGCAGCCATGTGGCAGGCGCAGCTGCCTTACCTGTTGGCCACTCCCAGAGGGTCGGCTGGCCCCTGTGGCGTTTTGGCCATGGCCACTAGGTGACTCTGCTCTCACAACAGTAGAGTTCAGAAATGTCAATGTTGGCCGTAACACCTACGAAGATAACCTTGAACCTGGCCACTGAGTGACTTATATGCACACGCTAAAGCGCTCGAGGAATGTGTCCCAGGGCACCAGCAGTTGACCAGGAGTCCCTTGGGGGATGATGACACTAACAGCTTCCTGGCAGGTCATGTGACTTCTGCCACTAGGAAGCGGCCAGTCCCTAAAAGGAATGAAGCCAAGGCAGAGGACAGCTGTGTTCTGTAACCCACTTTCTGGTGGCACATTTAAGTAGCCCTGAAATGAACGTGCAGCAGCAGCCGGATGCAGGGACCTAGGGCCCACCTTCACAGTGGACGCTGTCACCTCTGCTCCCCATACCAGCAGCTGCTGTGTTCACTCTGTTCCAGGGTAAAGTTGAGGCCAAAGCCATGATTACATGTGGCACGTCCATAGATGGCACCCAAGTGAGCTGGTGGGCGAGGTTAGCCTGCACTGGCCTCCCCCAAGTGCCTGGTGCCCATGGACACTTCTGCCTGTGGCCTCCCTCAGTTGTGTGAAGCACAGAGTTAGTATTTGCTACAGCCAGCTGATACTTCTCCAAAAGTGCCAGGAGGGAGGAAGGCATGCTGGAAGCACTCTGCAGGCTATTAGTGTTGGAGTTTGAACCATTCACGTCAAAACATAGGATGTAGTTAAAATTGAATTATTATGGAGGAAAAAGTATATGTAGACATGAACATGTCAGTGTGTTATTGTGTGTTCAGCCAAACATTTAGGTGTGTCCACCTAAACATTCTTGGTAACAGTAATGAAAGTGAAAGCACAAACCCATGATCGTGGAGCACAACTCCTGTGTACTGGGCTGAGGGCAGGGTTGATGAGTGGACGCCCCGCCCCGCCCCGCCCCTTGTGCTCCTGCCTGCTTGACCTGCATCTGAGCCGAATGGTAGCCCTGTGGGCAGCCTAGAGCCCAGCTGACTCTGCTCAGGGTAGGTGCCCACTGGCCAGGCTCCCTAGTCACCTGACCATGGGAGATGCCCAGGCCCTTGTCTTCACAGACTCCCCTTCTGGGCAGCTGTGATTCTCACCCCTTGCAGGCTGGGTGGCTTGGGGCTGAGCAGAGCATGGAAGTGCCTGCCAGGCATGACGGGAGCGCAGGAGAGGGCAGGAGCATGCCAGGAGCATGGCACAGGAAGACCTGGAGCAGCTCCACCGAAGGGGAGTCCACGGCTGGGGATGAGGGGAAGGGGAGAATTTGTGTGTTAATTTCCAAGTACCTTTCAGGCTATTGTCGGGAAGGTGGCCAGCACAGGGCTGGCGGCACCAGTGTAGTGGGAGTCTCTGCGGGAAGAAGCAGCAGAGGAGCCCGAGTTGTGAGCTTGCTCTCACCTGAGCCCGGGAGAGCACCTGAGAGAAGCTAGCTCAGCAAGACCGTGGCCTGGCTTTCTGTGTTCCTCCTCACTGGAGGAGTTTGGGACAAGAGAGGCTGAAGTGTTTTTTTTTCTGTTCCCCTGCATGGGATGGGATGGGACTTGCATAAATCCCAAGTTTCCTGTGTGTAGTGGGTGAGACAGGCCCTGACTTAGGGCAGCAGGACCTTAGTGAGGAAGCTGTGATTTGGAGAGCAGGGCTTCAGGCCTGCCATCAGGAAGGATGGTGGGACAGACAGGTATGCCTCACTCCAGGCTGGGGAAGCCTGAGGGAAGGGCCTTATGGCTTCTTGTGGCATAGGGGTGTGCTGTGCCGGCAGCTTGAGGGAGAGGGGCTAGGGCTGCCTAGCATCCACCCCGCTGTGCTCTGGTAATTCCTACCTAGCTCACAGACTCTCTACTCTGTCAGGGTAAAGCTCCCTCCCCGATCGCTACTGTCTCTTGTATTTGGAAGCCCCGTTGGGAACTGGGGGGCTCCTGCCTCACCCTGGGAACCTGTGCTCCCCACAGCCCTCCTGCACTTCCAGCACCTGCCTTTGCCTGCAGAGCTTAGGAGGCTGCAGCTGTGGCCCCAGGCACACTCCCCACCTCTTGACGTGCTGTGGAGGAAAGCATGCCAGTGCCTCTGTGTTGCCACTGTCAGTTCCAGGAGCCTCCAGCACCATCTCACCTGGAGCCCCTGGTAACACCTGAATTTTAGTACAAGGAGCTTACCCTGTCTTGTCAAAAACAAAAGCTGTTAGTACAAATAATTTTGACTGACAGTACTGAATATATCTGGGTGAAGGGGTTGGTTCTTTTCCATAGTGAAGAGCAGGTACAGAGTGTGTGTGTGTGTGTGTGTGTGTGTGTGTGTGTGTGTGTGTGT
>OU015754.1:6911267-6925042 GCA_907169655.1 Acomys percivali | reverse complement strand
TGTTACTGATAACCCTGTGTGTATGTGTCTGTGTGCAAGTGCTCCAGATCTTGTTAAAAGATTAATTCAATCTAATAATTCCCTGGGCCAAGAGTAATTGACTTTGATGGATCCCAGGGCTGCTCAAAGTCCAAGTAATGCGATAACAGCCCTGACGTAACGGGATTAAGCCTGGACAGACCTGGGTGAGCCGGCTCTGACTTCATCGTGTTCATTTCATGGGGGAAATTACGCTCATCCATTACAACTAACTTTTCCAGGAAGCAGATTTGAAAGCAGTGTGTGACCTAGGGTCACCCTGGGTGGCTGTGGAGAGAAGGCACCTGTGTGGGCCCCGGGTTGGGGGTGCATGGGGACCCCAGCCATCCTGGATAGCCAGGCCTCAGGGCTTGCCCTTGACTTCTTAAAATCTGGGGTCAGTATGGGATGGTTTGAAGCCCAATTAAGCTTGGCTCCTGTGGCCGTTGAGCAGGGCAGTGATGTGGTAGTGGGGGGAGAGGGGTAATTCTGGGCTCCTCTCTGGGGCCTTGGGCTCCAGCTGCCTGAGCACCTACTTCACGGGGCTCTTCTGCTCCTAGGGGGGCGTGTGAAGACCTGGAAACGGCGCTGGTTCATCCTCACAGATAACTGCCTCTACTACTTTGAGTACACCACGGTAAGTGAGGCTGCACACTCCCTGCAGGTCCTGGGAGCCTCACCCTGTCAGGCCTTGCCTCACAGGTCTCTCTCCTAGGACAAGGAGCCCAGGGGGATCATCCCGCTGGAGAATCTCAGCATCAGGGAGGTGGAAGACCCTCGGAAACCGGTACGTGGTTTCCCTGTGCCTGTGCCTTTCCACCCTAGAAATTTGTAGTACCCCCACTGCCCCTGTGACAGCTCTCTTCTCTCTACCAGAACTGCTTTGAGCTGTACAACCCCAGTCACAAAGGGCAGGTCATCAAAGCCTGCAAGACTGAGGCCGATGGCCGTGTGGTGGAGGGGAACCATGTTGTGTACCGGATCTCTGCCCCCAGCCCTGAGGAGAAGGAGGAGTGGATGAAGTCCATCAGGTGAGTGAGGCCAGCCAGGTGAGGCAGGCACATGGAGCCAACAGGGCGGGGTGATGTGTGCACACGTGTGCACATGTTGGATGCCTTTACTCGGTGTGTCAGAAACTCAGGTGGCCAGCCTGGCTACTTAAGACGTGAACTGGCTGCTGGCTTGGGAAGCTGTGGGGTGGCAGGACTGGGCGTCCAGGCCTTGTAGCCTCACAGGGCTTAACTTTCTTCCCCAGAGCAAGCATCAGCAGGGACCCGTTCTATGACATGTTGGCCACGAGGAAAAGGAGGATTGCCAATAAGAAATAGGTAAATGCCAAGACCCAGACTCCACAGCAGACACACCAGCCACTCACAAGTGGCAGGACGAGAAGGCAGTATGGTGCCCGAGTCCTCCAGAGCAGACAGGCAAGTCTGTGCTCGGGGACACTGGTCGGCTGTGAACGTTTTCCTCCTGCCACTGTCCTGGCGTTGACCTCTGGGGGACCCTTGTCCACAACAGCACCTGGTGGTACAGCCTCCCTCTGGATCTGCACAGCCACATGGGACTCTGGAGCCAGAGCCTCTTCCACACCATGCCACACCTGCCCTTTGGGGCAGCACTTAGCTGTTCTAGAAGTCGCTGTTTTATATCAAAATGGGAAAGGAAAACCTACCACTTTTTTATTCAGAATTTTTCTCAGATATATAGGATTATAGCTTTTATATGCCTTTTTATATTCTGAAAATTATAATGAAAGATACTTAATTTCTAACAGTAGTATTTTTAGAATGGCAGCTATAAACTTAACTCCTGGACACAAGTATATCCTGTGCACTGGAAACAGTCTATATGCAGCCCCTATGCACTCGGGTGGGAGCAGGTGTGGCACAGGCAGCCACTGTGGGTGAAGCAGCCCTGGGGTGACCATGAGGATCAGTGTCCTTGGGAGACTCCAGGGGTGGCAACGGCTTCTCTGAGACAACTGGTTAGGGCTGTTATCCTGTCAGAGTGCCGAGGCCTGGGAGATAGAGTCCTTTCCCTGGAAACAGGCGGTTTGTGTGTGGAACCGTATGAAACTGCTGTTTGATCTTCACACATGGCAATTCTGTGTGTTCCAGCTGCACATAGCTCATGCTCCATACTTAGTTGCTTGCTGTTTCAAGCTTTGCTTAAGTGCTTACTGACGTGTAGTTTGATATAGTGACTAGGCATGAGCAGCCAGAAAGAACCCACCTCTCCTCTGGCAGTGCCGACCTCTCCAGCACCTGACATCCCTTTCAAGGAAGGGAAAGGCTGAAGATGGCACTGAGGGACATCTGTAGCATGTAGAACCACCCTCTGTATACCTGGGCGTGACTTCAGGGCACCATGTGCTTGGGCTGAGACTGGCTAAGGGGGTAGGGCCTTTTCTGTTGCACCTCTGGGAGTCCTGCTCATTATTCAGAGGACCCTCTTGAGGCTACATGTGGCTTGTTTGGAAAATGGCTTTCCCCTGCAGAACTGCTTCCCTGCTGTCTGCACACACACACACACACCTGGAGCTTGCATCCCGAGGGTCCTTGTAAACCTCCAACCAAATACACTTAGTGAGGCATGACCTTCTGTGAGCCATCTTGAGGCTCTTGCCTCTGACCTTGGTGGTAGCTGTCATGTAAAATGGCCAGGGGGAGGCGAAGGCCAAAACACTCCCTCATGTACCAGACTGATCACGTTTTGGTTTATTCCCAAGCTTCTAGACTTTCTTACTTTTACTAATACCTCAAATCTGAAATCCTTGCATTTGAGCTGCCTGGCTGGTGTGTATGCAGTGTGGCTTCCAGTCTTCCATGTTCCCTACACCTCCTCCTCCCCACGCCTCAGACCTGAACCTGCTGCTGGTTGGGCACCTGTTGGGAGGTGAGAACAAGCATTCCTTCCATGAGGACCCTGGTGAGCCTGTCCTTTCATTCCCAACCCAGGTGTAGCCCTGGGGAACAGTGCTGTTAGACAGTGAGGACATTAAGCATGAGGCCACCCGATGTCATCTTTAATGCCATAGTCATCTTTGAAGGGACTTTGCCTTACGGCTGTTGGTTTCCCTGATGGCTGTCGGTGCTAAGAATCCTAAGTTACTGGCTGTCAAGTGTCCAGATGGAGTCACCTAACTCAGGTTATGTTGTGACAGTATTAACCAAGGCCACACGGCCACTTGAAGAGCTTACAAAGCTCGGTCACTACTCATGCCCTTCACTCTGTCTGCACTCACCATCAAAGCAGTAAGCTCTACTCTGGCCAAAGACAGTTTGCTGTCCTGCTGGGCTCTGGTTGCCATTTTGGGGTGTCAGAACACTTGATGTGGTACCACAGTGTAACCAGGAGAATTTGGAGATGCAGCAGTCTATGCCGTTCTTCGTGTCATACTGATCTCAGAGATACAGGTGCGCTTTGCTGACAAGTTAGGTCGTTACAGACCAGAAACCACAGGTTGTGATTTCTTTCTTTTTATCTTAGAAAACATTTCTATTTACAGTAGTTACTATGTAAATAATGTACATATGTATTAATATCCGCAGTGTTTGTTATACAATGTACATACTCCTACAACATGCATGAAGAAATACCCTATTAATGTTGATATCAGAATTTCTGACTATTTTATTGCAAACAGCTAGTAAAATGGAGGGCTTACAGCTGTCAGAACTATTGCAAACACCATTGTTCCCTAAATAAAAACATACTGCTAAAACAAAACTGCCTAAGACTCAATTCTTCAAAACAGCTGTAGCTGTGAGCTGAGCTTGTAGAGGACAGAGTAAAACTGAGACAGTTTAATTTGCTGCCATTTATATACTATATAAATCTTACATGCCGTATATACAGTGGGGCAAGTGCTTTTTTAATCTTAAAAAAACAAAGATCAACTTTAGACATCTCTGAACAACACAAACTGTATAAACCATACAGATTATTCAGATACACACTGTATTAAATACAGTCTTCCCCACTCCCATCTCCTGATGCAGGACCAGTGAATTATAAGTGTATCACAGTTTTATAGCATATCCATATTAAAAATAAAATCACAGTATGATTTTTGTCTGTAACTAGAAACTTGAAGGGATCAAGCTGACGACTCAGACTCCAATATCATATTGTTGAGACAAGACACAGTATAAAAAGTGTTAGGTAAAAAAAACATACTGTAGGCTTTACAAATAATGTCTGGATTATACATTCATAATGCAAATACTCATCATAACTGGTAAATTGATTGGAATAGTTCCACAAAGTTCAAAAACAGAACTTGTCTATAAAATACATCTTCAAATCTTGAATACAACTAAAATGTGAAGCAAATTAGTTTCTAGTGTCAGACATTGCAGAGGAAGCCCTCGAAGGTCTAGTGAGAGCTTGGGTCTTTAAATAAGTCTTTAAATTAAATAGACGCACTGTCGTTTGTCCTTCTGAAGTCCATGGTTCCCAGCTGGCCGTGCACCAGGTGTCTAGCGTGGAGGAACATTACATGAGATACAAGTAGTCAACCTGAGTCTGTGGTTAAGCAGCATTTGAGATGGTCTATTCCAGGGCATTATTGTCAGTGTGGCTTTATGTACACGGTAATTTACAACGTTCAGCAGTGTAGAAAGTATCCATTTGGAATAAGGGCAATTAAGAAAAGGTAAAAACTGAAGGAAAAAAAAAAAAAGGAAAGAAAAGAAAAGTTGTCCATGGTAAAATCTGTACAGTATTTACTAAAGAAGCACCACGCAGTTTGGACAAAGTTATTTTCTATGTTTATAATTTAAGCTGGGTTGGGGATGGCTTCTGTTGAAATGTTGAATCTGAAAGATAAGAGGGGCACGCATTAGCCAAATGGAGGCTGGTCTGTTCCCTCCCGTAGTTGATGGGTGCTCTCTGTTCCCTAACTGCAGAAAGGAAGCACCTCCCTGTGATGCTAGGGAGGCGCCCTCTGCTGGGCCCCACGGCTGCAAATCCCTCAGATGACACAGACAACGCCTGTTACTTAGCTATGAACTGAGCTTCTGTAGCAGCTCATTTTAAAACCCTCTACAGTGATCGGACAGACTTGGCATTGTCCTCTTCGCTTCACCAAGTGTGGCTCTGCGTTCCTGTGTCTCAGCATCAGGAAGCAGAATGTAGCCGTGACACTTGTATGGTTCCTCTCTGCTCTCAGATATTTAACCCCATTTCTCAGCACAACTTCCCTGTGTGGACCTTAGCTAGTAGCTGAGTGTGCTGAAGGCACAGACATGCCAGGATCCCCCCCCCCCCCATTCTCTTCACAAGGAAACCCACCTTATAGCCACAAAAAAACCCAGGAAAATAGCTTACCGTATTTTTGTTATGAGGCCAAGGCTTTAATCACCTGGAAGGCAAAGTAAGGAAATGAAAACGAGTTAATGTGTGTGTACCTGAAGACTGTAACCGTAGTCAATCCCTGCAGTTTGATATCA
Organism: Acomys percivali; assembly: GCA_907169655.1. Taxonomy (NCBI): domain Eukaryota; kingdom Metazoa; phylum Chordata; class Mammalia; order Rodentia; family Muridae; genus Acomys; species Acomys percivali. Next base: position 6,919,568 of record OU015754.1, on the reverse strand, counting down.
GCTGCTGAAAAATCACTCCTACGGGACGAGCAAGCAGACACCGGCTAGCAGTGCTACAGGACAGAGGATGCTCAAGAACCACGCCCAAGACCAGGTCTCTGCCCCACACACTGCTGCACGGTCTCATGTGAAGATCAACATTTCTTTCAAGCCAAAGAAATGAGCTGAGAATCATACAAAGCGCTGGAGGACAAGCTGGTGGTCTTGCAAAAGAGGGCCAGTGGTGAGGCCCCAGAGCAGAGGTTTGTGTGGAGGCGAGGGTGCAGAGGCATTAGCTGCAAACCAGTCACCGGTTTGGGGCAACCTGATGCAGCATATGGGTGGACTGCCAAGGAGCAAAAGGTTCCACTCAGGGCCACAACACACACGATCTTTGGATGTCTGAGGCAGAATTGATGAGCTTTTTATATCAAGGATTAGGTGATGAAAACCATTTTTGCCAGCATTCAAGGAGGCAAAGTCAGGGGGAGCTCTGTGAGTTCCAGGCCAGCCAAGGCTACATACACAGAGAAACCCTGTCCCAGGGGAAAAAAAATCTATTTCAGTGGGACATGCCATGTCTCACCCCTACTCAGTGGCATCAAAACAGTACACATGAAGCTTATGGGCTTCAGCCGAAGGCTACTGCAGAAAACCTCTGACTCCACAGTGCTTCACTCGAGAAAATAATATTCCTCAGCACTTTGAAGTGTTGGAGCCATTCCCACCTGCAGGTTAGGCTGTGGCTCCCAGGGCTACAGGTTGCTAGCATGCTCTGGCCCTACTGACATTCAGGTCCCATGGTTTTTACAAGCTCACTGGACACAGGCGAGCAGCCAAGCACACTGGCACTGGCCTGTAATCCCAGTGCTGAGGATGGAGAGCTCCGCACTACAGGAAGATGAAGGCAGGGGCTGCTTTAACCTCAGTCAGTGTGTGGAGCTACTCAGGGAGAAGAGATGAGCAGGAAGAACCCCAGAGACCACCAGCCTGGAGCTGCCAGAGCCTCAGTCTGTAGCTCCACCTCTAGAGACCACACTACTGACTTACAACTTAGAAGCTGGGGTACACTAGTGCCTTTAGGGGTTCAGAAGTCATGCAACACACACAGACATGCTTTAAATGCCAAAGTTCTACTGTGTAACACACAAAGTTCCAGGGGTTTGAGCACACAGGTTGTGCTGGGCCCAGGGCCATGCACTTTAGTCCCTCCACAGAGCTAGCCACACCCAGCCAGAGGCCAACCCACACTTCTGCCCTGGGTGGGTCTTGTTTTGCAGCATCTTGAGTCCACTCTCATACACTTCCGTGCCCGTTCCATTTCTCTTCAGAATACTTTATCTTCCCCATTTTCTTACCGTGGCCATACTCTGACAGATGGCATCTGTCAGGCCGGCTTTCCATCCTCAAATGCTTGGTTTTCTCCCGGAAAGGGCCATTGCCTTCCACAGGCAGGCCATCAGCCGTACCCTCCGTTCTCCGGAAATGGCCGACAGCCTCGTAGCTGCAGAGCTTCGGTAAATGAGTCTCAACATCTTTCATAAAGTCCTCTGACTTCCTCGAATGTCTTTTCTTTTTCTTCTTTTTCTTTCGGTGTCTATGAAGGTCACCATCAGAGTATGCTGCTGAGAAGTCGGATTCCTGCTGGTGCCTGCAGAAGCAGCAGCCAGAGTTTAGAACCAAGGAAAAGTGTCATCAGGGCTTCCCGTACCCCTGGACACTGAGCAAATCTGCTAACATTGTTTCCTTTCATGCAAACAAGTTTTAGACCAAGGTCTTCAACTACAACACCACACTCCCCAGCACTGCTTTGCCCTAATTCTGCCGTGTGTCCAGGCATAGGACAGAGGGCGACTGTGACCTGCTGCCTGGTTACAAATGGCTATGGCAGTCTTCTTCCAGTTTAGTGTTAAGTGATGTCAGCTAAAAACGCAGGGATCGCATTCAGACATCAGACTTGGTCAAATGAGACAGTCGCCAGCAGTTAGGCTCCCAAGTGACGCAAAACCGGTCAGGCATGCTACAGCCTGAATCCCAGCCCTGGGGACACTGAGGCAGAAGGATCTAAGTTTGAAACCAGCCTGGGCCTCAAAAAGATAAAAAACAAATAACATTTAGACTTCAAAATGAGAAATGGTGGCCTAAAAAGGAGATAAAAGCCAAAGAAATAAATGGTGTATCTTAAGTTCACTCTAAACAGGCAGAGACGAAACCACAACAGATACATGAACATGTGACAGGCCTGGAAGAGTTGTTAGGGACCAACAATTTAAAAGCTGTGTGAGACTTTTGAGATGTGTAAAATAATGAAATCTTAAAACTCAAGTGACTTATTTAAAAAAAAAAAAAAATCTGAGACAAACCGGTGGAGCAGTGGCCCAGCCTCTGGCCTGGCATGGTGAGGATGGAGCGGGTGCCGTGGCCTCCCCAAGCTTAGCCACGGCTCCTCCCGTGCTCACCTGCCGTCACGATCCACTGGCCCCTCCCGTGCTCACCTGCCGTCACGACCCCGGCGCTTGTCTTTGGACTTCTTCTTCTTCTTGGATTTTCTGTGCTTCTTCACCCTTGGCTCTTCTGAAGTGTCCTTCTCCAGGCTTTTGTGGACTTTCTTTTCTGGGCGGCTCTCATCCTCCTCTGGAGTCTCATACCTCCGTTTCCTCGACTTGACACTTTCGTGGTCGTGGAAGCGCTCAGGGAAGCTGTAGCTGCTGCCCTGCACACCCAGGGACTCCTTCTCTTGGGGATGCCTTTCAAGGGACAGGGCAAGGCCAGGGACCTCTCGTGGGCTGTGGAAGTGGGGCCGCTCCTTCCCCCGGGATTGCAGCTCCCAGCTCTTGCGACCCCAGTAGCTGTCCTTGTGTGGCCGTCCAGGGTGGGCAGTGCGTTCGTGCTCACGACCATGCAGAGGCCGCCACTCGCGGGCCGTGTACGGGGTGTACCTGTCATGGTAATACCTGCACTTGTCCCACCGCATCTTGTCCGGGTAGAATCTCTCCCTGACCCAGGCATGCTCATTTTCCAAATGGTGGTACCGGCTCCAGTCCTGCTCCGGGCCATTCCTAATCCGTGAGTGATGGTGGCTGTACCTGCTCAGGGAGCGGTGCTCAGGGCTGGCCCTGTCGCCATGGGCCAGGTGCTGGTCCCCATTGCAGTATGTGTTAGCAGGGTGGCGGTCCGGCTTGGGCCGCTCGCGGCTGTAGCAGCGCCGCTTCTTATGGTGGTGGTCCTCTGTCCGGGCCCTACTGTCCCTCACGTGCTCCCCACTGGAAGAACGCTCTCTCCGGCTTCGATAATGTCCTCGATCCACTTTCCGGAGGCTGCCCATCTTTTCCTTGGCTGGGGAAGGCTCCTGAGATTTGGACCCCACCTTGCTTCCATCACCTCTGTCCCCAGCACCCTGTTTGGCAGCCCCTTCACAAGAGCTGGTGGTGGTCCTATCAGTCTGAGGGGGCATCGTGCCAGCAGAGATCCCCGAGCTTCTGGAAGAATCTTCCGTCTCCTCTGACCCTTCTGTGCTGAGGTAAAGGAAGAGTTTCTGCTCACTTCCATCGCCAGCGAGGACTGAGGGAGCAGGGCTCAGTCTCTCCCCTGCTTCGGTTAAGGTGGAGTCCTGCAAGTTCTCAGCTATGTCCCCTTTCACTGCTTGGGTTGGCTGGCTCGGGTTGGCAGTCAAGTCTGCAGGGTCACACAATTCGGGCAGTGGGGCATCCCCCAAGGTAGTACCGGTGCTGTTACAAAGAGCAGTGATGGAGGGCAACACCTCCACAGGGTTAGCTGAAACAATGACGGAGGAGTCTTCTTTGGTACAGTTGATGGTGGGCTCCAAGGGTGACATGGTCATAGGGGTCGTCATACTTCCGTTGGTGACTGCCTCTGGTGTCTCAAGGGGACCAGTCTCATCAATGATGGGCTCCAGCTGTGAAACAGGGTCCTTCAGGGGGCTTTCCCCTGTTGTGGTCCAACTACAGCTGCATCAAGACGAAGAAACAAAGTGATGTTAGCCTGCCTGCCCATACAGGGCTGCCCAACAGTTCTACACAAGAGCCTGAAATTGAGCCTGAAGTTAAGCATTGCGGGTGAAGCCTAATCAAGCACATCTTTGCTGGAAACCAAGTTTTTCTTTTCCCTCATTAAGCTAAAAATAAAATTTCTATCAGGCCTACCTCCCGCAGTCCTCAAGACTCGATACTTTCATGTAAGTATCTGACTCATGTGAAGAGCTGAATACAGCCAGGAATGGGGGCTACACACACATGTAACCCCAGCACCTGTGGAACTGGGCAGGAGTCTGAACGCAGCCTGCACTACACAAGTGAGACCCTGTCTAAAAACACCTATATCCTGGGAGTTGTGGCTCAGTTGGCAGTGCTCACCTAGCATGCACAAAATCCTGGGCTCTGTCCTCAGCACTACATACAGCAGGTGTGGTGGTACACACCTGCCATCCCAGCACTCAGGCGGAGGCAGGATTAAGAATTCAAGGCCATTTTCAGCTATATAGGGAGTTGAAGGTCAATCTGAACAAAGTGAGTTCCTGTCTCAAAAACAAAACCAATGCTTTCAGGAACACCATTGGACTGGAAAGGTTAGCACGTCCCACAGAGGGTCATGGTACCGACTCCCCGACCTCAAGTGCTTGTCATGAGGCTTCCCACTCACTGACATGACTCCTACCTCTCTTCGCCCGCTGGGCCCTTCGCCTGGCTGCTAAGTTTGAAGGTCTCGAGGACTCTGTCTTCAGGAACAGACTGTAAAGGAGCAGGCATCACCTACAATGAAACAGTTACCTCAGCTCCACGTCTACTCAAGTCCAACTAAATGAGCTATGAGACTGGAGACTCCCTCCCTGCCACTCACCTTTCCAGGAAGACCATTAAGTTTGGAAAAGAGGTTTTCTGTGTGTAGATCAGGCTGGACCTGGCAGCTGGCACTGTCAAATGCCAGGCTATTATCTCTCGAGTCACTGTCTGCACTACTAGCACCATTTAGCATGACGGATTCTTGAAGCTCATGCGGGGCAGCCTCACCACCCTCATCTTCAGCTTCTGGCCTGGCACAGTGTGTGCTGGCTAGCATGTCCACACCATTCTCCTTGGCCATGCCCTTCGACTCCTCATCAGACTCCTCTGAGGACTCAGCCCCGTAGGGGACCAGCACACTGGAGCTCACCTTAGCCTTGCCGTTCACCATGGGCTTAGAACAGGAGTCACTGGGGGAAGCTGACTTTGCTACTTGATTAGAAACTGATGTCGTGGGTGCGTTCGAGGTAGACTGTATTGCAGAAGGGTTAGTGATGGTAGAGGAGGGTGCCGCCTTGCTAGGGGCCTCCAGAGAAGTGCCATGGAGGCTGTTACTCAGCTGTGCCTGTCCTTGGCGAACAGGCAACTTGTTGTGAATACTGATGGTGATTTTTTGTTTCTTGGGGTGTTCTGGAATCACTGAGGGCCTGTTAACAGACCAGTTTTGCACAGAAGTCGAAGCATTAGTAGGACTGGCCCTACTGACACTGGTGTTTCCGTTAGGGCTTGACACCGAACTACTTGGTGTGTCTTTCACTGGCGTGGTGCCATTCAAGTGCGTTGTATTCTAGAAGGAGGAACATAACAGTTGGGTCAGTATTCTAGGCACATGGTTTGGCTAGGGCCCTTCTCATTTTGGTCTTGGTAACTGACAAGCTTGACCTCTGTAGAAAGAGCCACCATTCTACTGTTTACAAGCAGACACCTTTCGCACTCCATATTTCTAAGATGACCCCACTGACATGAACAAGTATCCCTGAAAGAGCTTCATTTCCCTGAGTCCAACTTTAATTAAGAACCCAACTATTGGGCTAGAGAGATGGCTCAGCGGTTGAAAGCAGACTGCTGTTCCAGAGGACCCGGGTTCAATTCCCAGCACCCACGTGGCATCTCACAACTGTCTGCACGTCCAAGATCTGACACCCTCACACAGACATACATGCAGGCAAAACACAAAGGCACATGAAATAAAAATAACTTATATATATATAAAGAACCCAACTATTTAGCCCATAAGAAGTGTGGAAGTACACAGTAAGAGGCGCCTTCCACTTAGTCCCTAAGCAGCCACAGGATTACTCCCGCATCCCGAGGCCTCTGTAATAAAGGGTTACAGTGACTTCGGGCAGGAAGTTCAGGTGTAGATGAGGCAACTACTGCAGTGGTACCAGGTTTGTGATTCAAGCAGAAAGGAAATGCTTTCCTGACTCTGAAGTGTTACCTTCATCACATGGGAAGGCAGCTGGGGTCCAATAAACCCGGATGGCCCCTGCTTGTTGTTGACGACCCGCTGGCTGAGTCCTGGGCGGGGAGAGGACTGGCCAGGGCTATGGGTGGGATGGGTGGGTTCCCCTCCATTTTTCACATCATGGGACCTGGGGACACAGAATGAAACGGCTTGTGTGAGGAAAGACATCTCCTTACAAGATTCATTCACAAATTCAACAGCACTCAGTCCGTCACACAGAAACAGGAAATGGAGCTTCACGTATCACCTATCATCAGGCTCTCGGTGCTGCCCGTGAAGACGGCACAAAGAACTGGCTCAACAAGCCTTTTTTCCTCCCTCAGACACATTACATGGCCCCTGCTAGCCTGGAACTGGGTATGTAGGCCAGGCTGGCCTCGAACACAGAGATTCACCTGCCTCTGCCTCTGAGTGTTGGGATTAAAGGTGTGTGCTACCACACCTGGCACCAAATGGGTCAATGAAATGTCTGTTTCTGGCTGGACTTTTTGTTATTGTTTTGGAGACATGGTCTCATTTTAAAGCTCTGGATGGCTTACAACTCACCTGTGTAGCTTTGGTTGGCCGCAAACTCAGGGCAGTCACCCTGCTGAGCCTCCATGCCTGGCTCTAGTGGGTGTTCTAAACTATATATCCTGATAGTTCTTCTATCTGAAAAACTATTCTTCTGTTTATGTTTTCAATTATAGATATATACCATTAAAGAAAATCTGTAATATCCAAAATAGATACACAGGATTGTCACTGACTTCACATCTCCCATTCTGGTCTAGGCTTTTGGCCCATACTGCTCTTTTCAATACCTGCAGGTAGTATTTCACAGTTTCCCCTCCATACACATCCAGCACTTTTCCAGAACATTAAAAAAAAAAAAACTTCATGAAAATCCCTCTCAGCAGAAAGATCAAGAAATCAAGGACAGCTGCCTCACACAGTGAGACCCTGATCTCTCCCACTCCCCAAACAAATCATTTTAACACTGGCACAGTGCCAATACACAGATGTGTGAAGATCTGGAGAGAGCTCTAATTCTCAGCTGTTTGGGTACCCTGTGGGGCTGGGGCTCGTGAGCATGCATGAGACCCCAAATAAGAGAACAGCCTGGAGAAGGCATCGCATCTCCCAAAACGGAGAGCTGCTGAGTTAAGAGCTTGCGGCTACAGCAGGACAGTGGCGCTCGTGGGGCAGCACCTGACTGGAGGCCTGTGCTCAGAGCGCACAGGGACACCCAGCCCCTTCGCATGGCCCTCACAGTCCCTGGGCCGCTCCCGCCTTCTACACCTGTCAGTGAGCCAGAAGCTACAGCAAACTCACCACTGCACTGAGAAAGGCCTCCTTATGCTCAGAAGCACGGCAAGTCATTTACCTTTCTGTTTGTAAAAAGCAGCTCAAAATTAAACAAACTGATGAGGGGAAAAGAATCAACATAATAGCAAAGCCGGTGACATGTTTTTAAGGCAATACCTGATATAAAAGAGCACGTAAGCCTGCTGGTTAAGCACCGACCTAATATCACTGGTGGACACGATGGAGTCATTCATCTGATACCAGAGGCCATTGCTAGCCTGCAGAGACCACAGAGAGAGGGAGAGAGGCTGGATTTAGTCTGACATCAAGGACCATAGTCAAAACCACCTAAGGAAAATAGGCCTTCACCCCTCACTGTAGAAGTTCCACTGTTGAGCCCCATGTACTGTCCCATAGCAGACATATTAGCCACCCAACAGCTTACCTTTATGTAGCAAAAGTAGTGGCCAGCATGACAGTTAAAACCAGTGTGCACCAGCACAGCATACAAAACATAAATAATTGGTTCTCCATTGGGCTGAGACATGTAAGGCCGAATATCAAGGTACTCGGGATATTTCACATCCTAAAAATAAATGGGAGGAAGAGAAAGGTCTGTCGTTTCTGAAGACACAGGTTTTCAAATACAGGCATATTGTACCTAAGGAAGGTGTTCAAGGAAGGGACTTGCAGGACCTATAACCCTTGACCCCAGAAACCTAATACTTGGAATAGAAGAGACCGATGCGTGATCCCATAAATAAGGAA
>OU015754.1:6846834-6911257 GCA_907169655.1 Acomys percivali | reverse complement strand
GGAAAATTCAACGTAGTGATGAAAAAAATCATGAATCGTATATATATACATATATATAAATATATATACCTTAGCAATTTTTCCACCAGTAAAGTTGGCAAAACGCTTTAGTGAAATGGTGAGAACGTTAGAGGACCTATGGATGGTGAATCTCTTTGAGGCTGGAACCATTTTTTTGCACCTTGAAGTATAGGAAGGAAGGGTTAGGATACTCAGTGTAGACACATATTAAGTGTTTTGGTTTCATTTTTCTAAAACACCCTAAATTAAGATTTTAAAGCAAGGAAACCAAATACAAATAACAATAAACCATCCCCTTAGACCAACAGTCATATGGTAAAATTAAAAATCAGCAGCAGAGCATTTGCCTAGTATGCACAAGGCCCCAGGTTCAATCTTCCACATCACCACATATACATAGAGTAATTACGGGGGGAACTACCAAGTAACATGAAAGATGTAAGCTGGTAGTCCAGAAAGATCACATCTCAAAAGTCAAGTGGGGCTGCACAGAAGACCCTGCCTTTAAAAAGACAATTCCAAACTCTCCATAGCTGGCAACATTAAATGGCTGCCTTGGGCTAAAATACAGCTCTGTGGGAGAGCACTTGCCTAGCACATGCCAGACTCTGGACTTAACATCCAATACCCAGATGGAAAAGAACAAAGATAAAATCAATTAGCCGGGCGTGGTGGCACATGCCTTTAATCCCAGCACTTGGGAGGCAGAGGCAGGTGGATCTCTGTGAGTTCAAGGCCAGCCTGGTATACAAAGTGAGTCTAGAACAGTCAAGGCTACAGAGAAACCCTGTCTCCAAAAAACAAAACAACAACAAAATCAATTAAAAAGCACTAACAACTGAGTCAATTTCTAAACTGGAATAATCACAGAAAAGCAATGCCCTCCCTTGAGAAGGTGGAGGGACACACATCACCCAGGCATACTTGCTGCATTTGTAGGAATTTTCTCCATCCAGTTGCTCTGGCTTCACAAACTGCTCTAAAGCCTTGGTAACACTCTGAGCAGCCTAGGAAGAAGCAGGACATCAGCATCATGTCACTGTGCATGGGATGGATAGACAGATAAAATATGTGCACACATGAGCCCTGTCCCCGCTTCCCTGTTGAAAAGCAACATGAAATTATATACTTTTTTGTTATTATTTCTACTTTTATACATCTACACAAGAAATTATACTCCCTCCTCATTTTAAAGACAGGCAGATTAAAATGAACAAAAGTAGATTGCAGTTTAACTTACGTTAGGATAAAAATAAAACCAGCAAGAACTAGGCATATAACTTCCACTCTCTGCTTACCAGACCCTCCGTACAACTGCCCGGAACCCGAGGCAGAATCAAATGACAGCAGCAGACAGGCCATGGGATAAGCATAAGCCCATCTTCATGACAGAAGGCCATCTAGGGCCTGAGACAGGGTTCAGAGGTTGAGAGTGCTTGCTGCTCTTCTAAAAGACCCTGAGTTCAGTCCCCACAGGCTGCTCACATCACCTGGAGCCCCAGCTCAAGGGAACCCAATGCCCCATTCTGGTCTCTGCAGGTGCACAGGCACACAAAACACACTCTCTCACAGATGCACACTTACCTGTGTGTGTCTTATACACATACATTAAAGATTCTAAACATTTTTTTAAAAAGCAAGCCATGTATTTCTGGAGCAGTATGCATCACACCGCTAAAAAATGAATTCTGAGAGGCAGGTTTTGTGCTTCTCTGAAGTATTTCTCCTTTGAATAAACTTAATCTATAATTAGAAAAACAAAAGCTCCAAACAACAACCACAAGGAGTGTGAACAAAGCCAATGAGCCAAAGGGCCTGAGAGCAACACCCGTCTCAGAGCGACAGCCCTTTGGCTGACAGGAGCATGCGTTAACACGTGCAAGGATGTTTAACTTCACTACCGTTAACTGCTGAGCTCACCTTAATCTCCAATGTTATGTCCAAATACGGATCAAAAGTATCTGAGACACCTTTGCAATTTAAACATTTGACTGAAATAAAAGAAAATATCAACAGTCAGTAAGGTCTACTTATTGCCTCCCCAACTACTGAAAAAATACATTTCAAAATACAGAAATATATAACTTTTATTACAATGAGGGAAAAAAACCTGTAAGCAAATCCTCTATTCTCTGGGTGGAAGAGAGATGAACCCAGCCTCTACGAGCTACTGGGCAGAATGTAAATCTCCATACCCTCTAGATATGTTATGACTCAGGAATTAGAAGACTTTCTCCTGAACACACGTGCGCACACACAGCAGTGTGTGTGTATGAATGCACTACAGTGCACTGATGATGTCTCCAAAACAGAAACACACTTGTCCCTCAACAGGAAGTGAAACGGGACTCTGGCTTCTTAGATCTGTGTTCACACAGAAGATGTTTAACTTAAGAAATATGAAAATCTTACACGGTGTGCTCCAAGCTTGCTCGTACATCCGCAAGGACCAGAAGGACATGCTATAAACAGAGATCTGGGCAGACCTGCGGTCTACTTTTCCTTACTCTCCTACCCCTACTGTTAACATTTTAAAGCCATACGCATGTATGTTACAAACTTTCAAACAAAATTTTACCTCGTGATCTTAGGTATCCTCCAAATATCTGGCATACGAGGGTAGTAGCCTGGGTGTGTCTGTCTAATCTGAAAAACAGTCAAAAGTGATGTGAGAGGACAGCCACTTTTTAAAAGAAACAAGAATTCAGAGAATCACAAAAGATGACGATGGTGGGACATGTGGCAGCTGGAGACTAGCCCACTGTGGGGACTGTGCTTCTGTTCTTTGCCAAGGCCTAGCGGGGAGCTAAGGCAGAGCACCTTCTCTGCTCAGCACCGACAGTCAGGTCACCCAGGTCAAGCCTGGAAATCTGCAGACAATGAGAGGGAAGAGGGAGCTGTGCAGGGGTCCAGAGCACAGCAGGTGAGTGAAGACATTTCTTCCTCAGTCTTCCTGTGTCTGCATTTGGGTTTTAAGAAGCTACAGAACTGGTAACCGAAGGCGGGAGGGGCAGATTCCTGAGTCTGGAGATGACGGAGGAAAGCCATTAGGCCTGGCTAAAAGGGAAAAGCAGCTAGATTCAGACCTGGAAACTAACAGCAGCAAGACTGAAGCCTGTTGCCCAGCATCTAAGATCAACAAATTCAAATAGCTATAATAAGCCTATCATTTTAAAATATGCAAATGGTGGGGGGGGCGGGGAGGAGTAATGAGACACCAAAAGATACAGTAGACAGATCTGTGCACCTTCAAGGAGTGGCCGGAACATCACCTAACAAAGCAACATTTACGCTGTTGTACTTACTTATTGCTGCCATTTAAACATGCCTTCTGCATGGCATCGACCGTATACTGAAGAAATTCATGGGCATCTTCTTGGTTCCCAAAACGGAAGTGTCTAGCTATACCTTTAAGGTTTGAAGAAAGACAAGGCTTCATTATTATATATCTTATACCATGGCAACACCCATAAAAGCAACACCTTGAACTATATGTCTGGAAAAAAAATCTCTGAATGGCTTGTTTGTTTTTTGAGGCTGAGTCTTAAGTATCTCAGACATGTAATTGAAGATGACCTTGAACTCCTGCCTTCTGTGCCCAAATGTTGGGATTACAAGTGTACATCACCACTGTCAGGTAATCTCTTATTTTCAGCAACTTTTTAGGGAAAAGGATTATAGTTGCCACTGTGTATACCCTATGGCACCTCTTTAATTACCCGGCTAGAAGTCTGAATGAGTCTTGTATTCAGTTTTACTACAACTTGGCAAACTACAATTATAAAGGCAGAGTACGAAAAGCACATCAAGACAGCAGGCAGGCCGGCCCACAACTGATGCTCGAGTGCCTGGGTGCGGGAATCAGAGGGCCAGGAGTTCAGGCCAGACGGAGACACAGGAGGCCCTGTCTCAAAGAGCATCAAGTGTGCAAGAAAAAGAAAACTGCATACAAGGCCCACAAGGGTATACACCTGTGACTTCAGCACTTGAATGCAGGATGAGTTTGGGTCTATCTGGCCTACAGTGTGAGTCCCTATCTCAAAATACAAGGAGGAGGAGACACGGATGACAATTACTCACTACACACGGAATACTGCCATGAGATACCCCAGCTGAGACTTACGCCGCATCTCATTGATGACAAACATCGGCTTGATAACATCCCCAGGGTTGCTGAGTGCCTGGGTAATATGCGTTTGCATTGTGCACATCATACAAAACCCTTCTGCATGGCCTAAAAGATAATGAGAATCGAAATGAACAAACTGTGACAATATCCAACAGGAAAGTAGACCAGAAATGAAAGACAGAGACCAAGGACGCAGCGACAGTGCCAGCTGCCATGTGCATGCACTGAGCTTGCTACTATCGTTAATTGTCATTTAATTAATCTACAAAGCCTGAGTGATAAGTATATAGCTGACTGTTTAAAGACAAGAGAAGAAATGTGCCCAAAGTCAGATATTTACTAAGCAGCACGCATGCAGGACAAAGGCGCCAGATGTTTCTGTGGAGGAAGGCTACTCTGTGCACAGTGTGTCCACTGCAACAACAGAGACCTGTGTAGCATGGTGGCAAAGCTCCGACTTAGCATGTCTGAGGCCCTGAGCTCAATCCTCAACACTGAAAGAAAAAAAACATTCTTCATACACAAACAAAAATTAAAAAGGTATCACTGCCTCAAATAAAAAGTAGGAAATGTCACCGGGTGTGGTGGCACACGCCTTTAACCCCAACACTCGGGAGGCAGACGCAGGCGGATCTCTGAGTTCGAGGCCAACCTGGTCTACAAAGCTAGTCCAGGACAGCCAGGGCTACCCAGACCCAGAGAAATGTATAGAAGAAAACATACTAAAAATATCTCTGACTTCAGACTAGGTAAAGATTTCTTTACATTTTACTTATTGTGTGTGTATATGTTTGGATACACATGCCAGTGTGTGGAGGTCAGAGGACACCTCCTACAACAGGGGTCCCAGGTCCCAGGTACTGAGTACAGGTTGTCAGGCCTGGTGGCAAGCAACCTCACCCCCTCCTGAGTAATCTTGCCAGCTCAAGATTTCTTAATAGAACACTTAAGATATAACTGATAAAATAAACATTAGTGAACTACAAATTCTGACAAAAATAGTTTCCAAAAGTCACTAAGATGAATGAAAAGACACCTGTCATACTGGAGAAAACATTTATAAGTCTTGGTCTAACATTTCCCAAATATATTAAATCCTCAAAATTCAATTGGAAAACTAGTTTTTAGACAGACAAAAGGTTTCAAAGGGGGAGGGGGAGCTGTAGCTCGGCTGGCAGACTGCTTGCCTAGTATGCACGAAGCCCTGTGTTCCATCCCCAGCACTCTGAACAGGACATGGTGAGGCACACCTGTAATTCCTAAGACTCAAGAGGCAGAAGCAGGAGGGTCAGAAGTGGGTGCCCCTGTCTGCGCTGCATGAGATCCTGTCTCAAGAGGGGAAAAATGAATAGGTGTTTCATTTCAGCCAAGTAAATATCAAATCCCCAAGCTATTTCCATCATTACTAATTAGGGATGTGCAAAGACAAGTCACAGCAGTCAGAAGACACTACTAAATATTATCCCTGAGATGATCACAGTAGTGAAGACTGGGGCTGAGAGTACAGCTGAGTGACAGAGCATCTGCATAGCAGGCATGAGACCCTAGCTTCAAGAGTCAGTATCAAAATTAAAAATAAATAAATAAATAAATAAATAAATAAATAAATAAGCCCTAAGCACACCTTGTACTTAAAAAAAAAGTATGGTGTGAATGGAACTTTTACCCCTGCTGGTCAGGACTTACACACACAATGCCTTTGGAACAGTTCTGAAATGTTTACAAGTTATGTGCCCCACACAGGATAAAGCCATTTCATTCTTATGTATGTACCCAAGAGAAATAAAGTATTTGTTTTATAAAGACTTGCAAATATCCCCTATATACTCAGGTAATTAATTTTATTCCTTCTCAAGTCTCTGATGGAGTTGAAGACCAGATAGTTTAGTTTTACAATTAAGCGTAGTTGTTTAGGGGTCTAGATGTTTTTAGGTCTACATAGATGTTTTAAATTGATAATGGTGAGATATGATAGATATTGACTTACATTCAGAATTTTAGACATACCAACATAATAAAGATGTTGTCTTCAAAGCTTCCAAATACAAATAGCTAAAACACTAAGAATGTAACATTTATATAATTCCTGATTGTTTCACGGTTCTTCTTGCTGTAGGCAGTTCATTATATATATTATAATAATATAAATGTATATGTAAAAATTTTTTTTAAATGATTAAAAAACTTGCAAATATCCATAACATCTTATTTAAATTTTTCTTTGATTATGTATTGGAGACAGGGTGCCAAGTAGCCCAGACTGGCCTGGAACTCACTTTTTATATCCTCTTGCCTCCATCTCCCCACTTCAGGTAGCTGTGTAATTACGATAGCTCAAAACAGGTAGATACATGCAACCAAAAGAATAATGTTGAATTAATAATGCCAAATCAGGCAAAATAAAATACATACTTTGTAATATGCAACATCATAAAAAAAATCAAACTAATCTGTGTGATGGCAGCGTATCAGGAGCTGCCTCGGGCAGAGGAAGTGATTAAGGGCAGCAGGAGGTGGGGACTGCAGTGGAGGTGGGGACTGCAGTGGAGCCTTTCGGGTGTGGTGACTACAGCTGAGGTCACAGTCTGGGAGGTGCACACGACACAAATGTCAACATGCATCAACCTGGGAATCTGAAGTATGTGATTTACTGCATCCCAATGACACCTCAAAAAAGCCATGGCAAGGGACAAGGTCAGCAGTCACTCTTCAAATTAAATTATTTATTTCCAAATTTCACTAGTTAGCACTGAGCTGGGCTTCTACCGAGTTAAAAGAACTAAAAAAAAAAAAAAAAAAAGGGGGGGGGGGGGGGGCAGCTCACATCCAGGAGGCTGAGAAGGGTGTTTGCCTTGATTTTAAAGCTGGCAGAGTTACATAGTGAGGACCCCCAATCAGGAGGTTCTGAAATGTCAAATGCCGACAAAATAAGCTTCTTCTTAAATACAGATCAAATTAGGTGTGAAATGTACCTTATGCAACCCAAACACTAATCCTAGGAGTCCCTCCCACCAGACCCGGCCCTGGTTTCTAACCCAGCAAACCAACTTCTCAGTGATCACATGACTTGGTTTCTTGTTGCTGTTTTTACCGCAGACTGAGGAGTAAACCCAGGGCCCTGAGCATGCTGGATGTGCACACTACCACCAGGCTAAACGCCAAGCCCATGGCTAAATACTTCATTTCAGAGGAAGACAGCACGAAAAACACGCACGCAAAGCACACAGCACTCACATGTCTTGGAGTGTTCATGGGATAGCATGTAATTGGCGAGGGGTGGTGTGTAAGTCAGACACTGCAGTGCAGCATTGGCAAAGCAGGTATTGCCCAAATTCTGGAGCCCAGCGCCAACTCGATGAGTCTGCTGCCACTTAAGACAAATCTTCTCAGATGGAAATAGAACCTTTTGAGGAGGAGCAATGCCATCACCTAGGACTTAAGGAAAAAAAGAGAGCAAAAAGTTAAAAACAAACAAAACACACAGTAATGCCTGAATTCGAGCAGTATCCCACACCTCATTAGCAGCCTGCCACAGACTCAGAGGAGACAGTCCAGAGCCTAGGATGAGAGTGACTCCACACTCAGTTGGCTTATTCAACAAATCATTTTCAAGGACACAAGGGGGGTGGATACAAATATAGGATTTTAACAGACATAAATCCACCCAAAACAAAGTGTTGACTTCATTTAAACTAAAAGCAAACAAAAAACAACAAAAATATTTAGAGGGCCTGCAAGAAGGCTCAGCACTTGCCAAACAAGTGTGATGATCTGAGTTCAGTCTTGGAACCCTCAGCAGAAACAGAGAACTTGACCCCAGAAAGTTATCTCTGACCTCTACATGTATTCCACAGCATGGGCACACTCAATATTAATTTTTAAAAAGTAATTAAATGGGGTTTATTTGTATTTCTATATGTGTGCCATACATGTACACGTATGAGCACCAATGCCTGTGAAGGCCAGAAGAGGGTATAAGACGCATATGCGGGACGTGTGTGTGCGCACACACGCACACACACAAAAGGGGTCAGTGGGTAGAGGTACAACTAAGTGGCCATGAACTGTTGGTGTTGGCTGACAGTTATTATGAGAGTTCATTAGAATTAGATCTTTATGTTTTCTCATAAGTATCCGTAATAACGGTCTCGGAATGTAGGTCAACTAACAGAGGGCCCAGGAAGTCCTGGGTTTAGTCCCCAGCACTAGCCATAATCCCAGCACTCAGGAGGTAGAGACAAGAGAATCAGGAAGAAAAAAGAATCATGCCGACATTGACTATGTAATAAACATAACCCAAGATAAACTTTATCCTTCAAGAAATTGGGAATTTTTTAAAAAAGTATCTTGATAACTAAAAATCAATCTATCCTATTTGTGTTACATGTTAATAGTGGGACAATGACTGTTCATTAGAGGAAAATGAAATAGTCCAGTCTTGAAAATCACTACCCTTCTGCAGCATTTGCACACGAGTTCCTGGCAGTAATCCTGCAGCCATACCTTGGTCCTTTGGTGGTGATGGTTTTGATTTATCAGGAACAGATGAATTAGAATAAACTACAGCACCAGGCACCGGCCCTAATGAAAGTGTATGATTAGAAACGTCACTTATTGAAGACACGGCACCCCAGCTGGCAGAGCCTGTGTCCATGTCTTCAGGTGAGACCGCCTCAGAACTGCCAGGCTGGTTCTGACAGGTTGATGGGTCTGAAGGTTCAGTTTTGTCAACTATGGTCATTTTTCAACCCTGCAAAAGACAAAAAGGCACGTTTGTTTCAAAAGGTGAGAACAAAAGTCTACTTAACACTGTATCTTGGAAATTTGTGTCTAGCCATTTACAACTATCTTCAAACAAATCACCCAAATGTAAAACCTTAGCGGGGCAGGGACAAGGCTCCGGTGGCAGAGGCATTGCCGAGCATTCGCGGATCCAGGTTCCGTTTCCCCGCATCTTATGAACTTGCCCTGCACAGTGAGTGGTGCGTGCTGTAATCCCAGTGCTGGAGGCAGAGGCACGAAGATCAAGAGCTCAATATTAAGAAATTATCTCAAAAACAGCAGCAGCAGCAGCAGCAGCAGCATCAATAACAAGAGAAAAAAACTAAATAAACAAAAAAACTCAAAACAACAACAACAAAACCCTAAAAACCCAAAAGAGCCCTTATCTTGTAGCATATACCTAAAACCATCTTTCAGTTTATAATTAGGCACCTCAATTCACAATTATATATACTGAACTAAAAATAATTTTTCATCCCTACTGCTAAAAGCTTTAGTATAGAGAATATTTAGCTTTAATTTTTAACTCAAAAGTCTAGAATACCATTGTATGAAATTTGGAGTTCTGAAAAATTATAGCTACAGAAGTCTTACCAAATGCATTTTCCTGAAAAAGTCTGTGTATATGGTATTTTAACTTTTAAAATAAAACCTGTAACTTTACTAACATCAAACTTTGAACACAAATATGTATATTTCTCTCTGAATCTTATTTTTAAATCTACTAATTGAGTTTTTTCTATGTGCTGGGCATCATACTAATTGCTGAATATTAACTTACTAAATTTTCATGATAAACCTTTGAAAGATCCGCCAAAATCTGCCAAGTGCTACAGAATGAAGCAATAAAAGCAATTCAAACTAGCCAGTGACAGGACCAAAAGCCAGGAAACCCAGCTGGGCCGCTGTCTAGCCATTTACCACCTAGTAAGCCAAGTGCTTTTAGGACTGGTCCTCAAAGTGTCCAGGCAGCCAAATGGGCATGCCACACCCTGAAGAAAAGCTTTTGCCCTCGTAAAGTTCTTCCCCGTATCTGAGCTTGGCACGTTTTTTGGTCTCTGGAACACTCCCCACATTACGCTCCCACCACAGGGTCCATTTTTAGTCTCTGCTCTTTCTGAGAGCCTGCAGGCTATCCTTTACATATTCTTTTCCATTTTTCTACCTCTGGCCAGTTAACATGTTCAGTTCTCAGGTTCAGAATTCGTTCCTCTGGGATGCTGTCCCTGACAATTCCTTTCAATCCAAGACAATCAGAAACCCACCCTAAAGGGTTTCCTTGACAATGCCTTTCACCCCAAGATTGGGTCAGAAAGCCACCCTAAAAACTCCTTGTGATTTCCACGGTAGCCTGCAGTAAAAACTTAACTACCCCCTCCAACAGAAAGCTTTCCAAACATGTGTTCAACAAATGAATGAAATAAGGCAAACAGGAAGTAACTAGTGTTTGCTTTCGGCACCAGCTTGTGCTGAGTGATCTACATGGTATCTCATTTACTTCTTTAAAAACTCTAAATTAAGTAAGTATTTCTAAGATTTGGCCTTTCAACTAGTCACTACTTTAAAGTGCAAAGGGTGAGAAAATACTCATGAACTTTTACCACTTCAGTGAGCATGCCACCATGTGCTTGCTATTTACAGCAAAGTTTTCCTTAAAAGCTTCAGCCTTGTTTACAATTTCTAATTAAAGTGAAATAAGCTCTAACAATGTGGGGACACTTACATAAAACCAGAAAGTCAGTCAATTACATCTGATTTGAATATTTAATCAATTCAAGATAAATGACTTTCACTCTCAAGAAAGCTTGAGCCTACTATCCAAATAAAATTTATACTTTTCTCATGCTACTGGCAAAAGGAATAATCAAAAAAAGTGTGTAGATGAAACAAAGGAAAAGAAGGAACAGGAGGGAGAGTTAAAGGAAGAAAACCAAAATTGGGTAGTAAGGTAAACTAGCCTTAGTTAAAATAACAACAGCAGTAAAACCCCCTGATTTTCCTGGGACAGCAACCTTTCCAGACAATGATTAACAACCAACCAAATGAAACATTGTCCTTATTCTAGCGAAGGTGGGGCTCAGGCGGTAGGTTTAAAAGAAAAAAAATTAAGGAAAACACAAGTCATCAATAACTATGTTACTGTTTTGATTCTGGCAAGACTAACCAAACCCACTCACCTTCTATGGATACTCAACCAGTGAAATCTTACCCTAAACCCACCAGGCATCGAACTAAACTCCACCTCTATAGGGACAACCTTTCTGAAAACCCAACTATATTGTTTAAGACATAATTCTTGTGGCTCCTGTACTTTACCCTAAGAAAAGCTTCTGAAAATTGGGGTTCAAAATAGACTGAATGTAACTACTTCAATGAAAGTTGAGCCTCCTTCCCCCCAAAAAACACCTTCTCATGATGTACTAAATCACAAGAGCCCGTTTAAAAAGACTCTAGCAGGGACCACAGTTGAATAAATATGCACAACTAAGAACTTTTTCATAATTATGAGGAATAGATGCTAGGTCACATTTATCTTTTTCATTTTAAAAAAGACTATCACTAATTAAACATTGTGTCACTCCACATACACTGAAGAAATATGGTCAACACGTTTAAAAACACCAAATTGTTATGCTTGACTTCTTCATAAGCAATACAAGTTCTTAGAGCATTTATAAGAAGCTTTGAAAAGCTACCACTTGAGTTTTAATTATATTTAGGTAAACAGAATGGTTAGCCTTAAGCCTCTGCAAACCAAATACTGTAATCTTGATTCAACGATTACAGAAAAGAAAGTGAAACTGTCCCTAAGTAAAAACAAATCAATGTAACTGATTATTCACAGACCTATGCACCTGGATGAGTGACACGGTAAAAGCAAGATGTTTAAAATGCGAACTTTGAAGAAAAGTTATCCTACACAAACAGCAATGAGAACCTGAGTCCGGGTTGTTACTTTGTAAAAGGGGCGTTAACTAGTTTCCCAACACTTTTTGTTACTTGAGTGTATTTACTTGAAAGAACTACAAACAAGCAAGCCCTAAGGCCTTCAAACATAAAAGAGCTATTCAACAAAAGTAATCTCAACTGTATTCATTCTAGGGAGGTTAGATTCCTAGATTGTAAAACTTTGGTACCTTCAAATTTTCATTTCAAACATCTGAACCCAATCCTTCCCATCTGCCTTTTCCTCCAGGTAAGTTGGTTCTCCGTGCCCCAAAGAGAAAGAACATGAGGGAGAAGGGCACACTTGCTTTTTTCGGAGAGAAATGAACTACGGGGTTCCTCCCCGCCCCCCCACACACACACACCCCGGCCGCCCGCCTCTCCTTCGGGTGCCCGCTCCGGCGTGGACAACTCTGGTGTTCTGCGGAGAAGCCTAGTAGACCGCGCCCGGGTGGGAAAGTTTGTCTGGGGCGGGGTGGGGGTGGGGAAGCCAGCCCCGAGCTCCGAGGGGCGCCCGGGAGCCGGAGGTGGCAGCCACGCGGGGGGCGGCGGGCGGGCCCCAAACGCCGGCTCCACTGTCCCGGCGTGCACACGCCCACCCCAGCAGCTCCAAACCCGGCCGGCGGCCCGGGAGCTGCCGGCTGCAGCCCGGTTGGGCCAGCGGGCCGAGGGGGCGGGCTGGGGCCGGTGGGGGTGGGAGCGCAGTGGCCATGGCAACCAGGGGGGTCCGGCCCTCCCCGTGCAGCCCCAGTGCTGCCTACGCTGCGAGCCCGCCCGCCTGCCGTGGCCGCCGCCTCCTGCTTCGCGGGCCTGGCTCGGCCAGGAGGCAGCAGCGCCGGTCCCGCAGCCGTGGGGTCCCCGGGCCGCCCGGCGGCTGTAGAGGGGGCGGCGGGCGAGGGGCCGCGCCAGTCCCGGCGGGCCGCGGCCAGCTGAAGGTGGCGAGGCGGCTGAGGCCGGGAAGCCAGGACACGCGGCCCGGCCCCACGCCGGCCTGCAGCGGGCGGGAAGGAGGCGGGAGCTTACCTGACCCGGCTCGGCACTCGCTCCATCCCCCTCGGCCGCCGCCGCCGCTGCCGCCGCACACAGCCCAGCCGCCCGGCGGGGGACAATGACGTGCCTCCATCCGGGCACCGCCGCCGCCGCCTCCGGGTCAGCACCGCACCCGCAGCTCGCCGGCCGGGCCGCCAGGGGGCGCGCCCGCACGCGCCGCCGCCACGGCCTCCTCCGCCCAGGGGCCGTCGCGCAAGAGGCGCGGCGCGCAGCTAACGGGCCCGGCAAGCGCGGGAGGGGCCGTCGCCCAAGGGCGGCGGGGCACGGGCTGGCGTCAGCTAAGCGCCCGGCGCCGCCGGAGAGCGCACACTGATTGGTCCGACGCGCTGATTGGCGGGACGCACTGATTGGCTGGGTATCCAGCAGCAGGGCGAGGAGGGGCGGCTTCCGTCCCGAGTTCCCGGCCCTAGCTGGGGCCCTGCAGCGGGAGTACACCTGAGCTTCCCACCTCTGAGGAGTGGTACCCCTCCTGCGCTGTCGCTACGTCCAAGAACCCTGGACTCCACGATCTCCAGCTTTTCAGGCCCACGGGTTAGCACTGCGACAGGGTTGGGGAGGGAGCGCTTCGCTGTCCACCACACGGAGCCCGGCTGTGCGAAGGGACAGACCATGCACCCCCTGGACATTTCACTTCAAGCCTTAGCTCTGCAGTTTGAGGCAACAGAGTAGGCTCTTGCTCCCCAGTGCTACAGTCATACTTCTTATCACTTACTGGATCGCAAGGTTGGACAAGAGTAATTCATCCTTGCATCTCTCCTCTACACGCCTGCCTGTGGCGTCCATTTAGGACACAGCCCTCAAGCGCACTAACTGCTGACCCCTTGCACCATCAATTCCCTCCACCCTACTGACCCAGGGAGCTGTGATCCTGACCGCCACCCACTGGCATTCTTTCTCACTAAGCCTGGTCAGACTGGCTCCTCCTGCACTCCACTCTGGTTTCGCTTTACTATTGTGGACACAGTTTTGTTTGTTTTAAAACACAAAGCATGTCATTTCTCCTCTTCAGAAAAGAAGCTAAACTCCTTAGCTTGGGCATTTAAAGTCCTGTTTCCCAGTACAGGTGAGTCTGGGGCAGGAAGATGCAAAGTCTGAAGACAGCCTGTGCTACACAGTGATACCCAGGCTCAAAACAAAACAACACATTTCCTTTCTTTATGTGTTCCAGCCACAGCCTGCTCTGCTAACCTTTTAAGATTGTTAAGAGCTAAGGGGCCTATACTTACCCATGTCACCAATTTATTACTGTCCCTGTAGGTTGGCTATAAAATTAACTATATTTGGAGCAAAAAACCTGAAGTACTTTGATGAAATAAAGAGGAGGAAAGGGAATCTCAGTTGCTCGATTTTCAGCATCACCTGTCAAGATTAACACAACTTTTCTCTTTACTAAGAATGGTGATGGGATTTTACCATTGTAGACCTTTTAACATTATTTGCAAAAGGCAAAGTAGCGCATGTCCTAGAAGTCAAGCCAGCCTAGACTACAGAGTGAGAACCTGCCTCAAATTTTTATATAAATATATTTAATTATATTATATATTATATATTTAATTATATAATGTATTTCTTACACCTAAGTGTGAAAGTGCATGTCTGTAATCCAGGTCAGCCAAAACTACATCATGAGGCCCTGTCTCAAAAAAACCAACAGCTTTGTGGATTCTAGAAGGTATTACAGACATTCCACCTGCTCAGAGAATTGCTGCCTTGTAGTTCTTGCTGTGTACATCCCTCCTGGCTGTGTGAGTAGGCTGTGCCCTCATCGTTTCTTTCCTGAGGGCAGACTTTTTTGAGAAAGGGTATCATCTAGTCCTGGCTGCCCCTAAACTGGCACTGATCCTTCTGCACCAACCTCAAGAGAACTGAGATTACAGGGGTGCCTGGTATCTGTGGGTATGTATGTGTGTGTGTTGCCCACATGTTGGCACATACATGTGATGGGGACGTGCGCATGTGTATGTGTGCATGTGCATGCCAGAGAAGACCTTCCGGCACCATGAGTCAGATGCATTAACATTTTTTTAAGACAGTGACTTTCACTGGCCTTAAACATGCCAAGAAGTCTAGACTGGTTGGCGGAAAGGCACAGGGACTTGTCTGATTTTATGACCTCAGAGCTAGGCAAACAAGGGTCACCACACCTCACTAGTTACATTCTAGTGTATTGTCACTTCAGCCAGCCCAAGACTTCACTTTGACTCTGTTCTCATGTGGGACAACTCCATTTCTGGATGGGATCTGTGACTGTATGGGCACATTCCTAACAAGTCTCCTTTCAGTGGCCCCCTGGGGATGTAAGGAGTGAACCTAGATCCTGCTCTGACATCTACACCCTGAATACTCAGAAGCTGTCTGGGAAAGGGGACACAGAAGCACGTTACAGCAGATAAGCCAGGTGTCCAACTTACCTCAGGAATTAGCAGGAAGTAACATGGGAGATGAGGAATTCTCCTCAATTGGGGAGGAAGCTTGACCCTTAGGGTCAGAGGTATTAGGACCTGGTGACCTTGGTCCCTTTAGGCTGACCTCACCAATAAGCCTCCTAGGAGCAAAGATGAAAAGATTGTTATTTAGAAAGGATTTTAAAGCTGGGTGCAGTATCGCACTCCTATAATCTCAGCACTCAGGGAGGCAGAGACAGATGGATCTCTGTCAATTCAAGATCAGCCTGGTCTACAAAGTGAATCCAGGACAGCCAAGTATGTCTCAAAAATCAGGGGGGAAAAAAGATATTAAGAGTTGGCAAGATGGCTTAGAAATAAAAGTGTTTGTTGACCAGAGTACTCGGGTGGGTCTCCCACAGGGAAAGGGGGAAAATGTGTGCTCTCGGACATCCCAAACTGTATAGTGTGCGTGCATGCCTGTGTGCGTGCTCACACAGGAAAAAAAAAAACATTTTAACAAAAATTATTTTGGACTGTTGAATGAGTTCATTGAGTGGAATGCCAGGATAGCATACAGACTCCAGGAGACCCTCCCCTGCACAGTGTAAAGGAATGCCTTTCATCCCAACACTGGGGAGGCAGAGGCAGAGGCAGAGGCAGGCAGATCAATCTCTGTGAGTTCCAGGACAGTTAGGGATACATAATGAGACTCTGTCTTGAAACAGCAACAAAGCTGCAGGGAACTAAGTGAGGAGTTGAGTGTCATAATAAGAGACCTGGGGACTCCTTGGCCATCCTACACAGCTACACAAGAAGGCAAAGTGGCACGAAAGGCTCCTCCCTTCAAGCCTCGGCTCCTTGTCTCTTATATGTGAGGATGCCGTGCATCAGGCCTTCCCTCTGGCATGGCCCCTGGCCGTACGCATGCCTTGAAGCAGTGCATCTTCTTCTCTGTGTCCTTTAGTTCTCGGAAGTTACCTAGGAAAGCGGCTGAGGGGACATAGGACAAAAGAAAAGCCAGGTGTCTAATTCACCCCAAAAAGAAGGGGCAGTCGCTTGGGAGGTTTGGAGAGGGGAACTCCAATTGGTGGGGGCTGGCAGAGGACTTGACCCCAAGGGTCAGAGGTCCTAAAACCTGGTGACGTAGGGCTCTACTAGCTGGGTGCACCAATGAGCCTCCTGGGACAGAAGAGAAAGGATTGTCATCAGGGAGAGTTCTTAGGGACAAGCCAGATGATTTAACTAATGAGGGCACTTGCCACTAGCCTGGCCATCTGAGATCATCTCAGGATCTACATAATGGAAAGAGAACAGACCCCTGGAAGTTGTCCATCTACAAAGGATCCTGCACATAGGGTGCAATAGCACAGAAAAATAATAAATGGAACTAAGATATTATGAGAAAAGAAATATTAGAAGTGTGGTGGAGCTGGTAGTGTGCTGTCCAAATATTCAGGAAGCCATAGTTCCTCTCCCCAGCACCAAATAAAGAGTACAAAGTAGATAAGGCGTGTAGTTCTAGCTCTCCTTATCCCCCGTGTTTGCTACTTTGTGGGTTCTTTTTATTTCCACCCGCTCCGCTCCTCTTCTTCCACCGTTTCAGGCCCCTCACACTAGACAGGAGAGAAAGGAGGATAGAGCGGAAAGGAGGCGATGTTATCAGGAGACTACTTCCTGCTGATTAGGGGCATCGAGTTCCTTGGGGCAAGTTTGATTTTCACCATAAGGATATCTAATTTCTTCTTCCTCCTTCTTCCACCTCCTCCCCTTTCCTTCTTCTTCTTCTTCTTGTTTCTTCTTTCTACATAACTACTTAGCTTCAAACAACAGCATCCCACAACCAACCCCAAGCTACCAGGGCACCCCATACCCCCACACCTGGATTAAAATGAAAATATATTCCCATAATATCTCTGTGGTGTTTTTTTTTTCAAGGAAACCAGAATTATAAAATTCTCACTATAATTCTTGAACACAGAAGCAGCTGAATTAGGGTTCTAGGTGATGGGCATGCTACATGGTCAGTGAGACCATGAGATGGTATTAAAGGAGCTTACACGCTCCCCCCTCTCTCTTCCCTCCCCTTCCCTTCTCTTCCCCTTCCTTTCCCTCCCTCCATTGCTCCCTCCCTCCCTCAGAATCTCTGCTCATACTTCTTTTTAGCTTTTGTGTTTGATGGAGGCTGGTGATGTGTGCTGTGCAGTAGTGGGCATATGTAGAGCACAAGACATCTTCAAGTGTTGGTCATCACTGTCTACTTTTTAGGTACAGGGTTTCTTCTTCACTGAATGCACCAGCATCACTGTCCCATGAGTGTCCAGACAGTCTCCTATGCCCAGCTGATGTCTCCCACCTGCCTGCCAGGACTTTGCATGTGTTCCAGAGACTCAACTAAGGTCTTTGAACTTGCTTGACAACCACTGAGTGCATTAATCTGACTCCCCTGCTGCCCCCATTTCTGAAAGCCCAGCTAGCCTGCAAAACACTGTTTTTCCACGTGACCCTCCAACTGACTATTTGGGCCTCAGGCATGTTGGGATGACCTGCCCAAACCACCACATGTGTCTTTGTCCCCCACTCCCAACCTTGTATTATACCACTTGTGGCCAGGCCTGGAGGGTGGGTCAGTGACTGGCTAAGCACATTCCTTCTAGGTCTCCCTTAGGTCACGTGCTGAGGCTATAGGGTCCTTATCACCCCACTCTAACATCTCGATACACTGCAGGTGTCTAGGTAAGGTGTTGAGGGCAGTAAGACAGAGGATTAGCCAAGTGTCTAAATCACGTCAAGAAATAAGGGATGTAAATTGCAGAGGAGCTCCAGTAGGTGGAAGGTGGACAATGGGCTCGACACAGAGGGTCAGAGGTCCTTGGGACCTGATGACCTTGGGACCCTCAGTATAGGTACACCAACAAGTCTCCTAAGTGCAAAGAAATGAGTTTCTCATAAGAAAGCATGAATGGCTGGCAAGACATCACAGCAGATAAAGGCCGTTGCCTTCAAAAGCCTGACCACCAGAGTTCAATCTATGTGTCCCAAATGGAGGGGGAAAGAACTGACCGCCTTGAGTCATTATCTAGCCTCCTTAGGTATGCTGTGGAAGCCTTTTAATAAATATATGAATTAACTTTTGTTTTGTTTTTTGAGACAGGGTTTCTCTGTGTAACCTTGGCTGTCCTAGACTGTCTTTGTAGACCAAGCTAGCTTTAACCTCACAGAGATCTTTCTGCCTCTGTCTCCCCAAGTGCTGGAATTACAGGCATGCACCACTGTGCTTGGCTGGATTTTTTGTTTGTTTGTTTTTTGTTTTTCAAGACAGGGTCTCTCTGTGTAGCCTTGACTATCCTGGACTTGCTTTGTAAAACAGGCTGGCCTCAAACTCACAGCGATCCACCTGCCTCTGCCTCCTGAGTGCTGGGAGTGCATGTGCCACTACCACCCGGCTGGAATTAATTTTTTAACAATAACCAAAAAAAAAAAAAAAAGACATTTAGACTTGGAAATAAAGTCAACTGGTTGAGAGCTAGCCAAGGGCAGGAGGAGGCGTGAGTTCCCTCCCAGTACCCATTAATGGAACACGGTGGCTCGGGATTGTACCATTCCTGCTCCTGAAGGTAGACACTGCTTGGTGACATATGAGTCCTTGGCCACCCAATATGGTTACATGAAACCATGAAATCCCACTAAAGACTCTGCCTTAGAATCTCAGATAATTAAAAAAAAAAAAAAAAACCAAAAAAACTTTGGCCAGGTGGTGGTGTACACTTTTAATCCCAGTACCTGGAGACAGAAGCAGGCAGATCTCTGAGTTTGAGGCCAGCCTGGTCTACAGAGTTCCAGTACAACCTAGAGCTACACAGAGAAACCCTGTCTTGAAAAACAAAAATATCAACTTGTGCACACTTGCACAGTGTGTGTGTGTGTGTGTGTGTGTGTGTGTGTGTGTGTGTGTGTTGTAGTAAGGGTGTTGTGAGCTTTAGTGCACATTGTGTAGGACACAGGTCATCCTTGGGTAATTGTAGGCCAGGCTAAATACTGTTGCTGGCTTTGAGATGAGTGATACCTCCTGGGCTTTTACATGTCTCTGTGGGGGGTTGGGAGATGGCTCAGTGGTCAAGAGCACTGACTGCTCTTCCAAAGGACCTAGGTTCAATTCCCAGCACCCACATGGCAGGTCACATATCTCCATGGGACTGGGATACACTTGTCAGAAAGTACTCTGTCCATTAAGCCACGCCCAGAACTCACCACTCCCTCTTTTGGGGAGTTCAGCTGTCCTGGAGCTTGCATCCTTGGCTGACCTCAGCCTAGTAAACCCTGTGCCTGAGCTTCCTGTGTGTTGACTTTCGAGATTCATACCACCACCTGTAACTTGGGACCTCTCTGTGCCTTCTGCCAAATGATCTGACCTGAGACTTCCCTTTCCCCTGCCTGCCAAAGTGGAATCCCCTATGTAGGTGGCATCTGTGACTATATGAAAATGCCATTTCCTCCTGTGTATCATTCAGGATGTCTCCTGGGGGTGAGAGCTTGTTCGCATCCCAGCTCTGACATCTCCACCTAGCACAGTGTGTACCAATGAGTGGGGCTTAGGAGACAAAAGACAGAAGAGACGCCAAGAGTTTAACTCACCTCAAAAATAGGGTGAATAACTTGGGAGACTTGGAGAGTTCACTTGGGGGAGGCCAACAGTAGACTTGACCCAAAGGGTCAGAGGTCCTGGGACGTGATGACCATTGGTCCCCTCTGGATAGGCACAATAATGAGTCTCCTAGGAGCAGAGCGAAGGCATATCATTAAAAAACATATCTTGGGAGCTGGCCAGATGGTTTAGCAGGTGAAGACATTTGAGTTGATCCCTGGGGCCCACAGGGCAGGAGAGAATGGACTCCCACTGGTCCACTAACCTCTCATATGCATAGCCCTACACACCCTGGCATGCACACATAGAATACATGCAGCTCATAAAAATACTATAACAAGGTAAAGTGTATAAAGAATAGAGAATAAACTCCGTTGGTAGGGTGCTAGCTACAGCACAGGCTCCCAGCACCCAATAAAGGGTTCAAAGTAGATCAGGCTGTAATCCTAGCAATTCTAAAGGTGGGGACAGCTGAAGTGGGGTTCATGTCATCATTGGTGAGATTTGGCATCTTTGGCCATCCTAGGTGCTACAGAAAACCACTAAATGCCATGGAAGACTCTAAGAGTCTCTGCTTACTTTTTTTTAAAAATGTTTTGTGATAGAGTTGTGACATGTTACAATGGACATCTGGAGGGCACAAGACATCCTCACATGCTGACCCTCACTGTCCACTGTTTTTTATTTAGCGTCTCATCCTCTGCTGCATAAACCAAGCTATCTGTCCCATGGAATTCCAGATAGTCTCTGATGTCTGCCTGTATGTACTCTGGTCAGAGGAGAACTGGGAGTACCAACACTCACTACCTGCTGGGCCTTTGCGTGTACTCTTGAGACTTGACTCAGCTCTTCACACTTGACAGAAACTTTATGCTTCGTTAATCCATCTTCTCTGCTCCCCCAACTTCTGATAACCCAGGCAAACCTTGGACACACCTGTTTGCTAGGCTGACTTTGTACTGTTAAAGCACCTGCCTGGGCCTTATGAGTGTTGGGACTACCCAAAGTGCCACATGCTGCTTTAAGCCTTATTTGTCTTCTGCCACTTGAACCCTCATGTGCCTGTCTGACATGTGCAAACCTCCGCTCTGGGTGGGTCAGTGACTGTTTAACCACTTTATTTCCAGGTCTCCCTTAGGTCACGTGCTGAGGCTATAGGGTCCTTTATCACCCCACTCTAACATCTCCATCCACTGATACACTGCAGGTGTCTAGGTAAGGTGTTGAGGGCAGTAAGACAGAGGATTAGCCAAGTGTCTAAATCACGTCAAGAAATAAGGGATGTAACTTGGGAGATGTGGAGGGGAGTGGAGAATGGACCGTGGACTTGACCCAGAGGGTCAGAGGTCCTGAGACCTAAAGACCAAGGTCTCTTTGTCCAGGCACACCAGTGACACTCCTAGGGATAAAGACGTGGGTTATCATTAAAAAAGCAAGAGTGGCTGGCAAGATATCACAGTAGATAAAGGCTTTTGCCCCCAAGTCTAATGATCAAGAGATGAATCGCTGGGATTGAAACAGTGGAGGGAACTGACTGCCTTAAGTTGCCCTAGATCTCCTTAGGGATGCCATGGAAGACTTGTGACAATACACAGTATACACATGAATGAAAGTTAGTATGAAGTTAACAGAGAATCAATACAAAAAAAAAATGTAAAAGACATTTGGACTTGAAGATAAAGCCAGTTGGTAGGGAGCTAGCCAAACATGGATCAAGCCATGAGTTCCTTCCCAGCACCAAATAAATGGCACGTGGTGGCTCAGGCCTGTAATCCACGCTTCCTAATTGCGTAACTAGCAGGAGCACAAGTTGAAAGTCATCCTTAGTGACACAGTGAGTCATCACCAACCTACATGGCTACATATAACCAAGGCTCTGCCTTAGAATCACAGGTAGATTTCCTTCAAGTGTGCGTGTATGCCCACACACATATTACATTACGAGGGTGATGTGTGTCATGGCACATGAGTAGACACAGGTCATTCTTGAGTAGCTTTCTTCAGTGTCCACCTTTTTGAGGTAAGGCCTCAGTCTATCTGCCCCATGAAATTCTAGATGGTTTCCTGTGTATCTGCCAGCTTAGCATAGGGAAGCTGAGAATACAGATGGATGCTACCCACTAGGCTTCTGCAGGTCTTGAGACTCAACCCCAGCTTCCTTGGCAGGTTGTCTATTAATCCTTATCTCTTCAGCATCCCCTCCTTTAGAGTCCTGTGTTTCCATGGCTCATGAGCCTCAGCCTCTGAAATCCCCTGTGTGAATGAACACCTGCGTGGTGGCAGGTGAGGCCCACACCACCACACGTTCTTTCGACCCTCAGGCTTGTCTGTGCCACTTGAGCCAATCGGGGAATTCCCCCATGGCCCTGCCTGGCATGTAGCAACCCCCACTTCCAGGTGGTACTGACTGAATAACCATCTTCCTTCCAGATCTTCTTGTTTCCTCGGGAGGCTGCTTGTTCGTTATGGTATCACCTTAGGCACCTGGGTCCTTAATACACTACTGGTGTCTAAGGAAGGATCTGGGCCGGTATAGCATAGAAGATGAGCCAAGACCATCTAACTCACCTCAAGAGACAGGGAAAGTAGTGTGGAAGGCTAGGAGAATTTTCCTGCAGGGGCACTCCAAAGAGTGGGGGCTGGAACTAGACTTGACCTCAGGAGTCAGAGGTCCTGGGACCTGCTGACCTAGATCCCTGTTGGCCAAGCACACCAATGAGCCTCCTAGGAGCAGAGAGTATGTCTCATCATTAGGAGAAAATCTTAGAGGCCAGGCAAGATATTTTAGCAGATAAAAGCTCTCATGGACCCCAGATCTTCAAGATCCACATGGCTGTCCTCTCTCTTGCTACATAGACAGTATCGTGCATACAGAGCTGTGCACACACAGAATAATGACTGTAAAAAGATGGTTTTAATTAAAGAAATTATATTAAGAGTGGGTAATAAACTTGATTGGTAAAGAATTACCTTAAAAGCAGCAAGTTTGAGTCTGCTCTCCAACACTAAATATATAGGGCACAAGTTAGATCAAACCTATCATACTAGCACTCCCGAAACGGCTACACCCCCAAGGCTGTAGGGCCTTTCCCTTCCACATCCTCCATCGTCACCCTTAGTCACCATGAGGGATCTCAGAAAAGCACTAGAGAGCTACAGGACAAAGACCAGTCAGGTGTCTAACTCACCTCAAGCAATAAGGGGAGTAACCTGGGAGGCTTGTAGGGGATCTCCAACGGGTGTAGTAGGGGCTGGTAATGGACCTGACCCAGAGGGTCAGTGGTCCTGGGACCTGATGACCTAGGTCCCAACTGGCCAGGCACATTAATGAGCCTCCTAGGAGCAAAGATGAGGGACTGTCATTAGGAAGGACAGTAGGGTGGTTCAGGAGGTCGGGGGATCAAGCTTTGCTGCCAGGCCAGCTACCTGAGTGAACTATGCAGATCCTCAGGACCCACATGGGAAGAGAGAGCTGACACCATAAGTTGTCCTCACAGGACCCATGTGTGTGATGGTATACTGTTGCTGGGTCACACTCACCATCCATGGGATTCAAATACTTGTGATAACACAAGGCATAGTCTTTGTAGGGAATAAGTTCTATTGACAGAATTCTAGCCTTGTATGCAGAAAACCAGTGATTCCCTCAGCACTGAGGGACACATGGGAGCTCAGGCCTTTGTCCTGGTACTCCAAAAGGTGATGGGAGAGGAAACAGCAGTTCAAGGTCCTCTTTGGTGAGACAGTGAGTGCCTGGCCATCCCTTATGTTTTCATGACCCCATGAGGGTCCATTAAACCCTTTCCCTCTGAATCTCCACTTCTACTTCATGTCTTTATGTATGCTTCTGTGTGTGTCTTCACACTTGTGGACTCACACACACTCACCTGGGGACAGGCACGTCATGTCCCATGACAGTATTTGGAGGAAAGCAGGCATCACAGGATGTGGTCCTACCCTTTTCTCCATTTTGCTCAGTATCTTTTACAGCTGTGCCCTCGCCACAAACTGTTGCGTAGCTTCAGAATGTTTAAATCTCTGGTTGAACAAAGTTGCATGGATAGCGTGCCCTATGCCCTATGTGCCCTCAGTGCTCAGTGCTGCCTGTGCTCTTGGGATACACTCAGAGCCGTATGTTTGCCTGCAAGTGTCCCTCCCATTAAGGCACCTCCTCAACATTGGATCTCCATGGCCGAGGTTCCAGGACAGCCTGGAGCATGCGGTGTTTTCCAGGGTAATGTCTAAGTAGTAAGCTACCTCAATGGTAAATCTTTGTGAGACCCTGAGTGTTGGTTTTTCAAGCCCCACCCCCTTTATCCACCTGTACTTTCAGGCCTCATTCATGTCTCCCATACCTGCTGACCCATCCAAGTCTTCTCTGCCTAGCACAGGAACCACTCTCTCTGTGTGTGGGATGTGAGTGTAGAAGCATCCTTCTCAGGCCCCTCCTAGGGAGGAAAGGTCTTCCCCATCCCACCACCAACATTTACAACCACAGGTACTGCAGGTGTCTCAGAAAGGAGCTGAGGGTAGAGGGCATGGGATGGAGGATAATGCAAGTCCCCCACTCACCTCAGGAAATAGGGGGACAGGGAGGGTATAGAAATCTCCTCCTGCAGGGGAGCTCCAGTGGGTATGGAGCCAGGAGCGGCCTTGACCCAGAGGGTCAGTGGTCCTAGGACCTGATGGCCTAGGTTCTACTGGCCGCGCACACCAGTGAGCCTCGTAGGAGAAAGATGTCGTAATGTAGGGCCTCACTATGAGCATCTTCCATCCCAGTGCTGCTCAGGTACCCCGAGGTTGTAAGACCTTTCCCTTTCCACATCCCCCATCATCATCCTAAGCTCCATGAGGGATCTTAGAAAAGCACTAGAAAGCTACAGGACAAAGACCAGTCTGGTTTCTAACTCACCTCAAGAAATATGGGGAGTGACCTGAGGGGCTTGGAGAATTCTCCGGCAGGGGAGCTCCAATGGGTGTAGGGGGGGTGGTAATGGACCTGACCCAGAGGGTCAGTAGTCCTGGGACCTGATGACCTAGGTGGCTACTAGTCAAGTAATCTAATGTGCATCCTAAGAGCAAAGAGGAAACACTGTCATTTATGCTATTGAGAGGCTGGTGTGACAGACCTCTTTAATCCCAGCACTTCAGTAGGAAGATGCAGGTGGATTGCTATAATTTGTTGGCCATGCCTGTCTGCAAAGCAAGCTCTGAACAGCCATGGCTACACAGAGAATCCCTGTCTTGACAAATCTAAAAAACAAACCAAAATAACAACAACAAAGTAAGGTCATTGAAGTCTTTAGTTAACCAAAGCTTTTGCTGCCGGTCCAAATTCTGGCATGAACTATCTAGATCCTAGGACCCACAAGGGAAGAGAGAACTGACACCAGCAAGTTGTCCTCAGACCCATCCATGTGTGTTGTGGTTTACAGTTTCTGGATTACAAATCACAACCTATAGGAGTCAAATACTTTTAATAAAACAAAGCATAGTCATCGCAGGGAATAAGTTCCATTGGCAGAGTGCTGTTCTAGCATGCAGGAAGCCAGTGGTTCCGTCCTTGGTACTGAAGGGCACATGGGAGCTCAGGCCTTGGATCCTGGGACTCCCAAAGGTGGTGGCAGAGGAAACAGCAGTTTAAGGTCGTCCTCCGGTGATAAAGTGAGTCCCTGGCCATCCCACATGTTTTCATGATGCCATGCGGGGCCATCAAAGACTCTGCCGGAATCTCCCTTTGTTCTGCTTCGTGTGCTTTCATGGACTCACCTGTGAGTATGTGGAGGACACTGGGTGTCACAGGATGTGCTCTTCCCCGATCTCCTTTTTGATCACTGCCGTTTCTCTGCTGTGCTCTCCCACTAGCTGCCAAACCTTCAGAATGTCTACATCTCTGCCTCCCAGGTGCACCAAGGAGCACAGCCCGTGTGGCCTACTCTCCTCAACGAATGCTGTCTATGTTCTTTGGACTCAAACTCCAATCATCCTTCTGGCTGGCAAGCACCTTACCCATCCATTCACCATCTTCTCATGTCTGGCTCTGCTGTACTACAAATGATCCAGGCCAGCCCGGGACCGCCTATGTTTCCCAGGCTAACATCTAAATAGTACATCTCCATGAGCCTCCTGCGTGTAGGTTCTTCACGCCCACCCCTTCAACCACATGTACCCAATCAAGTCTTCTCTCCTGCCTAGCACAGAACACACTCCTCATGTGTGTGGGATGTGAGTTTAGAACCCTCTCCTTCAGGTCTTCCCCATCCCACCTCCAACACGTACAACCACGGACACTGTAGGTGTCTCAGAAAGGAGCTGAGGGCAGAGGGCAGAGGGCACGGGACGGAGGGTAATGCAAGTCCCCCACTCACCTCAGGAAATAGGGGGAATAACTTGGGAGGCCTGTAGAAGTCTCCTCCTGCAGGGGAGCTCCAGTGAGTGGGGGGCCAGGAGCGGACTTGATGGTCAGCGGTCCTAGGACCCGATGGCCTAGGTCCTACTGGCCACACACACCAATGAGCCTCCTAGGAGAAAGATACAGGACTGTCACCAACAAAATCTATTGATCCAGCTACCACACATAGCCAGTGTTTTGATCCTCAAGACCCATATGGTGTGGTGTGTTACTCCCACCCAGTCAGTGTAACCCACATAGCTGCTTCAGAATCTCATCTTTTCATGTACTCTGGGTGGTGACGAACATGTGTCACGGTACCTCTAACGCATGCTGTTGGTCCCCACTCACCAACTTTTCTGAGTCAGAGTCTCTTCTCCAACATGTCATTTAGGATAGATGCATATAAGCATCTAGATAGTCTCTTCTCTACTCTCACCATATAAGCTCTGGCCTATGGTACTCCCTCAGTTTTCACATGTGTTTTGGGTACTCAGTCTCAGGTTTCTCAAGCTTATTGTGAAAGGACCTTTTATGCTTTAAGCCATCTCTCCAATATTCTCCATCCTCTGTGTCTCAAATTCCAAGCTAGCCTGGGACATCCTCTATTTTCTAGTGTGTCCTGGATTTAATACATCTGGCTATAGATGCTGACTATTAAAATTCAACATAGGACCTCCCTGTCCGTGTGGTAACTCCTCTTTGGGTGGATCCTGCTGCTGTAAGGTCTTTACCTCCCACTTTTTGATGTCCCCATCCTTAGTAGTCTTGCAGAATTATGTAGGAGGTGCAGTGCTGGCACCCAGTACACATGTTAAGCCAAGTATGTAACTCATCTCAAGATATAGATGGTAACTCAGGCTCTGGAGAAATATACTGCAGGAGAGATCTTCTTGGTGTGGGTCCAGTAATGAACTTAACCACAAAGGTTAGAAGTCTTGGGACCAGATGATATTGGTCCCTACTATCCATACACAACAAGCCTCCTAGGAACAAATAATTGAAAATTCATTAAGTATCTTAAATCTGTTCCATCCCCCATCTTTTATTTTAAAATGATTTTATAATATGTGTGTTTATATATATGTATGTGTGGACATGTGCCACAATACACATATAGGGGTCAGAAAACAACTTGTGAAAGTTGCTTTTCTTTTACTGCTTGTGTCCTGGGAGCCCAAGTGAGGCTGTCAGGTTTTCAGCATCATTACTCACTGAGCCATCTCTATGGCCCTGCTGCCTAGTTCATGTGGTGTTTGCTGTATATACAACCTTGGTTTGTTCTCTTTTTCTTTCCTGTGTATGTGTACACATGTGTCCCCTTGCACACACTCATTTTCATGCATGTTTTGTAGAACTGTAATCTTGTGAATCTCAGGACTTAGTTCAGGCTAGCTCATAATATTTTGAACTTGGGGGTCCAGGTCAACTAGCCAACAACATATCTGTGACTTCTCCCTATTGGTCATTTCATTTTGTTGTTTGTTTTCTCTTCTCTCCTGTCTCTTTCCTATTTCCCTCTTTCTGAAACTAGATCAAATGTAGACCAGGCTCTTATCAAATGGGTTATATGCCCCAGAATGATCTGTAACTCTTGACATACTCGCTTTTACTTCCAAGGGCTGGGATTTAATGACATGGGCCACCACACCGTGTTCCCTATTCATGATGTCTTAGACAAAAGAATCAAACCCAGTGGCTCTTAAATTTATATTACATGGATGTGCAGTATTCAGGAATTTAAGGTAGGAGGGCATTCCAGACACAGCGCTTACTTTTGGCCAGAGCAGAATGACTGAAATTAGGTGTCATGGTCAAAGAAGATTAGGCTCTCTGACAGTCTACAAAGGCGGCAGGTGGTAAGGCCTGAGTCCATGGCCTCAAGGTCTAATGAGACCCTTGGTTGCCATCCCCAAAACATTACTGCTAAAATCTACCAGCCAGTTCTCATACGTGTGGTACCAACCTATTCTTCCCTACAGAAAGTGGAAGGGGCGGAGCCGGCGGAAGTTCTATTTCCACCAGGCGCCAAGAAATAAATGCGTAACTTCCTCTTAGAGAGGGGATACTTCCGGTTAAAGAACCCAGGCCAGCCCTACGGGTGCCGACTGGGGCCTAGCGCAGTGCGTTCGCGGGCTGTCCCTGCATTGCGCGCGCGGTGAGCGTTACTAACGGACAACTCCTGCCTCAGGAACTCAGAGTGATGCTTCGGGAACTGTGGACCCTCTTGCCTGTCAAACCTCCTACCCAGCCCCTGATGATGTTCATGAAGGATTGGGGTATGAAAGTAGGTAGCTGCAGCTGTGGCTCTAGTTAAGGACCGCGTGAAGCATGTTGAAGAATAGTGTTTCCGGCTCACCTCAAAGTTTAAAAAAAAAAAACAAAAAACAAAAAACAAAACCCAAAAACCTACCCGGAACGGACGCCCAGATTCGCTGACTTGACAGTCGAGCAAAATCGATCTGAGAAAAAGAATTGGTGCACGTTAATTTGAACCAAATCTCCTAGGAGCCAAGACTAAAGAGTCGGCACTCACCAAAGGAGTACGGGGTACGAGTTCCTGAGAACCTGTTGTAAATACACCAGCGTGCTTAATGTCACTTGGAACCTCATGTTAAGTAACATCCAGATCTCCTTCCCAAATGAAGGACCGACCGGGGCACAGGTTAAGTAAGACTCAGTCCTATTCACCAATGTGTGCATGGGCGTGTGCGTGAATATAATAAAAATTTCTAAACCCTCATAAAAAAAATGACATTATTTGAGGACCCACTGTTATAATGGCACGAAAAACCTGAGGGTGCTGTGTTTTGAGACCATGTCTTGCTGTGAACAGGCCCTCCACTTGCGCTATTCCTAGCTTTGCTTCACAATGCTGAAATTACAGGGTTAAG
The DNA here is from genome assembly GCA_907169655.1 of Acomys percivali. Classification (NCBI taxonomy): domain Eukaryota; kingdom Metazoa; phylum Chordata; class Mammalia; order Rodentia; family Muridae; genus Acomys; species Acomys percivali. The sequence goes on along the minus strand of OU015754.1, from coordinate 6,882,015 downwards.
ATGCCGTGCCCAGCCTCTTTGGTGGTTTTTCAGACTGGGTGTCCTTTAGCCCAGCTAGCCTTAGACTTGGGATGTAGCTGGGATTTGCCTTTGAACCCCTGATCTTTCATCCTACGTAAGTGCTGGGAATACAGTGTTGTGCCACCATGCCTGGCTGGGTGTTCATGATTAAAGCTTTGCCAGATTTGTGTATATACATGAGACGTTTATGGTTTGGGTTTTTAGAACAAAAACAACACTTGTAATATATCCTTTGCCTCTTGTACTGACATTGAGTCCTCAAAGCTGAAAGGACTGAAATTGGAGTGACCCTCTTATACTGGCAGTTAACTGTGGAAATTGCCATGTAAAGGTGTCTTTAATGGCTCAGGGAATAGCAAGAGTCAGTTTCAGTGAGGATCCCTTATTCATCTATGGGGGAATTAAGGCGAGCCAGATGTGGTGGTACACTCCTGTAATCCCCGCACTTGGGAAACTGAGGCAGAAGGATCACTAACTTAGAGGCCAGTCTGGACTATAATGTGTGTTCTAGACTAGTATGATCTATAGAGTGATGCCTTGTGACAGAAAATGGAAAGGAAGAAAAATATTTGAAAAGGAGCCACAATAGAAGTGGTGGGGGTGTAGCTCAGGAGCACATTGTTTGTCTAGGTCAGGCAAGGCCCTGGGTTGAACCCCCAGCATCACCAAATCTAAAGGAGGAGAGAGGAAAAGTAGGTGTGCTCACCTGCCAAGTCAAGCTGAATCTGAGCTAACTGTCACTGTGAAGATAGGATCTACCAAGTGAGGGTTCTAATCCTGATGACATCACAAGTGTTGCTTAGAAACGAGTAAACAAAAATTTTACTGGCCAGTCCTTAGCCCAACATGATGCTTAAGATATAGTTTATTTATTTATTTATTCTTGTGTCACAAATTACCCTTTAACAAATATTTATTTACTCAGAGCATCTGAAAGTCCAAAAATCAGTGTAATTTTTTTTTTTTCTTCCCTTAAAACAGTGATGAGAGGGACAAGATATCTATCATGGCGTCTTTTGAACTCATTTTAAAGCCATGTAGTATTTATTCTGTGACAGGGATCCCACAGACCAATCTCAACAGAGTGAGAGGGAACTTGACAAGGGTGTGACAGCCAGAAGTGACTATTGGTAGGCACCATCTTGAAAGCTAGCTACCACCTTTTCCCAAACTCTGATTTGAAAGCACACTAACCCCCGTCTCTCTCAGGCCAGGCAGGGCTCACACCTCCAGTGATCCTCCTACCTCTGCCTCCCTAGTGCTGGAATTATAGGTGTCCCACTATGCCCACCATTCATGATCCCCTTAATTTTTGGAGGCCAGTTATTATGTAGCCCATCTGGCCTCATAGCAGTAGCTATGTAGCCCTTAGTGACCTCAAACTTGAGGCAGTCCCCCTGCCTTCACCTCCCAAGTGCATGCAATACAGGGATGTGCCACTATGCACGCCTAGGTACTTTTTAGCCACACTTTGCCAAAAGTTTTCCATCTGAGAGTTTTGTGGTTCTATATTAATACCAAAAAAAACAAAAAACAAAAAACAAAAAAAACCCTAACCATGTGTTTGCCTCTTGTACTGACATTGAGACCTTAAACCTGAAAGGATTGATTGTTAGCTGTGGAAATCACCATGTAAGATGTGTGACCCAAAGAATAGCAAGAGTTATCCACAAAGCGCCCAGAACTGTTAAGGAAATGAAAGAACATGAGGCATGAAAATACTGGGTCCTGGTGTTAAAAAAATAAAAAATTTTTAAAAAGCTTGATTTCTTTAACACCAAGTATGCAAAACTCACCATATGATACCGTATATAACATACTTACATATGTTTATTGGTCTTAACTCCCTGCTTCTAAATAAATACAGTTTTATGATTGATAGTATCTATGCATAGCTGTTAATAACCATATTTAAATATCCAGGCAATCATGATGGTTAGTAATGGTAGCTATTTGAGTTTTCTTTATGTCTGTTTGTTTTTTGTTTTGCATGTTTTTCAAGACAGGGTTTCTCTGTGTAGCCCTGGCTGTCCTGGAACTCACTCTGTAGACCAGGTTGGCCTCAAACTCAGAGATCCACCTGCCTCTGCCTCCTGAGTGTGCCACCACACTTGGCGGAGTTTCCCTTTGGCTCTATTGACTTCTAGTAAATTTAGAGAGCTGACCTTGTGGTGCTAGAGGCCGAAGCCAGGGCCTCGTGCATGCTAAGCAAGTCCTGTACCACCTGGTCACATCTCTAGCCTGAGAAGGCTGATCTTAAGTCTCCAGGGCTGTGGTTGGGAGGACCAATATTAGGGTGTGTGTTGTTAAGGGTGTTAGAGGGGACTGTAGACAATCTGTAAACAAAGCCACGTAGATGTATACAGAGTACAGACCACCATTGCTTTAGAGTGTGTCCATCCCGTGCTGTGAAGAGATGATGGAGTGGAGAAGGTGGGCATTAGCCAGCCCCGGTGGCCATGTTCCTCATTCACCTAGACTTTAGTGGAGCCCAGGAAGTCGTCACTCTACTGAACTGTATCCACAACCCTTCAATGTAGTTTTAATTCACATTTCTTGGATGGCTAATGATGTTGAATACTTTGCAAGATTATTGGCTATCTTTATCTTTTCAGAACTAGCTGTTCATTTCATTAGCACATCGATTGGGTTGTTTGAATTAATTGTATATATTGTAGCTCTAAATCCCAGGTTAGATGAATAGAAAGCAAAGATTTCCCCTCCTCCCCTTTCAGGCTGTGTGTTCATGCAGTTGTTGCTTTTGGTGTCTAGAAACCTTTTATTTGTATGCAATCCTATCAGTTGTTAGCAGCATTTCTGAGTTATGGAAGTTCTTTTCAGAAGGTGCTTGCCCATGTCTTATAGTGTGTCCTACTTAAGGGTTTCAGAGTTCATCTTGCATTCGGCTCTTGGATGGACTTTGAATTGGTTTTGGACAGGGAGAGGATCTATAGATCTAGTTTCAGTTATCTACATGTTTTCCCAACACTATTGCAAGAGACTGTCTTTTCTCCAGTGACTAGGCATCCTTATAAAAACTCATGTGACTGACTGTGTAGGTTTGCATCTGGGTCTCTATTCTAGGCTGTTATGTCAGTGTCTGTTGTGTGCAGGTGCCATGCTGTTTTGTTACTGAGGATTAGGAAGATACTTGGAAATGTGGCCATGCCTCCAGCACTGCTCTTTTTGCTCAGTAATGTCCTGTTACATAAGGTGATTTTATTTTGATTTACTTATTATTGACGGTCCGTCCATGCAAGCCTGGAAGTTGCTGTGTAGGCAAGGATGACTGAGCTCCAGGTCCCCTGCTGCTACCCCGAGTGCTATGATTCAGGAGCGCATCACCGTATCTGGTTTATATGGTGCTGGGCACTGAAGCCAGGGTTCCTGCATACTAGCGAAGCACACTTCCAGCTAAGCCACATCCCTGGTGCACTCCTTATGTTTTGAGACAGGATCTCATAGTGTAGACAAGGCTAGCCTGGAATTTCCCTTCCTGACACAACTGGCCTTTTTGGTTTTTCGAGACAGGGTCTCTCTGTGTTAGCCTTGGCTATCTTGGACTCCCTTTGTAGACCAGGCTGGCCTCGAACTCACAGCGATCTTCCTGCCTCTGCCTCCCGAGTGCTGGAGCCACAGCTGGTCTTAAACTCAGCAATCTTCATGTTCCATTATGTTGCTCAGGCTATTTCAAATCCCTGAGCTCACATGATCCTCCTGCCTCAGCGTCCTGAGTAGCAGGGACTACATGGCAATGGTATCTCACCTAGCTTTTTTATAAGTGAAGTGACAGCTGAAAAGAAGCCATCTCAGGTTTGTCGGCTGCTTGCTCCTCTACCTCCTGTTTATGGTATTTCTGCATACTGTTAATTGCAGGCAGTTGGGGTGGTGGTGGTGATATTGTTTGAAACAAAGTCTAAACTCATAGCCCAGGGTGGCCTCAAACCTGAAATCCCAGCACTTAGGAGGCCAAGGCAGAAGGCTTTCATTATATTTGAGGCCACAGCCTATGACTTATAAAGTAACTTCTATTCAGTCTGGGCTAAGACTGAGACATTACCTCAAAATAACAACAAACTAATGAACTCCCGATCTTGGCTGAGCCTTCTACATACTAGTATTATAGGACAAACAACATGCCCAGCTAACTTTTGTTAACACATTTCCCCCCCCTTTTGTTTTTTGTATTTTTAGATATCCTTGGACGACCTGAAACTCACCGCATTGACCAGCCTGACTTTGGACTCATGGACAGGCACATCGCCTCAGCTTCCAGGGTGCTGAGATTATAGATTTATGCCACCATGCACAGCTCTGGTGGTTTTTTGGGTTTTTTTTTGTTTTGTTTTGTTTTTTTTGAGATAAGGTCTCCCTTTCTATCCCAGCTGAGTTACAGCAAGCCTCTTGCCCTGGCCTCTAGAGTGCTAGGTTTTCAGCTGTATATGCCCACACCTAACTCGCTTTCTGTACCTTAAGATGTTTTGGGATTTCCTAAAGCTGGAGGGCTTGGGAGAGACTTATGCTTTTAGGGGAGGTCATTGTTTGGGGCCACAAAGCGCTCTTTACTAGGGGCGTGGCTATCCTAAACAAACCAACCAATCCTTAGTCTGTATTCCCAACAACTTCTTGATTTAAGTCTCATACTCAAGATAGTGTTTCTCTTCCTCTAACTCAGCCAAGGCCAGGTATCGGGAAACTGGCTTCAACTCCTGGATCCAAAAGCCACCACACTGTTCCAGTTTGCCAGTGCTGAGCACTTTGCTGGGCTCCGGTTTGCTTTTCCCTTGGAAATGCCAGCAAAGACTCTACCTCAGACTTCCCTGCACCTCCTTCTTTGTTTTAGGAGCCCAGGTTACTCTGCAACTTTCCACGTAGCCTACTGACCTTGAACTTGTGACTTTCCCTCATCAGGCTCCTGAGTGCTAAGATTGCATGTGCACTTCTGCACAGGGAACATTCTCCCATCAACCCGTGTCTGCTAAATACAGACTTGGTGCTTCCCCTTGGCCCTGCCTAGCCATGGGGCAGCCCCCCTCTCTGGGTGGGATCTGTGACTGTAGAACCATCTTCCTTCCAAGTTTCCTTCTGGTCCCCTCCAGGGACTGTAAGATCTTTACCATCCCACCTCCAACATCTGCATCCTTAATAAGTACCTGTGTCTAGGAAAGGGGTTGTGAGGACACAGGACAGATGATGAACCAAAGGTCTTAACTCACCTTGAGAAATAGATGAAAGAAACTCGGAGACTAGTGGGATATTCTCCTGTTTCAGTAGAGAGCCTCTTGGTGGGGAGTGGGGGGGACTGTCAACAGACTTGACCACAGGAGTCAAAGGTCCTAGAACCTGATGATTTGGTCACTATCTGTGGCACCAATAAACCTAGAAACAAAGATGAGGGGTTGTTACTAAGAAAGGATACTGGGGGACCAGAAGGATGCCTCTGTGGGTAAACCCTGATGGCCCAAGTCCTATCCCCAAGACCCACATGTTATAACAAGTTGACTCCTCCAAGTTGTTCTCTGATCTCCACATGTGCACTGAGGCCTGCATGCCCACACACATAAAAAAAATGAATTTATGCTTTAAGAAAGGGCAGTATGACTGAGGAACAAACACAATTGGCAGAGTGCTACCCTAATGTGCAAGAAGCCATGGGTTCCTTCTGCCAAACCATGTCAAGGGCAGTCGGTAGCTCAGTCCTGTGCTCACGCACTCCTGACGGTGGGGAAGGCTGGACCAGGAGTTCCTGTCTTCTCTGGGCACACAGTGAGTCCTTCACTATACTGCAGGGTTACATGAGACCATGAAATGCCATTAAAGGCTCTCCCTCAATCTCTGCTTGTTCTCATTCTTTTTAATCTCTGAGTGTTTGTGTATTGAGTGTGGGGGCTGTGGGCAACATATGGCACGGTGCATGTGTGCAAGCCACAGGGCCTCCCTGGGCGTCAGAGCTCGTCCTTGGCCTTCTCTTGGGGCAGGGTCTTTTGTTCTCCTTTGCATGTGGCAGCCTTGCTGCCCACACACTTCTGTAGAGTCTTCTCTCTCGCCTGTTCTCTCACCCTAGGAGAGCCAGGAGTACTAACACAGGGTGCCCCACTTGTTGGGCTTAGAGGCCCCCATCACCACATGCGGGCCTTAACCCTCATTCTTCTCTTCTGCCACTTGAATTAATCCCTCTCTGTGTGGGATCTGACTGTATAACCATCTTCCTTCCAAGTTGGCTTAGGTTACCTCTTGGGATTATAAAGGCTTTACCTTCCCACCTCCAATGTCTGCATCCTTAGTATATATACACTGCAGGCATCCAGAAAGGGGGCTGGGTGGGGCATAGGGCACATATCCAGCCAGGTAGGTATCTAATTCACCTCAAGAAATAGAGGGAAGGAAAAAAAAAAAAGAGAGAGAGAGGGAAGAGACTTGGGACTTCTCTCTGAAGGGACAGCCTAAGGGTGAAAGGCAGTGCAGGGAAATGACCACTGAGGTCCGAGGTCCTGAGAAGAGTGACCTCGGTCAGCACCTGCAGCACAGCTCAGGCTCCTAAAGGCAAAGGGTCAGGATTGTGCTTAGAAAAGACATGAGGGCTAGGGGTGTAACCCAAGTGCTTGCTTAGTTTGCCTGATGCCCTGGGTTTGATTCCCCAGCACCAGATGCAAATGTGGCCACTCATGCCTGCAACACCGGCTCTTGGGGAGGTGGAGGCAGGAGGAACAGGCCATCCTGTGCTACCCTACAAGGTTGAGGCCAGCCAGGGCCACCTGGGCCTCAGTCTCAGAAAAGCTTAAAGAAAAATCAAGAAAACAAAGGGCACTGCAGAGGAGGGCTCAGTGGGTAGTGTGAGAACCCAGACCTTCTACCTGCTGCTCCCTCCCCCCCAAAATCAGGCCACACCCCCTGCAGTCTCTCAAAGCCAGGGACACAGCTGCTGGACCTGACAGCTCTTATGGAGTTTGCTTCTCTCCACCTCCCTTAGGGCTGCAAACCCAGCCCCTCTGATGCCCAGACAACCTTGAATTAAATGAATGAAAGCACCTTCTCCTGCTCAACTGTGTCTCTTTCCCTTCGGGGTCCTCATCCTGCTATGCCTGGTGACTTTCTTTCCTTATGCGCTTTCACCTCAGGCCCCATCATGGCCGCTTCTGTCCATGAGCTCTCCTTAATATGGCTCTATCAAGGGTGAATCCCTTCTGCCTCTATTTCCTGTGGTTCCATCTTTATCTGTTGTTTACAGCAGGTAACTTCTCTCTTAGTAGGAGTTACTAGGGGAAATTAACAGTTCTCTGAAAAACACCTCTAAAGCCAGCCATGGTGCTGTGCCTGTCACGTTAGCACTTAGGAGATGGAGCCAGGAGGGTCACCAAGACTTCAGGGTGACCTTCTGCTATAGGCCAGCCTGGCCCACATGTGTTCCTGCTTCATAAAGCCAACCTGAAAACTGCCAACAACAAAAATGTTATTTTGAGGAGGGGGATTGTCAGCCACACAACCCTTTCATGGGCAAGTGGCTGCAGTTACAGCCTTGCTGTTTCAGAGTCTTTATAATCACTGTGAAGACACTTGCAGCTGCAGAGGACAACCATGGCTAAAGCCCAGTGTGGACATCCTGCACTGACCTGGGAGCTCAATATTCTTTTAAGCAAGAGAGGGTTGTGTAGACTCTACCTGACCCCACAGCTATTTTTGCCCTGGCCAGAAAGGGAGTGACTGATTCATCCTAAAACCAACCTATGACTAATGTAAAACTATAAACCTTATTTTGAGTGACAGACTGTGTCAATGCTGTAATACCCTTGTCATAACTGTATACTGGGTAAATAACTAGGCTGCATAAGCTTTGAATTTTTTTTACGTTTTGAGACAAGGTCAGGACTCAAGCTGGTATATAGCCAGGATTACTTTTTTTTTAATGATTGATTTTTATGTGGATTGATGTTTTGTCTGCGAGAGGGTGTTGGATCCTCTGGAACTGGAGTTATAGACAGCTGTGATCTGCCATGTGGGTGCTAAGAATTGAACTCAGGTCCTCTGGAAGAGCAGCCAGTGCTCTTAACCACTGAGCCATCCTTCCTGCCCTAAGTGATACTTTTTGAACTCCTGATTCTCCTGCTTTTAACCTCTGGACTGGAACCATGGGTGAAAGCTACCTTGACTGTTTTGATTGGCTTAGTTGAAACAGTGTTTCACTTTGTGTCCTAGGCTGCCCCTGGAACTCACAGCAATACTGGGCCTCTACTTCCGGAACTCTCGACTTAGAATGTGGATACTGTCACCCTTGACTTACTTTCTTAGGATGTTTTTACATCTTCCAAAGCTTTCTGGACTGAGCAGTGTCTCCTACCCCTGCTAGGGTCACTGATACTTGCGGGTAGAAACAGCTCTTTACCTGGAGCTTACTGTCTGTCAACTACAAACCAATCCAGAGTATAAGGGAACGACTAACTCACTGTGACCTAAAACAATGGGTTCACAACTTATTGTATTCAAAACCAGTAGAGCTCGGACTGCACAGGGATGAGGGATAAGAAATGTTAAGTACTAGTCTTTTCTATCAAATGCTGTAAAACTGGTGTTTGTGACAAAGAATTCAATCTTTTTGTCTGCCCCACACAGACCTTGTACGATTTTTATGCAAATATTTTAATCCCTCCCACAACCTGGCAAAACCTTTGTTACACAACTTACAGTGACTGAAATGGCAGACCCCTTCCGGTTTTCCTTCATTTTGTTTGCTCTGATTCATTTAAACTAGCCAATAAAAAACTCCTGTGAGGTGAGACCCCAGCCCAAGGGGACAAGACGTAGTCATCACCTACCTTAAAATAAAAACCAACTGTACTTCCTAGCCTGTGTGTTTGCATTTCTGAGCACTCCCTTTTGATCAAGTTTTGCTTTGCCTTTGTTTGGATGTTCCTTTGTGTGACCCTGAGAAGATTTCTAATAATGTGGGGCTTGTCCAGGATTTCAAATCCATCTGGGAGAATGTCCAGATCCTCTCCCGTGTCACGACAGCTGGGTTTGTTAGTTGTAGACGCTGCTTCATAGAAACATAGTTAAGAAGGCCATTGACACCTCACCTGAATACCCAGCCTCTCCTACTGGCTGGCTGTAAGTCTGTCTTAGCCTTCGTGGCCTCATGTTTTTTGGGGGACCAGAGGGGAAGAAACTAGAGTATATAAACTAAGAAAAATTAGGGAGTGGGGTCCCTACTATGCATCAATAGAGAAGCTGGAATATGCACTGAAGAATCCTGTGCGACTAGGCACTGCTTAGTGGCCCCTGCCCTACAAGGAAAGTTCTCACAATAAATGATAAATTTATGTGTTAGCATGATTATTTCTTATGGTATTAAGGAAACCAGAAAGTAAAAAAAAATAAATAAATAAAAATTAGAAGGCTATAGAAATGAAAAGTGTGGTGATGCACACCTTTAATCCCAGCATTTGGGAGGCAGAGACAGGCGGATTACTATGAGTTCAAGGCCAACCTGGTCTACAAAGTGAGTCCAGGACAGCCAAGGCTACACAGAGAAACCCTGTCTCAGAAAGGAAAAAAAAAAAAGATGGTTGGATATTTCCAGAATGTAAAAGAAAACTAGAAAGTACATTCAAATAGTGAGGGATCTGAGGTAAGTTATTTAAGATGAGACTTAGAGATATGTATATTAAATTTTTTAAGGTCAAAGCCCAATACACTGATGTTAAAACCTCTGTTTAAATCAATAGAGCCATTGATCTGCTCTTTATAACAAGCACAAGAACCGGTTACAATGTCTAATCAATGTTTATTTTCAAGTGTTTGGTCTCTGCCCAGGTTTTATCTAAATATAACATAGTAGTTAAAAGTACCAGCCTGGTGTAACTGACCTTCTGGGTGTTAGTGGTGGTTTGAATGATAACGGTCCCTATAGGTTCTATGAGAGTGACACTAATAGAGGTCAGCCTTGTTGGAGGACTTCCGATAAGGGTGTCACTGGGCGTGGGCTTGAAGGTTTCAGAAGCACAAGCCAGGCCAGTGGCCCACTCTCTCTTCCTGCTGCCTGCGGATGCAGATGTAGAAGAGCTCTCAGCTACTCCTCCAGCACGTGTCTGCCTGCATGCCACTACACCTCCTGCCGATGATGGGCTAAGCCTCCAAACTGTAAGCCAGCCCCAATTAAATGTCTTCCTTATTAAGAGTTGCTGTGGTCATGGTGTCTCTTCACAGCAGTAGAACCCTAACTAAGGTGCATTCAATAACTATGCTTAGAGGCCTATAGTGATGTGCTAAGAGGGGTTTGTTTTGTTTTGTTTTTTAAGACAGGGTTTTTCTGTGTAACATCCCTGGCTGTCCTGGAACTTGCTTTGTACACTAGTGCTGGGATCAAAGGTGTGTGCTACCACCACTACCTGATAAGAGGAATTTAAAGGGAGAATATTTCCCCCTTGCCCTCCAAGGTCAGCTGGGCCTCAGGGGACTGCTCGAATGTTCTGTAACTGTGGGAAGCCATCTGTTCTCCTGTTCAGGGAGACCATGGAGACCCCACCCAATGAATTCTAACCAGTCACAAAAAAGGAAATGTTTCTTCAATGCTTCCAAGCAAAGCCATGGTTAAGCAAGCGCTTTGTCCTGCCCTCACAGAGACAACAGGCAAAAGGAAGGCTGAAGGAGCCAGAGGTTCCTCTCAAGCCCTAGTGATCCCTGAAGCAGATCCTCAACTGGCCTTAACCATGAAATCAGGTGATTAATTTCAGTCACCTATGAAACCTTAAACACCCAGAGAGAAAAGACAACCCCAACTAAGATGATCAGTATGTGGGATTTTGTCATTTGGTTGGTTGGTTTTGTTTAGTTTTGTTTTTTGACAGGCCAAGAGATCACATCCCCCAGATTTTGGACTTATATCCATGAGACATTAATTTAGATAATTATTTCTCACTAAGAGTTTTCTTCTTGGACTGGAGAGATGGCTCAGGGGTTAAGAGCACTGGCTGCTCTTCCAAAGGTCCTGAGTTCAATTCCCGGCAACCACATGGTGGCTCACAACCATCTATAATGAGATCTGGCGCCCTCTTCTGGTGTACAAGCAGGCAAAACACTGTGTCTATATGATAAATAAATAAGTCTTTTAAAAGAAGAAAGAATTTTCTTGATAAGAAACTGCAACCACATGTGAGACCACAGGTCTTGCCTCAGTTCAAAACTACAGTGCTTGTCTGCAGCCCAAGGAGACAGACCTGCTACTGTTTTAACCTAAACATCAAATGAGGGCTAAGTAATCTCTTCTCTCCCTAAGAAGCCATATGGGAGGGGTGGCATCCTGACGTTTGTCATGCAAAGGCCATCAGATGGTCTGACAGCAGACAGACCCCGGCCACCCTGAGACCAGTCTTAAAGGTGGAAGAAAAATGAATAGGAGCCCAACATAGGGGACTGTTTGTGAGCCTGGCCAGATGCTCTCATGACCATGATGTGCTCTGCTTCCCCTGGCTCTTTTACCTTTACTTCTCCCTTGTCTCCCTTTCCAGGCACCAGACAGGGATTTCTTTTCCTCTCTCTCTGCACCTGGCTGTTACACAGCTAAACCTAGGGTTCCCTCTTGGAGGAAGAGGGGATGATGAAAGCAAATGAGATTTGGCTTGGAGTTTAAGGGGAAAAACAAACAAAAAGTAACCAGTTTATCTCTTGTCTAAAAGCCAGAAAGTTTCTTAGGACTCTTGGCAGCTTCATCCTTGCCAGAAGCCAAAGGCCAAAGATGCCACCAATCAGATGAGTAGATGAGTTCCTGAATACAATATTCTCATATAGTCTCTCTCTCTCTCTCTCTCTCTCTCTCTCTCTTTCTCTCTCTCTCTCTCCTTCCCTCCCTCCCTCCCTCCCTCTCTCTCTCCCCTTCTAGTCAAGAGAATAGTTAGGCTGGATCAATCTTTAGGCCAAGGGACCACCCCAACAATGTAGACTCACCTTTAACCATGCTAAATAATTAATTTCCTATATTAGGGACCTAATTTAGAGGTTTGTTGAGTCAGCTATCACTAAACAGGTATGTCTTCCTGGTAAGAGTTCTTACTCTAAGCTGGGCAGTGGTGGAGCACGCCTTTAATCCCAGCACCCAGGAGGCAGAGGCAGGAGGATTGTTGTGAGTTCAAGGCCAGCCTGGTCTACAAAGTGAGTCCAGGACAGCCAAGGCTACAAAGAGAAACCCTGTCTGGAAAAACCAAAAATAAAATAAAATAAAATAAAATAAGAGTTCTTACTCCAAGATATGACAGCAAAAGAAAGCCAACACCTTTTTGTTTGTTTTGTTTTATTCCCTCAAGACAGGGTTTCTCTGTGTAGCCTTGGCTGTCCTGGACTCTCTTTGTAGACCAGGCTGGCCTTGAACTCACAGAGATGTGCCTGCCTCTGTCTCCCAGAGTGCTGGGATGGAAGGCGTGGGTCAATGTGCCAGCTGCCAACACCTTCTTAATGAGTTTGAAGAAAGAGGAATGTATAAGAAACATTAAATATTAAGTCTTTCTCATCAAACACTGTAAAACCTGGGTAATGACAATGAATTCAAATCTTTTTATTTCCCCCGTCTTTTAAGACTTTTATGCCAATGTGTTTTCCTTCCCCCATATGCCCAGAACCTGGTAATCCTTTGTAGTTGGACATAAAGCCCCTGCTATAGTCTCAGAACTTTGGTGACTAAAGCTGTAGACCCTTTCTGATTTCCCTCTTTCCTCTGCCCTGATTCTTTAAAAAAAAAAAAAAAAAAAAAACAACAACCAAATGCAAAAGCCTGTGAGGTGAGACCCATCCAATGGTGAAATGACAGCGTCACCTGTGTTAGAATAAAAACCAAGCGCCCACACCCCACTCCAGTCTGCTGCTTGTTCTTCTGCATGCGTCCTCTTGATCAACAGTCAAGGTTTGCCTTAAGGCATCCTGTATAAGACACTGAGAATATTTCTAACAGAGGAAAAGTTTTTGGGTTTTTGTTTGTTTGTTTGTTTTTGTTTTTTGTTTTTGTTTTTGTTTTTGTTTTTTGTTTTGTTTTTTTTTTTTTTTGCTTTTTTGAGAGTAGCCTTGGCTGTCCTGGACTTGCTTTGTAGACCAGGCTGGCCTCAAACTCAGAGATCTGCCTGCCTCTGCCTTCCCAAGTGCTGGGATTACAGATGCTACCACACCCCACCTGAAAATATTTATTTTATTTTATTTTGGTTTTTTGAGACAGGGTTTCTCTGTGTAGCCTTGGTTTGTCTAGACTTTCTTTGAAGACCAGGCTGGCCTTGAACTCACAGAGATCTGCCTACCTCTGTCTCCCAAGTGCTGGGATTAACAGCATACACCATCACATCTGGCTCCTGAAAATATTTCTAACAGGAAAAGTTTTTTGTTTTGTTCCTTAAAGGCAAAAAAACCAACCAAACAAACAAACAAATAAACAAAACCAACCACATTTCTGTATGGGTGGTAGATCAGGGAACTTGTCTCTACCTTTTCTACCAACTTCAAGAAGCTAAACACTGAACCAAGAGAATAAAATTCTTCTTGAGAGTTAAAAGTAAGCCCTCTGACTTGGGTACCAGGAAGACACCATCTGGTTGACCTTAGTAGAACATGTCTGCCTTAGTCATGATCAAAACAAAACAAAATAAAACAAATCAGTGTTGGTCTTTTGTTTCCAGAATGCTAGAGACCTGGTATAGAGCCCAAACTCAGAGGCTGCCCATAGTTAGGTTCAGTCTATTTAGCCAGCAGGCAAGTTGCAGCAACTGCCCTAAAGTACAACAGTAAGCCACCATGCCAACTGCCTAGAAGGTGAGCGGCAGCCCTTCCTAGGGCTCCTGCACATGCATTAGCGTGCCTGTTGCAAGCTCTTGCCACTTGTGTATGTAATAACTTAATTCAGGGATGTTCACCAGTAGTTCTTTGGTTTTTCTAATGGCTCAGTTACAGGGTCCATCTCACTGAAATCAGTATCCTGTCCTTGTGATCTAAGGGCTTTGCAATTAACTAAAAGAAACCAAGTTTAAATAGCAGAAACCTGCCATGCCTAAGAATCTCCATTGTTGCTTCTGGGTTCTTGGAGGTGTAAGCTGGCAAACAGACAGTTTCCTTTAGGGGAAGGCAATGGTGTCCTTGGGAATGTATAAGACACTGATGCTGAACTCTTTCTTTCTTCCTTCCTTCCTTCCTTTCTTTCCTTCTTTCTTTCCAGAGCTGAGGACCGAACCCAGGGCCTTGTGCTTCCTAGGCAAGCGCTCCACCACTGAGCTAAATCCCCAACCCCTGCTGAGCTGTTTCTTTAGACACCTTTGTGCCTTTTCCTTGAAAACTTTAAAACTCTTTCCAGCCAAGATATTAATATTAAAAACCTGGGCTGGAGAGAAGCTCAGTGGTTAATAGCACTTCCTGCTCTTCTTGCAAAGAACCTGGGTTCTTCTGCACTGTACTATATACATGCAGTCAAAATACCCATGCACATAAATTAAAAACCATTACTGGGCCTGGAGAGATGGCTCAGTGGTTAAGAGCACTGGCTGCTCTTCCAGAGGATCTGGGTTCAATTCTCAGCACCCACATGGCAGCTCGTAACTGTCTGTAACTCCAGTTCCAGAGATCTGGCATGCAAACACAGACATACATCCGGGCAAAACACTGATGGACATAAAAATAAATCTTTTGTAGTTTTTTCAAGACAAGGTTTCACTGTGTAAGAGCCCTGGCTCTCCTGGAATCACTTTGTGAACCAGGATGGCTTCAAACTCATGGAGATCTGCCTGCCTCTGTCTCCTGAGTGCTGGGATTACAGGCATGTGCTCTGCATAGAGCACCTGGCTCTATTATTGTTTTTTTGTTTTGTTTTGGGTTTGGGTTTTTTTTTTTTTTTTTTTTTTGGTTTGGGTTTTTTGTTTGTTTGTTTTTTTGTTTTGTTTTTGGTTTTTAAGACAGGGTTTCTCTGTGTATCCTTGGCTGTCCTAGACTCACTTTGTAGACCAGGCTGGCCTCGAACTCACAGCGATCCGCCTGCCTCTGCCTCCTGAGTGCTGGGATTAAAGGCGTGTGCCACCACGCCCAGTTTATTATTGTATTTTAATCTGAAGCTTTCTTAGCTAGTTTCACAATCACTATGTCATCAACATAATGTAAAAAAGTCCCATTCTAAAACTTAATGCTAAATATTTCTCCAAATTTTGTGGTTCTTAAATCATGTGTACATCCTCCCCCAGCCCCCAATAAATATAAAACAAAAACCAAATCCTTTAACTCAGTGGTTCTCAGCCTGTGGGTCAAGCCTTCTCTGAGATTAAATGACCTTTTCACAGGGTCACATATCAGCTATCCTGCATATCAGCTATTTATATTATAACTCATGACAGCAGCAAACTTACAGCTATGAAGTAGCAGCCAAAATAATTTCATGATTGGGGCTGGCCCCAACATGAGGATTAAAGGGCTGCATCAACAGAAGGTTGAAAAGCGATGCTTTAAATCTGCCAGACAAGGTTAGGCTGTTCCTTTTCCCTTTTAATTACATCCTTTCCTGGACAGAGTCCTCCTTTTTTGGGAACACAAACGATTTGGCTCCAGTGTAAAGTAAGAACTCAACTTCCTCTCCAGGTCCACCCAGGACAAGCCTGGGACTCCTCGGAGACAGTGTGGATGGCACTGAAGGGAGCCAGGTCAGAGATCTGGGTCCTCAGCAAGAAGGAACTCAAGGGTCAAGCTGGTCCTCGCCTTCCTTCTCCAAGGACAGCTGGGACAATCCCTCCTCCGATGGCCACCTGCTGCTGCTAATTTGCTCTCCGTTTTGCCAGTGACTGACTGATGGGCTCCACATGGGGTCTGAAGGCAGCTGCCTGAGATGTCCTTTTTCCAGCTTACCTGGAGACTGGGGGGCAGCTGCCAGCAAGGCCACTTGCTTTTTAAGTTTCTCTTCCCTGGGGCTGGAGCGATGGCTCAGTGGTTAAGAGTGCTGGCTCCTCTTGAGAGAGAGGACTTGGGTTCATTTCCCAGCACTCAGAAGGCAGATCACACCCTCCTATCACAGTGGTTCCAGGGCATCTGCTGTCCTGAATTAGACCCCTAGAATCCACCCGGTGGAAGGAGAGACTCTGACCTTCACAGGCACTCCTGTGGAATACGCAAGCGCGCACCCATGCGCACACACTAAATACAATAGGATAAGTTTAGCAACCTAGGACCGTACTTGACTTGGGTCACACACACATGCCCCTTTACTAATGACGCAGTGGGCAACCTGGAACCCTCGCCTACATTGAACTGCACAACCCCCTACTTTGAACAATGGAGCTATTATAGAAACCATGTGGTTACTACTCTTTTGTGGTCAGTTTCCATTCAGACATGCCTCAAACATCCTGACATGGAAGGTAGAGGCTAATACAGCTCGAACCAGTTTGGAGAACAAGCATAGAAAGATGAATTTTAGGGAAACACCCTGTGTTAGGGTTCTCTAATTGGAGTAAAACCATTAAGACCACACACATGCATGTGTGTTATACATACTATATGTGTGATATATAATATATATGTAAGAAATTGTATATGGCTTACAGGATGTAGTCTGGGTAATTCAACAATGGCTGTCTCACAACTGGAGTGGCTGGGAATCCAGCTGTTCATCCAGCTGTTCCTCAGTCCATGAAGCTGGATGTCTTAGCAGTCCAATCTGGTGCCGAAAGGTTGGAGGCTTGCTGGAGAGCGGCTAGTCTTCAGTGCACACTGCAAGTCTAAAGGAGCTGCTTCTGTTAACAGCAGGGATGCAGCAGCAGCAGGAACAGGGCAGATGACTATGCCAGCAAGAGTGAGGGCAAGCGGACAAAAAGTAAAGTCCCTTCTTCCTTAGAGGCTGCTGCCCTCCTTTAGGATGGGTCATCCCATCTCAAATAGGGAACAATCCATAATCTATGACATGCCACTTAGCAGCCAGTGCCTCCTCTTCCTCCTCCCCCTCAGCCGTGATCCAGTGCCCTTGGCTACCCTGATTCAAGGAGCCCACTGCTCTTTTGTAGTGTGTTTGATCTGTAGAATTAAAGTTCCCTTGCAACCGCAACATGCACACACTTGCACACGTGTGTGCCAAGGACTTGGAATCACCCAGCTCAGATAGTGACCCCTGTAAACATTTGGCAAGTCAGCCAGGAGGTAGAAACTCAAATCCTTTCCTGTCTCCTGCTTCAAATTCCCAGAGCGTTCTAGTTGTTCCCCGCCTGCCGTGAATGTCTATAATGGCTGGGTGAAGGAGCTGGTTTGATCTGCAAGCTGCTACTTCCCCGCACCTGGAAGAATAGGTGTAGCCACAGCTGGGCACCCTCTTCTGGCTGCTTCACCTGGGAGGGAGGGTGAACACGAGGACAAAAGGGGTAGCATGTCCCCCTAGCTGAGGATTGGAAGAGACTCTCAGCAAGCCAGATAGTTTAAGCAAGAAGCCTTGCCACAAAGTAGGGCCCCAGCATCATTCTGGTATGGAACCAAACTTTGCTGAGATGTGATTTCTTTTTTCTTTTCTTTTTTTTTTTTTTTAAGATTTTATATATATATATATATATATATATATATATATATATACATACATACATACATACATACATATATAGTGCTCTGCATGTGTGTGCACCTGCATGCCAGAAGAGGGAATCAGATCACATTATAGATGATTGTGAGCCACCATGTGGTTGCTGGGACTTGAACTCAGGACCTCCAGAAGGCAGGCAGTGCTCTTAACCTCTGAGCCATCTCTCCAGCCCCTTCTTTTCTTCTTCTTTTTTTTTTTTTTAACAGAATTAATCCACTTTATTTTTCTTGTAAAAACCTTTATGTGGTAGCCACAGCTGGTGCCTGGGTCCTCTGAACAGACATTCTGGTGTGGGTTTTCACAAGATGATCAGTGAATTCCTGATAAGGAGACTTGGTAAACACAGTTTCTTTCCAGAGATCAGGTGTCAGGTAGCTGCTGTAGGTCTTGGAAATGGCATCAAAAGTGGCCTTGGCAAAGTTGCCAAGGGTGGCAGTACAGCCCCTGGCTGATGTGTAGCAGTCATCAATACCAGTCATCATCAGTAGCTTCTTGGGCACAGGAGCTGAGACAATGCCAGTGTCTCTGGGCGCAGGGATGAGACGCACCAAAACAGAGCCACAGCAGCCTGTCACCTTGCATGGGACAGTGTGTGGCTTGCCATTCTTGTTCCCCCAGTAGCCTCTCCACACAGGGACAATGGAAAGCTTGGCCAAGATGATGGCCCCTCGGATAGCAGTGGCTACCTCCTTGGAGCACTTAACACCAAGACCAATATGACCATTGTAGTCCCCAATAGCGACAAAAGCCTTGAACCTGGTCCACTGGCCAGCCAGTGTCTGCTTCTGCACTGGCATGATCTTGAGAACCTCATCCTTTAGGGATGCGCCCAGGAAAAAGTCAATCATCTTGGATTCCTTAACGAGCAAGAAGAACAGATAAATCTCCTCCAAGGACTTGATCTTTATGTCCTTAACCAGGCGGCCCAGCTTGGTAACGGGGATCCACTCCTTGTCTTCGGCTTTCCCTCCATGAGCCCCACGGCCTTGACCACGGCCACTACCGCAGCCCCTAAAACCTCTGCCGAATCCTGAATCCTCCGCAGAAGCCACCTTGCCCTCCTACCCTGGGCTCCCAGGTCCTCCGGGCCCTCCTGCTGCACTGGCAACATCCGCCATTTGGTGTTTTCCCGAGGAAGAAAAAGCGAGATGTGATTTCTTTTCTTTTTCTTTTTTTTTTTTTTTTTTTTGTTTTTTGAGTCAGTGTTTCTCTGTGTAGCCTTGACTGTCCTGGACTCCCTTGGAGATCAGGCTGGCCTCGAACTCACAGCGATCCACCTGCCTCTGCCTCCCGAGTGCTGGGATTAAAGGCGAGTGCTACCACTGCCCAGCTGAGGTGTGATTTCTAAGGTGCTTGTTCTCTGTTCTCCTTTTTGGCCTTGCTTTTTCTTGGGTCTCGTGTGTATCTAAATGGTTTAGTGTTATATTGCTGCAGGGGCTGACCCAGATACCCAACATCCTCGAGCTCCTCCAGAGGGACTGTCCTGTCAGGTCCTGCTCTTCCCGGAGTCCGGCACCAAGAGCATGATCACTTAACTTCTGTGCTTCAACTTTGCTTGAATAATTAGTATGCTTGCTTGCAAAAGTATGCAAGTGGGCAACTCGAGGAGGAAGGAAAGAAACAAACAGAAAGTGAGGATGGGATACCAGACTTGTATCCAGTCTGTAGGTAAGCTTTCCCCAAGAGACACCCTTCTCACACGTAGCATAGTTAAAAGCCACCGAGATGACTGGCACTAAAAAGCTCCCATGGCAGGATAACCAGCTCAAGGGGCTAGGCAAATTAGGACCTTCCCAGAGCAAGACACGTGGACACATCTTACCTGGAGCGCATGGCCTCCAGGTAAGGTGGCTTAGGTGTTGACGGGTATGTGAGGAGCTCAGTAAGAGGCCCAGACCTACTGAGGAGCAATGGGGGCTACTTCGCTCTCCTGACCCAGGAGAGAGTACTGTAGCTCATCCTCCTCTGGAGGAATTTCAACACTGGAAAGGTGTTTGATCAAAGGTTTAACTTCATCCCACTTAATTTATATTCCTATTGGAGACCCTCAGCCTGATGTAAGCTTATAAAATGTTAGACATAGGGAATGTCTAAGTCCAAGATAGTGTTGTAATTTAGTGACCTATTTTCAGGACACTTATGGTACCCCAGATTGTACTGTGGCCATGATGTGTTAACACGGAAAGACCATCTGGTTCCTAGTCGTTGGCAAGGAACCAAATATCTCTCGATGGTGAACCGGAGAAACAGTGCATCTCCCCTGGCGCAGAGGCCTTATCTACCATTCTAGTTATCTGATGACTGAAAGAGATTTAGACAGGAAGCGGGTGTAGGCATGCAGAAAAGTGCTGAGGTACAAGTTACATAGTCTTTACACATAGGTAAACATTTTGGATTAACACTTAAAACACTGGAATTCTGAATCACACACCTAGATTTCCTGGAAGACACAAACAAAAAATGCATACACACAACAAATAAACAGAACTATGTCACCTACACACACCTCCCGCTTCATCTTACTACAGATCTGCTAGGTAGAACACCCCTCATCTGCCTGCAGTAACTTGTTGGCAGCTAAGACAGAGGCTCTCTAGGTACAGGCAGTCGTGACTGGCAGCTGAGATTTCCTCAGTCTCCTAGACTCAGGTCTCCCCATCGCTCAGGCCTCAGGCAGAGCTGCAATCTCGGGCCGCAGCTGCCGCTTCATACACTTCTCCCACCCACCAGTCCTTCTCCACTATGTCATTAAACTTCATCAGCAGACTTAAGGGCCTAGCACCGCTCGCCAGCCGAGAAAAGCTTCTGAAGGAAGACTTGGGGGTGTTCACTATCTTTCTCCTGGCCCACTCTGACTATACAGTGGACATGAGTCAAGTCCTCAATAAGATGTCCCCTTAATCCCAGCACTGTGGGAGGCAGAGGCAGTCAGTTGACTGTGAGTTCGAGGCCACCCTGGTCTACAAAGTGAGTCCAGGATAGCCAGGGCTACACAGAGAAACCTTATCTCGAAAAACAAACAAACAAACAAACAAACAAAAACAAAACAACAACAAAAAGTTCCCTTTACCAGTTTGGATGTGGTCTCTGTCACTCTAAGTTGGGTGGTTTTAGACTTAGGCAGGTGTCCCAAACCAGCACGAAGGGTCCCAGATACTGAGTTGTCAAATGGGACAACAGGGGAAGAAAAACAGAGACCAAAAGCAATAGTTGGGACCAGGAGCTCTTGCATAAGCTGATAACTTATGTCAAGCAAGTTTATTAAGAAGTACAGCATCACCGATCCATGGTGGTGCACCTCTTTGGTCCCAGCACTCAGGAGGCAGAGGCAGGTGGATTTCTATGAGTTTGAGGCCAGCCTGATCTACAGAGTAAGTTCTCGGACAGCCAGGGCTACACAGAGAAACCCTGTCTTGAAAACCCAGAAGAACAAACAAACAAGCGCAGCATCATATATAGTGTTTGCAGGGGTGAAAATCACCAAGGGCAGCAGGGAGCTAAGTCAGACAATGTTGGCTAAGAGAACACAGGAGACTTTAGACACAGCTGCCTAAGGGCTGATAACCACAGCCCATGGGGAGACTCTGGTCCCAGGGTGGCAACATTGACTCTTCTGGCCACTGGTTCCAGTCCTACACCAACCCTGCCAAGTCTGCTCCTGGACAAGGACACAGAACTAACGCTCCCTTTGTCCTCTCATCGGGGCCTCTGTGAAAGTCTTGAGTTGGCTTGGCTCCCCACAGGCAGGCCCATTTTGTTCACTGTATCTCTTTACTGCAAGTTGAAAAACAACAGTTGCCAAAGAGAAGGTCCAATCAGTGGTATCAAGTTGTAACCAAACACAGTGGGTTCATGGCTTGGTGAGTGCAAGGCCAACAAAGCACAGCAACACACACAAGATCAAGGAAGGAATTTTTGTTGTTGTTGGGTTTTTTTTGGTTTTTTTCCCCAGAGCTGAGGACCAAACCCAGGGCCTTATGCTTGCTAGGCAAGCATTCTACCACTGAGCTAAGTCCCCAACCCCCAAGGAAGGGTTTTTATTGCCTGTACGAGGACACTGGGAGGAAGGCATAATTTCCAAGAATGGTACACTCTTGAAAAAAGAACGGTGAAGAATTTATCTGGGAAGCTTACTCATGTGGCGAAGGCACTTACAGATAGGCACATTCCTGAGCATGCCCAGTGTTCACAGCAAGCCATAGTTCAAGAAGAGGAGATCACAGAATCCCTCTAAATCAATAGAACAATGTAAAAGCAGTAGGAAGGGCAATTTTCTTGCGTATTCATCCTGCAGTGCCCCCATCTTAACAGGAACAGAAGCTTGCTGGTCACTCTTGACTTACATTATCACTTGGCAATTACAATGGCTAGGAGGGAAAAAGCAATGTCAGATGCACCCAGACTTTCAGAAGAGGTCATTCTGAGGCTCCTGAAGAAAAACTCCTTGTCCTCAGCTTCCTCCCTGCAGCTCGTAGTTTCTTAGCAACCCATGCCACCTCTGGGGTGAATGCCGATTTGCTTGTTTTTCAATGCAGTCCTGTTTATTTCTAAGCTGCTCAAATCCCATGCAATTCAAAAACCAAGCAAACAGCCCCCAAGCCTCTTATGTGAGGACCCCTGCACATTAGCACCTACTAACAAACTTTCTCACTCAAGGCAGTCTTTCTACCCAACTAAGTCACCACAGCCAAGTGCACAAACCAGACCAAATTATTCCTATTGGCCAGTGCTAATCAGCCTGCTCAGCCCTGCACACCTTTCACTCATAAATGCCAATAAATCTTTACCTCAGTCTCCCTGGAGACTGGAAGGAAGGAAGGATGGATGGATGGATGAGGGAACAAGAGCTTGGTTGGCAGCCTGTTTCTAACAATTCACAGTTCTCAAAACCATCTCCTGAGAGCCAGTTGAGGTACAGTATGACTACCCTCTCATTATATACTTAGCAGAGGCCAAAGGCTTGGACCTTCAAGGAAGCCCTCTGCTATACGCCAGCCTTGCTGCACAAAGCAGGTTTTTCAGACAAGAAAAGTAGGGACTGTCACCCAAGCTGGCTTTCACTTACTACAGATTTGAGTGCCTCGCTAGTGTGGCCTTTATTATAATCTCTGTGAGAACATAGCTTTCTTTCCTCGCTCTTGTCATCACTCAGTTCATCTAAACCTGCTGCTTCCCATTACGCCTGCCTGACCTCCATTAACTCCATCTTTGGGGTGGCTCTGTAAATGGACCCCCTCTTCCTTCCAAGTCTCATTCTGGTCCTCTCCATTGTTTGTAGACTTTCTCATCCCACTTCCAACATCTGCATCCTTAGCACACTGCAGATGCCTGGGGAAGGGATTTAAAGGGCACAGGACAGAAGAACAGCCAAATGCCAAACTCACCTTGAGGAAGCCTTGGTGAAGGTAGAAAATTAGCCACACAGAAGAAATCTCCTTGGTTGGGGAGATCCTTACAGGGAAAGGCCATAGATGATAGCACAAACCAGCCCCCTGGGATCAAGGACAAGAAATGGTCATGAGGAAAGGGTATCAGGGCTGGCTATGTAACTTGGTTGGTAGAGTACTTGGTGGGGATGCAGGAGCACTTGGTTAGATCCCCAATACCAAGTATGTTATATGAAGTGGCCCACATCTGCACTTGCACCCTTGGGAAGGTCAGGAGTTGCAGATCATTTCACATTTCAAGTTCAAGGCCATCTAAGGCCACATGAGACTCAGCCTCAAAAGTATCAAATAATCAACCTTAGAAGGAAAGGTAGGGAGACTGCTAAGGGTAGGTAACCTGTCTCTAAGGCCTTAGAGACAGGTCTGTAGTAGTCTCGGGAACTGTCTCTTTAGAGCCAGTCACAGTGTCACGTGGCCTGTCATCCCAGAACTTGGTAGGTGGAGCCCCAAAGATCGGGACTTTAAGGTGATCCTTTGGGCCAGCCAAGCCTACATGACACCCAATTTCAAGAAACCACTTTTAAAACAACTGTTAATGTAAACATGTTAGTTGTGTCGAGTGAGGCGCTGTCAGACAAGCAGCTCCTTTAGGAATGACAGGCTGCCCCACTCTCGTGGAAGCTCTGCTATTTGTGGACATTTTACAATCACTGTGAGGTAATGCCAGAAGCTACAGAGAACCACTATCACCATGGCTACAGCACACTCCAGATAGCCTGCACTGCCTTGTAAGGTAGCACTCCTAAAACAGGGCAGGTGGACCGTAGATGACTGTGTACTCATTTTTATCCTGTTGTATCCCACCAGAAAGGTTGTCATTGGTACAAATATAATCCTTTGTTTGCATAAAGAGCTGTATATGATTGGTGGAACATTCTTGGGAAACACTTTTGCAAGGTGAAAGAGAATGGTTGGCTTGCTGGCTGGCTTGCTTTTGGAGTCAGGTTTTTGTATAACCAAGCCTGAACCCAGACTGATGAAGTAGCCAAGAATGATCTTGAACTCTTGATCCTCTTGCCTCAGCCTTCCTGGGTCTGAGATATTACAGATATGTGCCAACATAGCCTGCTTTCTTTTGTTTGAGACAGGGTTAAAGCTGCCCTGGAACTAACAGTGATCCTTGTGCCTCTGCCATCTGAATGCTGGGTGTATAGGAGAGGACCACCACCACACCTGCCTCACACCCTGTATCTCCGGAGGTTTTGACATCATCCAAAGCTTGATGCCTACAACAGACGTCCTCCTTCCAGAGTAATGGAGTCTCAGGGATAACAAAGAACTGCTACCAGAGTCGCGGCTCATTCACAAACCACCCAATCCCAAGCACACACACAAACAGGTCCTTACTTACCTCTCACTTTCAGTCCTTTATTTCTCCTTCCCCAAATCATCCAGGGCCAGGGACCAGGCACCTAGATGCCACTCCTACACACAAAACCTTCCAGAAACATTCCAGTCTACTCAAGGCAGTCTTCTCTGCCTTGGCATGCCTTTCCCTCAACCAACAAAAGCCCCACCCCAGGCTCTCCTCCCACTGGAAGTTACTGCAATGCCCAGGATGGCCTCAAGCTCACAGTTCTACTTCTGTTCCTGAGCAGTGGGATGTTTACTAGGTTCTCTGCCAATGTAATAAGCCAATTCAAGACAAAATAAAAGTAAAAAAGCAGTTGCTGGGTGTGGTGGCACACACCTTTAATCCCAGGACTTGGGAGGCAGAGGCAGGCAGATCTTTGAGTTCCAGGCCAGCCTAGTCTACAAAGTGTGTCCAGGGCAGCCAATACTACACAGAGAAACCCTGTCTCAAAAAAAAAAAAGTATAAAAGTGGGTTTATTTGAGAACAGCTCCCTAGCAAGCTCACCAGTCTCAGGGGACAAGGCCAAGGAAGCTACCATGCAGATAGGGAGACAGAGAGAGTCACAGATGGGGGAGGGAAGGGGAAGAGAGAGAGAGAGAGATGCAGAGAGAAGGGCAGAGAGAGTAGGTGACCAAAATGTCTAGGTTATATAGGGAAGAGCCTCTGGGGAACATCCAGCTCCTGAGCTGGAAAGTTCAGGGTAGGGAGCTGGCTGTACCAGCCATATGGAGTAACAGGTAGGGACTAAGGGATGCTGGGAAAGCCTGGAGGCCATAGCTTTGATATGCTAAATAGGCATCTCAACCACTTGTCCCAGGTTTGAAACTTAACATATTAGATTTTTGTTGATAATAAATGAGTAAGGAGTGACATAATTGCCTATGACCACTTCCTGCTGACATTGAGGCATTGTTATTAGGGACCCCGAAAGCTGGAATGTTGGCCAAATCCAGGAGGAGCAGCTGTGACTGACACCATCCAAGCTCTGCCGGAGCATCTTGGGCTAGAGATGTGAAGGCAGCAGCTGGAGCAGTTTGCAGTCTTTAGTTGATTGGAAATCTGCTGGAACAGATATGTAGTAAGGACAGAAGGTGAAGTTAAGGAGTTGGGGGAAATTTTTTTCTTGTATACATTTGCGGCTTTTAGGCCCATGATCCTGGTAGTGGTGGGGAGGGAGTCACAAAATCAGAGGAATCGGCAATAGGTGGGGAATCTCAGGCTGCTGATTGACAGGGTACTTATCTGGCATCCTTTTAGCCCATGAGAGGTGGATTTAACTCGATTCACTGGAGCTTACAAGAATCTTTTGAAGTTTACAGAAAGACAAGTTTTAGCCATGTTAGCATTGCCATGGTTGGTGATCTCTACTGAAACCCACCTGGAAGGGAAGCAAAGGCCCACACCTGTGTGTCACAGGAGACGCTTAGGAAGCAGCTTTGGGTTAGAAGCATGAACACTCTTTCCTGCAAGCTTCAGGGAAGGCAGAAACCTTCCTGGGGCAGATGGGGCGGAAGCTCACTTGATCTTGATTTTCAGGATGATTGCGCCGTGAAAGCGAGGCTTCTTCCCTCTGTCCAGAAGACTGAGAAGCACTTTTCAAAGTCTATACTTAGAAGACAAACCAAGGAAAACTTAAAATCTGGAGCTTGTGACTATGATATCAGAACTCCACTGAGCAACGTCAAAACTCTCAACTTTTGAAGTCTTAACACGACAGGAGCATAGTGAGGATCAGAGCTGTTCTGTTCCTTTCATTTGTCTTAATTCACTTTCTTATCTCTAGTTAAACTTTTACATCCTCTAGTCTTCATAACTTGCATCTCCACATCTTACTTAATATACCTTCTTAGACCTCAAGATACCCTTAGCTCCTCACAATTTAAGCTTTCATGCCCTCAGACCCTACATAAACTTTATCCCCTTTTTCTATGCAGTCATTCACAACGAGACACAAGTGGTTGATTACTGGGAGCAAGCACTGTAAATTGAGTTCCTTTAGATAAAGGAGTTACAGTAAAAAAAAAGTTACACTGAATTCTCTTTTCTGAGCCTGAAAAGGAGGTCAGCTATGTCTAGGCCTCATAGTGGCAGCTCTAGCAGAGTGAGGCCTGCGGCCTGGTTTTTACACAGGAAGGGATTGAGAAGGCAGCTTAAGCATTAGTTGCTACAGTTAAAGTGCTGCATTTTCACTAGTCTACGCTTCAAACCCATCAGAGACCTGAGAAGGATAAATTTCACCTGAGCAAACAGGAAATGCAGAGCAAGCTGCTTCCAGATTTATTAAAAATGGCGGACCTACCAGCTACCTGGACAATGACCCCAGGTTCCTTGTGGTTGGTACGGCAGTCTGAGCCTTCGGCTGCCTGGCCTGGATGATCTGACAGACGTTCCTGTGAAGTAGGAACTTGGGGGGGACTATTCTATCTTATCTAGACAAAGTGAGACAGCCAGCACCCCCAGTGCCCTGCTTGCCCACAGTTTGGACAGACAGCGTGTTGCCAGCAGTCGAGTTAAAGGGCAGTGTGTTGCCTAGTGGCAGCTTTGCCACATTTAAAGGTGGAGGCTCTTCTGTGCCCATCCTCGTCTTTGGAGGAGATTTGGGGTGCTGACAGGAGCTTATGTCTCTTTATCATGAGAAACCTTTTTATTAAACATTTTAAACGCCATATTCTGAAGATCTCTGAAGTGGTTGGGAACCACCTATCTATCTAAAGTATATCTGAATAGACAAATTCGCTTGTTTCTAGCTACCTGTCCTAGGCTTAACCTTGAAAACATACAGGATGTTAAATAAAACTTATTCTTGTAATTAATTACATTAGTATTTAGTATGATGGCAAATAAAGTTCTGAGCACATTAAAGGATTTGGTTATTTATAAGGTGACTATTAACTTGCATTTCTTAATCACCCTTACCAGTTAGTAGCTCATGTAAGGTTAGGATTTTGCAGCTCTATCCCTGTTTAGTTTGAGCTTTAAAAATAACAATCTTTAAAGAATTGTGGGCCCTGGAGAGATGGCTCAGAGGTTAAGGGCACTGACCGCTCTTCCAGAGGTTCTGAGTTCAATTCCCAGCATCCACATGGTGGCTCACAACCATCTGTAATGTGATCTGATGCCCTCTTCTGGCATGTGGGTATACATGCAGGCAGAACGCTGTATACATAATAAATAAATAAATAAATAAATAAATAAATAAATAAATAAATAAATAAATCTTTTTTAAAAATTAATTTATTCATATTACATCTCAATTGTTAGCCCATCCCTTGTATCCTCCCTTTTTTTCCTCCCTCCCGCTTCCCCCTCTACTCCCTTCCCCTATGTCTGTGACTGAGGGGGACCTCCTCCCCCTGTATATGCTCATAGGGTATCGAGTCTCTTCTTGGTGACTTATTATCTTTCCTCTGAGTGCCACCAGGCCTCCCCATCCAAGGGACATGGTCCGATATGGGGCACCAGAGTTTGTGTGAAAGTCAGATCTCCTTCTCCACTTAACGGTGGAGAATGTCCTGTCCATCGACTAGATTGGGTAGGGGTTCGAAGCTTACTGCCTATATTTTCCTTGGCTGGTGCCATAGTTTGAGGAGGACCCCAGGGCCCAGACCCGCCTGTAGTTTTCCAGGACCCTCTGGATCCTTCTATTTCCTCATTCTCCCAGGCTTCTTACCCCTAAAGTCTCAATAGGATTTTCTCCCTTCTGACCCACTTTCCTGGTAGGTAAAGTTTTTCATGGGGGTGTACCCCTTGGACTAGTGTCTTGATATAAGTGAGTATATACCATTTGACTCTTTTTGCTTCTGGGTGAACTCACTCATTATGATAATTTCTAGTTCAATCCATTTGTCCACAAATTTCGGAAATTCCTTGTTTTTAATAGCTGAATAAATCTTAAAAAAAAAGAACTGTGTTGGGATTTTGATGAGAACTGCATTGAATCTGTAGATTGGTGTTGGTAAGTTGGCTATTTTACTATGTTAATCGTACTACTGATTCATGAGCACCAAAGATCTTTCCATCTTCTGATATCCTCTTCAATTTCTTTCTTCAAAGACTTAAAGTTCTAATCATACAAGTCTTTCACTTGCTTGGTTAGAGTTACACCAAGATATTTTATATTATCTGTGGCTCTTGTGAAGGGTGGTGTTTCCATTATTTCTTTCTCAGCCTGTTATCACTTATATAAAGGAGAGCTACTGATTTTTTTTTCAGTTAATTTTGTATCCAGACACATTGGCACAGGAGACAACTTCCTAAACAGAATACCAACAGCCCAGGCCTTAAGGTCAACAATTAACAAACGGGACCTCATGAGGCTGAGAAGCTTCTGTAAGGCAGGAGACACTGTCAACAGGACAAAGCGACAGCCTACAGACTGGGAAAAGATCTTCATCAACCCTACATCTGACAAAGGTCTAATATCCAAAATATATAAAGAACTCAAGAAATTAAACATCACCAAACCAAATAACCCAATTAAGAAATGGGGCTCAAAACTAAACAGAGAATTCTCTACAGAGGAATATTGAATGGCTGAGAAACACTTAAAGAAATGTTCAACATCGTTAGTCATAAGAGAAATGCAAATCAAAACAACACTGAGATTCCATCTTACACCCATCAGAATGGCTAAGATCAAAAATTCAAGTGACACCACATGCTGGTGAGGATGTGGAGAAAGAGGAACACTCCTTCATTGCTGGTGGGAATACAAACTGGTTCAACCACTTTGGAAATCTATCTGGCACTTTCTCAGAAAAATGGGAATAGGGCTTCAAGACCCAGCTATTCCACTCCTTGGAATATACCCAGAAGATGCACTACCACACAACAGGGACATATGTGCAACCATGTTCATATCAGCCTTATTCATAATAGCCAGAACATGGAAACAGCCTAAGTGTCCCTCAGTAGAAGAATGGATAAAGAAACTGTGGTACATTTACACTATGGAATACTACTCAGCTATTAAAAACAAGGAATTCCCGAAATTTGTGGACAAATGGGTTGAACTAGAAATGATCATAATGAGTGAGTTCACCCAGAAGCAGAAAGAGTCAAATGGTATATACTCACCTTTATCTAGACACTAGCCCAAGGAGCATGTCCCATGAAAGTCTTCACTTACCAGGAAAGTGGGTCAGAGGGGAGGACATCCTATTGGAACTTTAGGTGAGAGAATCATGGGAGAATGGGGAAATAGAAGGATCCAGAGGGTCCTAGAAACCTACAAGAGGAACATTATGACCGGCGGATCTGGGCCCAGGGGTCCTGCTCAAACTATGGCCAAGGACAATACGTGCAGTAAACTTCGAACTCCTACCCAGATCTAGCCAATGGACAGGACATTCTCCACCATTGAGTGGAGAGTGGGGGCTGACTTTCACATGAACTCTGGTGCCCCATATTTGACTATGTCCCCTTGATGGGGAGGCCTGTTGGCACTCAGAGGAAGGATAGCAGGTTACCAAGAAGAGACTTGATACCCTATGAGCATATACAGGGGGAGGAGGTCCCCCTCAGGAACAGTCATAGGGGAGGGGAGTAGGGGGAAAGCAGGAGGGAGGGAGGAATGAGCGGATACAAGGGATGGACTAACAATTGAGATTTAATATGGATAAATTAATAAAATGTTTAAAAATTTTTGTATCCAGTCACTTTGGTGAAGGTGTTTATCAGTTGTAGGAATTCTCTTGCCAGAATTTTTTGGGTCACTTTGTATATTATCATGTCATCTACAAATAGCAATACTTTGACTTTTTCCTTTCCAATTTGTATCCCCTTGATTTCCTTTAGTTGTCTCATTGCTCTAACTAGAACTTCAACATATTATATTGAAGAGATATGGCGAGTGGGCAGCCTTGTGTTGTCCCTGATTTTAGTGGAATTGCTTTACATTTCTCTCCATTTAATTTGATGTTGACTATGGGCTTGCTGTATATTGCCTTTATTGTATTTATGTATGTGCCTTGTATCTCTGATTTCTTCAAGACTTTACCATGAAGGGGTGTTCGATTTTGTCAAAAGTTTTTTCAGCATCTAATGAGATGATCATGTGATTATTTTCTTTCAGTTTGTTTAAATGGTGGATTACGTTGATGGATTTTCATATGTTGAACTATCTCTGAATCCCTGGGATGAAGCGTACTCGATCATGGTAGATGGTGTTTTTGATGAGTTCTTGGATTTGGTTTGCAAGTATTTTATTGATTACTTTTGCATCAATATTCATAATGCACAGTGGTCTGAGATTCTCTTTCTTGGTTGAGTTTTTATGTGCTTTAGGTA
The DNA here is from genome assembly GCA_907169655.1 of Acomys percivali. Classification (NCBI taxonomy): domain Eukaryota; kingdom Metazoa; phylum Chordata; class Mammalia; order Rodentia; family Muridae; genus Acomys; species Acomys percivali. Next base: position 6,851,344 of record OU015754.1, on the reverse strand, counting down.
TCAGGGAGACTGCGGCCTCACAGAATGAGTTTGGCAATGTTCCTTCTGTTTCTATTTTGTGGAATAGTTTAAGGAGTATTGGTATTAACTGGTAGAATTCTGAGCTAAAACAAGCTGATGGGGGGGATTTTTTTTTTGGTTGACTTTTAATGGCCACTTTTATTTCCTTAGGGGTTATAGGTTTATTTAAATTGTTTACCTGATCTTGATTTAACATTGGTAAGTGGTATATATCAAGAAAATCGAGCCATGTGTGGTGGAGCACATCTTTAATCCCAGCACTTGGAAGGCAGAGGCAGGTGGATTGCTGTGAGTTCAAGGCCAGCCTGGTCTACAAAGTGAGTCCAGGACAGGCAGCAATACACACAGAAAAACTCTGTCTTGAAAAACCAAAACCAAAACCAAAAGAAAAGGAAAAAAGGAAAAAGAAAAAGAAAGAAAAAAAGAAAATTGTCCAATTCATTTAGATTTTCCTATTTTGTTGAATAGAGGTTTTCGAAATAAGACCTAATGATTCTTTGTATTTTCTCAGTGTCCCCCCTTTCATTTCTGATTTTGTTAATTTGGGAACTGCTTCTCTGCCTTTTAGCTAGTTTGGCTAAGGGTTTGTCTAGCTTGTTGATTTCCACACAGAACCAGCTCCTGGCTTAGTTGATTCTTCACATTGTTCCCTGAGTTTGGTTGTTTCCTGCCATCTACTCCTCTTGGGTGTGTTTGCTTCTTTCTGTTCTAGAGCTTTTAGGTGTGCTGTTCAATTGCTAGTATGCGATATCTCCATTTTTTTTAAAAAATGAAGGCACTTAGTGCTATGGACTTTCCTCTTAGCACTATTTTCATTGTTTCCCATAAGATTGGGTATGTTTTGTCTTCATTTTTATTAAGTTCTAGAAAGTCTTTAATTTCTTTTTTCCCCGAAGTCATTGAGTAGAGAGTTGTTCAGTTTCTATGAGTTTGTAGGCTTTCTCTTGTTTCTGTTGTTGTTGAAGTCCAGCTTTAATCCACGGTGGTCTGATAAGACACAAGGTGTTAATGCAATCTTCTTGTATCTGTTGAGGCTTGCTTTGTGACCAACTGTGTGGTCAATTTTGGAGAAGGTTCTGTGAGGTGCCGAGAAGAAAATTTATTCTTTCATGTTTGGATGGAATGCTCTATAAATATCTATTAGGTCCATTTGATTGATAATGTTGGTTAGTTTCATTATTTTCTATTTAGTTCTGTCTCGATGACCTGTCTATTGGTGAGAGAGGTGTATTAAAGTCTCATACTATTAATGTGTGGGATTCAGTAATGTCTTTTTTATGAATGTGGGTGCCCTTGCATTTAGGATACACACACACACACACATTCAGAATTGAGATGTCATCTTGGTGGATTTTTTCTTTGATGAGTATGAAGTGTTCTTCCCCATCTCTTTTGATTAATTTTGGTTGAAAGTCTTGTTAGATGTTAGAATGGCTACTCCAGCTTGTTTCTTGGGTCTGTCTGCTTAGGAAACCTTTTTCCAGTCCTTCAGTCTGCGATAATGTCTATCTTTGTTGCTGAGGTGTGTTTCTTGTATACAGCAAACTGATGGATCTTGTTTTTGTATCCATTCTGTTAGCCTGTGTCTTTTTATTGGTGAGTTAAGTCCATATTAATGACCAATGATTGTTAATTTCTGATATTTTGATGTTAATGGTATTAGTGTGTGTGCTTCCTTTTTTTTTTTTTTTTTTTTTTTTTTGCTGGTGTGCGTAGACATGAGGTTATTCTGCTGTACCCCCCATACCTGGTTGCGATCCTTATTCTAAGACTCTCCTGTATCAATGTTGTATAAACTCTGCTCCCCAACTGTCCTCTGATATGCCAATAAAGTAGCTTATAGCCAATCGATCAGCAGGGGAGAGAACAGGGCTGGACTTCCTCCCAGCCAGGAGAGGAGGAGTTAGAAGAGGTGAAAGGATGAATCTGGGTTGGAGAGGGGGTGGGGAGGGTAATAGGGGTGGGGAGGGTAATAGGGGTGGGGTCAGATGTGGGGAGAGCAGTTGGGGAGGGGGTGTGCCCAGGAAAGAGAACAGAAATCGCTGGAGTGCATCTCTGGAAGTCTATGGGGGTGACCCTATCTGAATTCAGCCATGGGAAAGGGCCAAGAGAGATCAGAAGGAGCTGGAGCAGGGAAAGCTACAAAGTGCAAATATCACTGGGGTGCGTGCTGGGAGGAAGCCAAAGTTGTTTAGAGGGTTAAGAATAGAGTAATAACTGCTCAGTTATTATGTTGTGAAGGTTATTATTAAACAACTACAAAAGAGTCTCAATTATTTATATAATAGCTGGTTTAAGAAAGAAACTCAGAAACAAACAGAGTTGTGTAAAACTAATCCTAACAGTATGGAGGCCAAGAAGGGCCCAAAAGAGGATGATGCTTGAATCTCACTCAGAAGAGGAAATAGAATAGACATCTGAAGTAGTGAAGGAAGGGATCTCGGTGGTGGGGGTGGGGGTGGGGTGGGGGGAGGGTAATGGGAGTTGGGATCAGGTGTGGAAAGAGTGGTCAGGGAGGGGGTGCTATGTCTTAGAGAACAGACATGTGTAGGTGGGCCTCTCTGGGACAGGGAAGGTTCCTGAGAGTCTATGGAGGTGACCCTAGCTGAAACTCCTAGCAGTGGGGGTTAAGGAGCCTGAAGTTGCCACCTCTGTACCCAGGTGGGACTTCCAGTGGAGAGAGGGGGACACCAACCCACCCATAAAACCTTCCACCCAAAATTTGTCTTGCCTACAAGAAGTGTAGGGATTAAGATGGAGTGGAGATTGAGGGAATGGCCAACCAATGACTGGCCAAACTTGAGCCCCCCCCCCCATGTGAGAGAGCCAATCCCTGTCACTATCAATGATATTCTGCTATGCTTACAGACCAGAGCCTAGTATAGCTGTCTTCTGAGAGGCTTCACCCAGCATCTGACGGAAATAGATGCAGAGACCCACAGCCAAACAATAAGCCAGGCTTGGGTAGTTTTGTGGAAGAGTGGGAGGAAGGATAGAGGGAGCCACAGTGGTCAAGAATATCACGAGGACCTACAGAATAAACTAACCTGGGCCCATGGGGGCTCATAGGGGCTGAACCACCAACGAAGGGACAAGCCTGGGCTGGACCTAGACCCCTACACATGTGCAGCAGATGTGCAACTTGGTCATCATGTGGGTCCCCTAACAGTGGGAGCAGGGGCTGCCTCTGACTCTGTTGCCTGCCTCTGCATCCCTTTCCCCTTAGCTGGGCTGCCTGTCAGGCCTCAGTGGGAGAGCATGTGCTTAGTCCTACTATGACTTGAGGTGCCAGGGTGGGTTGGTACCCCTTGGGGGCCTCCCCTTCTCTGAGAAGGAGTGGTAGGAATAGGGAGAGGGGTGTGTGAGGGTGGGACTGGGAGGAGAGGAGGGAGGGGGCTGGGATCAGGCTGTAAAATGATTAAATAAATAAACAAACAAATAAAAGCAATCTTTGAATTAATGCTCTTTTAGTATCAAAACAAAACTTTTACTCATAGAAAGGTCCACTGTGAGACTGGCATCTTTACTGATCCTGAAAATGGGCACAGCAAAGAAACCAAAATAGTCATTCTGTGGGTGAAAGGGGAAAAAACTATTCTGAACTGCCAAGGCTGGGAGGGGGCCGGGAGGGGGCTTGTGAGCTAGGGTGTGGCTGTGAGCAGCATTGACCTTGACAAGTTAGTAGGCACCACAGTCATCTGTGGAAGGGGCACAAGTTTCTCTGGCCAGCGATAAGGAGAGTGACTCATTTTTAGCAAGCATTAACTTTCTTCAAGCCTCTGAGGGAACAAGGGCTTTTGTCTAAATGCCCAACCTTGGGAAATGGATTTTGTTAGGGGAACAGACATACCATTATAGAATATTGCAGTTTTGTCTATGTTTCAGTTTATCCGAACAGCTAAGGCTTAAAAGACAAAGAAGCTAGACAAACATCACTGTGAACCTCACTAGACCTTAGGAGTTTATAGATCTTGATGATTAGATATGCCTTATTTATCAAACATATGTTATTATCCATCTAAGTTTTCTACCAGCTTGGTGTTAAGCAATTAGCAAAGACATAAGCAATTAGACAGACATCTTAAATTTATATGTTGTTAATCTGAATATATCTTAAAATTTCATCATCTTATACAGTATATTCTAAACCAGAGTTGTATCACATATTCAGTATGGTGTGTCAAATAGAAGCTTAAATTTCTCATCATATAAAGATCTATACCAATCTAAATATTTGAGACTTGTTGCCTTTTAAGTATAAAAGGAGATATAATAATAATTAGAGTTAATTACAAGTAAGAAGTTTTACACCTGTAGTTTATACCATGTGGTAATCTTTAAGATGGTGAGGTTGCCAACCATGTGGCCACTTACATAAGGGTGGGGTCATCACCCAAGATGAAGGAGAGCAACATAGTTGTTATTTAAAAATATTTGTTTTCCTAGTAGATCTATGTGTCTTTACCTGAAAATTGGATCCAAGTTACAT
>OU015754.1:6801707-6844714 GCA_907169655.1 Acomys percivali | reverse complement strand
ATCTTTTCCTTCTTTGTTTTCAGTTTGCACCTTGTGTTGGGTTCAGGCACACGGAAAGGGCAGCTGACCCTTCTGGTCAGGGCTACTTCTGAAGGCCCTGAACCTCTATGTGAGCCCTGGCAGCCTGTAGAGTGTCAACAATAACGCGCTGTCTTTATCTCCTTATTGAAAACAAATGCGATGCTGTAATGCAACGGCCAGTGAACACCACCATGGTGGTTTCAGAACTCTGAATACCAGGCTTGCACCTGGGACGTTGAAGACTCCCTTGACAGCTGTAAGGATGTGGGAACACTGTTCTCAGGCCCTAGTGTTTCCTTTCCTAATTCTATCATGGGAAATGCCACATTACATCAAAAGAAAGCTCAGATTAGGGAAATACAGGTCCTCTGAAAATCCCATGGAATCAAACTCCCCAAAACAAAACAAAACAAAAAACAAGCTTCCTCGTTTTTGGGAGGAAATCCTTGAAATAGTGCCATGTATGGACACAGGAGATCCTTATAGCCCTGACTCATGGACTTGAGTCGCTTACCTCACCTGGCACCGAGACACCCAAGAAGGGAAAACTCCCTCCCCCATCTTCCACCTATTATACCTGCAATCTGCCAATGCGTAAGACCCCCTAAAATGGGACCCACCAAGGATGCTGCATCCCCTAAGTCAGGGAAGTCTGGTGATGATGGTCCGAAAATCTGTCCTGTTCCAGTTCTCACAGGAAATTAAAGCCATACACAAAGCCATCTCCTCCCCAGCCTCGGCAGCATGCTCCTGCCCAGTCCAATCCAGTTTCTATGCCTCCCTACCACCATACAACTCCTTGGAGGAAGCGCAACATAAGCCTGGGCCCCATTCGCACCTTCTTCCCCCATCTCCCGCCCTCTGCTGAAGTGGAGGGATAGTTGTGCCAGCCCACAGCGCCCCCTGCTTCTTTCCCCTCTGCCCAGCAATGCTGTACCCTCCAAGACCCTGCCAAGACAACGAAGAGAATGCCATATAAACCCTTGGCTGCTTCTCCTCGTCACACAACTTTGTAATCTCTGAGATTCTGTTATGGAGGCTAACTCCGCCTCTCCCTCTACTGCCCATAAGGCTCATGCCTATGTCACAGTCTGGGATTTCAGGCATCTCCAGTCAATGTTCATCCCATGCAGGCTAACCCACTTTACTGGTTCCCCTATCAAGCTATGTATTTAGAAGAATTCAGACAGGCAGTCAAGGAAGACAACATTCATGCCCTTTTGACTAAGTCTCTCCCCCAAAGTAAAACTGCCACTCCAAACACAACCCAGGATTGGCAGGACATCTATGACTCTTCCCTGTCTGGCCTGATTCGTTTATAATGGGAGATACTATACAGAGATAAATGCCTTCAACAGATGAGGTGAAATCGGGACCAGACAAACATCACATGGGGCTATGGTGAACATGTTAGCCAAGGAGCCTTTTCCACTGGATTGCAATGGTCAGTGTTGCCCACAGGTTGTTATGACCAAGTACGTCTCTGTGTGCTCTGGCTTCTCCCTTAGTTTCTGACTAAATTGCTCTGCTTGGCCTTGAACTAACTCTAGCAATCTTTTCTAATCTTTTGGCTCTTCTCATTCTCTGGCTCGCTCTGTCTTCATCTGAGTCTAATTTGTTCTCTCTCTGCAACCTGTCTCTGTAAAACCGTTCTAGTAAACAGCCTCTGAATTCCATGAACTGAACTGCCACTAACTCAACTCCTCTGCGTTGCCCCTCAAGTCACTGACTCAGCCGAACTGCCTGAACAGCACTGACTAGAACTCAGAGATCTGCTTGTCTCTGTCTCCTGGGACTAAAGGCCTGTCTATAGCCAGCCAGATTACACAAACCTAGAAGTTCTTTGGATGTGATCTCTTGCCAGATCAGGCACATTGCAAACATATCTGCTGAAAAAAAAATGTTGCCAAAAAGACGGCAAACAACTGGAGACTTTAAACACAAGAAGGGGCGGCCCTCAGCCCTGACAGTCAGAGAGAAAACGACCCGATCGGGAGCTCGTGGGTATTCAAAATTTCAAAAGGATGCTACCCAAAAGTCATCATAAAAATAGATGACAAGCCATCCAAGTGCCTCAATGACACTGAGACAACAAGAGGTCCCTCAATATTGGCCACGAATCCCTGGGCCTCTACTACTGGGTGTAGGGGAGCTGCTCCTATGCCTTCATCACCAAGCAGGCCTACAGATGGGAAGAATCCAATGGATCTGAACTGGTCTGAAACACTCTATAATAGCCAACAGCTCCACCAATCTCTGGGGGAACAGATATTTTTAAAGCCCTAGAAGTGGTGCTTGCTAGCCATCCAGAAAGGCATTGCATCAGGATAGGTGACTATACCCATAAGAAAAAAATTTATATTCAAAGAAGCCTTAAAAACCCTCCTCCAGTCACCCCCAATTCTAAGGGCCACTGTTAGATTTAATACTCCCAGCTGTTAGGATCCTGCTTCAGTTGGCCTGCCTGTGATGTCATTGCCTACTTGCCTCTGGGCGTGGCCCTACCCAGGGCTATATAAAAGGACAGACTCACCTCGCCTCCCCCTCCTCCCCTCTTGCTCTCCTCTCTTGCCTCTCACCTCTCTCTCCCTCTCTCCCTCTCTCTTTCACCCCCTCTCCCTCTCTCTCTTACCTCTCTTTTTCCTACCTCTCTCTTACTTCTCTTTCTTCCTCTCTGTCTCTGTCTCTGTGTTTATTTCTGGGGTCCCCCTTGCCCTTTTCTTTCTCTCCCCATGCTCATTTAATAAGCTTCTCCATCCAATATCTATTACCAGGCATCTTATTTTTTTTTAATTATTAAATTGGCGGCCCCCATATTGGGAAGGCTCTTCCAATACTGTCTAAGTCTGGGATCCCGTCTACCAAACTCGTTCTATCTAACACACTTCCCACAATCTCCTTCTGTTCCAAACTCTAAATCTCCATTCATTCTCATCTGAACCCATCACTGCCCTGCCTTCAGATGGTGATTCTAAGCTGAGGTCAATTTCTGCTGCTCTGCTTTCTCCAGGCACCTAGCTATGGGTGCAGCGCTCAGGTGATCCGCTCTGCTGCGTGGCTGGGTACCACCCCCCATGGCGCTGTTCGAGGCACATCCCACAGCTCTCCTTGGCTGTGTGGGGTGGACCAGTGGACTGCCGGTAGCTTGGACTGGAAGTAATCTAACTACAGTCCAAATGCCCAGCCCATGAAATCACCATTGACAGACTATTGTTGGTAAGCAAATGCCCACCACAGACTGACCAATTCTGGGTCCCTCTGCCTTGGGCCAGAATCTGGAGTTGCACTAGCCTCTTGGTTGGTTCTGCCTGCATTGAGCTATGTGGGCCATGTTCCGCCAGCCACGTGCCAGCCTGAGGTTCAGGTTGAGCACAGGTGATTCCTTCAGCCACCTTAGCTAGAGCCCCTTGCAGAGGTGATCGCAGCACAGCCCTGTGGCTCCCATGCCTGGGGACCCCAGCCTCAGGCACTGGGGATTCTTGGAGCTCATCTAGGGGAATCCTACTCTGGGTTTGGGTCACTCCTGCCACACTGCCACACTGGCAATGTGCAGATGGCAGGAAGCCGAGACGGGGTCAGCAGGGAACTAAAAACTACCACTACCTCAGCTCTTCCCTGGCTGCTGAAAGACTGCACAGCTTGGTCATTACACCCTGCTGTACCAGCCGTGTCCCTGTGCTGTCAGCTACAGCAGCTAGACATCATAGTAGCCCATAGCATTTTCAAATATGCCCACCACAGCATGTGGCAGTCGCCATGTTGAGTTTGGGATAGAGGAGGTAGAGCCTCTGCCCCCCGTGTCATCTTTGTTAAGGGCAACCATGTGATTAACTACCATCTTTGTGTTCAGATATCATGGATACGTTCGCCAGCCCTGTTCAAATCATTACTAAACTCCAAATACAGCTTCTAGGTTTTATAATGGTAACTTAATTTTGACTTTCGCATTTTTGGACAGATCCAAAATGAGGCTTTTTAATTACCACCAGCAATCATGTAAAATGGAAGCTCCCCATGTTCAAATCTTTTCTTTGCTCTCCCAAAATTTTAAAGCATTGTCAACATTGTCTCCTTCCTTATTTTCAAGCCTTTTCTCTCTCCCAAGGGTTTCAAATGTACACCTAAAGGGAATTTTGTCCCTAACCTACTAACTTTGTCTTCTGCCCACATATATGTGGCAGTATCCTGCCAGATTTCCTACATCTGGACAGCGCCAGAGCAGCTACCCACAGGTGCTCCAGTCCAACCTCACAGGTCATGTCAGCTGGACCTGCATTGCCCCTCCTTGCTGCAGATGGTCTCAGATTCTGGACAGCAAATGCAACAGCCTGGAACCTGGCCAACATTTCAGCCTTTTAACCCCCTGTCACCACCTACTATCAGCAGGAAGCAGTCAAAGACATTGATTACTTCACCCCTTATCCATTTACAAAAGGCTGAAATGGTGTGCTCCAGACCCGGGACAGGCAGCTCCAGGTTCTCTCAGCACTCCTCGGTCCCTATTTGCTGCAGGACATGGCTGACATACCCTGCTCTCTACCCGGAACTTTCAGGGCAGAGCTTTTCCTTCCCCTTCATCATATCATCTGGACTTTTTGTTGCTGTTGCTTCTCTCGCTCTGTCCCCCCCCCCCTTACCTACATTTAGATACTTGAACTTACCTTATATGAAAAACAATCCAACATCCTCATTTATTTTTAATTATAGGAAAAGGGAGGAATGTTAGGATTCTGCTTCAGTCTGGCTACCTGTGATGTCATTGCCTACCTGCCTCTGGGTGTGGCCCTGCCCAGGGCTATATAGAAGGACAGCCCTGCCTCCCCCCGTCCCCGCCCCCGTCTCTCTCTCCTCTCTTCTTCCTACCCATCTCCCTCTTGCCTCTCTCTTCTCATCTCTCTGTCTCTCTGCTCATCTCTGGGGTACCCCTCCCCTTCCTTCTTTCCCTGTGCTCATTTGATCAACTTCTCCATCTAATATCTGTTGCCTGGCATCTTATATTTTGAATCATAAGACCTGTAGTGACTGACTTCAAATCACACCCAACTCTAAGGGCCACTGTTAGACTGCATACTCCCTGCATTGACTGGCTTTCTTACAAGCCCATCTGGGTTAAACAGTGGCCTCTATCAGGGCAGAAAGCTCAAGCCTTGCACAACTAGTAAAAGAACAGCTTCAACTCCATCACAGTCACCCTTTTCAAAGTACATGGAACACCCCCAAACAGGCCATAAGAAAGAACTTGAGGGGAATAGAAACTGGTGCAAAGATTTAAGGGCAATTGATAAAACCATGAGAGCCCAGGGTTCTCCCCAAAGGGGGCTGCCCCATGTCTCAGCCATCCCTGACAAAGTCCCTCTCTTGGCAATAGATGTCAAAGACTGCTTTTTTTCTATCCCTCTCCACCCTCAAGACTGTGAATGCTTTGCTTTTCCAATAATCCCCATTAACAACTCTGGGTTGGCCTCATAATATGAATGGACTGTTCTTCCTCGGGGAATGGCTAACAGTCCCACTCTCTATCAAGAGGCTGTGGCCACACATTAAAACCTCACTTAGACAAAGGACTCAATAGTCACCCTTACATCGATGGCATCCTGGCATGGGGAGATACTCCCACTTCCCCTCCCTACTTAAAGAGAAAATAATATTTCACCTGTCATTCCCAGGATTTAAAATAGCCCCACACAAGATACAACTTACTTCATCTATTACATTACTAGGGGCAGAAATCTCTGTTACCGCAACAGGACCCCTCAGACTCACCCTTTCCTTCCCCTGAAATTTAACTCTTGCCTCCCTCCGAGCTCTTTGGGTAACCTTGACTGGCTTCGACCCTGGCTCCCCCTTACCACAAGCACTCTTCACCCCCTCTTTGATCTCTTAAAAAGAAATAAAAGCCCCTCCTCCCCATGAACACTCTCCCCTGAGGTGACAGAAGCTCTACATTCTGTCAATGTGGCCCTAAAAGACATGGCACTTGCTAGATATGTCCCGACATTGCCAGTGCAGCTTGGTATCTTCAGTTCCTCCTCGACACCCATGGGAGTCCCAGATCAGCCACAGGAAGTGCTAGGACAGCCCCCCCCCCCAGTGAGCAGGGGTGTCCAGGGCTCTGACTGAAGTCGATGCACTCCCCACTGTGATCAAAAAACAGACAGAAGCAGGGGACTACAGACCTCAGGCAAAGAGCCAGATACCCCTGTGACGCCTTTTCTTCATTCAATGGCTGTTGCAAAATCACTCTCAGTGCGCTATTAGTCTCACAGGAGTCCCAGGTCAGATTGAAAATCATGACCCTAACAAAAAGTGCAGTTCTGCCTTGCTACGATGGCACCCCCACACACAACTCTTCACCAAAAATCCTATTGCTGGAGCACCCCCGGGTTACATGGATGGGGCAGTTATCTGTCATTCTTCCAGTGACCCTTCAACCATATGCTTCGGAGAATTATTACTCCCCCAATACAAAGAAATTTACACCATTTATCTAGCCTTAAAAGAAATTAATAAACTTTTCAATCACTGTCAGCCTGCTCCCTTGGCTGGCTAGATCTTTTGTCAAATTAGATGAAAACCCTCTGGCTCCCTTGCTTCTCTGCATTCCACACTGCTGCAGGGCAGGGCTTCTCCCCTGCGCATCCAGCACAGAAGCTCCCATAGCCCTTTGCTCAACTTTAGAGGATACCAAAAACATGTTCCTCTTGTGCATCTTGCATCTTATAGCTACCCCTTCATTACATACCATGGGCACCAAACTCCTGGGTCTCGAATCCAGTGCCCTCTGGAAAATCTATGTCACTCATGTTCTCCATTCGACCAGCAAAAATACGTTTTTGTTACCATTGACAGATACTCTCGTTTCATGTGGGCAACAGCCCAAATGGGAGAAAACTCAGAAAAAGTTAGTTCACCACATGCTTGCTCTTCATCTTTGCCATCCCGGGCATTCCTCAACAGATAAAAGCTGATAGCGGCCCTGCCTTTACCAGATCCCAATTCAGAAGCTCCTGCTCATAACGGGGAATCACCTATCACGTGGGGATCCCTTACAACCCCTAGGGCCAAGGGATAAGACAAAGAACACATCAAACCCTAAAATCCCAACTTAAAAAACAAAAAACAAATGCTTATCTCCTTAACATACAACTAGCAATGGCTCTGATTACTTTAAATATATTTAATATTTACAAGAGCTCCAAAAAATCCCTCCTCTCCCTCCATTGGCACTCACCAGGGGGGTAATTCCTCCCATCTAGGTAAAATGATGTCATCCCTTAGATGAGATTTGGATGGGACCAGACCCCCTTCTTACAACTAGAAGGGATTTTCTTGTGTCTTTCCACAGGAGCAGCCCAGGCCTATTTGGGTCTTAACCAGAAATGTCCGACACCACCTCACAGACCAAGAAGATGGCCCCCCTCTCACTGACAGATGAAGGACTGCAGACACAGAAGAGGCACCACCACCAACAGAGCAAGGCCATGTGCCCTCCACAGGCTTCCCTTGCTCTGTCCTTACAGCTGCTCTGTCATCCTTCACTCTAACCCTGCTGCTGCCCAGCCTCTTCCTAGCCCTCCCAACACCCACCACGGAAGACTCTCTGTTAGGGAGACCTATAATGGACACAGCAAAATCCCAGGAACCCACGACTGCCCACATGAAGGACGCCAGACGAGGATCAATATCCCTCTGCACCCCGATTCCATTTCCCCCATCCCTAACCCTTTCCTCTGCTTTCCTTAACCAGGCGACTTCCTCCAGGAGGCCTCCATAGATGGAGGTGGCAGACATTGGATATGCCAAATCCCACCTGTTGTGGTGGCACTATGCTTCCTAATATTTTTTCCCCCGAGACAGGGTTTCTCTGTGTAGCCTTGGCTGTCCTAGACTTGCTTTGTAGACCAGGCTAGCCTCAAACTCACAGCAATTCTCCTGCCTCTGCCTCCTGAGTGCTGGGATTAAAGGCGTGCGCCACTACACCGGGCTTATGCTTGCCAATCTTAAGACTCATTTTCAGCTTTCCATCAGCGATCCCCAGAGATTTATGGTGAATGGGAGTTCTGGGTAAGTTCTAGTCTAATGGCTATGCCAAACACTCCTTAGCCAACCTACTCATCTCTTGGCAGCTTACCTGTTTGTCAGTCTTTGCTCACGTTTACCAGTCTTCAACAGGAGGATCAAACTTAAAAGGAGGTCCAAGCCACCCTCCCCTGGCTACAGTACACACAGCTGACCTCCTTTCCCTAACCACCCACCCCACTCCACTCGAGGCTTTGTTTGTGCTTCCCTCTTCCAGCCTCTATCGGCAGCTGTTCTGTTAACACTAGCTACATGAACCCCATGGGCATCTGGCCACAAGAGAGCTACAAAACATTCCTCTTTTCAACCCATCCTTCCCTTTTTGTCTTGTAGGATCCTCTTCAAGATCATGTTCTATGTTTCCGCAACACCGCTGGCACTAAGCCATGTGTTATCCCCTCACTCTTATCTGGTGCAATAACATCACTAGTCCCTTCTTCAGCCCCCCCTTTTCAAGGGCTTTGCGCCCCTGTAATAATGGTTCCCTGATTTATCTCTATGAGCCCAAAGAATTTGCTTTACAGCTGGGAGGAGACTAAAAGAAAAGGGAAATCTTCATCCCTCTGCTCATCAGTCTGCGTCTCACTATCTCGCTGGGCCCCACAGAAGCCTCTGGAGCAGCCCTTATCCAAAAAACACCGTCTGGCCAGTGACTTCCAGGATAAGCCTGACCAGGCCATGGCTTCCCGCACAGACAGTGTCGAGTGCCTCCAGTGACCCGTCACCTCCCTAGTGGGGGCTGTTCTACAAGAGAGAGCTCTGGACTTACTGACTGCTGAACAGGGAGGGACATGCAGTGTGCTGGAGAAAGAATGCTGCTTCTATGTCAATGAGTCTGCCCTGGTAGACCACAACATACAAATGCTCAAAGATCTCCGGTGAGATCTCTGGGCACAGTATATACCTAACACCCTAACCTATGGTACTCAAATCCCCTGATGGCTTGGCTCCTCCCCTTCTGTGGTCCTACATTGGCTCTTGGGACCCTCCTCCTCCTGGTACCCAGCGTTATCTTATAAGTAGCATTGCAAAAGCTACTGTCAATCAGGTTCTGGTTCAGTAGCAAACCATTCCCAAGGTAGACGTCGACTATGATACAGCCCCTGTGTAAAACAAAAGGGAGGAGGAGCTGTGGGACTGTAACGGCCCAGGGTTATGGAGCAAGGGTCAAGGGCGCTCCAACCCTAGATGCTTCAAACATGAGGACAGCAGGAGTTGGCTACCTCCCCACCCCCAACCTGGGGCCATAAAGCCAGTTTACCCACCATCAACCCTAGTAAGAATTTAGTGCCCTGACAGCTACCAGGCTTCACTCTGACCTTATAAGGCTCTGCCTTTGCACCACCCCACCTGACCCTACAGGCCCTGAGTACGTCAATGAAGCATCTTTCAATACCCCTGCCCTGGCCAATGGTACACTGTCACACAAACTTTGTCCCAGAGAGCTTGGCCACCTCCCCAGAGGCATAAGTAAACCGCCCCCAACACACATAAACTGAACTAGTTCCCGGAAGCTGTTCCCAGGGGTGTTCATTACCCGTGCACTCATCGCCATCCTGGACCTGCACTGCACTCTCCAGCGCCTTGGCTAAGCATCTCTCCCTCCAGTCCAGTTCAGGGTGCAATGGGCCAGGCTACCCCAAGGGGGAGGTGGACATGGGGCAGCACTTAGCAATGCCCTGTTTCTATACAAACATGTCTGGAGATGTATCCAGGCTCCAGAGGCAAGGGCCAGCCAGTCACAGCTGCTTTTGGGTACATGCGCAGTAACAGCGACTGAGAACATTGAATGAGCTTTAAAGAAAAACTATCACCTTACACATACACATAATTGAGTGTGCTTATGATTAAATCAGATGCACTATGGAAAGGGACATGCACAATAGATTAGAAGACAACCAAAATCTGTCCATCAAAATAGAGACCCATCTTCACTGTGCTCCCTGGCAACCAGATCCTCCTCCTAAAGCCAGTGAAAGGAAGTCCCAAAGAACAAGCGATGCCCTTGAGCACTGCTGTCTTGCATCGGGTTGGAGCTTTACTATCCCTTGGCTTCTGAATAGTTTCTCACTCGCTTTGCAATCTGCGCGTTTTCATTTCTTTGAATAAGATTCCAGAACCTAGATGCGCCCAGTTCAGACAGTGACTTCCTCCTAGGATCAGGAGGCTGAGGTGTGTAAGTTCATCCTGAGGTAAGTCAAGGTCACTGGGGCCAAGCGAGACCCAAGCTCAGGAAATGTAAAAATAAAACAAAGCTCAGGAATGAGCGAAGAAGCTCTCAGTGGGCAGTTTACTTCTGGTCTTAGTGGAAACGCACGGTTCTCTCAGAAATGTCTGCTCAGAGCCTGTCATGGTGTAGCACACCTGTGACCCCAGCACCTGGAAGGTGGAGGCTCAGAACTGCAAGATGAACTCAGCAACGGGCAGGCCAGCCAGACCTACATAATACTGTCTCAGGAAACTAACCAACAGCTGGGCAGTAGTGGCGCACACCTTTAATCACAGCACTTGGGAGGCAGAGGCAGGTCAGCCTGGTCTACAAAGCAAGTTCCAGGACAGCAAAGGCTACACAGAGAAACCCTGTCTTGAAAAAACAAAACAAAACAAAAAGAAAAAGGGCCAGGTGGTGGCACATGCCTGTAATCCCAGCACTCGAGAGGCAGAGGCTGGTGGATCACTGTGAGTTTGAAGCCAGCCTGGTCTACAAAGTAAGACCAGGACAGCCAAGCCAAGGCTGCACAGAGAAACTCTGTCTCAAAAACCAAGAAGAAGAAGAAGAAGAAGAAGAAAAAAAAAAGAAACAAAGAAAAAGAGGCCAACCAACAAAAGGAACACCACTAGAGAAAGACAGTTCTGTTGAGTGGGGAACTCTCAGCCAACATCCCTTTTCTGGCAACCAGCTGCACTGCCATCACAGGAGCCCCACTGTGGGGACACTCTATCAGGTGCAGTGACCCACCACAGCTATGGCTGAAGGGCTGGTATCATTGTGACTGTGTCAGGCTGCCTTCACTGGCTTTGAAAGGTAGTGCTTCTGAGGAGCTCAAGGCAGAGGGAACTCTGATCCCTGTGGACCCATTGGTCAGGGCCAGGGGCTAGCACTTGTTCTGGCAGCCAACCATGTCTTGTGACTGGTACAAACAGACTTTTGTAAATGAAAGTCTGCCCCTTATAAAACATACCATTCCAGCTTAGTGGGCGGCTACTTGCTTGTTTTCTTTCTTTCTTTCTTTCTTTCTTTCTTTCTTTCTTTCTTTCTTTCCTTCCTTCTTTCTAACTTTTTAAGTTCATGTCTTGTCCAACTCAGGCTGGTACACTGCTTTTTATGTAGCTAAGGGTGACACTGAGCTTTTGATCTTTCATCTTCATCTTCCCAAATGCAGGATTTTCATGTATGTGCCACCATGCCAGGCTTTGCTTTGTTTTGTTTTCAGAAAGAGTCTTGCTTTGTAGGACAGGCTAGCCTGAACCTTACAATTCTCTTGCCTTGATTTTCTAATTGCTAGGATTACAGGGATGCACCATCCCAACTCACTATGTCTTAAGATATTATTGACATATCATATTTTTCGGATGATAAGACATACCTGACCATAAGATGCACCAGTTTTTAGAGCAGTAAAACAAGAAACAAAATCTGAACCAAATTAGTACTAATAAATAAAATATTTATTAAAATATGGTAATATTAAACTGTTAGCTCAGCAAGAGGAAAGACTTAAAGACTCAAGCACTTTTCTAGTTTTCTGGAAACCCCAAAATGTGGGCCCACTGGAGTCAAGGAGGGACAAATGGTAACTAGAGCTTTCTTACTGCTACACATTTTACTGTACTCCCCTACCCTGCTCCCTGCTGCAAGCTGACAGGCACCTGCTTACCCAGATGGTAAGATTGACATTCAGCTCAGTGCTGAAGTGGGTGGTGGGGAGTGGGAGGGGGCACGGGGGCGGGGGGTTGGATGGACACCAAGCTCTAGGTGCGAGGGGATTTCAGTGATACGGCCCATGCCTGCTCCTGTTCCCACAGACACACTGAACACTGTGCACGTTCCTTGGCTGGCACACTGAAGACATCGGTAAGTGACCTCTTTGTTGATGCCCAATGGTCAGCAATCAGACCATAAGACACACCCTAATCCCACCTCCACTTTTGGGAGGGGGGAGTGTGTCTTATGGTCTGAAAAATATGGTTGGGAGAGACTGCTAGTTCCTAGACTAGCTAGTTGGGGCCAGGGCGGGGGGGGGGGGGGGGGTACATAAGAGTTTTCTAGCAGGAGTATGGATTTAATCTGCAAGTGAACCAATCCTATCTAAACTCCCAACAACTTCCTTATGTAATTTTAACATGCAAGGTAGTATTTCTTCTCACATAAACTACCAAGGGCCGAATACTGGACAATCAGAACCACACGTACTCTCAAAGCCAGCACAGTCACGACAGTTTCCCAGTGCTAAGCAGTGTGTACTTTCTTGGCTTCTTTTTCCAATTAAGGCTCTGCCCCGGGATCTTCCTAACTCCACACCCCGTTTTGAAAGTTCAGGCTGGCCCAGACATTCCTATTTAGCTAGAGAAACCCGAGACTCTTGATTCTCCTGCCTCAGCCTCCTGCTCGCTGGGAATTACAGGTGCACATTTCCACTCCCACCTTCCTTCCTTCTTCTCTTTTCCTGCTTTATCTAAAACTGGTCCCATGGTCATGCGAGGCATCCAGCAACCCTCTCTCCGGGTAGACTGCAACTCTTCCTCTAAGCCTCACCCTAGCACCCTCCTGGGGGCCGTCAAGGTCTTTGTTGCCTACAACAGTTATACCGGCTGTCAACTTGACAGGATGCTCCTGGAGACAAGACCCAAGCACACTTGTGAGGAATTATTAGCATAACTGAGGTGGGAAGGCCCACCCTAACTGTGCTGGCACCATTCCATGTGCTGAGGCCCTGGAGTAGATAATAAGAAGCAACTGTGTTGAACACAAGCACCCATCAGTGTCTGCTGGCTGCAGATGCAATGTGACTAGCAGCCCTTGTGACCTGCTGTGAGGGACTTCCCTTGAACTGTGATCCAAAATAAGGCCTCCCTCCCTTAAGGGGCTTGTTGTCAGCTATTTTATCAGAGCAATAAGAACATAATTGACACAGAAAATCGTAGCAGGAGTGGGGATGTGGCTGTGATAAACTTGACCACATGGTTCTCAGTGGGAAGAGCCTGGGAGAGTTTGCATCTGCGGCCCCGCATAACTACCGCACAAATAACTTAATGGTCCATTCTGCTGGGTCTTACAAAACAAAAAAGCTAACAGAATCACAGAGAAGAAGAAGGCCTCTATCAGGCAGGAACTGGGCTGGGGGGCATTCGTGTAATATTATGGTAAAGAATATGTGTGCAATCTGCTCTTGTCCTGGGATTGCCAGTGAGGCTGAATTTGAAGATGACGGACTAATTTGTTTGGCAGAAGAAATTTCAAGACAGGGTAGCAGTTAGCTACAGTTTGGACACTCACTGTTGGCTACCCTCATCCAGGTTTACAGTGAAAGAGAACAAAAATGAAGAAGTAAGGTATTAAAAATGTGCTGTTTGGCAAGGAAAAGAGTGTGAGAAAAGTTAACCTTACAGACCAGGCAGGGCTAAAAGGAGTCATGACCAGGGCTGAGATTACGACATTAAGAAAAGATGGAATACTTTGTAAAGGAAAACTAGAACACTGTCCTGATGCAAGAAACCAACAGTTGGAGCACCTAGACTGAAACACAAAGTGTGGCTGGAGGGTCCCCTACTGCTAAAAAGCAGATGCCAGGGAAGTGCTTTCCTGGGGTTTACATGCAGAGGCTGATGCTACTGCCCTCTAAGGGGACAAAGCTTCATCATGAACTGTCCACAGTTGGTAGCATCATCTTTGGAGTAGTGGTTTTACCAGGCACGAAACATGAAAAACTGAAGGGGACACTGGGTTTTGTACCATGGTTCTAGAGAGTCACTAAGGCCAGACCATGTGTGGCAGGAGGAGATTCCTTTAGGCAGCAGCTCTCAACCTTCCTAATGATGTAACCCTTTAATATAAAGTGCCCCATGTTGTGAGAACCACTGATTTAAGAAGACCCTTAGAAATAACTGTCTGTGAAGGTACCACATCTTGGAGTCCCTACAATATTGGAGATACCAGGACCATAGTGTATCCACTGAGGAAAACTTCAGGCATACAGTGAAGCCAAAACAAGAAAGAGACTGTGTGATGCTGGAGGAAGCCAAAACAAGAAAGAGGATGCTGGAGGAAGCGCCTGAGAGAGTGGAGCTGCCTAAGCAGTTTGGAACCTCCACCACCCCAGGGGCCAGATGTAGTAAGAACGTTGGCTTCTTTGGAAACCCAGTTATGTTAAGTGAATGTTTTTGTTTTAATCCCTGGTGTGGGATATAAGGATGCTGCCCCCCTCCTCCTCCTGCTGTTGCTGGTTGCTGGTTGCTCTTTGGAGATATCCTGGTGATGAAGATCAAATGTGCCTCAAGGAACTCAACACCTCAAATGAGCAGAAAGTCGTCTCACAACCTTCTTCCTCTCTTACCTAGTGTTGGGGGTTGGAAGGGGTAGGGGTGGTGTAGTGAGGTAGGAAAAAGAAAACAATAAATAGCTAAAAAGCCCAGCTACAAGTGGCACCCAAAGCGGGGCTAGGCGGAATGAGAAATCTGGCTTCTAATGCCATAAAGTGGCAAGGAAAGAAGGGATGAATATTCTGTTTCAGCAAAAAAGTTTATTGCAGCTGCTGATACTGGGTTCTGTCCTGCTTTGCTCTGAGAGGAAATTGTTCCATTTCTTCTTCTTCCTGTACTCTGTCTCAAAATAGTTTAAAGTGATGGCTGAGCAATTTGAAAAGTTGCAAGTGGAAATGAAGGAATCTGAGAAACAAAAAAATGAAATGGGAAAACCAAAAGGGTTACTCTATTCTCTTGTTTTTAGAAGGGTTGCAGAGTCAACAATGCAACTGGAATGTTTGGGTAGAGGTGGAAGTACTTGGGAGAACAAAAGCGTTGAGGCCCACTCACTAAGCAAGAGAAGGAAGCTGGTAACAGCTGTGTTAGAAGCTGGTCAGCAGGTACAATGGTTAGCATGACAGAGGGAGGAAGCTGCAAATATTGAACAGCAAAATAGAGCAAGAGGAATGAATCTTGTCAAAGATCAGTTGCTTGGTGAAGGCCAGTACTCTGATTTACAAGAAGAGATTTGATTTGATGATGCTGCTATAGAACAATGTCGCTTAGTGGCTTTAAGAGCTTGGGATAAAGTTGAGGAGCCTGGGAAAGGGTCCATCTCATTACTAAGATTGTACGAGGCTCTGGAGAAACCTCACAGAGTTCTTGCAAAGATTGGCTTCAGCTATAAACAAAGCCATATCAGACCCTGAAACAAGACAGGTGCTGATGTAGACACTTGCATTTGAGAATGCAAATGCCGAGTGTAAAAGACTAAACGTAGCATCTATGCCTGTAGTCTTCACTTGGGGAGATGAAGCAGAAGGATGAAGAATTTTTAGTCCATCCAGAACTACATGAAACCCTGCCTTAAAATAGAAATAAAAGGGGCTGGTGAGATGGTTCAGCAGTTAATAGCACTGGCTGCTTTTCCAAAGGACCCAGGTTCAATTCCCAGCACCCACATGGCAACTCCCAATTGTCTATAACCCCAGTTCTAGGGATTCTGACGCCTTCAGACCATTGCACATTGAATAAAATTAAATAAAATATATTTTTTTAAAAAAAGAGGCTAGGTGTGGTGGCGCATGCCTTTAATCCCAGCACTAGGGAGGCAGAGGCAAGCGTAGTATCACTGTGAGTTCAAGGCCAGCCTGGTCTACAAAGTGAGTCCAGGACAGCCAAGGCTACACGGAGAAACCCTGTCTCAAACAAACAAACAAACAAACAAACAAAACAGAAATAAAAACTGGGAGTGAATAAAATGCGAAAGTGACCTGAGCATCAGAATTCCTCTTTCCTTCCTGACTGCTGTTACACATCTCCCACCATAGCAAACCACATCCTGGAACTGTGGGCCAAAATAAACCACTGCAAGGTTAAACTGGTCTTTGTTGGTATGTTGTCATGGAAATAAGGAAAGTAAATTTGGCATCCTATCTCCAACATGGGCATTCTTAGTATGTTAAGGGCTAAGCTTAGCATCCTTTGTGTCAGGTAACTAGGAAAGGGGCTGGCTGGATGTGTGACAGAAGATAAGCCAAGTGTCTAACTCACCTCAATGAGGAGTTGAAGACAGAGAATTAGTTACTCTCACCCTGGAGTATTTCCTGTTTGGGGAGATCCGAGTGCTGTGGGGCTAACGAATAGACACGACCTAGTGGGCTGGAAGTCCCCTGACCCAAACGGCCTCAGTCAGCACTATCAGGACAAAACAGCTGTCTAAGAGCAAAGATGAGGCACTGTCATTATGAAAGAGTATTAATGACAGAAAACAGATGAACATTTTGTATGTTGCAAACCAGTCCTCCACATGAATATGCTATTTCTCCTTCTTTTTTGAAAGATGTATTTATTTATTATGTATACAGTGTACTACCTGCATGTGAGCCTGCACACCAGAACAGGAAACTGGATCTTATTAGCGATGGTTGTGAGCCACCATGTGGTTTCTGGGAATTGAACTCAGGACCTTTGGAAGAGCAGCCAGTGTTCTTAACCTCTGAGCCAAGGTTTTTCGAGACAGGGTTTCTCTTTGTAGCCTTGTCTGTCCTGGACTCACTTTGTAGAGCAGGTTGGTCTCGAACTCACAGCGACCCTCCTGCCTTTGCCTCCCTGAGTACTGGGATTAAAGGTGCGTGCCAGCATGCCTGGCTGAATAAGCTATTTTAAGTCAAGTATATGCACATCACAACTGTGCAGTAGGTGTGAATTGCTCAGTTTTATGTCAACTTGACACAAGTTAGAGTCATTTGGGGAAAAGGGCTCTCAACTGAGAAAATTCCTTTAGAAGATTTGCCTATAGCGCATTTCTAAAAAATCAAATGATTGGCGTGGGAGGGTCCACCTCACTGTAGGTAGTGCCTGCCACTCTTGGCAGGAGGTCTTGAGTTGTATACCAAATGGAAAACAAGCCAATAAGCAGCCCTTCTTCCATGGCTTCTCCTTCAGCACTGCCCTACTTGAGTTCCCGTTCTGACTTCCCTCAGTAATGGACCACTACCTGGAAGTCTAAGATGAGTTCCTCTCTGAGTTGCTTTTGGTCATGGTGTTTCATCATAGCAGTGGGGACCCTTAGACGTGGTACAGTCAGAAGTTCTGATTTAGCTTACTGGTTAAGCATATGTCACAATGGGTGTCAGAGCACATGTTCGTTGGGGGCCTCGGGCTGGAGAGATTCAGCAGACAGGAAAGCATGTGGAAGGGAAGAGGTGAGCTAGGGATCCAGCTGAACTGCTAGCATTGCCTACAGTGTGTGAAGTTCTTGGTTTAGTCTTGTGATGGGTAGTTTTATGTTAACCTCACACAAGCTAGAGTCATCTGAGAGGAGGGAGTCTCAGACATTTGAGATAATGCCTCCATAAGACTGGCCGCAGACAAGCCTCCAGGGCATTTTCTTAATTAGTGATTGATCGGGGAGGGCACAGCCATTGTGGGTGGTGGTCACGTTGGACTGATAGTCCTGGCTGTGATAAGAAAATGAGCCATTGGACTGGAGAGCTGGCTCAGAAGTTAAGGGCACTGGCTGCTCTTCCAGAGGTCCTGAGTTCACTTCCCAGCAATCACATGGTGGCTTACAACCATCTGTAATGAGATGTAGTGCCCTCTTCTGGCCTGTAGGCACACATGCAGGCAGAACACTGTATATATACATAATAAATAAATAATAAAAATAAAATTTAAAAAAATAAAGTGAGCCATGAGGGCAAGCCAGTGGGGAGCACTCCTCCGTGGCCTCTGCATCAGCTCCTGTCTCCAGGTTTCTGCCCTGCTTGAGCTCCTTCCCTGATTATCAGCCTTCAATCATGGACTGTGATGAGGAGCTATAAGCTGAGAGAAATCCTTTCTTCCCTCGCTGGCTTCTGATCAGGGTGTCTTACCACAGCACTAGCAATCCTAAGACAAATCCCCGGGCCCAAGATCCCAAATGTGGTACCTACACGTGTAGTCTTCACTTGGGGAGGTGAAGCAGAAGGATAAAGAGTTTTGAGTCCAGCCAATGCTACAGCAAAGCCTGTCTAAAAACGAAAATCAGGAGGCTAAGAGAAATGGCTCAGTGGTCAAAGGCACTGACTGCTCTTCCAAAGGACCCAAGTTCAGTTCCCAGAACCCAGACTGCAGCTCACAGCCATCTGTAACTCCAGCCTCAGGAGATTTAACACTTGCACCAGGCATGCCCATGGTGCATCACAGACAGACATGCAGGCAAAACACCCATGTACATAATATAAATAATTTAAAATCTTATAAATCAATCACTTTTATTAAGCATGTTATTAAGACACTGAAAAACTGATCTCCTTATTTAAAAATAAAATAAAACTCAGGGAAATGTGAGGTTGTCTCAGAGAATTAACAAAGAAAACCCATACATCTCTGAAAAATATTTGTTTAGGGCCAGTCTTGATATCACATGCCTAAACCCTAACAACTGAGAGGTAGAGGCAGGAGAATCGGATCTTCCAAGTCATCTTTGTCTTCAGGTCAGCTTTGGCTCTGTGATACCATGTGTTAAAATCAACCTTGAAACAAACATTCACTACTGAAAGCTATTTCTGTTGAGTAGTGAGCCAAGCAGTCCTCCTACTGAAAGTGGTCTGCACTGTGCTCACCATAGCCTTGCTGTTCTGGACATTTGCAAACACTGTGAGGACATGCCAGCAACTGCAGAAGACCACCACAATGGAGGTTAAAGGCCTGTTCTGTGGTTCTCCTCCCCGGGGGGCTGTTGGTCTCCAACCCACCAAGGCAGGAGGAGTAGAAGGCAAGGTGCAGAGCCTGGAAGACCATGAGCACAACAGAGATCGAACACTCCGGGAACCACTTCAGGGACCTAGTTCAACTTTACTCAGGGAGAACAAAGCCCATATATATGTATGTATGTAGTATGTGTGTGTGTGTGTATATATATACATATACATACACACACATATATGTGTGTGTATGTATGGGGAGCGGGGGGGGGGGGGGCTTCCAGGATATGTGTACACAACTGGTTGGAACCAGGCACTTTAAGGATGCTTGTTTTGCATGTGGCAGCACGCTCCTATCATATGAACGGAAACACAGTGCCTAAGTAACCTATAGGCACAGGGAGGGGAGAGCTGGCAGGGAGCTGTGTCAGGGGCCAGATATCAAATGTGGTTAGGGGCATCTATGTCTAAAGACACTCTCCAGATGGAGTCAGGCAGAGAGTAGGAGGCCCTGCTGAGGAGAGGGAGTCCTGCACCTAACACGGAGCTCAGAGTGGCTATCCAGACTGGAGGACTGCCAACAGCAGGGTACTTCCAATATTACTCCAGTTGTGACCACTTGAGACAGGATGCACTGGCCTTGGAAAGCAGCTCTCCTAAGCAAGATAGGACTGGTGAAGTTTAGATGATTCTGCAGCCATTCTCACCTAGGCCAAAGGAGGAGAGCTTTGCTGCTCAAAGCTCTGGGCCGGTTCCAATACAATGACATATTTGTATGAAGATTCATGGCATGATTTGTACAATATTCTTGGGACACAACACATTCTCCTACAGCTTAAATAATAAAGCCAGGTGATGGAGGCAGCACCTTTTCTGTCTTCCAAGGGCACGCCTTTTATATAATAATCAACCCATCCTCAAACTACATGCCCCCAAACTGCTTCATTTAACTCTAACATTCAAACCAGTATTTTCCTCCCCCAAATTATCCACTGCTAAGCACCAAACAACTAGAAATGTATCCTACAATAGAAACCGACCTGATTGATTTCAATTTGCCAAGGCTTTGCAGCTTATCTGCCCCAGAAATGTCAATAAAGGTTCTGCCTCAGAACTCCCCAACATTCCACTTCTTTTGAGAGTCTAGATTAGCTTGAAATTTAATATAACCCAGGGTGAAGTCCATTTATAATTATCTTTCCTTATCTACCTGGGCACTGGGACCCATATCACCCCCATGTAGCTTTCCCCCTCGGTTTACTTTTGTCACCAATATGCAGCAATTTCCTTCTCCTTGAAATATTTTATCCCAGAAGGAAGCTGGTTAAAATTCAGAAGTTCTAAATGGAGGTTACAGCTCAGGAAGTAAGCAACTCATAAGTCTCAGGAAATCCCTGAAATTTAACAGAAGCACAAGCCCCACCCCTCCCTCAAGGTTACATAAGCAGTAATGACTGCTGCGGAGACTCCAATCACATGAGCTGTCAGAGAGAGGTGCTGCACCCTGTTGAGTTGCGTGCAAATCTTGTAGAGAGCTACAGGGTTCCAACTTTGATGAGTCAACCATGTAAGAGTGGGCTTTTGCTTTATTTTTCAAGACAGGATCTCTCTGTGTAGCCTTGGCTGCCCTGGACTCCCTTTGTAGATCAGGTTGACTTCAAACTCACATTGATCTGCCTACTTGTGCCTCCCAAGTGCTGAGATTACAAGGCATGCACCACTGGGCCTGGCTCAAGAATGGGCTTTTGATAATGCAGGGGTCTTTGCATTATCCCTGCTCCTGCAAGTACTAATCCCTCACCCATATTCTATAAGTAACCCCAATAACCTCACTGGTTCACCAAGTTAGACTTGGGTGGTATTATTACTTTGGTTGTCAGTTTGCTATTAGATGAATAGATGTTTGTATAGCATCTCCCCAGGAAAGGAAAAATGTCAAGTGACACCCACTTTATCCAATCTTGAAGCTTACTCTTTGTCCTGTCTGACATGTAGCAACCTCTTCTCTGGGTGGATTTTGTTTTGTTTTTGTTTTTCAAGACAGGGTTTCTCTGTGTAGCCGTGGCTGGATTTCTGACATACTCACTTCCTTGTGTTGCTCTCCCATGGATATAAATTCCATGGAGATAAATTACCATGCACATCTGCAGTGATCTGAAGGTGTCAAGGAAATGGGTTGGAAAAGACTAAGATGGGGAAAAAAGCTAGATGTTTTAACTCCCCTCAAGAGACATGACAGACTCTTAGAGACCAGGGGACTTCTCTCTGAAGGGACAGCCTAAGGGTGAAAGGCAGTGCAGGGAAATGACCACTGAGGTCCGAGGTCCTGACAGAGTGACCTCGGTCAGCACCAGCAGCACAGCCTCAGGCTCCTAAAGGCAAAGGGCCAGGATTGTGCTTAGAAAAGACATGAAGGGGGCTGGAGATATGACTCAGAGGTTAAGAGTGCTTGCTGCTCTTCCAGAAGGTTCCAAGCTTAGTTTCCAGTTCCCACAATAGAAGGCTCACAACTGCCTGTAACTCCCACTCCAGAGGACCTAGTGGCCTCTGCAAGCATCCACACATACATGGCAAGAACACAGATACACACACACACACACACACACACACACACTTTTTTAAAAAGGCAGAGGAGGGCTGGGGGTATAGCCCATTAGTTTGCCTGATGCCCTGGGTTTGATTCCCCAGCACCAGATGCAAATGTGGCCACTCATGCCTGCAATCCCGGCTCTTGGGGAGGTGGAGGCAGGAGGAACAGGCCATCCTGTGCTACCCTGCAAGGTTGAGGCCAGCCAGGGCCACCTGGGCCTCAGTCTCAGAAAAGCTTAAAGAAAAATCAAGAAAACAAAGGGGATTGCAGAGGAGGGCTCAGTGGGTAGTATCAATCGGCAATAAAGCGCTGTTTAGCCAATCAGCTGGCCAGAAGGACAGGAAGAGGGAGGCAGGACTTCCTGGAGGGGGAGGAGAAAATTGGACAGTTGGAGGGAGAGAAGGTTTTTTTGATGGTTGAAGGAGGACGGAGGGGGACTTGACGAGGACTGGCCCAGGGGTCATAGTGGCAAGTGCTTGAAATATATGTATGTTATAAGGTTTAGAGTAGTTTGATTAGTTTACGAGTAGATTAGAATCAGTTCCGACTCTGCCCAGCGAAGTGCTGGCCGCTTTAAAGTACGTTTCAGTCTCCCTGTGTCAGTTATTTGCCTTGTAGGCTGAACGGGTACAAAATACTGTAACACTTTTTTCTTCTAAATCGCCTACGGTCAGGTACCAGGCAACTAGACACCAGCGATATGCCTTCAAAACATTCAGCTAGTCCAACCTGCCAATGCCTTCTCCGTCCTGCACCGGCTTGCCTTCCCTTCCGACATGCCAGTACAAGCCCTCCCTCAGGCACGCCCCTCATTGCATTCTTTCCTTTTAAAAGAGTCTAGATTTGCTCAGGCACTTACTCTATTCTCCGGGCTGAACTGGACGCATGACTCCCCTCACTCGGGCTCCTAAGTGTGGGGATTACAGGCCCTCACTGCTACAAGCAACTTTCTCGCCTTTCTTATTCTTATTCCTATACTTTCACTGCCGACTGATGCAAACCTATGTGTTCCCCTGGCCCTGCCTGACCAACAGCAGCCCCTCTCTGGTTCTGTGACCACATATGACCATCTTCTTTCCGAGAAGCAGTCTGGTCCCCGGTTGGGCCTGTAAGGTCTTTACCATCCCATCACGGACATCTACACTCTACTGCAGGGATCAGGGGAAGGGAGGGGAGATGAGAGGACAGAAGATAACCCATGTGTCTAACTCACCTTGCTGAAAACGTAATGAGCAGAGAAAAGTAAACACTCTGAAGAAATCTCCTGAGTAGGGGAGATCCTAAGTGAAGATTGGCTTCAATTGGCTAACGCTAATGAAGAGATGTGACCACCAGGGTTGCAGGTCCTTTTATCCAAATGACCTAGTTCAGTGTGGCCAACCTAGGGGCAAAGATGAGGGAGTTGTCATTAAGGAAGGTTATTAATGACAGATGACATGTAACTGGTATGACACAAGCCATCTCCTGATAGGCTTAAGACATTTTCAATTAGGTACTTCCCTGCCTGAGGGGTGGGTATTAGGATTTCTGACTTACTCATTACAGGTCAAGCACATTGCTCACAGCGAGGGCAGGAGCAGGTGCTCATCAGAGGTCAGTGGCTGGTGGGGGTTTTCTAAGTAGACTGGACAGGATTGAGGAAGGCAGGCATAAAATGGAAGAAGTGGGTTAGGGATGTGGTTGAGTTGGTAGAGTGGCCTCCTCGATTGTGCAAATCCCTGGATTCAATCCCTAACACCTCATAAATTAGGAAGAGTAGTGTGGTCTGCGCTGGGGAGACACAGGCAGGAGGCGCAGAAGTTCATGTTTATCCTCAGCCCATAGAGAGCTGATGTCTGATTACTGGAGATTCTGGAAAAGAACTATATGGGGCCAGGGTAGCTGGAGAGATGGCTCAGAGGTTAGGAGCGCTGGATGCTCTTCCAGAGGTCCTGAGTTCAATTCCCAGCAACCACATGGTGGCTCACAACCCTCTGTACTGAGATCTGGTGCCCTTTTCTGGTGTGCAAGCACACACGCAGGCAGAACACAGTATGCATAACAATAAATAAATACATCTTTTTTTTTTAACTGTAAATGAAGATGCTCAGGGAACATCTTGTCTCTGTGGTTGAAAACTCACAGGTGTCTGAAAAATACTTCTCTAGAGTCACTCGTGGTATCAAACACCTATAATTCCAGCATTTAGGAGTCAGCATGAGAACAGGTTCATATCTTCCTCAGTAACAGGCCTGCCTAGGTGACACGAGCCCCTGGAACAGGATGAACCACTCCAAAAGAAAAACAAAAACAAAACCAGAAAAAAAAGAAACCTTATTAGTGGTTTTGTGTAGAAGCTGCCCTCACCATGGCAACCATGGTGTTTCAGGCAGTTTACAATTGCTAAGCAGACACTCCAGGATCTGTGGAAAACCACCATGACCGAGCTGAAGGTACAGCCATTGGTCAGGGAAAGCAGCAGCAGCCAAGGCCAAGCAGATACCCTGGAGCCATTTTTACCCAGATGGAAGGAGGAGCAGCTCATCCATACAGCCCAGGGGGAGACTTGTGATTGACAATCACAATACTTCATTCACATGAGGAACTTTTGTAATGACCAGTGCAAAGCCCTTGGGCCCAACCACTACCTATTCCGTAAGCCCATCTCACTTTAAGCACTGTTTGTTTGTTTGTTTGTTTGTTGAGACGGGGTGCCGTATAGCACAAGCTGGCCCCAAGCTGGCTATGTAGCCAAGAATCACCATAAACTCCTTAGCCCCGGGAGCCTTGGCTACAGGTATGGGCCAGGACACCAGGCTTGGCTCACTTTTTTGAGTCCCCGCACTGGTCCTTGGGTGTTCCAAAATCGGGCTTCTTCCAAATCACTTTTTGTTTGCCTGGTTTTCATTTTTATAAGTAGAGCTGGCTGAGCTTGTAAGTTAAAGAGTAGACAGCACAGTCGAGGCCTGGAGCAACAAGGCCTTAGTTTTCGACATTTTAGGACAAGCCTTTGGCACCTGACCGCCCCTTTCAGCCAACACTGAAAGAGCCATTTCTCCTCTGTTCATAATTTCTTTTATTTATTTCTCTTCCCCTTACTGACTCTTCCTCTTCTCCCCTTTCTCTTTCTTATTTTTTTTTTCTTTTTGAGAGAAAGATGTGTCATAGGACCCACCCAGGCTGGCACCAAACTATGTAGCCTATGGTTCGATGGCTTTGAATTAATTCATTCTCTTCCCTGTAAGCTGGGCATGGGCCACCACATTGGGCTCCTTTCTTACGATTTGAGTGGGACAAAAAGGACCACTGATAGGTAATTATTAATAAATATATAGTATACAGATGGTTATGAAGTGTTACAGACTCAAAACTAGGACAGCACACGGCAGATAACACTTACTTCTAGGCAGGGCAGAAAGCCAAGCAGGGTGTCATGCTCAAAAAAAGGAGGGTACCGGTAGGTTTTCTTTAGGAGGCTTGCTTGAACGGAGGCAGGAACTGAGGCCTGAGTCCATGGCTGCTGTTGACCACCCTCCCCTAAGCCCCCCAACCCACAGCCTCCCCTCGCCCCGCCAGCCCGACCAAATAAAACCCTACTAGAAAAATGCCCCCAAATCTGGTCCTACACCACTCTAGTCCAACCTCCCCTCACCCCCCAGTGTGGAGCCTGCTGCAAAACTGCCACGTGGAGAAGCGCACTTGGCTGTGATGGAATTCCCGCTGGGCAAGAGGCTACTTCCGGTTGTGGCGCCATCTGTGGTACAGGTGCCGAGTGGGGCCTCAGTGTCGCGGACACTTCGCTAGATCCAGGAACTCAAGGAGAACAGTGATGCTTCAGGGCCTGACCTCGTTTCCCAGGTTCCCTAGGTGGCTAAATAGTTTGCTGATGGAGGGAAACCTATTGGAGACTGTGTGGCCATATTCCCACCACACACACACACACACACACACACACACACACACACACACACACACACACACACGCGTGCGCGCGTACGCGCGCGCGCGCGCACACACGTGCAGGCATGCACAGGGACACGCATACTCGCACGCGCTCCCCACCCCCAGCCCCGATTAGTCTTTGAATAGAAAAATCCATATCTGACAGAAGACTTCTCAGCAGTTACAACCAAATTGCTTAGAAAGCCAAGATAAAGGATTAGAGCTCAGCCAAGAAAAGCCGAGCATTCAGTAACAGCGAGAAAAAAACCTGAGGTAGATATGTCAATTTACTTGATGTACCATCCCGTAATTTAGAAAATATATCGCAATCGTCTTTATAAATTAAAGAGATGTGATGTATAGTAAATAACACAACATTAGGAAATTACTAAACAGGCATCACCTGAGCACAGTACTTGAATAATTGCCCAAATAAAATTCATCTGTAAAGGTTGAAGATTTGAGGATCGTGGGACTATGAACAGGAAAGTACAGCTCTGCCTGGGAGTCCGGTAGAGAACTTTAGAAGTGTAATATTGCGCTGGTGAGATGGTCCAAAGGGGTAAAGGTGCTTGCCACCAAGACTGATGACCCGAGTTGGATGCCCAGAACTCATGTAGTGGAAGGACAGAGTACTGTCTCCAGCAAGGTGTCCTGACTTCCATGTGCACCTCCCCACATAGACACTAAATGGATAAAGATAAGTAAATAAATGCAAATGAGCATTTTTTCAAAGGGTAACATTTCTTTATCCTTTTTCCAGGCCATCTTGTGTCATAGGACATGAAGGCCTAAAACTCGCTGTGATCTTCTCTTCTGAGTGTGGTCTAGAATTGATTTAATTTGCTTAATATGATCATTTCAAGTTGTATTATGAGCCTCCCCCTGCCCCCTTTTATTTTCCCTGAGACTCTCTCATGTAGAGCAGTCTGGTCTTGAACTTGGTATATGTCAGAGGATGAAGTTGAGCTTTTGATTCTTTTGCCTCTCTTTCCTGAGTTCTGAGATCACAGGCATGTGCCGATACACCGGGTGTAAGTGTTCATGAGGTGCCGAGAATTGAACCCAGGACTTCTTTTTTGTTTGCTTTTTGTTTTGTTTTTGTTTTTCAAGACAGGGTTTCTCTGTGTAGCCTTGGTTATCCTGGACTCACTTTGTAGACCAGGCTGGCCTCGAACTCACAGCAATCCACTCCCAAGTGCTGGGGTTACAGGCATGCGCCACCACACCGGCCTGAACCCAGGACTTCTTACAAGGTATGAAAGGACTCTATTAACTGAGTTACATCCCCAAGTCCCTCAGTGAAGTTTTAATTAGCAGCCTTCTGATAGCCAATGATGTTGACTGTTTTTTTTTTTTTTTCCTGTTTACTGGTCATTTGTACTTTATATTTTGAGTGCTAGATGTTTGATTTCATGCAATCCTATTTGTCAATTGTTGGCATAATGAGTGAAAAAACCTTTTTCAGAAAGTCCTTGCCTGTGCCTACATTCTGAAGTCTCCCTCTGCCCAACACAAACTTTCTCCTATAATAGCTTCAGGGTTTGAATCATACATTGATTTTTCTTTCTTTTTTTTAAAATCTATTTTGAGTTGATTTTCAGACAGAGTGAGAGATGGGGATCTACTTCCATTTTCATATTTCTACCAGTTGTCCCAACACCATTTGCTAAAAGAGGTAGAGCTAGGAGGGTCAAGACTTCAAGGCTGTCTTTGGTTACCTAGAAAATTTGCAGGTAACTTGGACTACATGAGACCCTGTCTAAAACAATAATAATTAATTATAAAATAAATAAATAAAATTAAGACAAGATAAAGCAATAAAACCCAACCACATAATACTAATGCTTCAAAATAAGAGCAAAGGATATGGAGAATTTTGGAAAAAAAAATACCAATATTTCCATATCCCAACTTAACCACTGATGTTGAATGTTACTTGTGGTTTTACTACAAATTATGTAGCGAATAACATACTACCACAGGCCAAGCACGATATAAAGAAGAGAGGTTTATTTTAGCTCACAGTTAAAGTTTAAATTAGAGGAATTACATTGGGGACTTTGTGCTGGCAGAGTCCCAAGGCTGCACAGGCCACCATAATGGCGAGAGACAGGAACGTGAGACAGCTGCCCTGTCTCCTGAAATAACCAATCAATCCAAAAACCCATTAGTCCGTTAATTGCATAAGTGGCTTATCCCATTCATGAGGGCAAATAATTAATCTCCTCTTAAAGGTCTCAACAAGTCTCATCTCTTAATCTTGTAACGAGGAGTAAGTTTTGACATGAATTTCATAAGGGGACAAACCATACATAAACTATAATAGCAGTCACTTTTATTATAGCAGTGGTGATCACAGATAGAGCTGGATTCTACCTGCAAGCCTTTGGGGAATCACTCCCTTACACCTGCTCAAGAGATAATTACTCTGCTAATTACTGGGATGTAGCCCAGTGAGCAAAATGCTCGCCTGGCATGCGTGAAACCCTGGGTTCAATCTTTGGCACTGTATAAAGTTGGGCTTCTTGGTAGAGTCCTATAATTTTAGCACTTGGTAGGTGGAGGCACGAGCATCAGAAGTTCAAAGGTCAGTTTTTAGCTACAAACTGAACTTTAGGGCACCCTGTCATACACTGGATCATAGACTCTGTCTCAGTAGGAAAAAAAATGACAACCACTCTTACTGTGTGTGTATATGTGTGTTCAGGTGTGCATGTGTGTATATGAAACAGAGGGCACCACTGAGTGTTGTTTCTCAGGCACTATCCACCTTGGGTTTTTGTTGTTGTTGTTGTTTTGTTTTAATTACACTTTGCTTATTTGGTGTGCACATGTGCATGTCAGGGTGCACGTGTGGCGTTCAGAGGACTACTTGCTGGAGTCAGCTATTTCCCTCCACCTTGTGGGCCCCAGAGATTGAACTCAGGATATCAGGCTTAGCTGCTGGCGTCATTACCTGCTGAACCAGCCCCACTTTGTCTTATAAAACACTGTTGCTGGCCTGAAACTCACCAAGTAGGTTATTCTCCTGTGAGTAGGAGTCCACTTCACTATATTGTTGAGGTTACAAATGTGTTCTACCATGCCCAGCTTTTAAAAAATAGGTTCTGGCCAGGCGTGGTGGTGCACGCCTGTAATCCCAGCACTTGGGAGGCAGAGGCAGGTGGATCTCTGTGAGTTCGAGGCCAGCCTGGTCTACAACGTGAGTCTAGTACAGCTAAGGCTACACAGAGAAACCCTGTCTCAAAAAAACCAATAAACAAAAAACAAACAAACAAACAAATAATGGGTTCTGTGACCTTCAAATTCAGATTCTTGGGTATTGAACTCAAGTCTTTGTGCATGTCAGGCAAGAACTTTTCTCATTGAGCCATCTACCTAGCCTTTTAAAGTCAGGAGCCAGCTGAGTGTGTTGGTACTCCCCTGGAATCCCAGCACTCAGGAGGCTGAGGTATTCGGTTTGAAAGCTCAAGATCAGTCTGGGTTACATACTGAACTTTGGGCTAATGTGGAATGTATAGAAATCATTTCTTGATGGTGGTGGTAGTGGTGATGATGATGATGAAGATGGTTGTGATGATAATGATGGTGGTGGTAGTGGTGGTGGGGTGAAGATGATGATGGTGATGAAGATGATGCCAATGCCAAGTGGGTTCAGAGCTCAGTGGTAGAGTTCATGGAGCTCTGGGCTTGGTCATTAGCATTGTGAAAAATAAAGTAAGAAGTTGGGCATGGCAGTGGTGCATTCTTGTAATCCTAGCACTTGGGAGGTGAAGGCAGGAAGATCAGGAGTTCAAGGCCAGCCTGGGCTACATTGGGAATTCAAGACCTGCAACAGTTATATGAGACTTTGTCCCAAAAAAAACCAAAACAACAATAATAAGAGTAATAGTAATGTCAGAATCACTTCCATGTGTATTTAACATTTTAATATGGCTACATGTGCATAAATAAGACACATTTTTGGCATATGTAAAATTTTGCATGTGTGACACCATGCTGTTTTTTCTAAAACTAAATTTGGAGTCAAACTGCCTGGATTCAGTCTGTTAAGGCTCTGTCTCTGCAGGGTGATGAAAATGCCTAAAATTATCCATGATAGTTCCACATTTCTCAAAAAATACCAAATTCACTTTACAAGAGTGAATCATATAATAAACCAATTATATCTTAACAAAACTATTGTAAAATAGATACAGGAGTTTGGATCCCCAGCATACACATAAATGCTGGGTATGTATGGTGTCTCACCTGTAATTTCAGCCCCAAAGGCAGAGATGGGATTCGCAGAGCATGCTGGCTAGCTGTGTCAGTGAGCTCTCGGCCTGAGGGCCCCTGCTTCTGTGAATGAGAGGAAGGAAACCAAGGATGATTCCTGCATCAACTTCAGGGTATCATAAGTGTACAGTGCACCCTCCTCCTCGAATAGGCCTAAATGCACAGCATGCCCATACACACACACACACACACACACACACACACACACAAACACACACACACACACACACACCCTGGAGAAGAAAAAATACAAATACCAATGAAAAGTGAGATGTGGAAAAAAAAACAAACAAAAAGAATCCTGGGTTCACAATGTGTAAGCCATGTGTCCTTGGGCTAAGTATTTATTTATTTATTTATTTATTTATTTATTTATTTATTTTTGGGCTAAGTATTTAAAAGGCTTCCTTTGAATATGTTCTTGTCTTTGAAATAAGAAAATCACAGTATCTTTGTAAAATGTTTGTCATGTGGACTCAATGAGTAAAAACACTTTAACTAGGTGAGGGGTAGGGCTGACAGAACTGTGTTCAGCAAATGTAAGCAGTATACATAGTCACGTTGTGACTTAGGGTTTTCACTGTGATGAATGTCCCCAGTGATCTGACTACATACCTCTAATTGCTCAGTAATCTTCATGTACATTCATGATCTTTGTCCCATTTTTTACTGGTGGACAATGACTAGGCTTCTTTTTCTACCGTGATAAAATATTCTGACAAAAGCAACCTAAGGGCTAAAATGTTTTGATTTTGTTGTTGTTGTTGTTGTTGTTGTTTTGTTTTGTTTTGTTGGTGGTGGTTTTTTTCTGGCTCCGTGTTTAGAGGTACAGTTTTCCTGGCAGTGAAGTCACCACAGCAGGAGTTTGAGATAGCTTGGTCACTTGAATCCATGGTCAAGAAGCAGAGAACAGGTCCAACGAGATGGCTCAGTGTATAAGAGAGGCTTGTAGCGAAGCCTGACAGCCTGAGTTCAAGGCCCAGGATTCACATGATAAAGGCAAGAACCAACTCAGAGAGAACTGACCCTTACAAAATGTCATCTTTCGTGGTCTGTGGAGAGTATGCTCACATGCACAGAGGCATGTGCACACATACATGAAATAATAAAATGTTTTTTTTTTAATTAAAAAGGAGCAGAAGGAGTCAGGTGGGGGTGGCGCACGGCCTTTAATCCCAGCACTCAGGGGGCAGAGGTAGGTGGATCTCTGTGAGTTCAAGGCCAGCCTAGTCTACAAAGAGAGTCCAGGACAGCCAGGGCTACACAGAGAAACCCTATCTTGGAAAAGAAGAAGGAGGAGAAGGAGGAGAAGAGGGGACTGGGGATACAGTTCAGCAGCCTCCTGCTTACCTACCATGCATGAGCCCCCAGATTCTCAGGCCCCAGGCACGGAGGAAAATAGAAGAACATGTTGAAACAGGGACCAATGGATTCCTGTACTGAGGTCCCTTCCTTCCTTTTATACAGTCCAGCAACCCAGCCCAGGGAACATGGTGCCACTCACGGAGTCATGACACGATGAATCTGTATACTCCCTCAGGACAGTCTCAGAGGCTCACCTTAATCCGGAGCATCCCTTGCAGGTATCTACAGAAACTTCTCTCTCAGATGAGTCTACCTCCCACCATGTTGACACCACTAACCATCACAGGCATTGGGGCCATTAGAAGTTGTTATTATAATGCCATCCATGTTACTAAATGCCACCAAGTGCGTACTCTTGAGCACCTGTACTTATGGGCTATGTTTTGAGACAAACTCCTTTGTAGCTGGCTGTGACCCGCCTCCGCCTCTGATTGATGTGTTGGCAATCCAAGCATGTGCCACTATGGCCATGGGGACGTAGTGATGTGTCTGATTCACCTAAGTGACTCTGGAGACAGCTGACATGTGTCCTACAAAATTTATACATCTGGAGACAAAGATTCAATAAAGGATACTGATATGGAGGAATCAGTAAAATAGAAAAAAAATTAATCCCAGGGGAGTGTGTTGTCATAGAAACAAAGAGAGAAACATGCCTTATCAATTTTGCTGTGGCCTCATGAAGGTTCGGTTACATTGATGTGTTGTGACTACTTTTCTGTTTGTATTTAGTTCATGGCTTTTTGTATGGAAAAAAAAAATCACACTCTGGGGACAAGTGAGATCACTCAGCCCACAGCAGTGTTTACGGAGCAAACCTGGCAAAAACCGAGTTTGATTCCAAGAACCCTCATGGGGGAACAAGAGAACTGACTAAACAGATTCATTCTCTGACCTCCTCATGTGTACTGTGGCACACCGCACCCCCACATATCCATCCTGCTGGAGAGATGGCTCAGTGGTTAAGAAACACTGGCTGCTCTTGCAGAGGGCTTGGGTTTAGTTATCAGCATCCACGTGGCAGATACCTGCACACAGGCAAAAGTGAAGCCCTTAGAAGCTGTGCTGTAAGTTGCACGCTGTCTCCTACAAAGTCGGCTTCTGTTCGTAAGATCACTTCAAACAGTCGACTTTTTACTGGTGCCCTCATTAGTGCTGGACATTTCTACTGATGGTGAAAAACTGGCACAGGCCGGATGTCGTACATCAACATTTTTGTTTCGAATTTGAAAGGAAGGGGGCAACATTTTTTCAGTCCTGGGGATGGAGCCCAGGGCTTTGTACATGCTGGGCAAGGGCTGTACTACTGAGCTCTGAGGTCTATACCTCAGGGTCATTCCAGTGTCTCCTGTGTGTGTGTGTGTGTGTGTGTGTGTGTGTGTGTGTGTGTGTGTGTATGCATGCGTGTGTGCTCATTCATTCATGGAGGTGCTTATAGAGGCTAGAAACTGATGTTGGAATGTCTTCCTCAATCCAACTCCATTTTATTTTTTGAGACAGGGTCTCTCACTGAACCTGGAGCTCGCCTTTTCAGCTAGACTGGCAGGCCAGCTACTCTCCAGCATCCCCCTGTCTCCTCCTCATGCCCACAGCATTAGAACTGGAGCCACAGTTATAGCTGGCTTCATCTGTAAACCTGGCCCAACCTTAGAGTCACCTGGGAAGAGGGTCCTCAACTGAGAAATTGCTCAGATCAGATCACACATGTGGTGGCCATGTCTGTGAGGCATTTTCCTAATTCCTAATCGCTGTATGGGCCTCCGCTGTATAAGCATGGTAGCTGAGGCTGGCCCTGGTGGCACGTGCCTTTACCAGCACGCTGGAAGAAGAGGCAGGTTCATCTCTCCGAACTCAAGGCAACCTTGGTCTACAAAGTGAGTTCCAGGCCAGCCCAGGCTACAGAGGGAGACAAAAGTAACTATAAATAATAATAAAAGAATGGTCCTGAGGGCTGGAGAGATGGCTCAGAGGTTAAGAGCACTGGCTGCTATTCCAAAGGCCCTGAGTTCAATTCCCAGCAACCACATGGTGGTTCTGAACCATCTGCAATGGAATCTGGTGCCCTCTTCTGGCATGCAGATGTACATGCAGACAGAACACTATACATAATAAATGAATCCTTAAAAAAAAAAAAAAGGAAAGCCTCCACTCAGCAGAGGATTGGAACAGCTGCTGGGACTCCCTGTCGGACTCCGGGTGAGAGTGGTATGGAAGAGTGGGGGGCGATAGAAGGGTCCAAGAGCCCCACAAGAAGACATCAAGGCTGGTGGATCTGGACCCAGGGGGTGCTGCACAAACTGCTGTACCAACCAAGGACAATGCATGCAGTAAACCTAGACCCCCTGTTCAGATCTAGCCAATGAACAGACCGCTCATTCTCCAAGGTTATGGGGAGAGCCGGCACTGCCTCTGACATGAACTCTGGTGCCTCCAATCTGATCACTTCCCCTTGGTGGGGAGGCCTGGCGGCACTCAGAGGAAGAGAAAGCAGGCTACCTACCCTGACGAGACTGGTAGGCTGTGGAGGTCATATGATGGGAGAGGAGGTCCCCTTCTGTCAGAGGTCTAGGGGAGGGGAACAGGAAGATACAAGTGAGATGTAATCTGAATAAATTGTTTTTTTTTTTAATTAAAAAAAAAAGAAAAAGAAAAAAAATGGTACCTGAGTAAGTCAGAGGCAGTGTGCTGGTTAATGTCATCTTGACACAAGCTAAAGTCATCTGAGGGGAGGGAAACTCAATTAAGAAAACGCCTTTATGGGCTGGAGGGATGGCTCAGTGGTTAAGAGCACTGCCTGCTCTTCCAAAGGTCCCAGGTTCAATTCCCAGCACCCACATGGCAGCTCACAACTGTCTGTAACTCCAAGATCTGACACCCTCACACCAATGCACATAAATTAAAATTAAATAAAAATAAAAATAAAAATAAAAGAAAGAAAACGCCTTTAGAAAGTTGGGCTGTAGGCACCCTTGTAGGATATTTTAATTAGTGGCTGACAAGGAGAGTCCAGGCCACTGCGGGTGGAGCCATCTCAGGGCTGTGGTCTGTAAGGTTCTGTAAGAAAGCCTGCTATGAGGCTCAAGCTGGTAAGCAGCTCCTGCCTCCAGGTCCATGCCGGGTTTGAGTGCCTGTCCTTTGATGAAGAGCAGTGATACGGAAGTGAAAGCCAAATAAACCCTTCCTTCCCAACTCCTGCTTTTTGTGGATGGGGTGCTTCATCACAGCGATAGTGACCCTGACTAAGACAGGGAGCAAGCCAGTAAGCAGCTTTCCTTTATGGTTTCTGTTCAGGCTCCTGCCTTGTTGGTCTTCCCTGCATGACGGAGCGCAACCTGTAAGAAGATAAACCCCAGCCGGGCATGGTGGAGCACGCCTTTAATCTCAGCACTTGAGAGGCCAGCCAGATCTACAAAGCAAGTCCAGGCCAGCCGAGACTACAAGAGAAACCTGTTCGAGGCTAGCCTGGTCTCCATGGTGAATTCCAGGATAGCCAAGGCTAACATAGAGAAAACTTGTCTCGAAAAACCAAAAAATAAAAAATAAAAATCCCTCCCCCCCCCAAAAAAAAAAAAAAAAAAAAAAACAAAAACAAAAAGAAAGAAGGAAAAAGAAAAGAAACCCTTTCCTTTGCACATTGCATTATGTTTATCACAGGACAGAAAAATAACCAGCACAGCCACCATGCCTTGATTTTACATGGGGGCTGGGGATGTGAACTCAGGTCTTCAGGTTTGCACAGCAAGCACTTTGACCCACTGAGCCATCTCACCAGACTCTGTACCCATGTTTTGAATGCCTACAGACTGTATCGTTGTATGGATGGTCTTAGTTTAGTCAGCCAAATACGTTGTCTTTTGGGCTTTTAAATACAAAAGCCACCGAGACCGTCTCACTCTCACATCTTGAACTTCCGATCTTACCGCTTCCCCTCTCAGGTCCTGAAAGCGCCATGCTAACTTAGTCTTTTATTTGGAAACATTCCTGAGAGGGGGATTGTTGAGTTATAAGTAGTGGCTTAAAAAAAAAAAAAAGCTGTGGATACCTTCAATTATATCGCTCTCCAGGAGGCTGCTCTCTCCTCCCACACATGTGAGAAACTGTATAAAACAGTATGAGTCTATAAGGAACACATTAAAGTAAAAAAAGATAACTATACCAATTTTGCACATCACACTAAATTTGAGGTCCCAATCTACCTTGAGAGCTTCTAAGGATTGTTGTTGTTGTTTGGAGACAGGGTTTCTCTGTGTAGCCCTGGCTGTCTTGGACTCACTTTGTAGACCAGGCTGGCCTCAGATTCACAGTGATCTGCCTGTTTCTGCCTCCCAAGTGCTGGGATTAAAGGCCTGTGCCACCATAGGCTCCACCTTATTTTTTTTTTTTGAGACAGATTTCTTCTCCTTGAACCTGGAGCTCTCTGATTAGGCTAGACCGGCTGGCTCCCAGGAACACACTTGCCTCTGCCCCTGAAAACGTCCGTTCTAGCATGCACAGCTGTGCCCAGCAGCTTCTGTGTAGTGCTAAGATTCTGAACTCAGGCCCTTACATTTAAGCATCAAGCAAATTTATCTCCTGATCCCCAGGGTGGATTTTTTTGTATTTGAACTTCAAGTTATGAGTCATCTAGGGTGGTTGGGGTCGGGGTGGGGGGTCACAAGGGAAAAAAAAACAACCTCTGGTTTTAACACAATTATAACGTTAGTCTCAAAAGCCAAAGGATTTCCCTTTAGGTCAGATTTTCTCTGGAATCTGGCTGGCATTTCCCATTTTGCTATGGTCTCAGATGGATCAAAGCAAGCTCAGCTCTAGTTGAGTCAGGACTTGTAGATGGGTTTATTTTTCTTTTGAAACAGAGCATCATTTAGTTAGCCTGGCCTCAAACTCACTATACGCTAGACACAAAACTCCTGATCCTCAATAAAACAACAACAACAAAAACCTCCTGATTCTCTTGCCTCCACCTCCCAAGTGCTCAATTATAGGAATTAAAAATAGAAACCACTACAACGGGTGATTTTTTTCTTTTTAGATGAAGTTATTGTATATAGGAAAGATTATTGATTGATTAAATAAGTGGAATGAGCTAATTGGAGACGACGCTATTATATATAAATTCAGGTTTATTGGAAGTGGCACGGGAGGGGGCTAGGGGAAGGGAAGGGAAGGAGAGAGGGTAGGGAGGTGGGGGTTCCAGGGGCGCCCTGGAACCATAATACCTGGTTTATATAGTGACCCTCTGGGAGAGGGGGAAGCCCCGCCCCTAGAGGGCGGGCCATATACTGCACCCTGCAGCAGGACCTAACAATTATCGCTTCTAAAATTAGATTCTTTAGGTAGCCAATTTTTCAGATTTAGCCTGCTAAGTTAGAGGCTGGAGAGATGGTTCAGCACTTAAGAACACTTGCTGCTCTTGCAGAGGACCTCGGTTCAGTTCCCAGCACTCCATGGCAGATGTCATCCTTCTGTAACTCCAGTCCCAGGGGACGCAGGCACCGGGCACACACATGAAAGCAGATGGTCACCAAAATCGGTAAAATACTGCTTCAACTTCCCCATCACTTTCCCGACTCCCCTCCCCCGCGTCCCTGCCCTTTGTATCTTCCCCTCGGTTTATTTTCTGTGTCCATTTACCCTGCTCTTTCCTCAGTATCACTTTGTACCCTCTCTTCTAGTTTGCTAGGTTTTACCCACACTTACTCCCGCTTTATATCCATTACAGGCTAGGATCTGCCCCTGAGCGAGAAATACGCGGTCTTTGTCTTTTCGAGTTTGGGCCACCTAACTTATTATACTTTCCAGAGCCAAGCTTGCAGGCGTGAGATTTGAGCGTTTACGATGTCTACGGGAATAATTCGGGAGGGACAAAGGAGGGTCATCCAGTGAGTCCACATGGGTCAGGGAGAAGGGGCTCTCCCAGCACAGCCCTCGCGCCGCGCCTCGCCTAGCCTGCTCTACCTTGCTTGTCACGCCCACTCGGGGGGGGGGCGCCTGCACTTAGATCAGCCAATCGTTTCCTTTCTGGATAAAAGGGCGCGGGACTGGGAGGGCCCGCCCCACCCCGCCCCACCCCGCCCCGCCCCGCCCCTGACAGACGCTCTTCCTGGACTCTCTGGGGCGGGACTTCCGTCTGCTCTGGGTTACTTCCGGCTCAGGGAAGAAGATTGAGGCCGACAGTCTCAAGGGACACGCAGAGCGTGGCTGTTGTCAGCGCTCCCGGCGGCGATGCTGGGGGGTGGCTCGGGAGATGGGGAGCGCGACACGGAGGACGACGCGGCGGGGGCGGTGGCCGCGCCCCCTGCCATCGACTTCCCCGCAGAAGTCTCGGACCCCAAGTATGATGGTGAGATAGGGATGGCTCGCGCGCGCATTCCCAAGGTTCGCTGTTCACCTGGGCTCCTGCTGGCCAGTGGTCCTCGAGAGCCACGTAAGGCCCCAGGCCGCCTCGGGGCCTCGATCTCGGGTGCAGAGGTGTAGGGCGCCGGGAGGTGGGCGGGCCTTCAAGGGTTAGGTAAATATTTACTTCAAGTGCGTCTGCGTTCTGCCGGTTTGTGGGCATTTATATTGCTTGGCCTGTTCCGTACCACTTCCTGAGGCCGCTTTTCACCTCCACGCCCCACCTTGATTTTCTTCAGACGCTGAGAGTAATTAATCTTTGTTCGGCTAGACTGCGACCTGCTTCGCGGATAGGATAACTAATGATTTCTCCTAGCGAGGCAGTGTGGGAACGCGCAAATTTTCTCGAGGCTTTTTGATACACGTAAATCAAATTATGTAACATAAGGTGAGTCGTCTTCAAAACATTGGTTCTGTGTAGGTCGGCGGCCTAGTATTTTACTGAAAAGTACAGTTGGTTGTTACCCGTTGCTTGGGCAGTTTTTAAAAAACGAGATTGTGCCCTCCATAGCGAATACATTGATTGAGTCGTGGTGCACACTTGTAATCCAAGCACTTGGAAAGTGGAGGCAGGAGGATCAGGAGTTGAAGGCCGGCCTGATAATCATGTTGAGTTCCAGGCCAGTTTACAGTACATAAGACGGTATCTCAAAATAACAAAGAAAAGTAATTACGGTGGAGAAGAGGCTGTAGCTCAGTGAGAGATACGTGTCTTAGGTTGATTGAGATTCTTGGATGCATCTTCCAGCACCCAAAAGAAAAACCTACATTCAAGGAGATTTTTAGCTGTATACTATTCCACAGAACGAATGCAAAGTTTACATATTCCATTGAAGCTGGAAATAAGTATTTTGTAGTGGAGTTGGGGATATAAACCAAATTCAGTCTTCCTCATTTTCACTCTTAAATACTGCCTGTAGAAATTGACCATAATGAGAAATAAAAACAGCTCACTGTGGTAACTCAGTAGGCTTTACAGAGGACAGTTGTAGGATGACTTTTTAAACGGATATGCAAATTTCCCCACACATCAAGTGGTATGTTATTGTAGCTCAAGGGCAAAGAATGTATGTGTCATAGGAAAGGTCCCAGCTGTAAACATGCAAGCCTGTCGTTTCTGTGCCGTGGTGATAAGAGTTTCTGCAAACCAAAGATTATTCTGGAAGGGAGTGATCTCGGACAAGCTTTAAAATTCTTTTCCTCCTCCTGTTAATAATACTGTTCTGCTTACATATTGATGAGTCTCTAAAGAGACTTAGAATACCCAAAGTTAGTTAATTAAAAAAAAAATATATATATATATATATATATATATAAAGGTCTGTGGAACTTTTGATAGGTGTAAGGCCAATAGGTAAATGACATTTTACAGGTGGTCTGAACGATTTGAAGAGATCATACTGCCAATTAATGGTAGAGTCAGAAAATTCAAAACCTCACTGTAACTTTAGCCATTCTTTGCAGGAATTCTAGAGCAGATGTCAGTGTTGAACCTGGTTACGTTAGGCCCTTTCTGTGGGACAGCACGTGTTAAGTGAGCTCGTTTTCCATGTCACAGGGTTTTCAGGAGTAGTACCTTGGATTAATCCTTCACAACAAAATACCCTTTTTATAGAACTAGGGATTGATTGTCAAGGGCTCTGCAACTGAGCTACTCTCTCAGCCCTCGGTTAACTTTTGTTCTTGAGACAGGGCCTCCCAAGCAGCTGGCGTTAAAGGACTGTGTCGCCAGACTTGGCCTTTCTTTTCCTGGTGGCCTGTTTGGAGCATATTTGCCTGGGATTGGATTTGATTATCTGTTTCTTGTATGTTCACCACATCCTGCTTGGCAGACATCTAGAACTCTTAATTCAGCCAGCACTTGCATCCAACGTCTTACTACTCAGGAGAATGTGGAGTCATTTTCCCTTTTAGTTACGTTTAATCTTCTGCTTGTAACCTCGACCAGGAAGCTGGAACGTTACGGCTTTCCTTTCCCATCTGCTTAGTTTGAGTGTCTATTGATCTTTTAAGAGCCGGGCGGTGGTGGCGCACTCGGATCGCTGTGAGTTCGAGGCCAGCCTGGTCTACAAAGTGAGTCCAGGACAGCCAGGACTACACAGAGAAACCTTGTCTCAAAACCCCCCCCAAAAAAAGTTATTTTTAATGGCGTGTGTGTGTGTGTGTGTGTGTGTGTGAGAGAGAATCTCTGTGGGTATGTGCATGTGTGCTGCTGGTGTCTG
The DNA here is from genome assembly GCA_907169655.1 of Acomys percivali. NCBI lineage: Eukaryota > Metazoa > Chordata > Mammalia > Rodentia > Muridae > Acomys > Acomys percivali. The sequence continues at coordinate 6,804,971 of OU015754.1, read as the reverse complement.
CAGAGGCCAGAAGCTCCTGGAGCTGGTGGTTTGGAGCCTCCTGGTGTGGGTACTGGGATCTGAATCTGGGTCCCCTGCAGGTGCCGTATGTGTTCTTAACTGATGAACCACCTTACTAGCCTATACTGGCCTTTTAAAAGCTGTCATCTTCCTATTTTTTATAGTATTTTGTTAGCTTGTTTCATGCACCCCAAGTTAGCCTCTAGCTTGTGATGTAGCCAAGGATAACCTTAAACTTCCTGATCCTCTTGCCTCCACCTCCCTAGTGCTGGGATCCCAGGCGTGTATGTGTGTGTGCCTGGGCCTGGCTTTATGTGGTGCTGGGGTTCAAACCCAGGGCTCCGTGTATGCTCGGCAAGCACGCTACCAACTAGCCATTTCTTTAAAAATGGATTTGATCATTATTTGTTTTTTCCTATTAAAAAGTAGAATTTTGATCTAGGCTGTAGCTCAGCAGAAAGAGCATGTTTGTGGCCCCAGAGCTAACCTGCCCCCCCCCTTCACCAAAAAGACCTGGAAAATAGATTTTTCTCATTGCAGAAAAGAGGAAATAATGAGTATAAAGAAGCCTGAAGGTCACGGTGGCACTGACCTATAGCCCAGCATTGGAGAGTGAGGCAGGAGGACTGCGCTAAGTTTGAGGTCACCCTGGGCCTCCAGCTTTCAACTTCAACTCAGATTCACCTCTGGGAAAATCTTACCTCTTTTTATTTGTCATTATGTAGGTGTGTGTGTGTGTGTGTGTGTGTGTGTGTGTGTGTGTGTATGTATGTATGTATGTGCACGCGCGTGCGCGTGCGTATTCATGTTCAAATGTGTGGGTACAGGTATTGGGTGTCTCCTCAATTGCTCTCCACTGTATTTATTCAAATGTGGTTGATTCTCACTGAACTTGGAACTTGCAGATTTGGCTGGTCTAGCTAGCTAGCTTTCTGCAGGGACTCCCTGCATCCGATCAGAGACATTAAGATTACAGGTGGCGTTGCCTCTCCTGCTGGACCTTAGTGTGGGTGCCGGGGATCCAAACTCCACAGATGCTTACACAGCAAGCATAATATCCACCGATCCGTCTCCCTATCTCCAAAAAAAACCTTTCTTAACCCAACTCACCATAACCACCCTTTGACCCTGTATTCCCCTTCAATTGCGCTATTTGTGCCGTCTTAATTAGAACATGGTATTTTGTCATTATGAGACATGCTTACTGATAACGTTTCCCCTTGCTTGTTTTTCAGAGTCCGATGTCCCAGCAGAACTCCAAGTGTTAAAAGAACCCCTGCAGCAGCCCACATTCCCTTTCGTAGTGGCAAACCAGCTGCTGCTTGTCTCCTTGCTGGAACACTTGAGCCATGTGCACGAGCCAAACCCGCATCATTCGAAACAGGTGTTTAAATGTGAGTAAGACCAAAAGGGTATTGTTAAAAATTGTAAACATTGTAAAAACAAAACCAAACCAAACCCACTGCCTTTAATGCTGTGCTTCTGAGAAACAGCTAGTGTATAAAAAACCGGGTGCAAAGTGGGTGTGAGTGATTTCTCATGCCTTACATTCATTCAGGGTCCCTTCATGCATTTCTTAGAAATGTAAAGTTGCATGTGACTCAATAAATTAAAAAGTTGTTTCACAGCAATAATGATTTCCATATCATTCTTGAGGGTCTGTTAGGCTCTGGTTGGTGAGCAGCTAAACCTTTTTATTTCTCTTCTTTGGAAGTATTGGGGATTCGATCTGGAGCCTCACTTGTGTTAGGAAAGCATGAAACACATCTCTAGACGTGACCCAAGTTTTTGAGGTTGTTCATGGAAGTCCAGGCTAGCCTCAGACTCTGTATATCAGAGGCTGGCCTTGAACTCCTCATCCCTCCACCTCCTAAGTACTGGAGTACAGACAGTATGCTACCACACTGGACTTAAGCAGTCATCCAACCTAGGGCTTCGTGTATGCAAGGCAAACATTCTGGCAATATCCCCGGCCACTGACTCAGTTCCTGACCAGAGGACTGGAGCTCCATACCATGTTGTTGAAAGTGTTGACTGTTTGGGCTGGCGAGATGGTTCAGTAGTTAAGAGTGGTGGCTGCTCTTCCAGAGGTCCTGAGTTCAATTCCCAGCAACCACATGGTGCTCATATCTATATGGGGATCTGGTGGCCTCTTATGGCCTACAGGTGTACATGAAGACAGAGCACTCATATACATAAAATAAATAAATAAATCTTTAAAAAAAAAATGAAGTGTAGAATTTTGTTTTCCCTGTCTTAGGATACTTATATTTTAGAAACATGAGCCCCAAAGTTTGCAGAATTATACGTTATGATTTTGGTTTGTCTCATTGACTGAGACCACTGCAGCTTCTTTATTTTCAGCGGTAGATTCAGGTTCTTTTCTACTGAGAAAGCCTTTCTAAGTCTTAGACATCTCCACTGAAGATAGATATCTTAGCTGGGTGTGATGGCGTACGCCTTTAATCCCAGCAATCTGGGAAGCAGATCTCTGTGAGTTTGAGGACAGCCTGGTATACAAAGTAAGTCTAGAACAGCCAAGGCTACACAGGGAAACCCTGTCTACAAGAGATGGCTCAGAGGTTAAGAGCACTGACTGCTATTCCAGAGGTCCTCAGTTCAATTCCCAGCAACCACATGGTGGCTCACAACCATCTATAATGTGATCTGATGCCCTCTTTTGGCCTGCAGGTATATGTGCAGCCAGAGCACTATATACATAATAATAAATAAATCTTAAAAAAAAAAAAAAAAAGACAAAACAAAAAGATAGGTATCCTTACGTGGTTTTAGACAGTAACATGTTTTAACAGTTAAGTAAGTATATAGTGCCGTTTAAATAAACCTGGTGGACATGAAGAATGGGTAAAATATTTGTTTTCTAATAAAACTTTCATAATGTGTATGTGAGTGTGGGTACATGTGTGTTACTGCATGCATGTAGAAGTCAGGGGATGGCTTTCAGGAGCTGGTTCTCTCCGTCCACTGTGCTTCCGGGGATCAAACTGAGGTTGGCAAGTTTGCATGGGCAGAGCCTTTATGCACTGAGCGTTTGTGCCAGTATCTTTTATCCCGAATAAAGCAAATCTCATATTGTGGGCTGTAAGCAGTGTTTCTGTGGGGATGACGCTTGCAAAGGGATGCTTCTAGGTTTCAAAGTACAGCTCTGCTGTATTATTAGGCTCATGGCTTTCAAAAGAAAAAAGAGAAAGAAAGAAAGAAAGAAAGAAAGAAAGAAAGAAAGAAAGAAAGAAAGAAAGAAAG
>OU015754.1:6782957-6801697 GCA_907169655.1 Acomys percivali | reverse complement strand
AAGAAAGAAAGAAAGAAAGAAAGAAAGAAAGAAAGAAAGAAAGAAAGCCGAGTGCTGCTGTGATCCCAGCACTGGGGAGGTAAAAGCAGGTGGATCACTGTGAGTTTGAGGCCAGCCTGGTCTACAAAGTGAGTACAGGCAACCAAGGCTACACAGAGAAACCCTGTCTAGAAGAACAAAACAACAACAACAAAGTAAATCTGTGGGCACAGAATTTTTGTTCTTGATTTTCTTCCCTACCCTGGGGATCACAGAGCCTTGTGCATTCAGAGCTGGTGCTGTGCCACTTGACTACACCCCAGCCTGATGGTAAAGTTCTAAGTGCCATGTATTGAGCCTTTTAGACGACTGAGCTTTAAAATGCACATATTTTAGGTAGATGTGGTGGTACACACCTGTAATCCCTGCATTTGGGAGGTAGAAGCAGGAGAATTAGGAGTTCAAGGTTCAAAGCTCCCCGTCACTACATAAGTTTGAGGCCAGCCTCGGCTGTATGAGACACTGTCTCACTGGGAAGAAAATGCCATTTAATTAAAAAAAAAAAAAAAAAAAAAAAGAACTCTAGTTTAATTTAGCAGTATGTTTGTTAGTCTGCAAAATTTTCCTAGGGATATGTGTATGATACTGGGTTTCTTGGAAAGAAGGATCTCTCCAGTTGGGTGTTTTCCCTTTGGTGTGCTTTCTTCTGGTGGCGCAGGCTGTCGACCAGGGCTTCATACTTGCCAGGCCTCACGCTGAGGTCCATCCTCAGGCCGATCTGTGTTTGTTCATTTAGTCTCCTCCTCCTCCTCCTCCTCCCCTCTCTCTCCTGGTACTCCCTCTCTTTCCCCTCTTTCCTCTCTTGCTCCTCACTCTTTCCTCCCCTCCTAACCTCTCTCTTCTCTTTGCTTTTGCCCTCTTCTCCCAGTTCCTTCCTCCTCCTTTCTTTCCTTTAAATACAAGTCATTTTATGTGCGTAGGGTTTTACCTGCATGTATGTCTGTGCAACACCTGGGTGCCTGGTACCTGTAAAGGCCATGGGACAGTTGGATCTCCGAGAGTTACAGATGATTCGTAAGCTACCTTGTAGGTGCTGGGACTCAAACCTAAGTCCTCTGGAAGAGCAGCCGAGCCGGCTCTCCAGCCTTCTTTCTTTTCTTCCTGTCTTCATCGCCTTTGTCCTCCTCTTTTTTTCCGAGACAGGCTTTCTCTGTGTATGTAGCCTTGGTTGTCCTGGACTCTCTTTGTAGACCTCAAACTCACAGCAATCCACCTGTCTCTGTCTCCTGAGTGCTGGGATTAAAGGCCTGTGCCACCATGCCTGGATTTTTTTTTTTAAGACAGGGTCTCCCTGTGCAGCCCTGGATGGCCTCATACTCACCTGCCTCCACCTCTTGATTGATGGGGCCAATGATGTTCACCACCACACTCTCCCTATTCTTTCTTTCTTGTGTCTTTTCTTTTCTGTAGAGGAATTTTAGTGTAGCAACTTGGATACTCTGGCAAGGGATCTCATCCAAAGTCCTAGGTCTGTGTGATCCAGGTAGAATACAGACCCGCCCTTAGCACACACCTTTAATCTCTCTAGCTCGAATATACACATGCGTTTAGTGTACATACACCTTTACTCCCAAACAGTGATGTCTAACTGAGGGACATGCAAAGTGACAGATCAGAGAAAGATTTGACAGGATGAGTCAGAGATAGGATACATCCAACTCTCATAAGAACAGACAGGAAAGAAAAGCTGCTTAGGAGCAGTAGGGAGGGAGGGAGAGTGTGCATGTGTTGGTGGAGACAGTAGAGTGAAGGAGTACAGTGCGGTTTGGGGCACTTTGGTGGAGTTCAAAGGCAGTTTTTCCAGGCAGAGCAATTCAGTGAGAAGCTAAGAGAAGCCAATTTGAATCAGTCAGCTTGGAGAGGAATTTTTGAGCCAGAACCAGCTGAGTTGAACCAGCCAGCCAGAGTTTAGAAAGAGCTAGAAAGAGTAAGTTTACTTGGCAGTAAGTCTCAGAGGCTGAGACATTCTAGGCCTGGGGTAGCAGATGGAAGCTGAAGTCTTCAAGGTCCAGGTTCCAGAAGCTTAGATGGATTGTACAGAGGCTAGACGCGCCCTTGCCTAGGCTAGGATAGTTAGAGAGAAAGTCTGTGGGCTTGGCCCAAGCCATGTATTCATCTCACCTCTCCATCCGAGGAAATAAAATCAGCACTTACACTTTCCCTCTGTTTCTCTTGTTTCCTCCCTGTTCTCTCTCCATCTTGTTTTTGTTTCTTTTCCTTCCTCTTCGATTTCTGGTGCGGTGTGAGCCAGCACACTTGGCCCTGTCTGTATTTCTCTATGCATAAATTAAGGGCATCTCTACAGAGGCAACTTTTTCTGAGGTACTTGGTGCACTGTCTGTCTGTCCATCTACTGTGCCCCACTCCTCTTTTGAGTCAGGTCTCATTTAGCCCAGGCTAGCTCCAAATTGACTGGGTAGCCAATAGAACCTTGACTCTGGATCCTCCTTTCTTAGCATCTGGGGTTAGAGGTTTGTTTGCCTTGCCCTCCTGCTGTCAGTTTTCCAAACACCACCTTATCGTGTCTTTTTTTTTATATAGTACTTTGCCAGACTTTTATCAAGATGGGGCTGCTGTCTTCATTTACCTGCAGTGATGAGTTTAGCTCACTGAGGCTGCACCACAACAGAGCCATCACTCACTTAATGCGGTCTGCCAAAGAGAGAGTTCGACAGGTAAGCCCTACCAGCTGTGCTCTGTGTATGACAGGCAAATCTGAATCTCAAAAGAGGTGGATGTGGGAGCAGAAGAGATAGCTCAGCAGTTAAGAGCACTTGCACAGGGTCCAAGTTTGGTTCCCAGTACCTACACGGTGGCTCACAATCTTTGGTCACTCTTTAGTGGCCTCTACAGGCACCAGGCACTGAATGAGGTAGGTACATGGAGGCAAAAACACTCAAATATATAAAATACATTAAGAAAAAGAGAAAGATAAAAGAAAAATAAAATATATTAAAAATAAATAAATAAATAATAAAAAATTTAAAAAAAAGAGAAAGAAAGGAGCACTGTTTGGTTCAGTGTGTGATTCAATGGCAGGCATTTGCCTAATGTGCCTAGTGCTATGGGTTCTAGCCTTTGCACTGAAAAAAAAAAGTTGAAAAAAAGACGTATATTTTTTAAGCATTACTTAATTTTAATTATATGAGTGGTTCTTTTTTTTTTTTTATGAGTGGTTCTTAAAAATAGAAACTTGGTCAAGTTGACAATATTAATTTTTGTCATTCATATACTTTTATGGGAGCTGGGGAGAAGTGGGAAAAATAGACAAAATCTAAACCCTCATGAAGCCTATGTTCCGATGTAGGGGGCAGTAAGCAATAGGGAAAGTTAGAACAGATGTGAGGGGGCACATGGGTAGTGAAGGGGATTAGGAAATGTTGGGAGGGAGCGCCATGTGACTTCCATGTACGGTGGCTGTTGCGGGCCGCACTGAGAAAGTGGTCACTCCAGAACTGAGAGGCAGGCACCTGCAGGTGCATGGACGTGAAGTGGTCCAGGCAGAGCCACAGTATTCAAAAGTGCCCTTTGCTGAGCACGTGCTGGCTGCAGTGTGCTGCTTAGACAGAGCAAGGGGGAGGAGCCATGGGGGCATGGGATGGTTGCCTCCTGCTCCTTGCTTACTGAACCCACTACAGGGAGCAGCAGGCTGGGCAGCAACAACAGTACTGTTACCTGCCGCCGTTTTCTTCTTTTTGTTTGTGACAGTCTCACACTGGAGCCCAGGCAGTTCTAGAACCCTATGCAGCCCATGCTGGCATCAAACTCTCCAAACGTCGGTTGTAGGCCTCCCAAGAGCTGGGATTACAAGTGTGAATCACCACAGCCAGCTTGGAGTAGGGTCTTGAGACCATTTTAGTGAAATTGGTTGTACACAGAGAAGACAAAGGAAACATCTCAGTATTTTGAGCAGAACAACATTGCAACAGGTTCACACCTGCTACTGTGCAGGAAGCAAATGGAGAGCATCAAGGGCAGGGAGACAGGTGCAGGATATGGGCAAGAAGGTGGCTCCAAAACGGGGCAGTGGCGATGGAGAGGGGAGAAGTTAATTTCTACGTAGATTTTTGAAGTGGAGTCAGTTTTTGCTTATGGAGCTCCTTGTGAGTAAATTCTCAGCTCTGAAATATTTTTAATTTTAAACTATTAAGTCATTTTAAAATGTTATTTTTAAGCTGGGTGTATGGCATTTGGGTTATTGCAATGTTGAACTTTGTTCATTGTTCATTAGCTGTTTCAGGTGGTTCTTAAAGGTCATGTTTTGGTTTTAGGGTCCTTGTGAAGATAACTCTTACATGCAGAAAATCAGGTACGTATCTGATGCTTTTCCACTACCTCAATCAACAAAATTAAAAGAAACCAAAATTGGCCGGACATGGTGGCGCATGCCTATAATCCCAGCACTCAGGGGGCAGGGGCAGGTGGATCGCTGTGAGTTCGAGGCCAGCCTGGTCTACAAAGCGGGTCCAGGACAGCCAAGGCTACATAGAGAAACCCTGTCTCGAAAAACCAAAAAAAAAAAAAAAAAGAAACCAAAATTAGTTTATAAAAATGATTTCTTTATTCTTTGTTTTCTGAGATGTATTCTTGCTGTGCAGTCCAGATTCGCCTGGAAGTTAACTCTCATCCTCCTGCCGCTGCTCCCAGAGTATGGATTACAGCCTTGTCCTGCCTCCATACCTGTCTGCTCTGGGGAGGTGAAGGACCTTGTCTCCTGAACCTTGCACTGCTCTAAGATTGCCTTTGCTTCTCACGTCCTGAGTGTGGACTCTTGTCAGCCTGCTTTTGCCTTTCTCTTTCTTTCTTTCTTTCTTTCTTTTTTTTTTTTTTTTTTTTTTTTTTGAGACAAAGTCTCACATAGCTCAGGCAGTTCTCAGGGTTGCTGTGTAGCTGAGACTGACCTTAAACTCTTGGGCCTCCTGCCTCTAAGTGCAGCAGCGAGTGCTTTCCCCTGAGCCCTCCCCACAGCCCTCCCTCTTCCCTGCTCGGTTTTGAGGGAAGCCTGTTGCAACCTAAACTGTCTTTATACTGGAGATCCTCCTGCTGGGATCTAAACATGAGCACCCATGTTCAGTAAACCCCACTGGTAATTTGACTACTGACACTTTTAGGAGACCACCATTGGCCTTTTACTTTGTTTACAAAATTTTAAAAAGTTCAGGCCAGCTAAGATAACACAGAGAAACCCTGTCTTTAAAAAAAAAAAAAAAAAAAAAAAAAAAAAAAAAAAATCTGTAAGGCTCCTGCATCATTCCTGGGTTTGAAGTTGGACGTCACTTAGTAGCGTACAGCTGTAATTCCAGCACATGGAAAACAGAGACGGGAGGCTTGCCACATGTTGAAGGCCAGCCGTGGCCTACATTGTGCCAGAAAGCCTTGACTCCAGAGTAAGACCTTACCTTAAATCCCCAGCTACCCACCAAAACACCCTCTGAAACGAGAAGTGTAAGTGAAACTAGCTGGTAGTGGATGTGCACGGCAGAAATGACAGCACTTAGGAGCCTCACGGCAGCAGGCTCAGAAGCCAGACTGTCAGCTGTGGCTATCTGAGACCCCACCTCTCAGAAGGAGAGACAAAGCTCGTCTATCTGGTTTTTGCTGTATACAAAGCATAATAGCCGATTTCTACTGGAACGTATTAGGGAATTTAATGAGCCCTCTTGCCGTTTTTATGACATCCCTCATAGCCTTGCCATCTTCTTTCCATAGGAAATTAGACATTTCTTCTCGCTGATTCTTCCTACTTTGCCATTTGCTCACTGATAAATGAGTCTCGGCAGGCTGGTCATATGGTGCATGCATTTGATTGCCGTGTCTTAATGTTGATGGCCTGTTTGTATTTTAACTTTTAGATCCAAGGAGATAGCTTTCGAAGCACAAACGTCACGCTACTTAAATGAATTTGAAGAGCTTGCTATCTTAGGAAAAGGAGGATATGGAAGAGTATACAAGGTTCTTTTTATTTATTTATTGTTTGTTCATTTTGACCTGTTACACTGTAAATATGTGTATTTTGAGGTTATTTTCGTTATTCTGATTAGAAGTACCCAGAGATTTCTAAAAATCATGTGTTTTTATTTTTATTTATCATTTACAGGCAGTTGAGAGGTTTTCATATTTTTCTAACCATGTTGGTGATTGTTTAGGTAGATTCTAGAAACTCTGAGTTTTTACTCTGTAGTTTAGGGTTATTAAAAATGTGTTGTAAGGCAGACATGGTGGCACACTTTAAATTCTAGTACCAGGGTGGCAGAGGCAGGTAGATCTATGAATTTGAAGTTAGTCTGGTCTAAAAAGTAAATGCCACCCCAGCCAGGACTACATAATGAGAACTTGTCTCAAAACATAGAGAGGGAGAAGAGGAGGAGGAAGAGAAGAAAAACAAGTGTTGTAAAAAGAGATAAATGTGGGAGGAAATGGGATTAACAAGGGTGGGAGGTGAGTGGTTTGTATTTGTTCAGATATGACAACCAAAGAACAAACTTAGTAAAAATAGAATTTAAAAGTATTTTTAACTTGCCAGGCGGTGGTGGCGCACGCCTTTATCCCCAGCACTTGGAGGCAGAGGCAGGTGGATCTCTGAGTTTGAGGTCAGCCCAGTCTACAAAGATAGCTCCAGGATAGCCAAGGATACACAGAGAGACCCTATGGCAACCCCCCCCCCCCAACACACACACAAAAGTATTTTTTAACCTAGTGTTTTTAATCTATAGTTTAAAGATTTTTCAGCAGGGTGATGAGGAAATTGGCCTTACTTAAATTAGAAGTTGAAACTTCTAAACAATGTGCTGTAAGAGGCTGTGCTGCTGGAGCTATGCCTCAGCTGGGAGTGTTTGCCTGGTGTGCCCAAAGCCCGGGACCCGATCCCCAGCACCACACAGACCTGTGGTGCTGCATGCCTGTGGGAGCTGCAGATAGGGGGGGTCCCAAGTTCAGGGTCATACTTGGGTACATAATGAGCTTCAGGCCAGCCTGGGCTACCTGAGACCTGGTCTCAAAAAGAAATAAATAAAAAATTGTGTTACTGAAAACATTGTGTTTCTTCATCTTCAGGCTAGGAGCCACTGGGTTTGGACACAGCTTAGCTAGAAAAGCTCCTGGTCTAGGTGACTGGAGCCGACTGCCCCCCTTGTAGGAAGAATGGCTTCAGCTTAATTTGACCTCCAGTTGGTTTGGGTTATCAGACTTCACAAGAGATGAATTCCTTTATTAAGTTGCATTTGATAGAATTTAATACTCTTTCTTTTCTTCTGATTTTTTTAGGTCCGGAACAAATTAGATGGTCAGCATTATGCAATTAAGAAAATCCTGATTAAGAGTGCAACTAAAACAGACTGTATGAAGGTATGATGTGTGTGTGTGTGTGTGTGTGTGTGTGTGTGTACATGCCCGTGTGCGCCCATGCGCTGATTTTGGGTGTGAGAGTGATGTTCCTTAGGCACCGTCCACCTTGTGTTACAGACAAGGTCCCTCACTGTATGTACTGGAGCAGCTCACCGAGTAGGCAGGGCTGGTTGGCCAGTGAGCCCCAGGGACCCTCATCTCAGCCTCCTCAGAACTGAGATTAAAAGCATGTGACCTGCCAGTCTTTTTTTCTTTCTTTAATGTGAATTCAAACTCAAGTTTTCATGCTTGGCAAATTGAGCACTTTACTGACCAAGCTATCACCCTTACCCTGAGGGTAGAATTTCAGAAAATGATTTGCGGTGGGCCGGGCATGATGGTGCTAACTGGAGGTAGGTGAAAGGGACCCCCACATAAGTGGGTGGGGCTTCCTCCCTGACCCGGGATTAGGCACAGACCACACCCAAATACCTATTTTTACATAGAGCTCCTTTATTAAGTGGGGAACAAAACTAAAAGTTGCTGTTCTCTAACTCAGGCAGAAAAACAGCAGCAAATGACCTTGCAGGTGTAACTTTTCAGGGGAGAAAGGGGGAGGTCTGTGTTAGCATAGGCTAGGATGCTGCAGTTTGTTCCATTTAGGCATGTTAGTTAGGTGAGCCACAGGGGGCTTTTGATTGCTGGACCTTGGTAGTCAGCCTCAGAAATGAGACTAGTATAAGAAAGTGTCCAAAAGCCAGGCATGGTGGCACACGCCTTTAACTCCAGCACTTGGGAGGCAGAGGCAGGCGGATCGCTGTGAGTTTGAGGCCAGCCTGGTCTACAAAGGGAGTCCAGGACAGCCAGGGCTACACAGAGAAACCCTGTCTCAAAAAACTAAAAAACAAAAGAAAATGTCTAAAATAAGGGAATAGACCTTGGTGGCTAGCTTTGAGGATGTATGTAATCTATGGTTCACAAGAGAGAGGGAAGGGCAAGGCTTGCCAGTGTCAGGTTTGCCAAAGCCAGGCCTGCTCGAGCCCTTCATTTTCCACCTTTATGTTTTATTTTTGGGTCCATGGGTGTTGGGTAAGTGGCCATCATTCTCTCTGGCTACTTCCTGCTGATCAGGGACGAAGATCAGGGAAGAGGGAATCAATCATTAGTCTATGGAGTTGACAGTGGGTCTGGTGGGGAGGAAAGAGCAAGAGGCTTAGGAGAAAAGTACGAAAGTCAGTGAGTTCTGGGTCAAGGAGCTGGAAGGTTCCTTAGAGCCACAGATCAGTGATCGCCTCATACAAGTCGTCTGGCTCTCGGAAGGGTGTTCGCAGAAGCCACAAGTCCTCTCTGATGCCATCAAGGAACTGCCCCCGTGCCCAGATGAGGTCGGGTGAGAAAACAGTGTCATCTTCAGGGGCAAGAGGTTAGTAATGCGTGAGGAGGAGTGGATTAAAAGTTTGATTATTGATTTGTTTAGTTAACAAAGAAGAAAGGCAGTTAAGGAATAGGAAGGCAAAAAGTAATAGGTAAGGGGACAAGGCTAGATCCTGCTTACCAGGGGAGCCGGAGTTAAAGGGGAAGTTCCTTTTAGTAGGTTCTCAGAAAGGCAGGTTAACTTAAACCTTTTCCTCTGCCACCACCCATTGTTAATGTGATAGCAGCATTTGTCTCTATGGACGGACGAGTTCCCCTTTCTCTGCTGTAAAGAGATCTTGGTGGGAGACTTAGGCCAGAGAAGTAAGCTTGTTGTTGGACAGAGGCCAGAGACCAGGCCATGGTGTCTGGGCAGAGTTGTAATTTGGCTTCAAAATCTTCAGCTGTGGAAACAGAACGGCCCAAAGTGCTGCCTGCCATAGCTGTCCCAGTAAAGGCAGTGGCTGGACTTACACCCACCATAATAGTCAGGAAAGCAGCCCAGGTGAAACAGGTCCTTGAGAGGAGCCAGTAGAATTCAGATTGGCTATATAAGGTTAACTGGGGGACAACTGCCACCTACCAGAAAATAGTCCAGTTGCATTGGGGAAAATATAATCTGAAAGGATCCCATTGCACCAAAATAGCCTTCCCTGGGTTCCCAGGCATGTTTTAGAATTGAGACCCTTTGGGAATGTGGATGATTGGGGAGGTTTTTGTTAAATGGTGAGAAGACGAATGGTCTGCAGCAGATTTTTGGGACTAGGGTGGAGAGGTTGAGAGACCCGTTTCTGGCTCCCAAAGGGGAGGTTGAGCAGTTATTAGTGGGAGGCACTGGAAACCAGAGCATCACCCAGGAGAGGAGCTGCAGCCAGGGGATGGCATGGAAGGGATGTGCAGAGGAAGCTGTGGGAGACAGCGATGAAGGGAGGGGCCGGGGAAGTTTAGGAAAGAGACTTTGTTGGAGAGTGTTTTAAGGGGAGATGCCTGGGAAAGTTTGGGCTGGAGTGAGAGAGAGTCCAAGATAGGTGACTTGGGGAGAGGAGTGTTGAGCTTTGGAAGGGGTGACCCGGTGCCCCCTAGAGCCAAGGAGATTGACGGGTGAGGCAGTGTCAGAGGGCTGTGGGAGGGAAGGACTGCAAAGGAGGAAGCCATCCACATGCTGGAGTAGATGCAGGGAAGAGGGGAAGGCAGGCCAAGTCTGTAGCCTGTGCCTGGCAAAAAGGTAGGACTGTCTCTGAGGCCCTGGGAAGGGACAGTCCAGGTTAGTTGTCAGGATTGCTGAGTACCGGGGTCTGTCCAAGTAAAGGCAAAAGATCTTCAGAGCAAGTATCCAGGGCCATTGAGAAAAAGGTGTCTTTAAGGTCTAAGACTGAAAAGTGGGTAGTGTTGCCTGGGATAGAAGATTGGGTGGTGTAAGGGATAGGAACCTGGGATGGATAGGCGTAGCAGCAGCGTTAGTGGAGTGTAGCTCCTGGACCAGGCATAAGTTCCTTTTTTTTTTTTTTTTTTTTTTACTGCTTGCATGGGAGTAAGGTAAAGGGGTGGGGCATAAAAATAGGATAAAAGAGACTGAGTGAGGACTTTGAGGCCTTGGAGCCTGCTAAGGGTAGGGGGATTGGGGTTTAGAAATGTAGGCAAACGGCTCTTTGCGTTTAATCTAAAGAGGCTTATGCTGTGTACCAAGAGACAGGGAGGTGGTATCCCCTACAATGGGATTGACGAAAGAAGGATGCTGAGGATGAGGGGCTTGGGGATTTTGGAGAGTGAGGGAATATAAATGGAGGCCAAGGAAAGAAAGGGGGAAATGCAGGGGTACCCTGGGAGCTGTTGCAATGGTAAAAGGCAAAAATAATGCCAGTTATGGAGAAAAATATCCCTTCCTAGTAAGGAATGGACATGAGGGCACGAGGAGAAAAGAATAAGAAAAGAGGGTTAAGTGGTTAAGAGCACTAGCTGCTCTTCCAAAGGTCCTGAGCTCAATTCCCAGCAACCACATGGAGGCTCACAGCCATCTATAATGAGATCTGGCGCCCTCTTCTGGCCTGCAGGTGAAACACTGTATACATAATAAATAAATCTTTAAAAAGAAGGAGAATAAGAAGAGAAGAGGAAAAGCCTTTGAAGGGGCAAGTCAAGGGAGGATTCTTGAGGGGTCTAGAGAACTGACCGTATACTCTATTGATGGGAAGAAGGGTGAGGGCACCCCAGAATTCCTTCAGGACTGAAAAAGTAACCCTGGTACCTGGGAGGAATATGATGAGGCAGCCTGACAACAGTTGAGACCCTAGGCTCCTGGAAGAATGATTGGTGTGGGTTTAGTCTGTCTCAGCTGCTAGGCCCAGTGGGTCCAGGGGATGTGCTGGAAGGCTGAATGACACCCCAAGCCCCCTAGGGAGGCTGTATATGCCCTGGGGGCATTCCGATGCCCAATGGCCCTGTTATTGACACTTAGGGCAAGTTCACATTGGCCTTTAAGGATTTGGACAGGTATAAGGACTTGGACAGGTATGGACAAGGTCCTGGTGGCTCCTTATGACCTAACCTTCCCTTCCTTGGGGCCATCCCAGAAACAGGCATTTGCTGGAAAGCATTAGCCAAGAGTTGGTAGTTGTGTTTTTGGTTGCACTCATTGCTGTTATGGTAGACTTAAATGCCAGGGCCAGGACCTCAGCCTGGGTGTGAGCAGGTGTTATGTCTGGGTATGATTGGCAGAAAAGTAGGTCATAAGACGGTGCTGGCCGTCTGGGGTCTCAGGGCCTGGGCCTTATCCTGAAGCGGGGTCTGTGTAAGGTGCTGGAGGAACTGAGAGGGATTTTCAGACTTGTCTTGAATTACCTCCTGGACCATTTGAAAGTTAATGAAGGGCTACTCCCTTAGGCCAGAGAGGAGATGAGTAATGAAACAGTCCCTAGCCTGGCAACCAGCATTGCATCTGTAGTCCCAGGTAGGGTCCATGTCAAGGGTGGGGGACTGTGGTGGCCCTGCTGAGATCGTCTCTCTCTGGGTGGTGTATTTGGTCTGTATGGTCATGAGCCTTCTCCCCGACACATGCATTCCTTGGGGAGCAGGTTGTGAGAGGTTGTTGAAGGTGAGGTTGTAGGACTGGGTTAGGTATTGGAATTGTTTGATAAAGGTGATGGGGACTGAGGTAAAAGAACCCAGCTGTTAGTCAAGCAGGGCAAGTTCACTAAGGGAGAACGGGGTAAACACGAGTACGGCCTCCCACACCTGCTACTGCCGAGGGGCAGGATTGAGGCAGGGGCTGGGAGCAGTGTGTCACAAGAGTGAGTCTGAGGAGGACTGAAAACAGGAGGGGCATTTATTAGGGGTAGGCTGGATTGAGCAGAGGAAGTGGGGAAGGGGGCAGTGAGGGCTGATGACATAGAGGCCAGTCTTTGTGGCCTTGGTTAACCCAGGTAGATGGAGAATGGGGACTGGTGGATGAAGGAGATTGTTGGTAAGGTGACTGGGGGTGTGGACAGGGAGGAAGAGCGTAAGAGTTTCAGTTTCAGGAGCAGAAGAGTCCAGAGGGACTAAGGACTTAAGGGGGGGGGGGGGCGAGGCTTGGAGCAAAGAAAGGACAGAGCAGAGGCCAAATGATCTCTTTCCATTTTCCTGTGTGCTCACAAGCCCTGTAAGGCTCCTGAGTAATGTTAGGGTCCAGGGAGCAGTTAGGCGGCCATTTAGATTGATTGTCTAGAGGATGCAGAGGCCTAGCCTGGGTACCGTAGTGAACTGATTTAGATTGATTGTCTAGAGGATGCAGAGGCCTAGCCTGGGTACCGTAGTGAACTGATTTAGATCGATTGTCTAGAGGATATAGAGGCCTAGCCTGGGTACCGTAGTGAACTGATTTAGGAGATATCAAGTCTGAGAACTTAGCTGTTTCAGGTTTTGGAGGAGACATCCCAAAGGCCAGTCAGTGAGAATGTTGGTGGAACTAACATGTGTGGAACTGTTGGTGGGTGCTCAGTGGGCTAATGCCGAGAGACCAGGACTCCCCACCCCACCCCACCCCACCCCCACCCCCCGTATCCTGAGAGACCAGAACAGAATTCCTGAGAAGAGGGTTGTCACCCAGACTCCATCACCAAAAACGGGACCCCAGTGAATCTGCACCCCAATAGGTCCAAGAAAGAGTCTGAGACCTATCTATAGGGTTTCTGGACAGTTAAGAGCAGGCACCAGATTCTAGCAGCACAGCCACCAAAAGTGAGGGAGGGGTAGCCCTGCCCAAGCCAGACTGGATGAAATGTGCCTATCAGCCATCCAAGGGGGTCCACCGTCCTAGCCAATTAAGGTCGTGGTAGGGCATAGTCTTCTCAGAGTCATAGAATAGAGATAGTACATAGGCTGTCACCTGATGATAACCTGGGGTCTGTTTAGGACAGCAAGGGTTGGGGACCTACCAATCAGAGACTGTTGGATGAAGGAATTGGGTGCCAAGAGGACTGGAGCATGTGAAAAAAGATTGGGGGGTTTCTGGCCATACCGGTCCCTGCATGAAGGGGACCCTCACACAGCGGCGGAGGGGTGGGATAAGGGGGAGGGGACACCTCCCAAACTCTGGGTTAGGCACAAACCACACCCAAACACCTATTTTCACATAGAGCTCCTTTATTAAGTGGGGAACAAAAGTAAAAGTGGCTGTTCTCTGACTCAAGCAGAAAAACAGCAGCAAATGACCTTGCAGGTGTAACTTTTCATGGGAGAAAGAGGGAGGTCTATGTTAGCATAGGCTAGAATGTAGTCAGTGGTTTGTTCCTGTTGAGCATGTTAATTAGGTGAGCCACAGGGGGCTTTTGATTGCTGGACCTTGGTAGTCAGCCTCAGAAATGAGACTGGTATAACAAAGTGTCCAAATAAGGAAACAGACCTTGATGGCTAGCTTTGAGGATGTATGTAATCTATGGTTTACAAGGGAGAGGGAAGGGCAAGGCTTGCCAGTGCCAGGTTTGCCAAAGCCAGGCCTGCTAGAGCCCTACAGTAGGAGGATCAGTTCAGGATCCACTTCTGGGATAGAGCGTTTCAGGCTAAACTGGATTATATCTGACCCTGTCATAAAAGCCATCCCCATGCTGGGCATTGGTGGCAGAGGCCTTTAATCTGAGCACTGGAGGCAGAGGCAGGTGGATCTCTTGAGTTCGAGCCAGCCTGGTCTACAAAGCGAGTCAGGACAGCCAGGGATACACAGAGAAACCCTATCTTGGGGGGTGGGGTGGGGACCAAAAACAAAAAACCAAAACCAGTATGATTTGAGCTGGACTTGCTACATACACCAGTAGTCTAAGCTGCTGGGGAGGGCGGCGGGGATGATCACTTGAGACTAGATTAGCCACGGCTGTATAACAACACTTCACTGTTACAGAAGGGGAGGGCATGTGATCCCACATCTCAGGCTAAAGCTGGAGAATTGAAAATTCAAGGCCTACCAGGGCTTCAGAGTGAGTTCAAGGCCAGGCAACTTAGTAAGACCCTTTCTCAAAAAGTAAGCAGAAGGCTGGGATGTACTGCAGAGTGTGAGCTCTTGCCTCCGTGTGAAAGGCTCTAGGTTCTGCTGTAGTACAGAGAGAGGGCAGTCGGGAGGGAGTTGCAGGGGGACACGAACTGTGTTGTTTTGTTTTGAAATTATTAGATCTGCATTTATACATATATATTTGCTAAATAGCACATTGTACCAGTAAATATAGAAAATATGAAAGCTAGCTTTTCATGTAATTTTTCTTTCAAGTTGTGATTTTTCAAGTTTATTTTTAAGATTATGTTTCACAGGGTAGACCAGGCTGGCTTCAAAATGAGCCTGTTTCTCCTTCTAAATGCTAAGGCTAAAGTCTTGGGACAGGTTGTGTACATGTCTGTGCATCCATGTTTGCCTGCAGTGCTTGTATGGAGGTCAGAGAACAACTTGTGGCAGTTGGTTCTCTGCTACCGTGTGGATACGAGGGACCAGAGTTAGGTCATCAGGCTTATAGCAGGGTGCCTTTCTTTGCCTTCTGAGCTGTTGCATGAGTGAAAACTTAATTTTTTAAGTACTGGGTTACCATACTCTCCAGCTTGTTACATAAGAAAGGATGGGACCAGTATCAGCCCATCTCTTACTGACATGCTGTGAGGTCCTGGATAAATTCCCTTCTCCAGGTCACTGTGTCTCTGACTGTTTAAATAACACTGACAAATCCTTCATGTCACAAGTGTGATCCCAGTGCTCAGAAGGCTGAGCAGGAGGATCAGGAGTTTGAAGCCAGACTACTGTACTGTGAGACACTATCAAAACATAAAAGCAAACACAATCCATTCCACGGAGCCTGGGGATGCAGCTCAGCCGTAGAGAGGTTATCTGGCATGCTCAAAGCCCCTAAATTCTCAGCAGCATGAGCCCAGTGAGATGGCTCAGTGGTTAAGAGCGCCACCTGCTCTTCCAGAAATCCTGACTTCAATTACAGCAACCACATGTGTGGCTCATAACCATCTATAATGTGGTCTGATGCCCTCCTCTGCAGATAAAACACTCCTATACAATAAATAAATAAATCCTTAAAAAACTTTTTTTAAAGGAACAAAGATAAAGACGAACAATAGGAGGAATGACAGTGGTCCTCTCACTTAGGGTGAGGAGGGATCTAGGACTCAAATGAGCTATCAATACATGAAGTAATTGTGTAGTTGCTGTTTGCCTGGGTGTGATGGCACACACCTGTAATCCCAGCACTTGAGAGGAGGACCTCTGTGACTTCAAAGCCAGCCGGGGCGGCATACCGTGATACTGTCTCAAAAATAATAGCAACAAATAACAATAGCTATTTATCTTCATTTTTATTATTTCTATGTAGTTCAGATTCCTTTTTTAGTGATTACTATTAATCTTTTATGATAAGTACTATTGGATAACAGATTGCCAGTAAAAAACATTCTAATAATTTTTGTTTAGGTGCTACGGGAAGTAAAAGTTCTGGCAGGTCTCCAGCATCCCAATATTGTTGGTTATCACACTGCATGGATAGAACATGTTCATGTGATTCAGCCACAAGGTGAGTTGCTTTTCGTTTCATTTATTTCCTTTCCTTGGGTGGGTGTTTTTGAGACAAGGTCTTTCTCTATAACCCTGGCTGTCCTGGAATTTCTATGTAGAGCTGGCTGGTCTTAGACTCACAGAGGTCTACTTGCCTTTGCTGCTTGACTTAAGGTTGTGCCCAGTTTTGCTTTTTTTTTTTTTTAAGTTTTGTTTTGTTTTTTGTTTTTGTTTTTTGAGACAAAGTCTGTGTAGCCCTAGCTAACCTTGAACTCATGGAGATCTACCTGTGTCTGCCTCCCAAGTACTAGGAATAAAGGCATCCACAACCATGCCTAGCTGCCTAGCTTATTTACTTGTAATCATGTATATATGTAGGTTTCTGTGTGGGGGAATGTACACACATGCTTGTTGGTGCTTGTTGGTCCAGAAGATGAAGTCCTGGCTGGCCTGCAATTTTCTACATGCTGGCCTCCAATTTGCTGCAGTTCCTCTGCCTGTGTCTCTAGAAAGCTAGGGTTGCTGGCATGAACCATCGTGCCTGGCTAAGGGAAATGGTTTTTGTTGATTGATACAAGTCAGTCATCCCTAGTCTAAAAATCTGAAAAGAGAAAAGTTCCCATATCCTCATAAAGCGTACAATTTGAACCTTTTGGAGTTAGGATTGCGAGGCCTCTGGTATTCTGTATATATATATTAGGGGGGAAATTCCCAAGTCTGAAGTGCTTTGGTCTCCACCTACCCCTTTGTGCACTCAGTCTGTTCATGAGTGTCTACTAAACTTCCACCCTAGCCAGTCTACCTTGCCCTTGTATATACAGGCTGAGAATGGTTTAGCTTTATTTACTTATTATTTAAAAATGGTTTTTTTTGAGACAGGGTCTACACTATTACCAAGCCCACATTGTTGTTTGCGTTGTGTGGGTGATATGGCCTCCCTTCAGGACTCAGGTGGAAGGGTGTCTACAACTCAGAGCTGGAAAGGTATCCCAGCCATGAGGTAGGACAGTGTCCCAAGGGTATCCTGAGGCACGGGAGCCCAGGAACCTCACAGTTCTGAGAGGAGGCCTCCTCAGAGACGATGCAGCCCCTAAGCCCTGAGAAACTGGGGAGCCTTTGGAGCCTGAGCCCTGCTCCTTCTTCATTCTTCCTCCTCCTCCTCCTCCTCCTCCTCCTCCTCCTCCTCCTCCTCCTCTTTTTCTTCCGATGAAAGAGTCACAGGCAGGCAGTAAATCTCTTAAAAGAGATTTATTAGAGGGAT
Source organism: Acomys percivali (assembly GCA_907169655.1). Classification (NCBI taxonomy): domain Eukaryota; kingdom Metazoa; phylum Chordata; class Mammalia; order Rodentia; family Muridae; genus Acomys; species Acomys percivali. The sequence continues at coordinate 6,784,649 of OU015754.1, read as the reverse complement.
GAACCCAGGAGGAGACAGCGGAGATCTGAGCAGACACAGACTTTTTATAGGGTTTCCTAGGGGGCAGAGCTTTCTGGGGCAGGGATTTCCAGAGTGAGTTGGTGGGATTTCAGTCCCTAGCTGGGGGAAGCTCAGGGATTGGTGAGTTTTTGTCTGGATTTCTCATCCCAAATTAGCATAATCTGGCATGAGTCCTACTGAGGGCTGGAGATGGCAGTTACAGAGGTCTGGGGGTGGGGTAGGGGGGCAGCTGGGCAGCTGGAGCTTTCTCAGGCAGAGGTCTGACCAGTTTTCTGCCTTAAGGGGTAATAGTTTACAGTGTGTCCAAAATTTACAGAGTCCACTGTGAAGGCAGCAGGCTGAAGCAGGAAAGGTTATTGTCATCATGGACAGCTCCCATAGCGACAGCAGGCTTTCTGAGACAGGAAAGGTGTCTGATTTTCACTGAGCAGTCAGCTGAAGCAGGAATGGACACCACAGACAGCTCCCATGGAGGCAGCAGGAAAGAGTCTGCTGAAGCAGGAATAGTCACCCTGGACAGCTCCCACTGAGTCGCTGACTAGAGCCCTGGCCATTTTGTCTCCCATCTCCACAGCCCCAGCGTGGGAAGGAGGACTGGCTGACCTCTTTAAATTTTAGTGTCCTGCTGCTCAAGGACTAAACATAGCTCTTGGGGTTGATGATACTGTGGGCCAAAGGACTTGTGGGGGCGGGACAGCAGGCTCCCCGCAGCTTGGGGACGGTATCCTGTCACAGGGTTTGCGTGGTGTCAGGCACTCTAGGCTAGCACCTCTGAGGCAGCAGCAGTGGCAGCAGAGAAATCCCTAAATGAATCAGTGTGTGCGCGCGCGCACCTCTATCTCTGAGGCAGTGGCCTTGATCTGGCCAAGGCCTCCTGAGTGGCAGTGACAATGGCCACAGCCAGTGGCCATGATAGCCTCAATTTGGCCACAGAGGCAGTAACCCTACACACATTAGTTTAAAAATTAGCTCAATGCCCTTCAAGTCAGGATTTTATGTCAGCCTCCTAAGTGCTGAGAGCACAAGCATGTGCTTTACACGCAGCTTTAATTTCTTTTTAGTTGTTGTTGTTGTTTTGTTTTGTTAGTGCTAAGGATTGAAGGCAGGACCTGGTACACGCTAGGCAAGCATCCTCCTGCCTTGCTGTACCCCCAGCCCCAGGGTTTTCACTTTAAATAGTCAGAAGAGGGGCTGGGAAATGGTTCAGTTGTACAATGTCTGCCTTGTAGGCAGGAGGACCTGAGTTTGGATCCTTAGCAGCCAGGTAAGGCTGCAGTGTACACCGCAGTCCCAGCCCTGGGCCTCTGTGGGGCTCCCTGGGCGGCCAGGATCACCAAGTTGATAAGCTCCAGACTCAATGAGAGACTTTGTCTCAGTAGATAAGGTAAAGAATGAGGGTGACAATCAGACACTAACCTCCGTCCCCACAGCCATGTACACTAGTACCCACATGTGTACATGCATACACCCATATAAAGCTCATCACCACAAAGACACACACCCGGATGAAAAAAACAAATCAGTAGCAGAGTATTTTGTGAAAAAATTGTATGATATTCAAATTTCAGTCAAGTATATTAAAACATAAGCTTACTTTAAAGATTGATTTTATGTATGTAGTGTGTGTGTGTGTGTGTGTGTGTGTGTGTGTGTGTGTGTGTGTGTGTGTGT
>OU015754.1:6708166-6777183 GCA_907169655.1 Acomys percivali | reverse complement strand
CACACACACACACACATACACATAAATACAACTTAAAAAGGTAAAGCTCACAACCCTTTCTCCTGTTATGTTTCTAAACTTGAGCTTTTGTTTTAATACAGGGCATTTAAGCTTTTTTTTTTTTTTTTATGTTTTTTTCAAGACAGGGTTTCTCTGTGTAACAGCCCTAGCTGTCACTGGAACTCACTTTGTAGACCAGGCTGGCCTCAAACTCATGGAGATCTGCCTGCTGGGATTAAAGGCGTTTACCACCTGGCCCAGATCAAACTTTTTATTGGTTCTTTGTTTCATATTATGTACCCTAATCCCACTCGTAACTCCATGCCTTCATATCTGCACTCTGTCCTTGCAACCTCCCCGCCAGAAGAAAAGGTTAACTTGTTGAGAACTTTTAACATTTAGATGTTAATGTCATTTAATGAGTTCAAAGAAGTACAGATGTGAAACTAATCATTTTTAAAATTCCAGGTCCCTATGTTATGGCCAGTGTTGCAACAAAAATTTTTCAAGAATTGGTGGAAGGTGTCTTTTACATACACAACATGGGCATTGTCCACAGAGATCTGAAGGTAAGCCGGAGTACTAAACTTGTGAGAACAGTAGTGGCATCTTACAGATGACTTCGTGTGGGCTCAGGCAGTATAATGAGGTAACATACCCTTATTTGTCTGTGTAAACGTTTGTCATTACTGTCATGTAAATTGTTAGCCCAAAGGTCCAGAACTCCTGGTTGGTCAGTCAGTAACGGTCTTGTCATGCAAGCATGAGGACTTTAGTTCGTATCTCCAGAACCTTTCCTGAGGCTCACCGGCCATCTAGTCTGGTGGATTGAGCAAGTGCCCACTGTCAACTTCTGGCCTCTGTATACATAAACACTCAGGTGTACACACACACACACACACACACACACACACACACACACACAACCACAACCTACTCCTCAATACTTAAAAAGAAACCCTTAAATTGAATTTAAAAGCAGTAATTTGGGGTCATTTAAACATTGTTGTTCTTATTGGTTTTGGTTTTTTCGAGACAGGGATTCTCTGTGTAGCTTTGACTGTCTTAGACTCACTTTGTAGACCAGGCTGGCCTCGAACTCACAGAGAGTGCTGGGATTAAAAGTGTGTGCCACCACACCTGGCCTGAACATTGTCTTGAAGTATGAATATAGTAAGGGATAAGTATGCTGATTACTAATTGGTGATGGTAGAAGTACTTGGTGTTGGCAGAAATGGTCATACGATTTTGGTTAAAACCTGTTTCCAGAAAAAAAATGACCTTAAAAAGAAAACAAACAAACAAACAAAACTGGGCAGTGGTGGTGCACACCTTTAATCCCAGCACTTGGAAGGTAGAGGCAGGCGGACCTCTGTGAGTTTGAGGCCAGCCTGATCTACAGAATGGGCTCCAGGACAGCCAGGGCTCTGTTGCTCAGAGAAACCCTGTCTCCGAAACAAAAACAAAAAAAACAGCAAACCAGCCACCTGGCACACATCTTTTATCCCAGCACCAGAGGCTGCAGTGAGTTCAGAGCCCTTGGGGCTAGGTAGAAAGTTGTGTCTCGCAGACCCAAACTAAAATCAAACCCCCAGATCCCTCAAACTAAACCAAAAGGAAAATAAAAATCCAGCAGACAGGAGGATCAATTAACTTGAGGTTAGCCTGGACTACTTAGTGGGACCTTGTTTCACAAAACCAAAATAAACTGCCCCAGAAACCAACCAACCAACCAAAAACAAAAAAACCCACAGGGACTATTTTAGTTTTAACTCATAAAAGACTATCAAGGAAAGATAAAATGTACTTTCTTTTTTGGCTGACAAATCTTAAAACCATCAGCCCACTGACTTTTCAGGCCAGAAGTAGGAAGGCATCTGAATGAAGCTCTAGAGGACTATGAAAGCTAACGTGCAAGTCACTTTAATTTTCTGTAGGGATTAAAGATCAGTAGGCTTGTGTGTTGCAGTGTAAAGCGAAGTTCTAGTGTTCTCTGGTAGCCGTCTATCCAGAAAACACAGTTGAGTTGCCGAGGATCTCCGGCATTGAGGGCGCAGTGTTCTCATTTCAAGAGGTAGGTGAAGTCATAAACGCCGTATATGGAGTCCCAGAGCTTCGCAGGGAGCAGTTGCTTCAGGTGGAATTTGTACTTGTCACCATAAACATTTCTGATGTTTCTCTTACAGATGGCCTCTAGGGTTAAAGGTTTTTTCGATAGCTTTATTAGGGTTTCCCTTAAGAGGTGGAATTCTGGCAACATGATTCCTACAGGTAGAACCCCTTGTTTATTGCTCAGCCTTAAAGGGTACGTGCGATACAGCAGCCTGGCCAGAAGCGTTACATCTCTGATGTTGGAACTGCGCTGAAGGTACATATAAATCGGAGATTCCCCATTTCTTGTTAAAATGTTAACGTTTGCCTCAAATTCCAGCAAGAGATTGATGATCACCTCGCTGCCTCCAAAGCATGCCTCGTGCAGAGCTGTTTGGCCTTCGTGGTCCTGAGCATTGACCTGGGCTCCATGATTTAGCAGCAGCCGGATACAGCCCACCCCGGCCACCAGCAGCCGGCCAGCTTTGCTTGACGCTGTGCACACTGCCAGCTTCAGAGCTGTGTTCCCAGTAGAGGAGATGGCACAGTTCACGTTGGCCCCACAGGCAATGAGTGTCTCTATCATGTTTTTATTCAGGATGTCCGCAGCCATGTGGAGGGGCGTCATGCTGGATTCGTTAAGAGCATTGACCCGGGCACCATTTTGAGCCAAAAAGGAGAGAACCGGATAGGTCCCGTATGCTATGGCCAGGTGGAGGGGTGAATGTTTGTTGCTGTTGTCTACCTGAGCATTAACTTGAGCTCCGTGGTCACACAAAATTCGCAGACACAGGACAGCATTGTTCTGAATGTCTGTCAGGATCTTCTGGATCCGAGTGCTTGGTTTGGCCCACGTGGTTGAAGTGATTGGCCAGTTTAGCAGCATCAGGTGGAGCGTGGTGAGGCCTTGAGCATCCCTGGAAGGCATTTAGCATGTTAAGCCAGGTGCATGGCATGGAGGGGCTCTCTGAAGAACTGATGCTCACACAGGAAGGTAACACAGACAAGTAACTAACACCTGCAGGTTGGTGTTCTCCCTCTCCCTCCACCCCTCCTTCTTGTTAAGGGGTACAAGTTGATTTCTGTGTCTGTACTTGCGTACATGTGGAGGCCAGAGGTCAACGACAAGTGTATTTCTTGATTGCTTTCCACCTTAGTTTTGAGACAAGGTCCCTTGACTGAGTCCGGAACTCATTGAACTCATTGATTCAGCTAGACTGGCTGGCAAGGGAACTTTGGCGTCCCCCTGCCCAGCACTGGGTTTATAAGCCATGAGCACCCACACCCATCTTTTACATGGGTGCTGGGGAATGAATGCAAATCTTTATGTTTGGATGGTAGGTGCTTTACTGACCTCACAGATCGCCCTAAGCCCCTGTTAGTTATTTTTAAAGAAGTACTGGCTGGCTGCACTGCTAAATGTCTTAGGGTTTTTGGGTCCCTGTTGAGTGGGGCCTAGGTTCTTAGAGAAGCTGTTTTAAGCTTGGTTGCTCCTCCTAGGACTGTGGTCCCTTAACTGTGTCTGTTGGTTGGCTCTGTATCCCTAGCATTGTGCATGGCTCTGGACTGGTCCACTGAGTATTCAGTAAAGGAGTGTGGACTTTGGTATAAGTGATGGATGACCGAGAAGTGAACACTGAAGGGCCAGGAGTCCCCTTCACTCAGTTTCCTGACTTTCCTGTCCTCTTCCTCACAAGTGTAGGAGAGTAGGTGGCAGGACTTGCATCTGGACACCTACATTTTTCTTAAGTCAGTGATGCCTGTTCCTCCCTAGGCCCTGCTCCAACCCAGGTGGGCTCAGTTAGCCCTTAACTCAGGATTGCCTCCACACTGTCTTTGTTGTGGCAGAGAAAGGGGAAGATTTCTCGTGAGAATTTGACTGTTCCCTGGCATTAGGAGCTGGTTTTCAGTTCACCCAGACCTATCTGTGTGAGGGCCTAGGGATGGGGTTTGGAGAAACAGCAGGGCCTCTCGGCCTCCTGAGGGCTTACAGTCTGGGGTGGAAAGCAAACAGGTTAAAGGGCTAAATAAGTGCTGTGTGTGGGCAGTGGTCTGGAAGGGTGCAGAGCCTGTCCAGGGCCCATGTGTGATTTCTAGGGCAGGAACGTGCCTTTGAGGAGTCCCTGAAGAGATGGAGTGAGTTTGGTGGCTTAGGCTTAGACAGGCCAGCCACGGAGAGGATTTGCCAAGCTGGAGCGGTGGTGCCAAAAGACGTGCAACCTAGAGAGATCGGATGGACTTTTCTGATTGTACTCAGAAGTTGTATTGTTTTTAAATTGTTTAATTCTTCTGTTTATCCAAATGTATTCATTGGACCATAGTGTTCTAAAAATTAGGCTAAGAGTGTGCACAAGAGGAGCTTTTCTTTGAATCTAATGGAGGGTAATAAACCAGAAATCCTCCCTCCCCTCCCCTTTCTCTCTCCCATCCCTCTTCATATTGTCAAATGTCCTGGATGCTGTGATGTAGATTTACTGTGTTTTCTACAGCTGAGCCACTACTACGTGTGTGTTCGTTTAGCTGCTGGTTAGTATTCTTGTATTAGTCCCAGCTTTTCAGTCCCCCACCCTCATCCAAACATAATCTGTACTGAGAATGGGACCAGTATCATTTGAATCACACACATCACATGCACACCACACACACACACACACACAAACACACACACCCCCATCACTTAGGCTGATGGCATGCTGAGTTAACTTACCTTACTTCGGGGTCAGCCCCGTGTTGTAACAAGCATAGTAAACTTTGTGGTTTGCGGTATTCAGCGGCCAGGTGGATGGGGAAGATAGGCTGTGTCTGCAGCAGGGAAAGCACAGTGCATTACAAACATGGTTACACAGCACCTCTCCAAAGGGCTCATTTAGCGTTAGTTTGGCATTGATTCAGTTCATGCATTGAGATTTGACGTTATTTGGGTTTGGGTTTTTGTTGTTGTTTTGTTTTGTTTTGTTTTTGATAGTCTCCCTATGTGGACCAAACCTGCCTGGAACTCAGAGAGAGCTCCACCTGCTTCTGCCTCCCAGGCATGTGTTCCCATTTCTGGCTGAAAATTTTCCTCTTCTGTTGCCTGCTTTAAATAGCCCATAGCTGGTGAACTTAAATGATAGGGTTTGTGTTTCAGAGCTGGGCACGTTGGTGAACTCCTAACCCTAGCACCTAGAATGTGGAGGTGAAGGAGAGGCGGGAGCGCAAGGCCATCTTGGGCTATAAAAGCAGTAGCAAATTGCTTTGAAATAATTTAGTCTTTAGATTAACCCACAAATTGATGAAGAAGTACATGTAGTTTTTCAGGTCTTGCCAAAGCCATTATCAGCTGTGACACTTGCATTTTCAAGGTCTTCAAAGATACTGCAGTATGTGTTCTTACTGTGATTAGCAGCTGAGTATACACACGCAAGGGTTACACCATGCCTGCCAGATGACAACGGAGTGATACAAGGAGGGAGGGCGACTCTTTTTTCTTTTTTTTCCAAATGAAGAAAAGAAAGCTAATTCCAAAAGCAATAATCAGCGAGCCTTGGTGGCTCATACCTGTAATTCCAGCACTTGGGAGGCAGAGATGGAAGGACTGTTGCATGCTTCAGGCCAGCTTGGGTAACTTGGTGAGTTCTAGGCCAACCTGGACTATAAAGTAAGACCTGGCCTCACACAAAACAAAATGCTGTAATGGACATATTAAAAAAAAAAATCTAGGAAAGTATGTCTCAGAAGTGAAAAAATTGACATCATCACTGTAGGGGTGCTTTGAGAGGATGCTGTTATTCTTCTAGCCACACAAGATGTGTTTCTCGCCAACCATTTGTGTGTGGCAAATGCAAGGGGGAGTTGCAGGCTACGGTATACTGGACCTGGGTGCTGGGCTGCGGAACCCTATGTGTTGTGAAGCCCTGAAGGGCTTAGGGAGTCTCCAGGGCATTGGGGGTAGTTCTTCCCAAAGCCTTTGACTTTTTCTCCCCTCTTGAGACAAGATCTCACTCTGTAGCTCAAGCTGACATAAAAATTACTATGTATTCCCAGCTGGCCTTGAACTTGAGGCAGTCCTCTGGCCTCAGCCTCCAAAGTGCTGGGATTAGAAGGGTGTACCACCACCTCCACCTCCATCGTTTCTTTAGTGTGACTGAGCGGGTAGGAGGTACCTGGTTTAGGAGCCTGTAGCTACTGGAGTTGGTCAGGATGGTCAAGGGCTGGTTGACGGGGTGGTTTCGGAGAAGTGTCTTGATTGTGTTACAGTCTTCCTTGATGATGGCCTTGTAGAGCTTAGTATGCAGTGCAGTAGCCAGGCTCCCCTCCTGCAGCACGGCGCTGTCGGCTGCCAGGTCTCTGCTCCCCCTCTTGGTTATGTTCCCCATGAGGACGTCTTCTGAGCAAGGCTTACTAGGGGAAGGGTTGCTGCTGTGCTCAGTTCCATCTCTTAGGTGACTCCGGTCAGTTCTAGAACTGTTCTAGAACTGTACTTGTCAACAGAACCCACTTCTTTTTGCTGTTTGTTTGAGACAGGCTTTCTCTGTGTAGACCAGGCTGGCCTGCCTCCCAGGTGCTGAGATTAAAGTCATGTGCTGAATCCAGCTCCAAGTACAGCCGTAGTTTCTCAGCTTTAAACAAACAAACAAACAAACCACCCAAAGTGACATCTTATAGCTATCATCATTTCTCCTTTCCCTTACACATCAACTGGAACTAAATCTAAGAGGCCAGCCAGTGACATGGCCAGGGGCATACATGACGGCCTAGGCTCTACCCTGGGGATCTACCTGGTGGGACTCCTGCAGGCTGTTGTCTGACCTCCATCCTCATTGCCGTTTAGCAGGAGCAAAACAAAGGAGGATATAAATTAACGTAAAAGTGAATTACATTTAATGTAAGATTGTAACTTTTAATCTGTTTGCTTTAATTGTAGTGAAATCTTTTCTCCCAGTTAGATGGTAATATTCTGGCTTGCTTCAAACTTGCTATGTAGCCGAGGGTGACCTTGAACGTCTGATCTTGCCTCCACCTCTCAAGAGAGCAGTGCTGTGTTTGTGCTGGGCAAGCACTCTGCCAACTGATCTGCATCCCATGGCCCTTCTAAATTTTAATTTTTAAAAAATAAAACTTGTTCCGGAATGGCCAGCTTTTTTACTTTGGTATGTGAGTGTGTATGTGGCATTCTTAGTGCACATGCGTGGGGGTGTGGGGAGCAGCCCGAGGAGGACTTTGCTGTCCCGCTATCACTTTCTACCTCTTGATGCAGTTGACGCAGTGTCACTGAACCTGGAGCGAGGCAGCTGATAGCCAGCAAGCCCCAGTGATCCCCCTGTGCCCGTTCCATATGACGCAGCCACACCTAGCTTTTTACTTGAGTGTTGGAGACTTGAACTCAACTCCTCACACTTGGCTGGCCAACACTCTGACTCACCGAGGCACCTCCTTAGCCCAGAAACTGTTTGAGATGGGGTTCTGTTGTGCAGTCCTTGATGACTTGGGACTCAGTGATATAAACCTGAGTTGGCACCATTTTCAGTCATCCTCCTGCCTCTGACTTCTGTCATTACGGGTCTGAGCTTCCATGCCTGGCACTCAATAACTCTTAACACAAGTTTCCACTATTTGTTTTAAGAAAACTGAGTTGACCTTTTCTGTTTATTTATAGCCTAGAAATATTTTTCTTCATGGCCCTGATCAGCAAGTAAAAATAGGAGATTTTGGTCTGGCCTGTGCAGACATCATACAGAAGAGCACAGATTGGTCCAACAGAAGTGGGAAAGGTAAGGATTTATTTGTTCACTTACTTCGCTTCTTTTTGCATTTGAAAAGAGATTTAATTGAACACGTCCTTACACACAGAGAATCTTAGAGCTTTCATAGCAAAGCTCAGATGAGGCCAAAGGCAACTGTTCCTTCAGGAGCTGCAGTGCCCTGCTCTCACCATGGCAAGCACTTAATGACTTTTTCTATTGCAGGGACGCCGACACATACATCCAGAGTGGGGACTTGTCTCTATGCGTCACCTGAGCAGTTAGAAGGATCCGAGTACGATGCCAAGGTAGTGTTTTCACCCTCTCCTCAGTTCGTCAAGGGATTAGAGCAAGTGGAACAGTGCGATTCTGGCCATAGCTGAGTCCTGCAGGTGGTCTGTCACATCAGACTGCCCCAGTAAGGGACATCCCCAAGGCTTGAGAGCCAGCTTGGCCATGGAGAGTGCTCGCTGCTCTTTCAGAGTACCCAGGTTTGGTTCCCAGTACTAACATGGGCAGCTCAGAATCACTGTGTTTCCTGCTCTAGGGGACCCAATGCCCTCTTCTGGCTTTGGCAGGTAACTAACACACACACACACACACACACACACACACACACACACACACACAATTGATCTTGAAAAATAGTGCTCAATCATGAATAGAAGCAGAGGCCTTAGGACCTGGTGACAGTCTCCTGTTGCTAATACCAGGAGTGGTGAGTTAGTCATTTTGCTTGGGTCACTGTCAGGCCTGGATTACGGCGGGGTGGTGGGATGATATCCCTGTTGTAGGGCAATGACTGTTGTGTCTGTTGGGAGATATTCCTGCCCTTCATCTGACCATTGTCTTCCAGGCCCATGTGTTCTCTTCTTTAGGGATGCTGTAAAGCCTCAATCTTGGACATCCTTGCTTGAGAAGCTGTACTGTTAGGGGTGGGCTCCTAACCTTTGTACACCCTGTTTTCCTCCTCTGCAGTCAGATATGTACAGCTTGGGTGTGATTCTGCTCGAGCTCTTTCAGCCATTTGGGACAGAAATGGAGCGAGCAGCCGTCTTAACAGGCATAAGGACTGGCCGGATACCCGAATCCCTCAGTAAAAGGTGTCCGGTGCAAGCCAAGTATATCCAGCTCCTCACTGGGAGGAACGCGTCACAGAGACCGTCTGCTCTTCAGCTGCTACAGAGCGAACTTTTCCAGACAACTGGGAATGTATGTCTTTTTTAATAGTTACTAAACGTTTACTTTGGGTTGGGTACAATCCCGAGAGCCTGCTTGCTTGCCTATTTATTTATTGACAGAGTGTCACCTGTAGCCCAGGCTGACCCTGAACTCACAGCAATCCTGTCTCAAGTCTCTTGAGTACTGGAATTGCAGGTGTGAGCGTTAGAGAAGCTGGTCCCTCAGTCAGCTCACAGCCTACGAGGCTGACATTGCTAATCTCCCTTTCACAGATGAGGACGTAAAGACATAAGGAAGTTAAATAATTCACCACACAGTGGCAGACACTGTGTCTACTAAGCACATTATACTCCTCACAATTTAGAAACCAGCTGTGCAGCTCTTGAAGCTCCTCGGCTGTTCTGTATGTTAGGAATTCCTTGACAGAAGGCTCCCCTAGGCTGCTGAGATGGCTCAGCAGGTAAAGGTACTTGGCAGACAAGCCTGACACCCCAAGTTGCATTCCCCAGAACCTGTGGAAAGGTGGAGAAAACAAACCGCTCTACAGTTGTCCTCTGACCCCCATATATGGTCCATGGCATGTGCACCTCCCCCCAACCATAAACACACACCTAATAATAGATAAAAATAAAACCCTGACCTGTATTAGGGCAGATTATTCTACAATGCAGAATGGCTTCAAAATAATGTTAAGTACAGATCTTTAAACCAACCTGTTTCACAGTAGTCAGTGAAATTGAACATTTTTTTCTTTTAATGCTAAGAAAAATATGAAACTCAAAATAGAATTTGTTTTAGTTGTGAATTCCATTTCATGAATATGTCAGTCTTGGGGTTTATGGAAACAAAATAGTTAAACCTATACTCTGTTCCCTAAGAGATTCAGGTACTGAACTTAAATAGAATACATAGTCCGAGTAAGCAATGACACACTGCCAACTAGCTGTTGTAAATTTAGGCTGTAGTTTCTTTTCAGTCCTTGTTTTTTCCTTCCTGGCCATGGACTTTCCTGATTGTACTAATGTACACAGTAGTAAAACAGGGCAGTGATTCTAAGCAGGAGTGGACAGTAGTGGTAGGGACGGCCTCTGCATAGCTTTCAACATGCCACTGCCTGAAGCTGCCTTTCTCCTGCCCTGTGGCTATGGTGCTAAGATCAGTGTCTCCCCTGCATGTGAAAATAGTAGGTGATTCATCTTTTTCCTGCTCTAGAAACCTAAGGTTCCGGTAAGGGTTGGTTCACAATGTATTCCTTAGGGAGCCTAGCCAGCCATGACATTGTGACAGTTCATATTAGAAGTTTACACTTGAGACCCATGGAACCAAGTTACAAATGTGTATGTGTGGAGACATATATAGGTTACATATATATGTTACAGTTCTGTTGGGCCACATTCTTAGCTACTCACAGCCTCATGCTGTCAGTTACATTTGGCCTATGGGCCCGCGATTGGTTCTGGACGCCTAGTGCTTTGCTACTCAAAGTACAGTCTCTAGACTAGCAGGCAGCAGTCTGCATTGGAGCAGGCCTCCCAGGCTAGGTTCAGGGTTTGAATAGCAGTGCACGTCAGGCTCTCCGGGAGTGGCCTGGCCAGCAGAATGTACGGTGAGCATCTGATAGCGTTCTCTGGCCCTCTCCTCTGCACTCCCCTAACCGACTGACAAATTCCAGAGGACAAGGGGTAGAATTCTGCACTCCAGATCCCAGAAGTGATTCTGATTGGCACTAGCTTGTGAACCACTTACAGGGATTATTTGAAAGATAGCTGGAAGGCTGGGGAGGTGGAAAGGTATTTGCCTCAAAAACATCAAGGTTGGTAAAACAGCTCACTGGTTAAGGGTCTTTACTGCCAAGTCTGGTAATCAGTTCAGCCTTGGAATGCACATAGTGGGAGTCCAGAATGGGCTCTTGCAAGTTTCTTCTGACCTCAACAACTTTATCATAGTACATATATACATACATACACGAAAATAAATAAATGTTAAGATCTAATTTCTAAATTAAAAAACAAAACAAATTTAAATAGCAAGTTAGGTGGCATGCACTTGTAACCCCAGTGATGGTGAGAGGGGAGGCATAAAGAGGCAGGTCCCGGGAAGTTCATGAGCCAGCTAGCTAGGCCTAGGTGTCAGTGTCTGGTGAAGAACAGATGTACCACCACCAAGGACTGACAGACTTTGAAGGAAGACACCTGATGAGCTCCAGTCATAATCTTCATCAGTGGAGCACCTGCAGGCTGAGGAGACGCACAAAATTATAGTTGGTGCCCTGTGGCAACTTGACGCTTGAACTTTGCAGGGCTGACTGGTGCTGTTCAGGCACAGCGAGGACATAGGAACACTTCAAAGCCCAGGCCACTTTAATGATACTTAAAATGTTTTCTTTCCAGGTTAATCTCACATTGCAGATGAAGATAATAGAACAAGAAAAGGAAATTGAAGAACTAAAGAAGCAATTAAGCCTCCTTTCTCAGGACAAAGGGCTGAAGGGATGAGAGGGGAAATGGGGCCTATCTGTGCAGCCTGAATGATGCTGTCTACCATGTGAAAATGGACTTACATTCTTAAACCAGGCAAACAGGAATGCCAGTTTTCACCCCTTAGCTGGGACAGACGGTGTGACTCCCAGTTGTACTTAGCAAACCTGTGAAAAGATGTAAAAGGACCCCAGCTTCCTTTTCCTCAAGAATCCTTTCTTGCTCCAAGACTGCACTAAATTAAGCCTCTTCCTCCCGCCCTCTCCAAGTTTCAGTTAAATGTTACTGCCTCCCCTGAAGCTTACAGTACCACTCTTAACCTCCTTTAAGTTCTGCTGATTGACCATCCTGTCTTCCAGAAGGTTCTACTACAGAAATCAATGCTCCCCTCCCCCACAACTGCTTGCCCCAGGATGTCTGTCAGCCTGGCTGCAGTTGCTGTGACAGCTGCAAGTCTGCCCTGGTCCTTTCAGATTGCTGCCATGACCAGTTACCAAAAAGATACCCGATCACTCCTTGGCCCAAAACTCGTGTGGGCTGTGCACTGGCAGAAGGTCAGAGTTGAGCTTCTTGGCACAGTGCCCTATCCCCTTCCTTTCTGTCCTTTCAGTTTGGCATCGTCCTGCAGCTTGTCCCTATCAGGCTGTGAAGTCCCTGCCCTCAAGTGATCTTAGCAGCTGGGATGTTGTATTTTCTGCTTTTATCTCTCAGTCTCCAAGGATCCATTTTCGTTTTAAAGCCCTTAACTCCCCAGACCACCCGAGCACTTTGAGACAGCAGTCTCTGATGCCATAAAGTGCCTGCCCTCTGGCCGGCAGTCATCTCAGTGCGTCGCACTTGATTTTACTAACTTCTAAATAAATAAAACTCACAGATTATATGGTGCTTTTATTGATGCCTGACAACTGACTTAGTGAAAAGGTTGTGATTCTAGAACAAGTCCCTTTCCTGACAGCCGACCAGAAGCCGTACCATTCTCATACTGAACCCTGCAAGGCAAGCTGCTAGAACTCACTTAAGGAGCTGGAGGGCAGTGCTGAAGGGGGCCAGGTTCTCACAGGACTTAAGCCACCGCTGCACATTGGTGGGCGCTGCCCCGCTGCCACCGCCAGTCTGCTGGAGCACAGACCACAGCACCACATCTGCCACAGTGAGCTCATTCCCAGCCAGCCACGGGCTCTTTCCTAGAGCAGAGTTCATAGAGCGGAAGACAGCTGCTTTTTCTTTACTGCTCCCTTCCTTCAGCTGGAACATGGCAATATCCACCCAGCTGTCGATGAGGGTTAAGTTGACAGCGTTATGCTTCTGGCCGAACAGAGAGAACAAGAAACGTGCAATATTCCCTTCTCCTTCGATGGGGCACATTGTCTGTACACTGAACTTCATCTGTGTCTTGGGCACTGGAAAGGAAAAAAAAAAAAACACCATATAGAGTCAAAGTGACAGCTACCCATGCTGTGTGGAAGGGAGGACTCACCACATTCATAAACTGACAGCAGGACAACTGTCAAGAACATGACCAACATCTGTAATGTTCAAGAGACGTTAGTTCAGTTAATTTTTGTTGTTTCTGAGACAGGGTCTCAACTATGTATTCTTGGCTGTCCTGAAGCTGGTTTTGGTTTTATTTTTTGAGACAGCGTTTCTCTGTGTAACATCTCTGGCTGTCCTGGAACTCGCTCTGTACACCAGGCTGGCCTCAAACTCACGGAGATCCACGTGCCTCTGCCTCCTGAGTGCTGGGATTTGGTTGTTACGGAGATCAGACTCACCAGGAACTCAGAGATCCATTTGCCTCTACTTCCGAAGCACTAGGATTAAAGGCACGTGCCACCACACCAGGCTTTTAAAAGTGCAACCTATTCCCTTAAAAGTGACTGGGGACCAGTGGGATGACTCAGTGGGTACAGGCACTTGCCCCCAAGCCCAGCACCTGAGTCTAGTCCCCTGACTTAGAGCAGAAGGTATAACTGTTACAGGACAACTTCTGCAACTTGTCCCTGACCTCTGCAAGCTCGCTCCCACGCAACCGCCACAAACATAGTGTATGTTTAAAAAGAATTTAAAGGTGACCAAGTAGTCCTGTCTAATATTGTGTTTATGACAATTTCCATTGAGCTAGACAGGACTTAACCATCTATTCCAACCTCTTGCCATTATACTTGGAGGCCACAGTCCAGAAACTAGACATTCTGTTGGCCGAGGCAAGGCTCTCTCCCTTTGGATGGGAAGCTGAGGGTAGCTAAGGTATCACTGGAGGGATGGCAGACAGTAACGTGCCTGATGAAGCTCAAGCAGAGGCATTCTCAGTGGGATGATAAATCATACCTTCTGTCCTTTGTGGTGAGTGTCCCTTGAATGAGCTTTTAGAATGTGATGAGCAGTGGGGATAGCTACTACTCCTTTGCTTTGCGAGGTTGTATGGGGGGGGGGGAAGTGGTACCAAGACTTACCTCCTCTCCAGTGACCCCAAAATCTGGCTGGACTTGGGGAGGATTTCACATAACAATCAGCTAGGTATAGTCAGTGCTGTGGGCCATCCCACCCCTTTGCAGCCCAAGCAAGTTCAGCCCAGCCCCACTATTTACCGTTTTTCCAAATCAGAGTGAAGCCCAGCTGATACTCGTGGCGGGACTGTTTTCTAGCCTGCTCCCCGAAGCACTTGAGAAGAGTCTCTGGTACGTTCTTGACTGACGAATGTGTGTGCACGGTGGACAGGACCC
Organism: Acomys percivali; assembly: GCA_907169655.1. Taxonomy (NCBI): domain Eukaryota; kingdom Metazoa; phylum Chordata; class Mammalia; order Rodentia; family Muridae; genus Acomys; species Acomys percivali. The sequence continues at coordinate 6,762,990 of OU015754.1, read as the reverse complement.
TGTAGCGTTCACACAGCAGCCTGTGCAGCACAAGCAAGGAGAGGGGTGGGGAGGCTGGGTTTGCGTTGATCACGATGTCTTTCAGCGCCCCATAATCCTGAGGGAGAGACCAAAACACTGAAGCCCATAAAAGCCATCTGGTGGCCCACACCTTTAATCCCAGCACTCTGGAGGCAGAGGAGGGGGGATGAGGCCAGCCTGATCTACATGGAGTTCCACGTCAGCAAGGGCTACATAGAGAGCTATGCCTTGAAACAAAAGTGCCATCTGTGTCCACAGGTGAACAAGGTGCTCCCCCTAAGAACTTTCCAGGCTCTAAGTGAGTCTCAGCTCCCACTTAGAGATGCTGCTGTGACCCCACCTGACAGCTGGGAAAACTTGAGTCCTGGGGAGGTAAGCGGGTTATGCAGGGTCACTGACATCACTAGGAATTGCAGCTGGACAAACCTGTAATTCAACTCTTTCTTAGGCTTCCCCCCCACCCCAGGTTTTTCGAGACAGGGTTTCTCTGTGTAATAGCCCTCGCTGTCCTGGACTCGCATTTGTAGACTAGGCTGGACTTGAACTCAGAGATCCGCCTGCCTCTGCCTCCTGAGTGCTGGGATTAAAGGTGTGCGCCACTATGCCTGGCTTTTTTTTTTTTAGGTTTTTCAAGACAGGGTTTCTCTCTGGGTAGCCTTGGCTCTCCTGGAAATCACAGCAATCCACCTGCCACTGCCTGAGTGCTGGTCTTAAAGGTACGCACCACCACACTCAACAATTCAACACTTTCTAACAGAGGTAGGAGGGTCAGAAATTTGAGTCATTCGGCTGTAATGAGTCTGGGGCCAGCCTTAGCAACAAGACACCTGGGTAGGGAGACAGCTTAGTCTATAAAGCACTTGCCTTAAAACACAAGGACCTGAGTGAGGTCAGTCTCCAAACCCAGGTAACAAGTATGTTTGTAATCCCAGAGCTGAGGAGGGGGACGAAGGCTAATCGCACAGCTCTGACCAGCTGGGTCCAGATTCTGTCTCAAAAACACATGAGCATCACCTGAGAAAATGCCTCAGTTTGTTCTCTGGCCTTCACATGCACGTGCACACGTGTGCACATGAACCCACACCTATGAGAGTATGGGATGTGGGCTACTTATTTAGAGGCTTGACTTCATCCTGAACACTGTGTGCACTGACAAAGCCTTCCCACACAGTAAGAAGTCAGCACCCTGGCTGTGAGTGTTTCCTGACCCACCTTGGAGACTCTGGCTCCGTTGGGGCCTGGTCAGGTCTCATTTACTCCCTCGGTGCATGAAAATATGCAGGACAGATGAGAAGGTAGGAGAAAGGACAAGCCAAGGCAGAAGCACCGAGGTTGTCAAAGCCCTGGGTGAGTCACTACAACAAACTTGTGCTTTTTAGGACTTTACAACGTATTATCAGAATTCTAGAGATCACTGATGTGGGACCTTGGACTACTCTACTGTACCTTCAAGCAGCACCTCCACTGGTCCCCTAAGTAAGTCGTCCTATAAACGTCTATCATGAATGCTAGCTAGTGCGGTGATTTTCTGTAGTGGAAGACAGCCACTGCTGACCCATGTCTGCATCCCCCACAACCTACTCTTGATACAGCAAACTTGAGCAAAGTACATTTGAAGTGCAAGACTAGAGCTACCTTGTTGCAATGTATTTTGACAGGCGGTGAGATTTTTCTATCTATACAGCCAGGGCATTTCCTCAAAAAGAGTGGCCACACCTCTGCTCTGTCTAACGGCATCTAGAAGGAGCTGGGATGCACTTGCCTCCCAGGGCTTAGAGGAAGCTGGCACAGACTGGGACGACAGGATGCTCGGCTCCCGAGTACCTCCTCTGCCCTCTCCTCTGGCTCACCCTTCACAGTATGAGTAGGCCATAGAGCGCTGGGTGCAATTATTTTATTTAATTTTTAAAAAAGATTTATTTATTATTTATACAGTATCCTGCCCACACGTGTGCCTGCCCACCACAAGAAGGCAACAGATCTCATTACAGATGGTTATAAGCTACCATGTGATTGCTGGGAATTGAACTCAAGACCTTTGGAAGGGCAGATGATGCTCTTAAACTTCTGAGCCATCTCTCCAGCCCAGTTATCTTATTTTTTTGAGGCAGGGCCGCACTGTAGCCTGAAACTCATGATCCTCTTAACCCAGCCCCCAAGTGCTGGGATCACAGGAGTGAGCAAGCACAGCAGTTCTAAGTGGAGTCCTTTAGAGGCGTAGTAAAGAAAACAAGCTCTCTGATCCACCTCTCACAACTAGAGATCCAAGCCCCTGCCACCACTTTCAGGCACTCACAGACATCTGGGTTCTCACCTTTCAGAAGGAACCCACCTTTCCAAGCACGGAATTCAAGTCCAACACATTTGTGGTTAAGGTAGTGGGCTCGTCAGCTTGCAGGATGTTGCTCACGTCCAAGTCTGCATCGGGGGTGTGAATCATCTTTGACAGGCCATCGACTGCTGCCTTCAACTCATACAAGCGCTTTAAAATATCATCTTGGCGGGATTCAAGGGCTTGCAAAGATGGCTCAGGTGTTTCCTAAAGAAATCAACATCTGAGTGGTCACTTCTCTCACCTCATAGAGCTCTGCCTAAATTACATCGCTTGTCTTACTTTTACTTTGTCAACAGACTTCCTCCTTCTAAAAACACACCATGGGGCCAGTACGGTGGCTCACTATATAAAAGGTGCTTGCTGGTAATCCTGACAGTCTGGGCTCAATTACCCAGACCCATATGGTGGAAGGAAAGAACCAATTCCTACAAGTTGTCCTCTGACCTCCACATGCATGCTGTGGTAGGCAACCTCCTTCCCACCAAACTAAATAAATGTTTGTTGTTTTTAATTAAGACTTTGAAGCAACAGAACTTCTTTCCTCTAGCCCAAGGGTCCTACAAATTGATCCACAAGTGCTCTACAACGAAGAAATATGACCGAATGTGACTTTGAAGTCGTCCTGTTTGGGGGCTGGAGAGATGTCTCAACAGTTAGGAGTACTTGCTGCTCTTCCAAAGGGCTGAGTTTGGCTCCCAGCACCTACATCAGGAAGCTCATAACTGACTGCAATTCCAGGTCCAAGAGACCAGACGCCCTCTTGGTTTCCACAGGCACCTACACACAGCACTCACTCACTCACACAGACATATAAATACGAATAAAAGTAAAAACATAGTTGGTTTCCTATTTCAGGTAAGTTAGATTAAAAGGAAGAAAATGAAAACAAAACTATCCTTCCTCTAACCCTTCTTTTTTATTTTGGCAGGGTTTCACTGTATAGCCTGAACTGGCCTGGAACTCACAATCCTGTTTCAGTTTCCAGTGTGCTGGAATTACAGGCGGTAGCATGCCTGAAAGAAACAAAAATACTCTTAAAATAAAGGGAGGGTCTTTGCTATGTGTTTTTCCAGGATGGCCTTGAACTTCTGGGCTCACGTGAACTTCTTAGATAGGAAATTCACATTGTACCCAGAATTCTTTATTTTCAATTAACAGGCTAAAATACTTTGTTTAAGCCATGTGTAACGGTGCACACCTGTAATTTCAGCATTTGGGAGGTTGCAGCAGGAGGACCAAGAGTTTAAGGGCAATTTCAGCTGTTACAGAGCAAGTTCAGGGCTAGCATGGGCTACATGCGCTGCTGACTCAAGCACACACCGCCAAAGACTATGTTTGAATGAGCAGAGAAAAGATGGAGGAAGGCAATAGAAAACAATTTATACAAAAAAGGGGAGAAAGGAACTCAGGGTTTTAAAAATTAATTTTCATGTGTATTGGTGTTTTGCCTGCATGTTTGTCTGTGCATGTGTGTGCACCAGTGCCCAGAGGCCAGAAGAGAGTGGGATACCCCGGAAGCAGAGTTGCAGCCAGTTATAAGTTTCTCTGTAGGTTTGGAGAACCAAACCCAGCCCTCCTGCAGGAGCAAAAAGTGCTTTTAAGCACTCAACTTCCAACTAACCCTGGAAGTCAGGCTTTGAAATATCCTTCAGGTTGGAAGCATTTTCCTGGATCAAGTGTTCCCTGGGAAAAGTGATCAAGTCCCCAAGTTATTTTAAGGCAACAACTGGCATTCTTTTATCTCAGTCATCTGGAGCATCCGCTCCTGAGATACATAACACCGCAAACAGCAAACATTTCATCCTCTGTATCCATGCGTCCTTCTTGCCTAGCACAGAGTCAAAGGTGCATCTGGCCATGCCTCTATGACAGCCTCTAGTTGAAGGACCATTGAACCATGTCTGCTGTTGTTTTCATAGCTCTCCAGTTAGACAGTTGTGAATATCATTAGGTTTTGGATTAACCACTTCTCTTCCAGTGTAAGTAAAATAAAGGATGGCAAGCAACAGAAAAACTGACCACAGCAGCATCTATTCACGTTATTTGTCCAAAAGGCCAGAATTTCTATCTGTTGAAAATTTGGGCTGCATGTGATCAGTAGAAAACTGAATGAAAACAAGAATAGAAAATTGAATAAAAAAGGAAGGACAGGACAGCTCCTCCTAGAAAGTTTACTGTAGATAAAAGGGAGAACAGAGACAGAGACATCTGGGAGAGTCCTGAGTGAACATGGCCAGACTGAGCGGGGCCATGTGAGGAGACGCGCAAAGGAAGAAGAAGGGAGAGGAGCCACCTACAAGAGGGGCTGCCTGGGCCCAGAGAGTGACCAAGAGCGTGGCATAGCCAACATGGCTTATGGGAGGGAGGCCTAGCCAATGTCTGGGCTGGAGAGTTCAGGGTAGGGGGTGTGGTAAGCCAGCCAGGAGGGTCTGGAATAAGTAGAGACTGAGGGATGCTGGGAAAACCTAGGGGGCAGTTTCCGCTTTAATATGTGAATAGGCACTTCAGCCATTTGTCCAGCGTTTGAGATCCAACTACTACTTTAAGTCTTTAGAAAAGAGATCAAACAATAGTGATAAAATAAACAGGGTTAGATAATCATTTTGAGTTAGGCGAGGTGGCACACACTTCAGCACTTGGGAGGAGGAGCTCAAGACCATCTTTGGCTACATGAGTTCAAGAACAGCCTGGGCTACAAAGAAAGGCCCTGTGCCGTCCTCCCCTGCCCCCATGTTTCCTGGCCAGGAAACATGAAAAAGGACCTCACTCAACTTACTTGGAAATTGGAGAAATCCAAATTAAAACTGTATTGGAATGCCTACGTTAGCCTCCTAGTGACAGCATAAACCTGTATAACCACTTTGGAAAACAATTTATCCAGATAAAGTGGAAAAGGAAGCCTGCTCACCAGGCCAGGAATTCCATCCCTGTACAGGCTATTTATGTTAGCTGGTCGGTAAGTTCCAGTGCCCAGGAGTGGGGGCAGGGTAGAAAAATAGGACGGAGTGTGGCCAGGCAGTGTAAAGGAACACGATCACTTTCATTGTTACAACAAAACGATCGAAAAAAAAAAAATTTTTTTTTTTTGAGACAGGATTTCTCTGTGTAGCCTTGGCCGTCCTGGACTCACTTTGTAGACCAGGCTGGCCTCGAACTTACAGCAATCCCCCTGCCTCTGCCTCCCGAGTGCTGGGATTAGAGGCGTGTGCCACCACCGCCCGGCCGAAAATCTTGTACAGCATGCCAGACAGCAGAACACATACTACATGCTTGCAGAACATCAAGATTATATAGCATAAGGATACATAACTCCACAACCCAACCGCATAAGGCAGCAGCACATAACTACAGTAAAAGTCAGGACCTCCTGTGGAAAAGTTGCAAATGGGTGGGATGGGGCGCTAAAACTGTCCACCTGGGTTACTGTAACCTTAGGATCGCTCTGTAAATTCCTCACAATGAGCATTTTCTGTGTTGTGGACTATTTCAGTACGGCTGGCGATCGCGACAGGAACCCACGACAGTGGGGGCGGGGGGGAACCAGGGCCCTAAGGATCCGCGGCGCCAGCGCACTAGCCTGGACAAGGGATGGGACCGGGCGCGGCGCGGCCAGCGCCTGCGCTCTAGGCAGGGGCCGTACGCTCCTACCTGCACGTGGCCCGCGTCGGTCGCGGGAGTGGTGGTCTTGCTGTGCACGTTGGGGAGCCGGTACATGCAGGTTGGGAGCTCTACACGCAGAGGTGCGCTGCCTCCATGATAGGGCTTTACCTGGTACATCGGCATGGTGGGAACCAAAGGAAGGAAGGAAGGAAGGTAGCGGGCGAGGGACACCAACGCTCTGGGGCCGCCCAAGGCCACCTCAGACAGTAGCCGCCTTCTTTCTGACCCTGCAGCTGGCGTTCCGGGAAAATGAAGTCCGTGAGCTATTATTGGCCGGGCTCACTGGCGTCACCAACTCGACCTTTGAAGTAGCCAATCAACGGTAAGGGAGGCGTTGGCACGCCTTTCCCTCAACCCGCCCGGAAGGGGCGGGACTAGATGTCAAAAGCAGCCAATGGGCGCCCCGGGAGACGAAGCTTCCAAGAGAGCGGAGGCGCGAACGGAACTCCACCGCGGATCTGAGACTTGGAGAAGTGCTGCGCATCCATGGAGCAAGCGGAGGGCGCGAGGTGAGCCTGGCTTTACAGTCTCTCCCATGGGCGCATTCTCTAGAGTTCCGAGTATTCCGGCCTCCTTGAAAGGACCGGAAGCGGCGGAGGCGCGGGGAGAGTTCGAGAATATAGGAGCGGCGTTCTCTTCACGCTGGGCCGGCTTCCCAGTGAGGAACCTGAAAAGGCTGCAGGTGACTCGGGCCACAGGCGGAGGACTTAAAACCAAGCATGAAAAGCAGCCCAGTAGACAGAATTCGGTTTTTTCCTCTTTTCCTTTTTTTTTTTTTTTTTTTTTTGGAGAGTGAGGCTTAAAGGCTCACGCTAATTTTGCAGTCAAGAGGAATTTTAGATTTTTGTTAAAACTGCGGTGCTTCTGTATATCTGATAATCGTGTTCACAAGTGGCATCAAAGTCAGTGAAGCGCGTCTCGGAAGGCCAGCGCGGTTACATTCAGAGACGGATTTGTAAATGCAAACTTGCTCTCTGTATTTAAATAATTGCCGCTTTTCCACACTCAAAGTAACCAGAAGTAGACGTGTTGCAGAATACATTTTTTTAGATCGTTTGCATTTTTTAGGTGAGATCTTCTTCAGTTAGGCGTTAGAGACAAGTGAAAGTTTTGTTTTGTTTTGTTTTGGTCTGGGTTTTTTTTTTTTTTTTTTAGATAGGCCTTTGAACTCAGAATCCTCCTACCTCAGACACCTGAGTGCTGTGATTAAATCATTCGCTGGAGAATGAAGAGAAAAGAGGTTTGTTTATTTATTTCAGCAGGGTTTTTGGAAGTCTAGTATGTGTGAGACCCTATGGGAAATACTACCCCCCAACCCCCGCCCCCGAAAAAAAAAATAACTTCCCCCAGGGATGCTCCTATGTTTCATTATACTTTAATGGAGCCTTTTGTGACCAGGAAACTATTCTTTATTGTGTCTGAACCATAGGGGAATTAATGATAGTAGATTGGAGCCTAGCATCACTAGGCTTTAAACTTCATATGACAGACCATGGGCGCCACTAAAGATGTAAGTCTAAGGATTATTTGTGATTTCCAGAATAACTGATGGGAACCAAGCCCAGCGGCCCACGTCTGTCGGCGCAGAACTGGCTGGGTAGAAACAGGAGGCTCAGGAGTGTGTAGTTGTCTTTAACTACATGGAGAGTTTGAGGCTACCCTGGGCTACATTGGACCCTGTGTCAACGTAAACAAGAAGCAAGCTAAAGCCGGGCGTGGTGGCGCACGCCTATAATCCCAGCACTCGGGAGGCAGAGGCAGGTGGATCGCTGTGAGTTCAAGGCCAACCTGGTCTACAAAGCGGGTCCAGGACAGACAAGGCTACACAGAGAAACCCTGTCTCGGAATAAAAAAAAAAAAAAAAAAGCAAGCTAAAACTGGTAGTGACCAAGAGGATAGATTAGAGACAAAACAGTGATTGAACTCTGAAAGCCAGTACAGAAAGACTCACCGCTGAGTGTGGTGGTGCAAGTTGCACTATCATTTGGGAGGCCAGGCTGGGCTACAACATCGAGAGAGAGCCCCTGCCTCAAACATGAGCTTGGAGGACTTTAGTCAGAGCGGTGTGGGCGGCTTGGCTTTGGATTCCCCTTTCAAAAGCGACTATGGGAATAGTTACACAGTTGGGAGATGCTGCAAAAGCAACTACAGGAATAATTAGTTACACAGTTGGGGGATGGTTTTTGTCAAATAGTATTTCCCACCACTTTTTACTAATTTTTTTTTAAATGTTGCTTTAACTTTTTAAGAGCGAAGCTATTGTAAAAGCTTATTGATCTGTAGCTTGAAGTCCAACATGTCTCCTCCATACACATGCATGTCTAATTAGATTTTCAGTATCAGATAGTTTTAAATATATACTAACAGATGTTTAAAGCTTGTAGAACATTCATGCCTGCAAGTATAATGAGTGTGCTCATACAGTGAATGAACGGACTAGGCTAACTAGTAACAAGATGAATCATATGCCATAGTTAAAATCAGAGTGGGAACACATTGTTTTATCTAAATATTTACTTTGTGTTTTGTTATTGATTTTTTTTTTTTTCCTTTTAGTACAGAACTTGCTAAGGCCATCAGGCCCATTGATGGGAAGTCAGTCCATCAGATTTGTTCTGGCCAGGTGGTACTCAGCTTAAGCACTGCTGTGAAGGAGTTGCTAGAAAATAGTGTGGATGCTGGTGCTACTAGTATTGGTAAGTTTGGAAAAGTTTAAAGCAACAACAACAACAAAACCCCACTCATGTTATTTATTTAAGAAGCATTACTGAATTGTTTGAAAAATAATCAAATACTGCCATACTTACTATTATTAATTATTGTTGCTATTATTATTATTTTAAAGTTAGCCCTTAGTTGTTGTGATAATAATAAACAAACTATTTAATCTGGGTTTACAAATAATCCAGAAGGACTATTTGAAAAACACAGCATGCAGGGATAGGGTTGTAGCTCTGTTGCAGAGTGCTTGCCTAGCATCGACAGTGTCCTGGGCTGGATCTTCAGCACCACACACGCCTGTAACACACACCCCTCAGAATGACAGCAGTATCTTTAAGTAAAGGTATACACATGTCTGCTAAGTTCTGTGTTACAGATATTGTCAGCAGGAAAGCTTTTAGCATGGGCTAATCATTAAGAAAGAAATATGTTGAATTTTTTAGATCTAAGGCTGAAAGACTATGGGGTGGACCTCATTGAAGTTTCAGACAATGGATGTGGAGTAGAAGAAGAAAACTTTGAAGGTCTAGGTGAGATAAATGTTCTTAATCATAAGGTAATGGGCTCCGTGTGTCTCAGACGTCTGAGTAACACTGCCTTGCACCACGTACTGTGCTGGACATTGTGTGTGCCTGTTACTCTACCACTTACGCCATCTTGGGTCTTTCTTTCCACTCTCTTTCAGCTCTGAAACATCACACTTCTAAGATTCGAGAGTTTGCCGACCTCACTCAGGTGGAAACATTCGGCTTCCGGGGGGAAGCTCTGAGCTCCCTGTGTGCACTGAGGTGATGCATTATGCTCATCAACTTGACACTTTATGTAAAAACTCTGCAGATTTGGGAGCATGAGTAGAACCGATGTTGTTTTCACCTTGCTATTGAGATACTGTTGCCACCTAACTTCTGCCTGCTCTTTTATCTGACTGCCAAGCTAAGAAATATCTCTGCTACGTGAGAAATAGAGTAGTGAGATGAAGCAAATAGTATTGTTAAAAAAAAGTCATGTCTTAAAACACATATTAACCTTTAAGTATCACACAAGCTAAGGCTGTGGCTTAGCAGCAGAGTGCTTGCCTACAATACATGATGCCTGGGGTCAACCAGTAGCACTATAAAAAAATAAAAATAAAAATAAGGTAAACATAGATGATAAATTATGAGTACCATTACTTTTAGTTTCTCAGTTTCAGGAAGTTTTTTGGTTTTTTTTCGAGACAGGGTCTCTGTGTATCCTTGGCTATCCTGGACTCACTTTGTAGACCAGGGTGGCCTCGAACTCACAGTGATCCACCTGCCTCTGCCTCCCGAATGCTGGGATTAAAGATGTGCACCACCACGCCTGGCTTTCAGGAAAGAATTTTATGAGAGCCCTATTTAATTACAGTGAAGCTATACATTTTTATAATTATATATTTGTGTTATATGTTTGAATTCTTTGTAAAAAAAAAAAAAGTTTTGTTAAAACTGAGAAATAAAGCTTTGAGAATAGAATTTGAGATCCTTTGTTGTTTGCAATTCAACCTAAAAAATGAAATCTTTTCAAAAACCAAAACATTTAGAGGCCAAACTTAAGATGTTATGATGACTCCTTACTTAGCTGACACCTTAATTGTCTGAGAAGAATATTACCTTTTCAAGAAAGTTGTGAGAAAGGGCAGTGGGGAAAGGTTGTCTGTATCTACCCCTTGTGAGTTCCTGGGGTTTCTCCACACACAGACCCCTTGCAATGCTAGGGATTGAATCCTGGGTTCCAGGCAAGTGCTAGTCAGGTACTCTGCTTCTGAGCTTCATCCCAGCAACCTTTGTGCATCTCTAAATGGACATGCCGTCCCTGACACTCTCTTACAGTGATGTCACTATATCTACCTGCCATGCGTCTGCAAGCATTGGGACTCGGCTGACGCTAGACCACAATGGGAAGATCATCCAGAAAGCTCCCTACCCCCGACCCAAAGGGACGACAGTCAGCGTGCAGCACTTATTTTATACACTACCTGTGCGCCACAAAGAATTTCAAAGGAATATTAAAAAGGTATTGGTAAATTCACAATCTAGTCTTCAGAAGTTTTGCTAATGTAGTATATGAGTGAAAAAAATTATTAAGGATGTTTATCAGTGGATTTTCTTCCTTTAATTTAAAAATGTAAAAAAAAAAAAAAAAAATGGCCGGGCATGGCAACACATGCCTTTAATCCCAGCACTCGGGAGGCAGAGGCAGGAGGATCACTGTGAGTTCAAGGCCAGCCTGGTCTACAAAGTAAGTCCGGGACAGCCAGGGCTACACAGAGAAACTCTGTCTCGAAAAAAACAAAAACAAAAAAAAAACACATAATGAGACTGGTCTCACTATGTGTGGTCTGGTCTTTACTTGTTAACTCTTACCTTCATGTCCTAAGTGGGGGGATTACTGGTGTGCGCCACCACACCCAACTGTTTTACATGAGGCTGGGGATTGAACTCAGGTACTAGTGCTTGTCCAGCAAGCGTTTTACTTGGGGGGGTTAGCTCCCCAGTCCCTGGGATGTGCTTTTTGGTGATAAAGCACCTGCTGCAAATGAGAGGACAGTGAGCAGAAGCCAAAGCCAAGTTTCATTTTACAGCGTACATGGGGGTGATCCTGTAAGTTTTGCCACGCAGTTCCTTTCCTGGAAGATCAAAGTAATCTTGAGTCCTGTGTTTCTCAAACAGGAGTATGCGAAAATGGTGCAGGTCTTACAGGCATACTGTATCATTTCAGCAGGCATCCGTGTAAGTTGCACTAATCAGCTTGGACAAGGAAAACGGCAACCTGTGGTGTGCACAAACGGAAGTTCAGGCATGAAGGAAAATATTTCCTCTCTATTTGGCCAGAAGCAGGTAGGGGTCAGCCGGCTGCTTTAAAATGTTTTGTTTTGTTTTGTTTTGTTTTGTTTTAATGTATTGTTTTAGTAACGTGTGTGTGCTGGGAGCAGCTATGCACACATGAGTGTTGGTACCTTCAGAGGCCAGAGGTTTAGGATCCCTCTGGAGCTGGAATTACAGATGATAGTGAGCCCCTTGAAATGATGCTGGTCTAGTGTAAGAGTGGGGTGAGTTCTTTTTTTTATTTATTTTTATTTTTTATTTTTATTTTATGTGCATTGGTGTTTTGCCTGCATGTATGTGTGTGTGACGGTGTCAGATCTTGGAGTTACAGACAGTTGTGAGCTGCCATGTGGGTGCAGGTACAGTGGAAGAGCAGTCAGTGCTCTTAACCCCTGAGCCATCTCTTCAGCACTTTGAGAAAATGTTTTTTTTTTGGTTTGGTTTGTTTTTTGGTTTGGTTTGCTCTAGTGATTGTAGCAGGTTTTGTTGTCCTTCACAGAGACAAAAAGTCAAAAGAGGCACTTAAGTACCCTATAGTAAAGTTAATGTCTGGGAGCTGAAGGTTTTTAGAATTTTATTCTTAGAGAATGAAATACTGTATCTTTTAATATTCCCTGTCTCTCATTCTGAAAAACATGTCATAAAGTAGGAGATCGGCTGATTTATATTTCTAGTAATCACATTGACGTCATTAAAGCACTACAAAGTAGTTGTCAAGATTCTTCTGTCTGTTTGTTTGTTTGTTGGTGCTCTTAAGGAGGCGGAGCGTGACCTGGAAAGAAAACCTATTTTATCTTCCTGAAATGTGGTGCCTTCCTCTTAGAAAGTAACCATTATCTTGCTTTCTTTCAGTTACAAAGCCTCATTCCTTTTGTTCAGCTGCCCCCTAGTGACTCTGTTTGTGAAGAGTACGGCCTGAGCCGCTCCACTCTGCAGAACCCTTTCTGGTAAGTACACTGTTGCTGCCAGGAGAACTACAACCAGCTTTCCTGGGGTGTTGTTTACTTGTGTCTGTGTGTTTGAATAGTGACTTTAAGTTATACAGTGACTGGGTACTGCTAAGAAAGAATGCATAAAAGAGACTATGATCTAACTTAGTCCAAACAGTAGCTTGAGTGAAGAGGGTTTTCTGTTGATGTAGTCTTACTTTAGGTAGAATAATTTTTTAATTAGCCTATGTATAATGTTTGACCTTTGGATCAATTAAAGTTGCCCCGCTCCATTATGTTTTCTTATGTATGAAATATAGACACTTCCATAAGGAGGACTGGCCCCGTGAAGATCTGTATTGTTTATTTCCACACTTGTTTTTTGGCTTATCATAAAATTGCAAAAACAGTGTTCCAGTTTTCTTTCTTTTGCTGTTGTTTACACTCTAACTAAAGTAGCCTGGGGAGGAAAGGGCTGATTTCACATGCAGCTTTCAGTTATCAAGGGAAGCCAAGGTAGGAGCTCAAGGGGAGACCACAGAGGAGCCCTGCTTTCTGGCTCACTTCCCATGGCTTGGTCAGTTAGCTCATACAACCCAGGCCCACCTGCCCTACCGGGGTGGCACCACCCACAGGGGGCTGAGTGCTCCCATATCAGTCATTAATCAAGGAACTGTCCTGCAGACATGCCCATAGGCCAGTCTGATAAAAAAACAGTTTCTCAGTTAAGATTCCCTCCACCCAAGTAATTCTGGTTTGTAGAGAGTTAATAAAAGCTAGCCAGTAGAGATGGACACAGTCCTAGGGTAGGACTCATGCAGAACAAGAAACTCACCAACACCTTAAGTACCTACAGTGTTAATGTTTAGAAACTGAAATATTATATTTTTAATGTTCTGCTTGTGGAGAATGAATTCTGTGTATGTGTATGTGTGTGTGTGTGTGTGAGAGAGAGAGAGAGAGAGAGAGAGAGAGAGAGAGAGAGAGAGAGAGAGAAAGAGAGAGAGAGAGAGATCATAACAGATCTTATGTATGTGTATGTGTGTTTATGCATGTCAAGGCCAAAGATCCCATTTCTGGTGTCATTGTTAAGGCACCATCCACCTTCTGTTTTGAGGTAGGATTGCTAGAGGCCTGGAATTCACCAAGTAGGCAAGGCTGGCTGGCCAGTGAGCCCCAGTGTGTGTCTGTTTGCACCTCTCCCACCCTGGGAATTTGAGTGTGTGCCACAGTGCTTTGGTTTTTTAAACGTAGATTCTGGGGATCTAATCAGGTCCACATGCTTACACGATAAGCACCTTACCAACTGAGCTATCATCCTTGCCCTGAGAAGGAACAGGAGCTGTGGCTGATGCTATTCACGTGCGGTTTGCCCTGGTGTTCTGTTCTGACTTGATTTTAATTTTGTTTTTTTTTGGGGTGGGGGAGGTTTCAAGACAGGGTCTCTCTATGTTGCCTTGGCTGTCCTGGACTCACTTTGTAGACCAGGCTGGCCTTGAACTCACATCGATCCACCTGCCTCTGCCTCCCAAGTGCTGGGATTAAAGGCGTGCGCCACCACGCCCGGCCTGACTTGATTTTAAGAATGTGCCCTGTGAGGCCGAGGCAAGAGGATTGTAAGATCATGATCTACATGAGATTGCCTCAAAAGCCGGGGTGGGGGGGTGGGAGTGTCATGTGCTGGGATCATCTTTTTCATGCTGGAACTGTCCTTCCTGTATTGCTCCTGACAGCATTTCAGGCTTCATTTCTCACTGCACTCACGGCGCTGGGAGGAGTTCCACAGACAGGCAGTTCTTCTTCATCAATCGGCGGCCCTGTGACCCAGCAAAGGTATTTTGCATTGTCTGCTTGTTGCTTGTTTTGAGACAGAGGCTCATGTAGCCCTATTGGGTCTCAAACTTCACTGTGTAGCCAGGACTGGCCTTGGACTCCTCCTTCTGAGTGCTGAGATTACAGGTTTGGACCACCAAACATGGTGTATGTGTACTAGTGATTAAAGCCAGGGCTTCATACATGCACGGCAAGCATGCTACTGACTGAGCTGCTTTTTTTTTTCTTTTTCCTTTTCTTTCTTTTTCTTTTTTTGTTTTGTTGTGTTGTTGTTTTGTTTTGTTTTTTCAGACAGGGTTTCTCTGTGTAACAGCCTTGGCTGTCCTAGACTCGCTTTTTAGACCAGGCTGGCCGTGAACTTACAGAGATCCGCCTGCCTCTGCCTCCCGAGTCTGACTGAGCTTTTTCCTCAGCCCCTCATAACTATCTGGTACAGGCAATTTATATGGAACTTGGAGCTGACTCAGAAACATGCCTTTAAAATGAACTTATTGGGCTGGAGAGATGGCTCAGTGGTTAAGAGCACTGCCTGCTCTTCCAAAGGACCCGGGTTCAATTCCCAGCACCCACATGGCAGCTCACAACTGTCTGTAACTCCAAGATCTGACACCCTTACACCAATGCACATAAATTAAAACTAAATAAAAATATTTTTAAAAAAATAAATCAATAAAATAAAATGAACTTATTTAGGAACTAGAGAGAGAGTTCAGTGGTTAAGAGCTGCCAGTGTTCAATTCCCAACAACTACATAGCAGCTCAAAAGTGTAACTCTAGTCTCAGAGGATCTGATGCCCTCTGCTGGCCTCTAGACACACTAGGCACATACATGTTGCATAGACATACACGCAGGTAAAAGATCCATACACAAGAAAATTAATAAGTTTTTAAAAATTATTTTATGCATTTAAGAAAATCTACAGTTTTATGTGTGTATGAAAGTATTTATTATTAACATAGTTCTTATCATAGAAACTATCACTACTGGAAAAATAAAAACATTCCAAAATATTTACTCAAATTTTTTATTGGACATTGACCACATGCATTTGTGTGTTTTCTCTTCCCTTTGTCAATTTTACAGGAAAATAAGGGCCCAGATTTAGCTCTGCCTTTGACAGAATCAGTTGTCCAATGCCCTTTTGAGGCTTTAATGACTTGGCTCTGACTTCTGCATCCTCAGCAACAGTGACCTCGGTGATACTTTGTTTCCAGTGACATTTTAAAATTCCATTGCATTCTGAGTGTGACCCAATTCCTAAATTTTTAAAATTAGTGTGTTTTATCTGCAGTGTCATCTAATAATTGCATTGTATTATCATATGACTATACGACTGTATGCCTAAGTACGTTAGAACATGCTTTACAAACTTGAGCTGCATCAGCATTCTGTCTGTCCATCCATCAGTCTTCCTACCTCAGCCTCTGCAGTACTGGGATTATAAGTGTCCACCACCATACTTGGCAGAAAGTTCTTGAAGAACATCTTTTGACTGAAAAGAGTCAGTTTTAGGAGTCTATTTATCTAGTCACTTTACCTACTGTGCCCTTTAGCCAGGTGTTCTTGTTCTCGCCTGGAATTTTAGTACTGGGAAGGCTGAGGTAAGAAGATCAAGAATTTGAGGCTGCTGGGTGTGATGGCGCACGCCTTTAGTCCCAGCGCTTGGGAGGCAGAGGCACGCGGATCACTGTGAGTTCAAGACCAGCTGAGTCTACAAAGTGAGGCGAGGGCTACACAGAGAAACCCTGTATCAGGAAAAGAAAAAAAAGGAGTTTGAGGCTAGCCTGGGTTACCTAGCAAGCCCCTGAAACAAACAAATCCCTTGGAAGAATATTAGGAGAGCTGGGCGTGATGGCACATGCCTTTAATTTCAGCGCTCAGGAGACAGAGGCAGGCGGATCACTGTGAGTGCAAGACCAGCCTGGCCTGCAAAGTAAGTTGAGGACAGCCACGGCTACACAGAGAAACCCTGTTTTGAAAAACAAAAAACAAAAAAGAGAGAGAGAAGAAAAAAGAATATTAGGAAAATTTTCCAATAGTGTATATATTTGTTATTTTGATTATCGTGTATATGTATATATGACTATATTTACGTGTGCATTAATACATCAAATTGTAAAGGCTTTTGTTTTCAGAGTGCTAAATATTGAAGCCAGGGTCTCTCATTTTCTAGCAAGTGTTGTATCACTGAGCTATATCCCCACCCTTCTTTTTCCTTTTTTTGTCTTGTTTTTGTTTTTTTTGTTTTTCCCATATGAGACTAGACAAGGTCTCACCACAGTGCCCTCACTCTGTAGCTCAAACTGGCCTTGAGCTTTCTATCTTCTTGCCTCGGCCTCTTGAGTGCCTGAGACCGCAGGTCTGTGTGTTAAGGCCTAGCTGAATTCTATACTGAAGAATATGCAGTTTATTGCACACCATTTACACATTAGTATTTCTGTATAAAGAGCTGGGAGCGTACCCCAGTTGATAGAGTGCTCGCCTCGCATGCACAAAGCCCTCAGTTCCGTCTGTAGCATTAACCCAGGAGTGTGATGAGTAACCACAGCCCAAGCACTCAGGGTGGAGGCACGGGAATCCGAAGTCTGAGGCTGTCCTTAGCTAGGCTGCTTGGAACCCTGTGTGGAGAGAAATGCTTTAAAACTGTGTAAGCTTAGTAACGCTTGCTAGAAATAGATCCCTGTGCTGACAGGTTACAGTAGCATGTTGTTAGCATGGTGCGTGGGCAGAACATGTATTCTCCTCTCATCCTTGTTTCTTGTACAGGTCTCTAAAGTTATTAATGAGGTTTATCACATGTATAATCGTCATCAGTATCCATTTGTTGTTCTTAACATTTCTGTTGATTCAGGTAAGCTCCACTGAAGTTTCCATTTAAGAAATTGGCCTATTCCTAAAAGAATAAAATGAAATTATAAGGCGCTGATATGACTGAATAGAAAAAACTGATAATCATGTATTTTGACTTTTTATACTGACCATCTTGCATTCTGTTTGAAACAATGTTCATTGTATTACTAGGAAATATAACTTTAAATTTGAACAAAATGAGAAAATACACATAGAGGTTCTCCTTGATTTTAGAAATAATTAATTTCATGTTTTTTTTCTTTTTGACTGTCAAATTCTGACTTAGTTAGATCCACATTTTCTAGACACTTTGATATGTCTTGAAATAGACATGGTCATGCACACATAAACATGCACTCACATACATTAACATTTGTGGAAGAAAATAAATTTATATCTTTATTTGGAGATGTTAACATTTTATTTTTGTGTCATTAAAATTTACTTTAAAAAAAAAAACATAATTTGGGGGCCTGGAGAAATGGTTCAGTGGGTAAGAGCTCTTGTTGCTCTTGCAGAACACTGGAGATTAGTTCTAGCACTGACATCAGGCAGCTCATAACTGCCTGTCACTCCAGCTCCAATAAATTCAGCTCCCTCTTCTGCCCCATGGGCATCTGTATACACATGCATGTGCGTGTGTACACACACACACACACACACACACACATGATACAGGTACCCACAGAGGCCAGAGGTGTCAGGTCCTGATGGAGCTGGAGTTACATGTGGTTGTGAGGCACCTGATGTGTGTTCTGGAAATCAAGTTCTGGTCCTCTGGAAGAGCAGTAGATGCTCTTAACCTCTAAGCCATCTCTTCAGCTTGAGTCTCTCATGTTTCTGCTTCTGCACTTCAGGATAGCTGTCCCACAATGCTCAGCTACACAACAGGTTCAAGATCAGCCTGGACTACATGAGACACTATCTAAAAGTAATGATGATGATGATATAATAAGATTTTTAAAATAAAGATAAAATTATTACTTCCTCATTTATTTAAAAAAGTAACTTTAGCCAGCGTGGTGGCGCACGCCTATAATTCCAGCACTCAGGAGGCAGAGGCAGGTGGATCGCTGTGAGTTCGAGGCCAGCCTGGTCTACAAAGTGGGTCCAGGACAGCCAAGGCTACACAGAGAAACCCTGTCTCGAAAAACCAAAAAAAATTAAAAAGTAACTTTAAGTCAGGTGGTGCTGGCTCACACCTTTAATCCCAGCACTTGGGAGGCAGAGGCAGGTGGATCTCTGTGAGTTTGAGGCCAGCCTGGTCTACAGAGCAAGTTCCAGGACAGCTAGAGCTATTAGAGAAACCAAAAAAACAAAAAAAAGAAAAAGAAAAAAAAAGTAACTTTATGGAGTAATGAGATGGCTCAGTAGGTAAGGTGCTTTATGGGCAGGTGTGAGGATCTTAGTTCGGATCCGCAGCACACATATAAAAAGCTGGGTACAGCTGCACGTGTAATCCCACTGCAGGAAGCAGTAGCAGCAGCAGCAGCAGCAGCGGGGCTTCTAGTCCTTGTCACCAGCCAGCCTGACCAAACTGGTGAGCCCCGGGCTTCAGTGAGATTCCCTATCTTGAAAATAAGGTGGAGAAGCAATTGAGGAAGATACTGGATGTCAGCATCTGGCCTCCATACGCACACGTGTGTCTAGCCATACATCTGTGCATGCGCATGTGCACATGCTCTCTCTGACACACACACAAACACAAAACACATATATACACACATGCATATACCCAAAAATTACCTTTATAATTTATGACCACTAGTCTGGACACCATTATTAATTTCAATCTTGAGGTTTTAATTAATAATACAAATGAATGAAGTAGTTTATAGTTAAAACTGTGTTGCTAAAGGTGAGCTTAAGTATGTTCTTTATTCTTTGCCTTAGAACGTGTTGATATTAACGTGACTCCAGATAAAAGGCAAATTTTACTACAGGAGGAGAAGCTTTTGCTGGCAGTCTTAAAGACCTCCCTGATGAGAATGTTTGATGGTGATGCAAACAAGCTTAGTGTCAGCCAGCAGCCGCTGCTGGGCATCGAAGGTAAGAAAAATGCGTACTGTGACCATGGGAAAGTCTTAGCTGTTGTGATGCTTCTTTCCTCTCTCTCTCTCTCACAATGATTTGTTTTGGTTTTTGTTTTTTTTTTTTTTTGAGACAAGGTTTGTCTGTGTAGCCTTGACTGTCCTGGACTCACTTTGTAGACTAGGCTGGCCTTGAACTCACAGTGATCCTCCTGCCTCTGCCTCCCTGGTGCTAGGAGTAAAGGTGTGCACCACCACCACCCGGCTCACAATGACTCTTTACATAGAATCTTTTTGGTAAAGAGAAAATGTCACAGCAGGAAGAATATTTATTAGAGGCCACGCATAGTGGTGCACAACTTTAATCCCAGCACCCAGGAAGCAGAGACGGGATTTCTGTGGATTCAAAGCCAGCCTGGTCTACAGACCAAGTTCCAGGCCAACCAGGCAGACATAGTGAGATCTCTCTAATTAAATAAAAAAAAAAAAAAAGTAAAGCTTAGCTTGGTGGCACACACCTTTAATCCCATCACTAGGAAGGCAGAGACAGGTGGATCTCTGTGAGTTTGAGGCCAACCTGGTCTACAAAGCAAGTCTAGGACAGCCAAGGCTACACAGAGAAACCCTGTCTCAAAAAAGCAAAATGAATAAATAAATTTTTTAAAAAAAGTATGCCAGGCAGTGGTGGTACACGCCTTTAATCCCAGCACTCAGGAGGCAGAAACAAGTGGATCGCTGTGAGTTTGAGGCCAGCCTGGTCTACAAAGCGAGTCCAGGACAGCCAGAGCTACACAGAGAAACCCTGTCTCAAAGGAAAAAACAAACAAACAAACAAACACAAAGCATATAATCTGTTTTAAAAAAGAGATATCTTTTTTTTTTTTTTTTTAAAGTCTCAAGGTAACGGTGAGAATTGTCACTCATTTGTCACTTAAGGTTGTCTTGATCTCCACACTCATAGCATGTACATGTGTGTCTCATACATGTGCACACACACACACTATCACAAACATTTTTTAGAAAGTAGCGGCACATGCCTGTACTTCTAGCATTTGTAAGACTGAGGCAGGAAGAGCTCCCACAATTGAGGACAAGCCTGGTCTACATTGTGAGTTCCATCCTAGATGTAGCTCCATAGTGATAGAGAGAAAGAGAAAAATGCACTAAAACAGAGTTTGAGTCATTCAGTCTGCACTGTCTTCTGATTGTTTTATAGGATCCGTCAAAGTCATATGTAACTGTCCACTCATTCTCATGGCTATACAGTATTCCACTTAAATCAAATATTACAATTTTTGTGTATGTATATAAAGGTATTCAGGTTGCTTCCAGTGTGGGGCTACAGAAAAGAGCTGTCATGAGCACCCTCAGACATCTCCCAGGAAGCATAAGTATTTCCTGGTTTGTTTTGTTTTTTTAAGATATAAAAAAAAAAGTGCATGTGTGTGTGCTTTTTGTGTGTGTGTGTGCCATGTTTGTGCAATACTTTAGAGCTGGAATTAAAGATGGATAGATGGTGTGAGCTTCCCTCACAGGTACAGGGAACACGTCTCTGTAGCCCTGGTTTTGTTTCTTTGAGGCACTTTTTCTGTGTTCAGTGCCGGGGTCATAGGCATGAGCATCACACTCAGTGTTGGTAGGCATTTCTCGTGAGGAGCAGAGCTGGGTCTCAGACGTGCATGCCTTTGGGTGTCATACATTGATAGCCCCTTCAAGATGGCTTCTGCGTCTTGTGCTGCTATATTTTATTTGCAGTTTGGCCACTTCCTTTATGAAATGCCTATTCATGTGACAATAACCCTCTTGTCCACTACAGTACGCTCCCTGGTTCTCTTTTCTGTTCCTCTCTGCTTAGGTAACTTAGTAAAGCCGCATGGAGCAGAAGTAGAAATGCCGGCGTCGGGAAAGCAAGATAATGCTTCTTCACTGAAGACCACAGCAGATGAGAAAAGGGGAGCATCCATTTCCAGGCTAAGAGAGGCCTTTTCTCTTCATCCTACCACAGAGATCAAGTCTTGGGGCCCGGAGTCTCCTGAGCTGAAAAAGAGTTATCCAAGTCAGAAAAGGGGTAGATCACCTTCTTGTCCTTCAGACAGCCTGCGTGGGTCCCAGGACAGTTTGGTGAGTCCCGAGGAAAGCCCTGGTGACTGTATGGACAGAATGAAAATAGAAAAAGACTCAAGGTGCAGCAGCACCTCAGCCGGCTCTGAGGAAGGGTTCAGCACCCCAGAAGTGGCCAGTGGCTTTAACAGTGACTACACGGTGAGCTCTCCAGAGGGCAGAGCTTCACAGGAAAACACAGACTGTGCTGGGCAGCTCCTTGAAGCGGACTGCTGTCTTTTGGGTACAGGACATCATTTGAAGCAAGAAGACAGTGGATACAGATGTAAAGCTTTGCCTCCACCCCCTCACCTCTCACCCTCAAACGCTAAGCGCTGCAAGACAGAAGAAAGACCGTCAAATACTGATAGTCCTCAAAAGTTGCCTGCCACTCCCAACACCTCAGCAGCTCAGGTTGATGTCGCTGTGAAAATCAGTAAGAAAATAGTGCTCCTTGACTTTTCTATGAGTTCTTTAGCTGCACGAATGAAGCAGCTACGGCGCCTAAAGCATCAGAGTGAAAGTGAACAGACTTACAGGAAATTTAGGGCCAAGATTTGCCCTGGAGAAAACCAAGCAGCAGAAGATGAGCTCAGGAAGGAGATTAGGTACTGTCTGTGCTTACCAGTGTTGTGGGTGCACTTGTGATTGGTTACTTTGACTGAGCCGGGGCTGGCTTTGTAGAGAGGCACTGTCAGCTCCTTTGCTTTCCTTGGATGTCCACATTCCTTGCACTGTGTAGATAGTATCTTCCTTTCTGGCTAGGGCTCAAGTGTGGCGCTCCCTCAGCACCAGAGTCCATTGGAGTGCTTGCGCTTCCTGTGGAGACAGCCCTGCACAGGGCTTCCCCACGTCACCGGCTCCCTGAGAGACTTGCCCATGTTCCTTCCTCTCTCCCTCCTTCACCGCTCCCTTTCCCTCATCCCGATACTGAACATGGGGTTGGTTTTGACCCCACAGACTGGTCATTTGTTTTTCAATCTTTTTGTCAGAGATGTTTCTATTCACTCATTTCTCCTTGCCTTTCACATATTTACCGACAGTTTTTCCTGGCTTGTTTTTTTTGTTTTGTTTTTGTTTTTGAAATGGGGTCTTTCATAACCCACACTGGCCTGAAACTCACTGTGTAGCCAAAGATGACCTTGAATTCCAGATTATCTTACCTTTGCCTCCCAGTTGCTGGGATTGCAAATATGTGTTGCAAATTCTCTGTCTTTTGTGTGTGTGGTGTTTTGTTTGAAGCAGCATTTCCTCATGTACCTCAGAGTAATTTTGAATTCATGATTGTCTTGCCTTAATCTCCTTTGTGCTAGGATTACAGATGTGCACAACCATGCCTGCCTCTAAATTCTGACTGTTATAGAAAGAGACCTACCAAAGATTCTGTTAACCTAGGTCATTGAGCTAACACAGCTCTTCTCCTCGAGGTTGCCGTCCTGGGAAGCAGAGCCAGTGCGGGTTCCACACCACTGTCTTCACTGTGCTCTACCCTGGTGGTTAGACCATATGAGCACTTCTCCTGCATCTTCTCGCCGCCTCGTATGCATTACGAGATTAGAAACAATGGAGTACACTTCAGGAGAGAATTTATGAGGTGTTCTTTGGTGCATGCATATGTACTCCAGCATAGTCATTAAGAACAAAGTACCCGGGCTGGAGAGATGGCTCAGAGGTTAAGAGCACTGACTGCTCCTCCAGAGGTCCTGAGTTCAATTCCCAGCAACCACATGGTGGCTCACAACCATCTAAATTGAGATCTGATGCCCTCTTCTGGCCTGCAGGTGTACATGTAGGCAGAGCACTGTATACATAATAATAACTACATAAATATTTTTTAAAAAATGTTTAAAAAAAAAAACAAAGTACCCAAAGGGAGTCCAGGACAGCCAAGGCTACACAGAGAAATCCTGTCTCGAAAAACAAAACAAACAAACAGAGAACATAGTACCAGCTCCTGAGAGGTTGAGGCCAGGATGAGTAACAGAATGAGACTCTGTCTCAAAAAAAAAAGAAAGAAAGAAAGAAAAGAAAGGAAAAGTAGTAGTAGATCTAAATTTGGGTGTTGGTAGCATGTACCTATAATTTGTAGGAGGAGTTCAAAAGCCTAGACAATATATTAAGAACCATCTCGAAAAAAATTGTAGGGGTGTGTGTGTGTGTGTGTGTACCTAAAAACAAATCTATGATATATTAAGTGATAAAAATAGAACAGAATGAAGAGCCAGGCATGGTGGCGTACGCCTTTAATCCCAGCACTTGGGAGGCCGAGGCAGGTGGATCACTGTGAGTTTGAGGCCAGCCTGGTCTACAAAGTGAGTCCAGGACAGCCAAGGCTACACAGAGAGACCTTGTCTCGAAAAACCAAAAAAAAAAAAAAAAAAAAAAAAAAATAGAACAGAATGAAGATGCCTAGTTCTTTTTTCATTTTTTTTTTTAAAAGATTTATTTATTACAATGTACACAGTGTTATGCCTGCTTGTACACCTGCATGTCAGAAGAGGGCATCAGATCACATTATAGATGGTTGTGAGCCACCATGTGGTTGCTGGGAATTGAACTCAGGACCTCTGGAGGAGCAGTCAGTGCTCTTAACCTCTGAGCCATCTCTCCAGCCCCTCTTTTTTCATTTTTAAACCTTAAATTCATGTATGAGCAAAGGTATAGAAGCGTATATGCTAAATTATTGGTAGTAGTCACTAAGGCCTTCTCTGGGAACCAGAACAGATTGAGGGAGTTCCCCAGAGTGTTCTGCAGTCACCTGTTCAGATTAAGTGATGTATAGATAATTGAGGTAATGCTTAGAAAGTACAGCTGTTACCTTTTCTATTTTATGCTTTTTTGTAGTACTTTACCCCCCACCTCACCCCAGCCCCACCCCCCTCATCCCCGAGACAGGGTTTCTCTGTGTAGCCTTGGCTGACCTGGACTCACTTTGTAGACCAGGTCACAGAGACTGCCTCTACCTCCCTGAGTGCTGGGATTACAGGCGTGCGCCACCATACCCGGCTAGGACATTACTTTTTTAGTTAAAGTGTTCTGTTTTACAATGAGAAATGATCCTCAAATATGTCTTAGTAACTGTTTTATGTTGCAGTAAATCGATGTTTGCAGAGATGGAGATCTTGGGTCAGTTTAACCTGGGATTTATAGTAACCAAACTGAAGGAAGACCTCTTCCTGGTGGACCAGCACGCTGCGGACGAGAAGTACAACTTTGAGATGCTGCAGCAGCACACTGTGCTCCAGGCACAGAGGCTCATCACGTGCGTTCACACAGGCTTCAGAATTTCCAGCCCTGTTTCTCACATCCTTCCTACCATTTGAGATGAAATCACTAATATCAATATGTATATGCATATATGTATACATGCGGGGGTTTTGCTATAGGTATTTGCACAGCACATATAGGGTAATTGCTGTTGCCATCGCTATCTCACAATGATAAAATTGCGCACACCCAGAGATGTTAGCCAACATGTGTGAGGTCTCACACCTAGTATGTTCTTTAGGTATCAGCCCCTTTTAGCTGTTTGAAATGATGTTCACTGGATGACCAGAAAATCCTCATGTTGGGGGGTAATTGAATGTACTAGGCCTGGTGTAGAGTGGTGCAGACCTTTTCAGACAGGGTCTCACTATGTAGACCAGGCTGACCTCAACCTCACAGGTATCTGCCTGCCTCTGCCTCCCAAGTGCTGGGATTAACGGTTTGTGTGCCCATGTCTGGTCCACAAGGGCCTTTTAAAGGGACATTTTATAAACCAACTGCAATAGTGCTATTTTGCTTTCGTTTTTGCTCTGTAGGTGAATGTTTGTTTTGTTTATAGTCTGGGTCTCCTGTTTTTCAGGCCCCAGACTCTGAACTTAACTGCTGTTAATGAAGCTGTGCTGATAGAAAATCTGGAAATATTCAGAAAGAATGGCTTTGATTTTGTCATTGATGAGGATGGTAAGTTAACAGTTAGGGCTCTAGGATCCTGTATTTTGGAAACTTAGATGCATGTGTTTGTTATAATTAGCCATGAACTAAAGTGCTTTTCTCCAATAATGGATTTTCCTCATTTTTTTTTTTTTTCTTTTAGCGCCAGTCACTGAAAGGGCAAAATTGATTTCCTTGCCAACTAGTAAAAACTGGACCTTTGGACCCCAAGACATAGATGAACTGATCTTTATGCTAAGTGACAGCCCTGGGGTCATGTGCCGACCCTCAAGAGTCAGGCAGATGTTTGCTTCCCGAGCCTGTCGGAAGTCTGTAAGTAAAATAAGTTCCACTCCAGGGCCTGGAGGGCCCAAGGGAGTTCTCAGTTCAGCTCTTGGGTTGGTTGATGCTGTCAAGCACCTTCATGGTGGCTGTAAGATACAGAGAGCTACAACGTCTGTTGGCATAGCGTGACGGGTCTGCATAGTCTTTGACCTCTGAGTCAGGCTTGCTGTTTGTTCTCTGCAGATGCTAGGCAGTGTTTTATCTCAGTTTTCTTGAGCCTAGCAGTTAGCTATGAGTGTACCTGCTTCATCTATGGCCCATACGGGTAATGCCACCCTGCATTGAGAAATAGTTTCTGCCTCTAGGATGAGGCAACACCATCAAAACTCAGGTAGAGCTATTTAGTCACAAGTGTCCCACAGGAGCTGTTTGCGGCCACTGATGCTATGTTCTATGCCCTTGGTAAGCAGGTCCATCACCTGGCCATATGCCTCTGTTACCCCGCAATTCCCTGAGCCCATGTAGTACACCTGTCCTGAACTATGAGGCTGTAGAAGTAATGTGGCTGAGAGAAATAGACACAAACAAATAAATGACCCTTAGATGAGCATGTGACCACAGAAAACTGTGGTGAACAAGGAGGTGGGTACCATCTGAGCTCCCTGACTGGTACAATAGAGCCTCCATGTTCCTGATAGAAAAATAGTAAACAAGGCAACCAGAGACTGCCTCTGCCTGCAGAATGAGAGCAAAGCAGCACCCAGAGGGCATCCCATTGTCTTCCTGCTTATCGTGAGAGTGAGATGCCAGACCTAGAGTGCAGTCGGGGAGGGGCTAAGAGCTATGGTGCTGGCTCGCTGTATGTGAGGCCCATTGTCAATAAGTAAAGTGACTAAAAGCAACATGTGTGACAGTCTTGGGCTTGAGGGAGATGTCTGGGCTGCAGGTAAGATTTAAGTTAGTATAGCCCCATACTTGGGACAAGGCAGGTGTACTACATGGGCTCAGGGAATTGCTGGATAACACAGGAATATGGCCAGGTAATGGAGTTGCTTACTTTATTTGGATACTGGGTTAATACTCAATTATCATTACTTTTGTCTATACAAGTATGAAGTGCACAGGACACAGCATCAGTGACCGCAAACAGCTCCTGTGGGACGCTTGTGACTAAATAGCTCTACTAGAATTTTGATGGTGTTGTCTCAGGATGTGTCTTAATGTCCACTTCACACACTAGGTCATCTGAGAGGAGGAAACCTCAGTGAAGAAAATGCCTCCATAAGATTAGGCTGTAGGCAGGCCTGCAGGCATTTTTAAATTGGTGATTGATAGGGGACGGCCAAGCCCACTGTGGGTACCCTTGAGCTGGTGGTCCTGGGTTGTATAGGAAAGAAGGTTGAGCAAGCCATAGGGAGTAAACCAGTAAGCAGCACTCCTCCATGGCCCCTGCATCAGCTCCTGCTTGAGTTCCTATCCTCACCACTTTTGGTAAAGTTTTATATGGAACTCCCCAAGTTGCTTTTGGTCGTGGTGTTTCATCCCAGCAATGATAAACCTAACTAGGACGATATGACTCATAGCATTCAGGCTGGGTGAAATTACTCCAGGGATAAGTTTCTTTCTGTTACAGTGTGGGGCCGGGAAAAGGGGTTTGTGCATGCCATGGAGGTCAGAGGATCAAACTCAGGCTGACCGGCTTGTGCAGCAAGCCCTTTACCCTCTGAGCCATTTAGCCAGCCCTCAGAAGCGAGTTGTGTTTGTGGACTACTGGTGTGGCTCAGTTGTAGAACATTTGGGTGTGCACTTGCATGTACACAGAGACAGACAGACAGAGCAAGAGTACCGAGGATCTGATCAGGTTTGATTTCTAGTCACTGATGAAAACCATCCACTCTTGTGCTGATAGTCGTGCCCTTCACCCTTATGTGTCTGTGATGTGGAGGCCTGTGGAGCCAGAGATTGTAGCTCTACTCTTCCCTGGCAGGCACAATGCCGTAGCTCTCTTCGTGTCTCTGGCACTGACCCTCGTGGGATCGCTGCTGCCTCCCGCTGTCACATGATACATGTTCCAGGTTCTGCTTGCCTTTCCAGCCCTCTTTTCTTCACTCTGCTGCAGCCAAGGCCAAAGGGTGGCAGTCACTGTCTCCTGTCACCTCAGGCCCTTTTCTTCCTGCTGTTCCCCACCCAGATCCACCACAGCTCTCTTCACCTGCCTGGCTCCCTCTTGTAGTCACACTGTGTGAGACTCTTATTGGCTTGCTTCTTGTCTTTCTGCCCCAGTGTGACAGAGCCCTGCTTTGTCCCTAGTTGTAGGTCTGTGCTGACACCTGGTGGACACTTCATGTCCTATACTAGGAAGAAAGATGGCAACCAACAGAGGGGTTTAGGCCTGTCTGAATCCCCATCTTTCCCTGTTCCTCAGAGTCTCAGCACGCTGGGATGTACTGTAGGATCTATTTCCCACATGGATGTCACAGAGCTCTTCATATTCTGGAGAGAGAGACTAACATGCTGGAGCCTATAGGAGGGAGCACTTGGGGAAAGATACGGGGAAAGCAAGTGCCAAGCACAGGGGCAGCCAGTTCTCTGGTTCTGAGGCTTGCTTTATGCATGTGCATATGAGGAAGGTGCACCAGGGTGGTAGGGAGGATGGGGGCACACTGGGATATTATCTTAGTTACTGTTTTATTGCTGTGAAGAGATGCCATGACCAAGGTAACTTAGAAGAAAAAATATTTAATTGGGGGCTTGTTTCCAGTTTCAGAGGGTGAGTCCACATTCCTCACGGTGGGGAGCATGGTGGCAGGCGGGCAGGCATGGCACTGGAGCGGTAGCTGAGAGCTTACATCCTGACATGTATGCTCAGAGAGGGCACAGAGTGGGAGAGAAGGAGGAGAGACTAGGCCTGGCATGGGGAAACCTCAACTACCTCCAGTGACATAGTCCTCCAACAAGACCACACTTCCTAGCCCTTCTAAACAGTCCACCAACCGGGAACAAACCCTCGAACTGTATGAGCCTCTGGGAGCCATTCTCACTCAAGCCACCTCAAATATGCTGGCACATTAGGCAAAATCTTGGGCTTTTACTTGGGTAAAGGAAGAGCTGGGAAGAGCAGTGAGTGACCTAACAGATTTCTTAAAGGAACTATTGTTCTGGCATGGTGACTCGGATCTATAATCCCAGCACCCAGAAGGCAGAGACGGTAAGATCATCTCAAACCCTGGCCTGACCCTCGAGTTCCCAGCCAGCCAGGGTTAAATATGGTGAGACCCCACCATCAAGAAGAAGAAATAATTAGGGATTGGGTTGACAGTTCAGCATATAAAGTGCTTTCTGTACAAGTATGAGGACCTAACTGCAAATCCCATCATTCACATGAAAACGAATTGTGGTGCATACTTGCAATTCCAGCTGTGGGAAAGTGGGCACACCTGTGAATCCCAGGGGTCCACTAGTCTAACGAGCTGCAGGTTCAGTGAGTAGATGTAGTGTCACCCTCTGGCCCCATGCGCTCGCTCAGGCATGAGCAAGAGCTGGAGCACACACAAACATGCACCAAAAATTAAATTTAAATGGCAAAATTCCTTGCTGCCTGCTGAGAGAGAGCGGCACTCCAGACCACTCTGGGTGCCAGGGTGAGAGGAGAGGAGTGAAATCATGTGGAACTGTTGAGAAGTGGGGGCTATGCCACCCAAGCCTGAGCCATGATGGCTGGGAGTGTGACGGAAGGCAGAACCTCACGGGAGGCTCTCCGGGAAATGGTTTTGAGCTGTGGTCTTGTCTGGTCATCTTAGCAAACTGTGTGCCTCTGAAGACGTTTAACAGCCTAAGTTCTCCACTGTTGTCTCGTTCAGGTCATGATTGGAACTGCTCTCAATACAAGCGAGATGAAGAAGCTTGTCACCCACATGGGTGAGATGGACCACCCCTGGAACTGCCCCCATGGACGACCAACTATGAGGCACATTGCAAATCTGGACGTCATCTCTCAAAACTGATACTGACTGTAGGATAAAGTTTATTGCAGATTTTTCTGTTTTGGAAAGACAGCATTTTAAGTAACCTGTTTATCATTGTTCAAAAATTAACATGCTTTAAAGTATCAAGTCCATTTAAAAACAACTTTAAGTCAGGCATGGTGGCACGCGCATCTAGCCCAGCTGCTTGGGAGACACAGGTGGGAAGCTCACTTGCGCCCAAGAGTTTTAAGATCACCGATTTAAAAAAAAAGAAAAGTCTTTTCACCGTTTTGTCTGTGGTTATTGTTCTGCAGTTTGAGAGAGAGTCTGTCTGTGTGTCTGTCTTAGAAAAACAAGGTGGTGGTGATGCTTGCCTTTAATCCCAGCACTTGAGAGGCAGAGGCAGGTGGATCTCTGTGAGTTCGAGACCAGCCCCTTTCTACAGAATGAGTTCCAGGACAGCCATAGTGGCCTTCTATAGAGTCCAGGTGGTAGTTAGGAACAGTGATGGCGGGTGTTGGCAATTCTCCTTCCAGCTTCCTCTGTGCTGTGGGCCTCCTGGAAAAGAGATCTGCCATGGTTCAGTGAATGAGGTGGTGGGGCCATAGTTATTTGTATTTCTTATGTCAAAACCTGTGCAGTTGCTGGGCAAGGTGCCACAGGCCTGTAAATCCCAGACAGCAGAGGCACACAGAGTTTGAGGCCATCCTGGGCTGCTACATAGTTCAGGCCTTCGGGGTTATGTACCAAAATTCTATCTCAAAACACAAACTGCTAGTGCAGGTCTTCAGGGTCTCGTTTAGTATTCATCGGGTTAGGAGGTACAGTAATGACCCCTCAAAAAAGTCTGCTTCTGAACTCTTCAAATGGGATTAAGGATCCTAGTGATGGGGAGGTTGTCCTGTGCAATCTTATGGGCCTCTGTCACATAAGTTCTTCAAAGTGGAGGACCAGTATACAGACTTCCTTTGAGCCTCCAGTGAAGCCAGGCCTGCAACTTACAGCTGATAATAATGTAAGGCTTTGAGCCTTTGGCTTAAAGAAATGGTGAAAACAAAAGCCTGCATTATTCTCTTTTATAGTGAGGAACGCTGTTGCAAGCAGCCAAACACTTTGCAGTTAGATCTGGAGAAATCCAAGTTGGTACCTCCAGCTCCAGTGCCCAGCCTATCCCTCCTTTCCTTGGGAATGAGCAGGGTAAAACTGGATGCTATGCAACTTTATTAGCTGCGCGGCCCCTTTAAGAGCACAGGAGGCGGGGCTTGTGGCAGTTGCTTAGAGGCCTCCTAGTTCCCAGGATGTTGGGTACTTCCTTTGGATCTGCAGGCCTCTCCAGGACAAGTGGGTGAGCACCATGAAATAGTCCTGTATGAGCAGCAACAATTTAAAAATTTAGACCATTTCCTTCCTTAGCCTCCTAAGACTTGAGCACGTGCTTGGTTGCTTAGGGTATCCCGCGGTGGGGTGGAGAGGTGCTAGAACCCATACCCAGAGAAAGAAAAGGTGGCCTTGCAGTTTACTTAGGTGCAGTAATATGGTGACTTGCTAATGATGGGGCGAGGATGGGGAGTGCATCACTATAAGAAACAAGTTAGTTTGATCTATAGTTTGACTTTCTCTGGTAGAGGACCAGAAAAAATAGAGTAAATGGCTGTTCTAGAGAGCAGCTTGGGCTGAGTGCTGATACTTATTAGGCCCTTGGACGGGTTGGGGAGGTTGGGGTGTTCTTGGAGAAAGCAAGAAGCTCTAAGGTAGGAGAAACTCTGTCTTGAAAAAAATAAAAATTTAAATCAAACATTCTAGCTCACCCATACAAAGATATACACACTGAGGCACAGAAGTAAGAAAATATCGCCTTTGTTTTCTGTAATCAAATCCTATTTCTATAAAAAGCAGGAAAGTGTACAGTTAAGAAACCCTGCAATCCAGGCTGGATAGATGGCACAGAGGTTAAGAACACTGTCTGTCCTTCCAAAGGTCCTGAGTTCAATTCCTAGAAGCCATGTGGCTTACAACCATCAGATGAGATATGGTGCCCTCTTCTGGTGTACAGGCATACATATGGGCAGAACACTGTGTACGTAATAAATAAATCTTTAAAACAAATAAAAACAACCCTGCAATTTAGCTGAGGTGTTTCAGGCAGTATTCATTGGCACTGCATGGCATGATGGCTTACACAGTACAAAATGTACATGTTGAGTGTTAGGAGCCAAGATGGAGTTAGAGCAAAGGTTTGATGCTTAAGTGTGCATATTGCGAGCCAGGTATGGTGGTGCACACCTATAATCCCAGCACTGGGAAGCAGAGGCAGGTAGATCTCTGTGAGTTCCAGGCCAGCCTGGTCTACAAAGAGAGTTCCAGAACAGCCAGGGCTACACAGAGAAACCCTGTCTTGAAACAAAACAAAACAGTGCATATTGCTCTTCAGCCGGCTGGAGTTCAATTCTGAACACCCACATTAAGTGGCTCTGAGTCACTTACAACTTCAGATCCACAGGATCCCTACCCCTCTTCTGGGGACCTCTGAGGGTACCAGCACTCACATGCACACACATACACACACACACACACACACACCACACATACACATAATTTTAAAAACAAAACAAAAAAACCTTTCAAAGACAACCAAGAGAGTGAAGTCTGATGTAACCTGGGAGGGTTCTTCCAGGACCATGTTGGATTCATTATGTGTTTGATTTTGAATTAAATGTTGGCTGTACGTTCGAAACCTTTTCCTGTTAAGTTCATGACTCCTCTGTTCATGCACGTAACCTCATATGAGCTCTTGAGGCACAGTTTAAGAAGTTGGGCTCCAAGGAGATCTGCAAACAGGAGGACCTGACTGAGTGCAGTCCCTAGCACTGTGTAAACACATAGGCACTGAAAGGAGAGAGCTACCTGCAGAAAGCTGTTATCTAACCTCCACACATGTGCCTTGGCACATACATACCCCGACACATGTACACATATGCACAAAATTAATAGATAAATAAATGCAATAAAATTGCCAATGAAATAATGTTTCATAATTGTTCTGATATTAAACACTTTAAAACAACTTGTGCAATATTGAAATTGAATTATACCTACATAAACTGATGATACTTGCCGTTATTCAGGCTTCAGTAGAATGATAATGGTATTTTGTCCTAAAGCTATTTTTGTTTTTTACAGTTGGAGCAACCAGATATTTAGAGATATAATTTTTATTTTCAGGTAAAACCCATGCATGCTTTGAAACAAAACCACAGCCTGCCAAAGGAATCATTGGCTAATTCTGCATCTAAAGAAAGCTCTCCATCTTCCGAAGGCCATGGGGAAAGAAAAGAAAAAAGCAGACAAAAAGGGAGATAAGTCAACCCGCTCTCCCTCTTCTAGTTCTGACTACCCTGAAGGCTCTAAACATGATGGCAACGCCAGTAAGCAGGAAGCACTCAACAGTTCCATCATCCCGGGACTGGAAATGCCACTCAGGCATTCCATACCCAAAAGAGACTCCGCCAATGCGTATCAGAACGAGGATGAGACTCAGTATGAAGAACCCATCCTGACGAAGCTCATAGTGGAAAGGTGACCTTCCGGGGCATGATAGGCCAGACCCCCTAAACCAAACGTTACATGAAAGCGCGTTCTGACGGGAGCATGAGAATCCTTCCTCATGCAGCTTCTTTGGTTTGGGTTTGGTCGGTTGGTTTCGGTTTATTTGTTTTGTTTGTTTTTGTTTTCCAGGACAGGGTCTCTCTGTGTAGCCTTGGCTGTCCTGGAACTCACTCTGTAGACCAGACTGGCCTCGAACTCACAGAGATCCACCTGCCCCTGCCTCCTGAGTGCTGGGATTAAAGTTATGCACTACAACTGCCTGGCTTTAAGAACTTTTTAAAAAGACTTATTTTTACTTTATGTATATGAGTGTTTGTCTGTGTATATGTCTATGTACCACATGTGGGTTTGGTACCCACAGAAGCCAGAAGAGCGCATCAAATCACCTACACCTGAAGTAACAGGCGGTTGGGAGCCACCATGTGGGTTGTAGGAACCAAACCCAGATTTTTCTGGAAAAGCAGCAAGTGCTCTTAACCACTGACCCATTGCTCCGGCCCCTCAAGAATATTTTTATTATGGTAAAACTTACGTAAATGTGCCATCTGGGCCATCTAAAATGTATAATTCAGTGACTGGTGAGATGCTTTGGTGATTAAATTGCTAGTCAGACGAGCATAAGGACCAAAGTTCAGATGCAGCATGTAATCCCAGCTTGGGGAGGTTGAGAAAGGGATTTCAACTCTGGGTTTGATTGACCGAACCCTACATGAGGTGAAAGAGCAGTCAAGGCTGATTCCAGATCAGTTGTATGTGCACACGCACGTATCACACACACACACACACACACACACACACACACACACGAGGTGGGGAGGAAGGAGGGAGGTAAGGAGAAAAGAGAATAAAATGTATAGTTCAGGATATTAAATGCATTCACAGTGTTTTACAGCTATCATTGAATTCTGTTTCTGGAATATATCCTGTTCTTATTCCCAGACAGAAATTCTGTACCTACTAAACCCCATGTACCATGCCAAGAGATGTGTGCCCCAATAGCCTATACATGTTAACCCACGGTCACACCCAGACCACTCATGAATTTGAACTCTGTTTCTTTGTAGCTATGAAGGGGAGAAAGTCCGTGGCCTGTATGAGGGAGTAGGCTTTGCTGTCTTTCAAGGTGGAAACACCTACCATGTAAGTCGTAATTATTGGAGCCAGCTGGGCTGGGAGGAAGAGGTGGACTGAACGTCTTGGATTTGCAAAGCTTGAGCAAATTCCACTGATTCCTCTAAAACCATTAGAAGTACTACACGCTGATTTTATCCTGAACCCTAATTACCTACTTGAGGTGAAGTGTGACTTACTAAAACTGAAGTACACACACGCTACACATAACACATACACACACATAACACATGTACCACACACACACATACACACACCACATAAAAATAAATATAAAAAATAAAAACAAAATATAAAGATAAAAAAATAGAACCTATGTACATCCTCCCATACACTTTGCTATTGTTACTTGTTTTCTTGTGTTCCTGGGGATGGACCCCAGGGCCTTAAGTGTGCTATGCAGTGCTCTTCTCCTACCAAGCTACACCTTTGCATGTTCATTGTCATAACCACATAGCTTGCAATACTGAACACAATGGAAATGCACCTTTCAGGAAGATATGGTCTTTTCAAAAAGTACAAGTCTAAGCCGGGCGTGGTGGCACACGCCTTTAATCCCAGCACTCTGGGAGGCAGAGGCAGGCGGATCGCTGTGAGTTCGAGGCCAGCCTGGTCTACAAAGAGAGTCCAGGACAGCCAAGGCTACACAGAGAAACCCTGTCTCAGAAAAAAACAAATGAAAAAAAAACAAAACAAAACAAAGTATATGCCTAGTACAAATGCAACTAAGTAGTCCTAGCTACTTAGTAAATGTCAGCAACACTCTAACTGCTTACCCTCAAACATGTTTGGTCTCTGTGTGATTCTGTCTATGGCTTTAACACAGAGGCTGCTCTAGTTGGCTTAAATTGTCCACTTGCCACAGCCTAGAGTCACCTGGGAAGGGAGTCTCAGTTGAAGGGTTGCCCAGATCATTTTGGTCCCTAGGCACATATGTGAGGGACTGTGCTGATTGCTGATCTGTCTAGGAGGGTCCAGTGCACTGTGGGTGGTGCTATTCCCTGAGCAGGTGGTTCTGGGCTGCCTAAGCTAAATAAGTAAAAGACAGCAAGCAGCATTCCCTCCCGGTTTCTGCTTCACGCTCCTGGTTGAGTCACTGTCTTGCCTTCCGTCCACGATGAACTGTGAGCTGGAAGTGTGAGCCACACCAGTGCTTTCTTCCCTCAGTTGCTTTTGGTCAGAGTGCCTTCACACAGCAACAGAGATGAAGCGCAGGCCAGCTGTGCTGAGCAGAGTCTCATGGCCTGAGCCCTGGCATTGCAAAAATGAAAAACAAATGAACCAAAAAGAGCAAAGTCTCAGTTTCTCTGTTATTTAGTTATAGACATACACAGTTAGCATTGTTTCTTTTATTATGTGAATAGGTACCTCAAGTTATTTTTATTTTTATTTATTTATTTATTTTTGGTTTTTCAAGACAGGGTTTCTCTGTGTAGCCTTGGCTGTCCTGGACTCTCTTTGTAGACCAGGCTGGCCTTGAACTCAACTCACAGCGATCCATCTGCCTCTGCCTCCCAAGTGCTGGGATTAAAGGCGTGCGCCACCACGCCCAGCAGGTACATCAATATTTTATATATTAATCGCATAATGATAGATTGCAGGATTTTCCCTTGTAAGTTTTTAATCTATTACTCTATGGTTTACATCATTGTAGTACCCACATAAAATACAAGACACATTTTTAAAAAATGTTTGGTGCATTGTAAAGCATACATATCTGTTATTTTAACCTTTTTAAGAGGACAATCCAGTGGCCTTAAATATACCCACATTGTGTAGCCATCACCCCTGACAGCCCAGAACTTTCTGATCACCCTAAATGGAAGTTTGGCACTGGCACCCATGAAATGACAACTCCTTGGCTTACCTGATAGTTAATGTTGATACTGCATAATTCTTTTTTGTTTGTTTGTTTTGTTTTGTTTCGAGACGGGGTCCCTCTGTGTAGCCTTGGCTTTCCTAGACTCTCTTTGGAGAACCAGCCTGGCCTCGAACTCACAGCAATCCACCTGCCTCTGCCTCCTGAGTGCTGGGATTAGAGGCATGCAGCACCACGCCGCCCAGCATTGCATAATTCTTAAAATTGCTAAATGCAACTATTCTATTATTGTTTGATTTTTAGGGTCCTTCCAATTTTACCTTTACTTGTAGACCACAACTAAGATATTTGTTCATTCAGATTATCAAAAATACGTGCTTATCACAGTAAAATAATTTTTAAAGATTTTTACATCTTAAATATATGTCTGTGTTCGGTGTGAGTGCAGATGTCCATGGAGGCCAGAAGAGGGCATTGGATCCGTTGAGCCAAAGTTATGAACATGCACACACATATCTATACATGTATGTATCTCTCAGCACACAGCCATGTGCACATGCACAGTAAGAAAAAAACAAAGTATAAAACTTACAAATGTGATGCGTCTGATAGTTGGATAGTAGTTTTAATTGGATCTACCTAGTGTAAGTAATATGTTCAAAAAAAAAAAGAAGAAGAAAGAAAAAGAAAAAAATTTTTTTGTTTTTGTTTTTTAATCATCATTTGGTTTCCTTCGCTTTTGCACTGTAGGGAACAGAGCTCAGGGCCTTGCGCGTACTAGCCAGGCATTCTACCTCTGAGCTTCATCCTCAGCCCGAAATCCTGAAAGACTGAGGTGCAAACTCCAAAGTAGTTTCATTCTTTTGGGCTACATAGAATTCGGAGCTTTCCCCGTGGCCTGCTTGGAGGAACATGACTCTGGTCACCAGATCTAAGTTTGGGGGGAAGGTTTAAACTCCTCCTTGGAACCCTTTTGGCTTGGGATGGATCCCTGTGTGGTGCAGGCTCAGTGGCCACCGTAACTGCTGCTACGCTCACTGC
Source organism: Acomys percivali (assembly GCA_907169655.1). Classification (NCBI taxonomy): domain Eukaryota; kingdom Metazoa; phylum Chordata; class Mammalia; order Rodentia; family Muridae; genus Acomys; species Acomys percivali. The sequence continues at coordinate 6,725,899 of OU015754.1, read as the reverse complement.
AGCTGCTGCCAGGCAGCCAATACATTCTGCACGTGAAGGGTGGGCATGGCCCCAGTGCAGGACGGAGCGCCAGTCTGCAGGTGCACTTCCGTCTAAGTGCTCACTGTGATTTCTTTCACAGGGTATATTTTCAGAAGGACTGATGCATGGACAAGGGACTTATATATGGGCCGACGGATTGAAATATGAGGTAAAGCGCAATCGTGATGAGTTAGGGTTGTCAACTAGTCGCTGTAGAATTTGTTTTTTCAAGACAAGGTTTCTCTGTGTAGCCTTGGCTGTCCTGGACTCACTTTGTAGACCAGGCTGGCCTCAAACTCACAGAGTTCCATCTGCCTCTGCCTCCCCAAGTGCTGGGATTACAGGCATGTGTCACCTCTCCTGGCTCATTTTTATTTTTTTTAAAAGTGTGTCTGCATGCGTGTGTGTGAGTATGTGTGTGTGTGTGTGTGTGTGTGTGTGTGCACGCACATGTTGCTATGTCCAGTGAGCTCAGATACTCTTAGAGGCCAGAAGAGGGTGTTGGATCCTCTGGAGCTGGAGTCACATGCAGTTGGAAGGAACAGACAGGAATGCTGGAAACAGCACTCAGGTCCTCTACAAGAGCACTGCATGCTCTTAACTGTTGAAACATCTCTCTAGCCCCCTAGATATACTATTTTTATAAAAGTAAGTTAGGTTAGGCATGGTGATACACACCTCCAGTTCCAACATTCTAGAGGCAGAGGTAGGTAGATCTCTGTGAGTTTGAGGCCAGCCTGCTCTACATAGTGAGTTCCAGGACAGCCAGAGCTACACAGTGAGACTCTGTCACAGCAAACAAACAAATTTAAAAAAGGAAGTTAGCATAGCCAGAACTGGAATCAGAATCCCAGCAATTGAGAAGCTGAGCCAGGAGAATTTTGAGTTCTGGGCCACCCTGAGCCTACATAGTAAGATCCTATTTTATATAAAGAAAAAACAAGTGAAAAGGTAAATGTTGGCACAGAACCAAAACCTCAGAGAACAGAGGCTGCAGAGACTGACTTATGTGCTCAACGCCATAACGTGGTGACTGCATCAGGTGCCTGGGACTCACTGTAGCTGGTTTTATTTGTTGCACTAGAGGTGCTCTGTGTGTGAGCATTACACATGGATGGAGTTTGGTATGGTAATCTATATGTTCTCTGCATGTATAGCTCTACATTTAATCCCTTGTGCATTGTATAAGCACAGTTTGTATAGTCTCTTTCATTCCTTTGTTTTTTAGTAATTAAGTCATACCCATCCCTGCAGATCTATTTTTACTGGCTGCATGGATTTCATTATGGAGGGTTTCACAAAAAACCATCTGGGTTGCTAGGCTGAGGGGAAATGGGTATTTTTAAACTGATTGTGAGAACTGAGAACAGATTTGCCCTCCAAGAAACTGTGCCAGTTTCAGCTCTCCCACTCACAAAGCCTGTGAGCGCCTGAAGTGCTGTTCTAGAACTCTCCACGGCAGAGTTACTAATGCCATGGTGTTCATAAATGGCGAGAGGCATTTGAGGCGAATGCATATAGCGCACGTATTCAAATGGCAGCGGGGCTGCAGAGGTACAGGGAGAGCGAGGGAGGGTTGGGCCTCCATTTAGGGGAGCCTGGGGATCCAGCCACAACCATGTGTTAGGGCCAGGCTTTCCGAGAGGACTCCCTTTCCACGCAACAACCTACCTTCTAGCCCACCACCAGCATTCGAGGTTTCTGATCCCTGAGTGGTGATTTTTGTCAGGCACGTCTTTCTGTTCCACTGTCTCCAGAAATTCTCTGGAGTTTGAGGGTCCTCCCTTGCAAACACAGAACCCTCCCAAATCAGCCCATCGAAGGGGATTTACGGGTGAGATTTTGTCTCTCGATGCATCCTCTGGCTTGTCGAGCCACATAGCACCAATATGCCGTCTGGCCAGGGGCAAGAGTCAGTGACTGTGTTCTCTGCTCATTGGTAAGTATCTGATGACTTCAGAGTCCTGGGATTGTGGCAGAGCAGTAGCTTAGCTTAGCACACAGGGAGCCCTGGGTTCACTCCCCAGTACCACTACCAACATCACCAGAAGAGGGGATAACCTCTTTGGGCCATGGTTCACATCACCACGAGCTGCTCACTATGAAGGCGCCATTGGCCAACCAACACTCAGTGAGTTTTTCAGAAGATGCCTGGGAGGTGGGCCATTGACTCACACACCTGCGGAATGCTTTGACAAGCCGTGCAGAGACAGGAGGTTTTCCATGGGGGGGGGTCAGTACCTGGCTAATTATCCAGGCCTCTCCAAGGTGACTCTAAAGTTCAGATCAGGATTGGCAGCCACCACATCACCAGGTCACCCGCTTGTTTCTTGGTGCTCTGTGCAAATACAACCTTCCCAGTATTTTATTCTGCCTGGACGTCCATGCACTGGAAGAATGAGGTGTGGGGTGGGGGTGGGGACAGAGAGGAGAATGTGAGGGGTACATCCACCACTTCCACAGAAAAACCAGGGGCAGCGTCACTGTGGTCAGGAGACTCTCCAACAGCCCCTAGCTGTGGAGTCCCTCCATGGCCTGCTCCTGTCACTCTGGGGACCATTTTGCCTTAGGGAGACTTTGTGAAGAACATCCCTATGAACCACGGCGTGTACACCTGGCCAGACGGTAGCACGTATGAAGGAGAAGTGATCAATGGCATGAGGAACGGATTTGGTATGTTCAAGTGCAGCACACAGCCTGTGTCCTACATCGGCCAGTGGTGTCATGGCAAGAGACATGGGAAGGTAGGTAGGTGAGGTGTACCCCGTGAAAGGATCCCATCCATGTGAGTGTACGCATGATAGAAAGTTAACCATTCACAGCACTGCACAGCTGCCCTCACGGTCGAGTCTTGGAAACATTTTCAGCACCACAAATTAAAAACAATATGCGTTAGGAAGTTGCTCCTCATCCCTCCCACTCCATATGCCCAGCAATTATCAACCTATGTCAATCTATAAAAATCCATACAATGTGTACGGATTTACTTCTTAGACATTGTGTCGGTCAGATTTTTTGTCATCGTGACAAAAAACCTTGCCAGGCAGTGGTGACGCCCACTTTGAATCCCAGCATTTGTGACGCAGAGAGGCAAATGGATCTCTGTGAGGTCGAGACCAGCCTGGTCTATATAGAGAGTTCCAGGACTACCATAATGAGACCTTGTCTCTAAACAAAACAACCACCACCACAACAACAATAACAACAACATGATAGAAACAACATAGTAAAAGATTGATTTTGGCTCACAGTTTCAGAGGGTTCAGCCCACAGTCACTGGTGCTATTTCTGGGCCTGTCATGAGGCAGAACATGATGGTGGTGGGAACATGTAGAGAAGAGAGGTGGGGCCAGGGCGAGATGTCCCAAGAGTGTGTCCCTCAGTGACCTGCTTTCTCCCACTAGATCCCAATCTTCTTCTTTTTAGTTTTTCGAGACAGGGTTTCTCTGTGTAGCCTTGGCTATCCTGGAGTCACTTTATAGACCAGGCTGGCCTCAAACTCACAGCGATCCACCAGCCTCTTCCTCCTGAGTGCTAGGATTAAAGGCATGCGCCACCACTCCAGGCTGGTCCCAATCTTCTAACGTTCACAGAACCTTCCAAAAAAGCACCAACAGCTGGAAACCGAGCGGTCAGTGCATGAACTTGTCAAGGACATTTTATATCCAAGCTATAGCAGACATTTCCTTATACATAGACTCAGATAATATGTGACCTTTTGTGCCTAGATGTTTTACTAAGCATGTATTTTTGAGATTCATCTAAGGTGTGGCATGTGTTGGTATGTCACCCTTTTTTAAGGCTGAGTAATATTTCATTGTAAGTATATACTATAATTTATCTATTCATCCACTGATGAAAACTTGAGCTAACTTTATCTTTTTATTACATTTAATTATTTATTCACACTCCACGGTGTGCATGTGGAAGTCAGAAGACAGTCTGTAGACATTGGTTCTCTCTGCCATGTGGGTCTCAGGTCATGAACCCTTACCCTGATGAGATACCTATGTTTTTAGACAAGCCTGTAGCCCAGGCTATCCAGGAACTTACCCTGTAGCCCAGGTTAGTCTCAAACTTGAGGGTGATCTTTCTGCCTCACTGCCCAAATCTGGGGGTTCTAGGTATGAACCCAATGCCTGACTTAAGATAGAACTTCTTTATTTTTTCTGTGCCTTCCCAGCACACATTGCTATTAAGGTGTGTATTGGTGTGAATAGGAAATGATTCTCACAGGCTCCCATGTGAGGAACTTAGCCTCTGGCTGATGGTCCTGTTTGGGAGTTTCTGGAAAACAGGCATTACCAACCTATGCATGTGACCCACGGGTGCTGTGCATCTCAGGATCCCATGAGTCAGGTGCAACATACAAACAGAGAACAGCATCGAGTCTCAGTATCAAAAGGAAGGGTGGCCCTGGTAGGAGGTGAGGCCTAGCTGGAGCATGCAGGTCTCTGTGGACTGGTCATTTGGGAAGTGGCTTGTTGCTGGCTTCTTCCCACCACTCTGTGCTTCCTGTCTGTCACAGGGGAGCAGCCTCTGCCATCTGACCCACTCCCATGATGTTCTGCCTCAACTGGCCCAGAACTAACAGAACCGAGTCATATGGACTGAAGTCTCTGAAACCACAAGCCAAATTAAATCCCTCCATTAAATGGTTTCCGTGAAGTATTTCTCCCCTAAAAACAAAAAGTCTGATGCACACAGGGTGTGACTGGCTTGTGGCACTGGTGTACGTAGCTTACTCTTTCCTCTGTGTGTGTTTGTGTGCATTTTCGTGCTGTGCATGTGGTGGTCAGAGGACAACCGTGGGAGCGTGTCCTCATCTCTTATCTTGTTTGAAGCATCTCTTACGTGTTGTAAAATTTGTATGGCTTTTTCTATGCCCACTCTAGCTCAGATAACGACATGGAGACCTATTATGTCTATTACTAAGCTTCATGCACTATAGCTGGGCAGCCACTCATCTATTCTAACCTGACTATTCTAACCTCGGCCACTTCCCAGCCATGTGTCCTGTTACCTGTTATCTTAATCTTGCCCTGGTTGCTCTGGCTCCATTGGTGTCCTCATGGAGACTCCTCCTTTATGGTGACCTTTACCCCGCCCCGCCCCACACCTCTCTCTCTCCCAGGTGTATAGCACACCAGCTGGCCCTCATGATCCCTGACATCCTCCTGTCTCTGTCTCCCATTCCCTAGTAAGGAGTGCAGGGATGACAGATGCTCACACATTGTGTGTGTGCGTGTCCAGCTTTTTATGTGGATTCTGGGATCTGAACTCAGGTCCTCATGCTTGCACAAAGAAGCACTTTTACCCACTGGGACCTTTCCCCAGCCCAGCTTTCTTTGTCTGCAAAACCAAAGCACCAAGGGTCGTGTGTCTTGGTAATTAGGACCTAGACTCCTGCATAGTTTATACGTCTTAGGTTTGCATGTGTGACCTCCGTGTTTCCAAGAGTCCTGACTTCTCTTCATGTTGCTTGTTTTAGGGCTCCATCTATTACAATCAAGAGGGAACCTCCTGGTATGAGGGAGACTGGGTATACAACATCAAAAAAGGCTGGGGGATAAGATGGTATGTGTGACCCTTCCCTACACATTCGGGTTGCAGGTGGAAAAGCTTTCAGAGGCTCACTTGATTCTGACCAGGGTAAAGATAAGGTGCAGGAATGACAGAGAACACATCTTCTGTCCAAGTGTGGTATGGAGTTTTCAGTCACTCCTGACAGAGTCTCCACAATAGTGAAAACATTCTATGGAAATTCAGAAGGACACACAACGTGTCTGGTTTTACATTTCACTTTATCATGAGTAGAATCTACCTTCCTTTGCCCTCTGCACTCATCACAGATTCACCACTGAGTGTGTTCTGAGGAATAGCAATATTCTTGCTTGATTTCAGATTGATCTGACAGTAATTTGTTGTTATTATTTTAGTTTGGGCAGAGGTAGGGATTGAACCCAAGAGTCTGGCACATGCTAGGCAAGCACCCTACCACTGGGCTACAGCCCCCACCCTGTTTTGCTTTTTACATACAAGGTCTTACTGTTAGCTGCCCTTGAACTGGAGTCTCCTTTCTCTGCCTCCCAGGTGCTGGGATTACAAACCTCTACCTTCATACCCAGCAAGGGATACACACACACACACACACACACACACACACACACACACACACACACGTGTGCACATATATGTTGGCCCCTGTGAAGCCAGAAGAAGGTATCAGGTCACCTCAACTTGGAATTACAGGTGGCTATGAACTGTCCAACATGGATGCTAAGAAATGAACTCTGGTCCTGTGGAAGAGCAGCAAGTGCTCATAACCACTGGGCTAGGGAGGTGGATCAGTATGTAATGGTCCTGCCAAGGAAGAGTGGGGAGCTGAAGTCATATTCCCAGCACCCATGTAAAAAACTGGTCATAGCAGCATTTGCCTGTAGCCTCAGCACAGAGGAGCAGAAACAGGAGGATCCCCACAGGACTGATGAGCTTCGGGTTCAGTGAGAGACCCTGTCTCAGAAATAAAGATGAAGAGCAACAGAGGAAATACAGCCAGTGTCCATGTGCACACGTGCACATACCACATACATGCCCAGCAATACATAGCAATCATAACACAATAGGAGCTGATTCTAGAAGATATAAAACCTCACTGTTAGCCAGGCGTGGTGGTGCACACCTGTAATCCCAGCACTCAGAAAGGCAAAGGCAGGTGGATCTCTGTGAGCTAGAGGCCAGCCTGGTCTACAAAGTGAGTCCAGGACAGCCAGGGCTACACAGAGAAAACCTGTCTAGGAAAAAAAATAGAAAAAAAAAACCCCAACAACAACAATAACAACAACAACTGACTGTTGCCCATTTATTGAATAATAAAGAGACTTAATAAAGGGAGTTATTTTGCTCCCTAATAAAAATAGTTTTGCCAGTCATGTGCTACCACTGAGTTTCAGAACTGGGAGCAGAGTCCTGGGCCCTGGGTTGGATTTCCCTCGAGAGGCGTTCAAGAGGTAAGTTTAAGGGCTTTAAAGGCAAATGTTGTCGATATGCTCTAACTAACTGTTCTTCATTGGTTCCTCTGGTCCCAGCTACAAATCGGGAAACATATATGAAGGCCAGTGGGAAAACAACATGCGCCACGGGGAAGGCAAAATGAGATGGCTGACAACAAACGAGGAGTACACCGGCCACTGGGAGAAGGGGATCCAGGTAGGCACCTGTCCATCACACGGGCCACAGCCTGAGGTGGGTGTGACGCTGATCGCCTCCTTGGGATGGTCAGTGCCAGCTGTCAACTCCCAGAATCTGGAACCACCTGTGAGATGGGCCTCTGGGGCAGCCTGGGATCCATCGTTTGGATTACTCTGATTGATGTGGGAGCACCCATCTCAAGCGTGGAAGGGACCGTTCCCCGGGCAGGGATTCTGCACCCTATTAAATGGAAAAGCTGGCCGCACATGTATCCATTGCTCTCTGCCTTTGTGGATGCAGTATGACCAGCGGTCTCAAGCTCCTGCCACTATGGCTTCCCCAAAGTGACTGACCGTAGCTCAGAACTGTGGACCAGCCCTTCCTCCCCTAAATTGCTTTTGTCAGAGATTTTTTTTTTTTGGTTTTGTTTTTTTGAGACAGGGTCTCTCTGTGTAGCCTTGGCTATCCTGGATTCACTATGTAGACCAGGCTGGCCTCAAACTCACAGTGATACGCCTGCCTCTGCCCCCCAAGTGCTGGGATTAAAGGCGTGCGCCACCACGCCCCGCGAGATTTTTTTTTTTTATCACAGCAGCAGAAGGAAAACTAAGTCAAAACTCAAAGTAATGATCTACTAGCCTCAGCTACACGTTTTAATCGATGTTTTATTATTTTGTCTTCTGTAATGGTCTCACACATCTTTAATCCAACCTACAAGATAGGTGCTATTTCCATCCTGCACTCGAAGAACCTGAAGGGCTCAAATCATTTGCCATAAGTCAAAAGACAGTTAATGATCGGCTGAGCTGAGGCTGAACTCAGCCCCTGCCTCTTGGCTCATGTGCTCTGCCCCTTCAAATCACCAGTGTCTTCGCCATAATTTGAGTTCAGGTAAAAGGTCGTTTATGCTGACAAGGTCCTTTCTTTTCAGAATGGCTTTGGAACATATACATGGTTCCTAAAGAGAATCCCCAACTCTCAGTACCCTTTGAGGAACGAATACATAGGGGAGTTTGTAAATGGCCTCCGTCACGGACAGGGGAAGTTTTACTACGCCAGTGGAGCAATGTATGAGGGAGAGTGGGTTTCCAACAAAAAGCATGGCAGGGTGAGTACAGCTGTGGAGACAGAGATGGTAGAAGGCGTGTCTCTGGTAAGTTGTATTATTCGCTCTGTAAAGATAATTGAAGCTATTTACAACATCATCTGCTTCCTGGATATTTACAAATGATCTAATCCATTTTTGTTCTATGTGCATGCAAGTAAATGAAGGTGCTGGTTGCAAGTTACAATCTACCTTATAAGCTTTCTCATATGATAGCACTGTGGGCTTTGGGCCCGGCTTGCAATACTAACCCAGTGATGTCAGCATTTCTTTCCTATCTACCCATATGGCAGCTTCACCCTGGGATTGCCACCTTCCTGTGATTACACGATAACTGCTGTGGTTCCAGACCTCACATCACACACCCCTCTAAGGAGAGGAGAAGCCCATTTCCCAAAGCTCTCTACAAATGCCTCTTATTTCACAGAGCTGAACCAGGTCATTTGACCACCTCAGAATCAGTACCTACCATCTTGGGGTTGACAGGTAGCAGGGCAGTACTCATTGGGATGGGCCCTCTGCTGGCCACTCACAAAGGTTAATAGGTGACTAAACCTGGGGAGAGGGTGGAGGAGGAAAAGGAAAAGAAGCAGGAGTCCTGATGTGAAACCCAGTGGAGGGCAGTCCTTTGTGGTCTAAGTGCTTATCTTCAGAACAAAAAAGAAAAAAAGCGCCAACCCCTCAAAAGCTCTGCTGACGAACACTGAGTAATATTCTCCCTGAACGCTTTTCCCAAACTGCCCAACACTGTGTTCCTACCTCCAGGGCAGAATGACTTTCAAAAATGGACGTGTATACGAAGGGCTGTTTTCCAACGACCACATCACCCAGATCCTTGAACCTGAAAATGACTTGACTCAAAGCCTGGACCGTCGGTCAGAAAGTTCCCAAAGGAGCCGGCATCCGAGGGGATCGTCCATCAGCACTGCTAAGGAGCCTGGTGGGTGAAAGTAATGTCTTATCTATAGATGTGTCCTTCAATGTTAAGCTTCTTGGTTTTTGTTTGTTTGTTAGTTTGTTCAGGCGAGGTGGCCATAAACTTGTTAAGTGGCCTTGAACTCGTTGAATAGCCAAGAATAATTTTGGACTCCCGATTCTCCTCCCTCTACCTCCCAAGTTCTGGGATGACGGGAGGTACCACTGTGCCCAGTTTTATGTGGTGACTGGGTAGAACCCAGGGCTTTATGTGTGCTAGGCAAGCACTCTACCAACTGAGCTACATTAGCTGGGCAAATAGCCAGCTGTTGAATAATGAGTTGTTGTTGTTTTGGTTTTGACTTTTTGTTTTTTGCATTACTGTGGGAACTGCTCGTGTTCTACTGCTGAACTGTTCCTAAGCCCTCCTTTTGAAATTCTAACTTAAAAGTGTCTTTATTCGTTGTGTTTGTCTGAATGTGTGTGGCAGTCAGAGGACAACTTGGGGAAGTTCATTTGTCCTTTCACTATGTGGGTCCCAGGGATCAAACTCAGGTCGTCAGCTCTTGACAGCAAGCACTTTACTCACTGAGCCATCACAGTGGCCCTTGCTTTGTCATTTTGGGTTTTTGTTTGTTTGTTTGTTTTTTGAGACAGGGTCTCTCTGTGTAGCCTTGGCTGTCCTGGACTCATTTGTAGACCAGGCTGGCCTCGAACTCACAGCGATCCACCTGCCTCTGCCTCCCGAGTGCTGAGATTAAAGGCGTGCGCCACCACCGCCCGGCTGACTTGTCATTTTGAAAAGGGTGTAAGTTGTCCAAGCTGGCCTTAAAGTCTCTCTGTAGCACAGGCTGCTCTTGAACTTACAATCCTCCTGCCTTGGATTCCTGAGCAGCTGGTATATAGGCTGTGCCACAATGCCTGGTTGTCAAATACTCTTCTGTCACATTGTGATAAATAGTCATTCTGATGTGACACTGAAAGGGTTCCTTTTAAAGATTGATTGTTATTTATACACATGCACACGTCTGTGGGTACCCTCAGAGACCGGACAACGGTGTTGGATCCCCAAGAGCTGGAGTTACAGGCAGTTCTGAGTTGCCTGCCATGGGTGCCAGGAACTAAACTTGGGTCCTCTTGAAGAACAACAAACCCCCTTAGCTGCTTCCAGCCTACAGTCAGAGGACTTTACCATGGCTTTTCACAAGCATCCCCCCAACCCCCGTTTGCTTTGTTTGTTAGAGACCCTGCGGAAGCTGGATGGCAGTGAAAGCCATTCTGTGTTAGGATCGAGCATTGAGCTGGACTTAAATTTGTTGCTGGACATGTACCCCGAGGAAACCCAAGAGGAGGAAAAGAAGCAGGTAAAACCCCCTTTACCATTCCACGTTTATATTTTAGGCACTATTTTGTCTTCGTGTGCCTGGTGGGCGCTCTGTCTAGACCATCTCAATTGGCAAGTGAGCGGGCTGTGTGAGAGAAACGTAACCCAGAGGGCAGGACTCAGTGGCATTGCCCAGGGCCTTGGAGCCCAGAGGAATCACCCATAGTCAGACCAAGGCTATGACCACCTCCCACTCGTGGAAGGTGGGGTCAGGGTGCCTGCTGAGGGTCAGGAAATCCTGCACCTAGCAATCAACAGACCCACTGTGGGGCTGGAGAGATGGCCCTGTGAAGAGCATTTGTTGCTGCTGAAAAGAACTGGGGTTTGGTTCCTCGCATCACCACGGTAGCTCGTAACCATCTGTAATTCCAGGGGATCCTACGCCTTCGCTCCAGTCACACCCATGGTATAGATACACACCTGCACGCAAAACACTTATACATATAAAGCAGAAAAAATAAATCTAAAAAAATAAAGGAGGCAGAAGAAGAAAGAAGTCTGCTATGCTGAGGCTGGAGAGACGGCACAGTGGGTAAGAGCCCCTCTTCCAGAGGCTCCAGGTTCAATTCCTGGCACCCATGTGTCAGCTGACATCCAATATCTTCTTCTAGCCTCCACAGGCATGACACGCATATGGCACACTGACATATGTGTGGGCAAAACACCCATACACATGAAAATTTCAAAATCTAAAACGTTAAAAGGAAACCCTGTTATAGGGGTATTTACCAGGGAAGACTGCTCAGATGCAGGTGTAAGCCAGTGGAAAGTCTTTATTAGCTGGACTGCAGCTACACTGGGTGTTCTGGATCCCCGGGTAGCACTGAGCCTTTCTCGGGATGAGCTTTTAAACACAGAAACCGTGCTCTAGGTTGACAAACTTCAGTTAACAAGAACAGGTAACCAGACGCAGAACTGCAGAAGCCAAAAGGTAGGGTTGGTGCATTTTTAGGCTTTCCCAGGATGATGTGGACTTTGATGGGTTAGGCCTTTGCTTTAGTTTTGGCAAACGGTGCTGTCTATGTGGTGAGTTGTCCAGCCTGAATGGTAATTCCATCATGGAGTCAGTTGTGCTAAGGTCTGGGGCCCTTTTACAACTCACTGTGGATGATGGCACACATCTGTAATCCCAGGCAATGTGGATGCTGGGAGCTGAGCTCAGGCCCCTACAAGAGGACAAGCACTCTCAGCCGTCTCTCCAGCCCTTTTTTTTTTGTTCTTACAGTGCACAATTACATCCCAGTGCTGCCTTGCTTTCAGGTAGAGTTTGCAGTCCTAAGGAACATTACAGAGCTAAGGAAGGTCTACTGCTTCTACAGCAGCCTCGGGTGTGACCACTCTCTGGATAACACCTTCCTGATGACAAAGCTTCACTTCTGGAGATTTCTGAAAGACTGTAGGTTCCATCACCACAATATAACTCTCGCAGACATGGACAGGGTTCTGAGTGGTGAGTATTCCAGGTTCTCTTCCTCTTTTGCTTCCTGCCACGTGGAAATGAGCTAGGAAATGTTGAGAGAAAATGGGGGGATGGCTCTGTGCAAGGGAAAAATGCCTCTGCCCAAACCCAAACAAACGGGCACGGAGACAAAAGATTGCAGTTGATGTGAAGTGTTTAGTGATGATCTCATAAGAATGCAAGAATGGTTGTCTGGGTTTAGGGATCAGAAAGGTTCCAAGAGGCAGGGCTAGCAGACATCTGCAGTGAAGAAGCATTTGCCAGGCACGACAGGCAAACATGCACCCTCGGCAGCTGTGGCTGCAGCACAAGACCTGCACCAGATCAAGCCAGCCCAAGTCCCAACACGGGTGGGGGTGGGGCTCATTAAGTCCCAGGCCTAGCCGAAGAGCTGTTAGCAAGTGATGGCAGTTTTCTTCAGGGATGTGGCCTCTGATAGGCTATGCACATCCCAGGAGATGGTCCTCCACTCATGCCCATAGAGGCAGCATTAAGTAAGCTGGGGGGACCAGCGGGGGGCTTAAAAAGGAACACACGAAGTTGGGAGGGAAAGGTGGTGGATCACAGGAGAGGAATTGGAGGTGAGGGAATGGAGGTACATGTTCCATCAAACACATCATATATATGTGTGAAATTATCAAACAATTTTGAAAAAGAGCAGGCATCTGGCATGCAAGCACAGGTGGGTCAAATGAAGCCAATAATTTACCCCTTATCATGCAGATCCCGTCTCCAGTTGCTTGTCGACTGAGTGTTCAGAGGTGCCTCGCTCTTACCAGGGTATCACCTGTTTGCTTATTTCCTCACAGGATATATTTTCTTCCCTTCTCCTTTTATGTCCACATCCAACAACAAGGATTTTCCTGCTGTCGTCCCTCCCACCCCCAATAGCTTGGACCTAGTCACATGAGCAGGCTGCCTGTGGCTTCTCTTATCCTAAGATAGACTTCTTATTGAGTTGCGGGTAGATGAGCAGGGGCCTACTGACTTGTAACTTTGTAAGACTAAGCCTATTGAGGTACCTGTGTGTTGAAAATGGACCATCGTATTTTATCCCCTGCCCTCAGTGGGTAAGAACACTTGAAGCGCCCACGTAAAGCCGGTTGTAGTTTCATGGGCCTGTGAGCCCTGAGAACTTGGCAGTCAAGCTGTCTTTCAGTTTAGTGAGAGACCCTGCTTCGAGGCAGTAAGGTCAAGAGCAATAGAGAAGACACTTGATGTCCCAGTATGGCCTCAGTGTGCCTGTGCGTGTATAGCCATGCACACTGACACACTTATGGGCATGTACCACACACACAGTGCTACACACATGTACACATACATGCATATGTAGTTTAACATGCAGAGACAGTCACATACAATGAGGGCTGCGGTCAAAGACCAACCAAGCAGAGGTCTATATTATAGGCCTGTTCTAATGCAGCCCCAACCTGTGCTTGTAAGTCCAGCTTTTCTGGAGCACATCCAGGTACAAATTTATGTGTTGCCTGTGGCTGCCTTTGCCCTACACCACAAGAGTCAGTCTGAACCATGAAGCCACAAGTACTTACTGTTGGACTCTCACAGAAAAGTTTGCCTCACCCCATCTACCAAGGGGAAAAGCCACTAAATTGTTATGTCAGAAGCAAAGAGGATCAGAAAAGACTTGGAAGACTATTTTTTTAAAAAAGCATCGGGGAACCTTAGGATTAGCCTAGGTTTCAAATTAGAAGGTTCATTCCATTAACAGTGTTAGGGAGGAAGGACTGAAAGTCTCAAATGTATCTACTTGAAAAATAAAATATTAGAGGAAGGGGCTGTAGAGATAGTTCAGTGGTTAGGGTCATCTCCTGCCATTGCAGAGGACACTTCTATTCTCAGTATCTACATAGGCTCACAACTGCCTGTAACTCCAGTGCCAAGGGGATCCAGTGCCCTCTTCTGGCACTGTCAAGCACCTGCATGCAAGTGCATATACCATCCCCATACACATAATTAAAAATAATCATTTTGATGGCTCAGTGGTTAAGAGCACTGCCTGCTCTTCCAAAGAACCTGAGTTCAATTCTCAGCACCCACATGGCAGCTCACAACTGTCTGTAACCCCAAGATCTGACACCCTCACACTAACACACATAAATTTTAAAATAAATAAATAAATAATATTTTTTTTTAAATTAGAAAAAATAGGGCTGGAGAGATGGCTCAAAGGTTAATGGCACTGGCTGCTCTTCCAGAGGTTCTGAGTTCAATTCCCAGCAACCACATGGTGTCTCACAACCATCTATAGTGAGATCTGTTGCCCTCTTCTGGTGTGCATGAAGACAGAGCACTCATATACATACAATAAGTAAATAAATCTTAGAAAAAAAGAATTTTTCAAAAATTAGAAAAAAATACCTGTTTACTTCAAATTTAAGGGTTAGAAACATACTTAAAACCCATTTAAAAGTGAGAGCAATGGTGGTACACGTCTATAATCCCAGTATTCTGGATGCTGAGGCAGGAGAGTTTTGAGTTCCAGGTAGACTATCTCACAAGTGTGCCCGTGCTGGTAACAAGACATCTTGTAAATGTCTCAGAAAGTAAGTAGAGCTCTTTTGTGCAGTAGCTAATTGCTCCAATGTCTTTATTTCAGTCTATAACACCATACCAATAGAAGAAATCCATTCTCCATTTAGGACCATCCTCTTAAGAACATTCCTGAATTACCTCCTGCAGTTGGCTTACCACATCCATCACAAAGAATACCAGTAAGTGCCACTTCTGTGTCGCCAAAAGGGGACCCAGCAGACCCTCTTTCTAACAGTATCCACGGTTGTTTTCACATATTCCACATGAAGGTCCAGAAACAAGGCTTTTCTGCAGAGTCCATGTACAGTGCCCTGGGTCCTTGAAAACCCCTGAGTGTTTCCTTTCTGTGACTACCTCTTAGAGCTTTACTCTGCAGTCACGATCAGTTCCACCTTCAAGGGTCAAAATACCCTTTATTAATGACCTTTTAAAAAGGTTTTAAGGGCTGGAGAGATGGCTCAGAGGCTAAGAGCACTGACTGCTCTCCCAGAGGTCCTGAGTTCAATACCCAGCAACTACATGGTGGCTCACAACTGTTTGTAATGAGATCTAATGCCTTCTTCTGGTATGCAGGTGTACATGCAGGCAGAGCACTGTATGCATAATAAATAAATAAATACATTGTTTTAAAAATGTGTTTTAAGGCCTGGGATGTGGTTCAGTTGGTGGAGTGCTTGTCTTGCATGCACAGGCTGTGAGTTTTATCCATAGCATCTCCTAGAACAGACACAGCAGCACACACCTGTAACCCCAGGACTGAGCAGGTGGAGGCAGGAGGATTAAAGTTCAGGTTGGGGCTGGAGAGATGGCTCGAGGGTTGAAAGCTCTTGCTGTTCTTCCAGAGGACCTGAGTTCAGTTCTCATCACCCAGGTTGGGCAGCTCACAGTCTCTTGTTCTAGGAGATCCATCTTCAGGCCTCCAGAGGCACCTGCACATATGTACATGTATGTACACACAGACACATAAATAAAAATCCTTTAAAAATAAAAAAAGAAGAAGAAGTTGACAGAGGTGGTGGTGCACGCCTTTAATCCCAGCACTCAGGAGGCAGAGGCAGGTGGGTCACTGTGAGTTCGAGGCCAGCCTGGTCTACAAAGTGAGTCCAGGATAGCCAGGTGACACAGAGAAACCCTGTCTCAAAAAAACAAAATGCTAGATGGCAAACCTTTTAGATCTTTTATTGTGCACGTTTGTGATATGTGTATATGTGTGTGTGCAGGCATGAGTGTGTCACAGCATCATGTGGCAGTCAGAGGGCCATCTCAAGTGCCAGTCTTCATCTTCCACCTTGCTTGACATAGGTCTCTTTGTTGTTTGCTGCTGTGTTCACCATGCTAGCTGGCCTGCAAGCTTCAGGGGATCCCGCTGTCACTGCCCCCATCTCTCTGTAGTGCTCTGGAATCTCAGACATGTGCTCCTACACCAGCTCTGTGTAGCTGCCAGGTCTCCAGGTTAGCATAGCCAAGTGCATTTCCCAGTGCGCCATCTCCCAGGTGGAACCGCTCTTTGCCACATGGTATCGGCAGCACCTAACTTCAGTCTGGCTTATTACTAGTGCTCGCAGAGTGAAGTGTGGCCACGTAGACTTTTCTACTCTAAACTTACTCTGTTTCCCTTTCTATGTTCTATTTGTTAGAGGCCAGTTGTCAAGTCTAGCCCACACTTCAGAAGAGGGGTGTTAGGCTCCACCTCCTCAAATAATTAATTTTGCTATCATTTTCATCATAGGAACAGAAGCCCATCACTCTTTCTATGTTTTACAAAACTGATGGCTGAGAACATTCATCCATATGCCTGTCAGGTAAAAGGTAAATACAAAAAATAATACCATTATATTTACTATCTTAAAAATAGTTCTTGGGGCTGGAGAGATGGCTCAGAGGTTAAGAACACTGCCTGGTGTTCCAAAGGTCCTGAGTTCAATTCCCAGCAACCGCATGGTGGTTCACAACCATCTATAATGACATCTTGTGTCCTCTTCTGGCCTGCAGGTGTACATGCAGACAAAACATTGTATATAAAATAAATAAATAAAATCTTAAAAAAAATAGTTCTATAATATTTTTGCATGTGTCATATGTGTGTACGTGCATGTTTCATGTATATGGACATGTCTGTGCAGATGTGCACACACATGCACACATGTAAACCAGAGGCTAATATCAAGTATCTTCCTCCACCACTCTTCACTTTATACTCTTCACTTTATCTATGAGGCAGGGTCTCTCACTGATTTGGCTAGTCTAGCTAGCCAGCTTGCTCTGAGGATCCTGACTGCTCCTAGGATTATAGGCAGGTTACTGTTCCCAACCTGGTTTTGGGGTGCTGGTCTTCATGTTTGCACACAGAGGTTTTGTTTGTTTTGTTTTTTTAAGATTTGTTTATTATGTATATAATATTCTGCCTCATGCACACCTGCAGGCCAGAAGAGGGCACCAGACCTCACTGTAGATGCCTGTGAGCCACCATGTGGTTACTGGGGGATTGAACTCCTGACCTTTGGAAGAAAAGACAGTGCTCTTAACCTCTGAGCCATCTCTCCAGCCCCTGCACACAGAGTTTTTGTAATCACTTCTGAATGTTGTGTCTTTAGGTCATTTATTCAGCGAGCAACAGCGGACGCTGTACTCAATGAATTACATTGATAAGTGCTGGGAGATCTACACAGCCTACTGCAGACCAAGGGAAGCCCCGCCCTACGAGCTAACAATGAAGATGAGGTATTTCCTCTGGATGCTGAAAGTAAGCTTAGTAACTCTGAGGATAGATACTGCCTCTGTGTTGACAGGCACTTTGATTTTAATTAAAATAAATTAATGCTACGTCATTAAGGAGGTGAAGAGCTGGGGTGACCTTTCCTGGCCACCATATGCTTACCAGTCTCCTTCCACAAGAGACAGTCAATGACAGCAAAAGACCAGGGAACAGGCATGCCTTGTCTCACAGAACACGGGGAATGGACACCTGAGCCATGTGACATCTCCTGTGCACATGTGGCCATTGAGGGGAGGAGATAAATAGACTTTAAAAGTGTTTGTGTTACATTGTATTTATTATTGACTCAGGGCGTGTGTCTGTGTGTGCCTGTGTGTCTGAGTGTGTGT
>OU015754.1:6657762-6708156 GCA_907169655.1 Acomys percivali | reverse complement strand
ATTGGTGGCAAGTGCATTTACTCCCTCAGCCATCTTGTCAGCCCTGAATATCATTAAAAACATATCACTGGGCTGGAGAGATGGCTTGGCAGTGTAGAGCACTTCTTGCTTTTGCAGAGGATCTGAGTTTAGTTCTCAGAACCCACATTGCAACTCAAAATTGACTGTAACTCCAGTTCCAAACGATTGATGTCTTCTCTTGACCTCCCCCTTGGGCATCAGGCATGATAATGGTGCACATGCATACATGTAGGTGAAGCACGCATACACATAAAATAAAATAAATATAAAAAATTTAAACATATTTTTAGCTGGTCAGGACTGAACTGTACCTTGGCTGTGGAATGCTTACCTAGGGCACACAAGCTTTGTGTTAAGTTTCTAGCACTGCAAAACAAATAGGAATTGTTGTTCAGCAAACAGTTGCTTTAAAATGTTATTAGCTTGGAAGCCAAACATGGCTTAAATTCCTATAATCCCACCAGGCAGTGGTGGTGCACGCCTTTAATCCTAGCACTTGGGAGGCAGAGGCAGGCAGATCGCTGTGAGTTCGAGGCCAGCCTGGTCTACAAAGTGAGTCTAGGATAGTCAAGGCTACACAGAGAAACCCTGTCTTGAGAAACAAACAAACAAACAAAAATTCCTATAATCCCAGCACTTTGAAGTCTGAGGCAGGAGGATTAGGAGTTCAAGCTCAGCCTGGGCTACATAGTAAGATCCTGTCTCAAAAACTCAAAGTCATTAGTTTGGAAAGCAATCGGGGGCTGGAGAGATAGCTCAGAGGTTAAGAGCACTGCCTGCTCTTCCAAAGGTCCTGAGTTCAATTCCCAGAAACCACATGATAGCTCTCTAATGAGATCTGGTGCCCTCTTCTGGCCTGCAGACACACATTCAGGCAGAATATTGTATACTTGATAAATAAGTAAATCTTAAAAAAGAAGAAGAAGAAAGAAAGAAAGAAAGAAAGAAAGAAAGAAAGAAAGAAAGAAAGAAAGAAAGAAAAACAATTGGCATGTTCTTTATACAGTGTTCTCAAACTAACACTTGGTAGTTTCGTCTACAATATTTTTAATTTGAAGGTGGGAGTGGTGGCGCACGCCTTTAATCCCAGCACTTGGGAGGCAGAGGGAGGTGGATCACTGTGAGTTCAAGGCCAGCCTGGTCTACAAAGTGAGTCCAGGACAGCCAAGGCTACACAGAGAAACCCTGTCTTGAAAAACCAAAAAAAAAAAAAAAATTTTTTTTTTAAAAATTTGTACCTATGGGAATACAAATAACAAGATGGAAATAATCAAGTATTAATGAGCGTATTTAAGAATTTAACAGAATTGTGTATATGTGAAAATTGACAAAAACCTAGTATCCAAATGTAGGGAAATGTGTTTTAAAGCACATGATTTGGGGGTGGACGATTATACTCCTGCTTGTCCTCATCTGTCCTTGAAGAAACAAGTCATTTGTCCTCGCAGAAGTCAGACACGCTGCTTTTAATCGACTGCGCCCTCACTGTCAGGCTTACCATCTTCTTCTGCCACAAGTCCAAAAGAGTAGCAGTTAGAAACAGACGTGAGCCAGGCATGGTAACGTGAGCCTTTAATCCCAGCACTCGGGAGGCAGAGGCAGGCGGATCCTCATGAGTTTGAGGCCAGCCTGGTCTACAGAGTGAGTCCAGGACAGCCAAGCTACATAGAGAAACCCTGTCTTGAAGAAGAAAGCAACAGCCATGATTAGACGCAGGTGTTGTTTTATGTTCTACACAGCCATAGGAGGTTACAATCTTTCCCATTGTGTCTCCTTCAGTGATGGTGGGATTCATCAACGGCTCATGTGGCCCCAGCCTGATGCTTTGCTTCCCACAAACCTTTACTTGTGGCCTTAGCAGCCCGCAGTGGTCTCTCCTCAGTAGCTAACTAATATGTCCACTGTTTCACTAGAGACAGTACACTAATAACTTTTTATATCATGTCTCTTACATTAATTTTAACTTTTTTCAACTCATGTGTGTGCCTGTGTGTGAGTATGTGCACATGCGTGCAGGTGCCCTTGAGGGCCAAAGGACATGGGATCCTCTGGAGCTGGAGACACAAGTGGCTGTGAGCCACTTCCTATGGATGCTGGCCAGTGAGCCCCAGGGATCCACCCTGCTCTGCTTGCCTAGTGCTGGGATCATACGTGTTTGCTGCCACACCAGCTTTTTACACGGATAGTAGGGACAGAACTCCCGTCCTCACTCAGTGATTCTTATCTAAAGAAGGACATTCTGTGGGCTCCAGTCTGGCCTCAAACTTGAGCAGTCCTCCTGCCTCAACCCCCTCAGTGCTGGGATTACAACCCCAACATAATCAGCTTGGAGGTACTGACTTCCGGTACATTTTGTTAAGGTATTATGTCACTGTTGTTGACGTTAGAATATACGCCCATGTGTAATCACAGACATTTGTGTTGGTGCTATCTCGGTACAGGATTTCAAGATGGTAAACAAAGACCTAACTGCAACCAAATTTATGACTGTGATAGCAGAGGATAACCCTTTCGTCTATGATGGGTCTGACAGCAACTTTGAACATGAGGTGTGTAAAATGTTACTACAAACAGTTAGAGATCCAGTGTAAACTACATGTTTCTTGTGTAGTACTTTATGTATAAAAAAGTGGAATACATATATATATATATACACAGTTGTCTTTTCAAAAATCAGAAATGCATATTAGAAAGGGGCTGGGGGTGTGGCTCAGTGAGTAAAGTGTTCGCTGTAGAAACATGACGTGAGTCTGATCCCCAGAGCCCATGGGAAAAGGCCATGTGTGGCAGTGGCATGCTTATAACACAGTGCTGGGGAGGTGGAGGCAGCAGGGTCCCTGGGCCTTGCTGGAGAGCCAGCCTAGCTGAGCTGGTGAACTCTAAGCTAGTGAGAGACATCATTCTCAGAAAGCAATGAAGGGAGATACCCATTGTCCACCTCTGGCCAGCCCACACCTGCATGCGTCACTACGCATGTGTGTGGCACACAGACAGAAGGAATAATAAGTGAATAGGAGCCACCAGTCAGTGCCAGAATAAGTGAGACCGCCCTGTATTTCTTCTCGCTGCAGCTGGTTTTCCTGGAATTCTTTGAGGCTCTCTTATGTTTCTCCCTCTGCTGCACTTTTGACCGGATGACCACCAGATCCTACACAAAGGTTCCATATGGTGACATTACAGCAAATCGATACAGCAGCACCCATACGATACTAAACCAGGTGACAGACAATGTAATAGAGTTTATAAAGCAAGGGATGACTCAAGCAGGGGTTGGGAGACTCTCATCAAAGCTGTCCAGGCCTTTAATTGTACCTCAGGGAGATAATTTAGGCCTGGAGAAGATGTACGTTGTCTTTCCCTGTTGGGAGGAGTGTGTAGCTTTGTGGTTTTGAGTCAGGGGAACTGTATTTCCTAGTCATGGCCACAGCACAGTGAAGGCCGGTATACAAAACAGCTGGACAGATGAGAAGGCCTGAGGCAAGCTACCAAGAGATGCTCTATCTAGTGCTGGGAGCTGAAAGCCCACCCGAGAGCAAACATACCATGAAAAAACTCACGGGTGTGCATGCAGCACTAAACAGGTTATTCACAGGATGGACATTCTCAGTCACTGTGAGACCCTCTCAGAACCAGGACCATGATTTATAGGGAAAGGAGACTTTGGATCAAAATGAACCACACCAGATACTTAGTGGGGGTTTCACGTTGTGGACTTGGAGCCACGGGAGACATTCTAGGGATCCCCTGAGCCCAAATGGCTAGGAGAGACTTTTATTAATTTATTTTGAGACAGGGTCTCACTCTGTAGGCCAGCTGGCTTTAACTCACAGAGCTCAGCCTGCTCAGCCTCCCCAGTGGCGGGGTTAAAGGTGTGTGTCACCACACCCAGCTTGGAAGAATCTTCAGAGCTTCTCACGTGAGTGTTCTCATTGTTGGTCCAAGAGACAGCTCTCACTACTGAGCCTGGACCTTGGATACCTATGGGAAACAGGCTTCGTGTTCTTTTCAGGCCCTCACTGCCTAGCACATCAGCCAGCTCTGTCTCCTTCAGTTTTTCCAACACGTCAGAGAGCAGGCTGTGGGGTACCAGCTGGGTCTGGTGTTCTTCTCTAGGCAAGCGAGCATCCATTTGCATCTGTCTACAGTCTGCAGGTGACAGCAGTTGGTTTCATTATAGTTACAAAGTAACAAAGGAGCCAGGTGTGGTGGCCCACGCCTTTAATCCCAGCACTGGGGGAGGCAGAGGCAGGTGGATCGGATCGCTGAGTTAAAGACCAGCCTGGTCTACAAAGTGAGTCCAGGACAGCCAGGCTACGCAGAGAGACCCTGTCTCGGGGGGAAAAAAAAAAACCAACCCAAAAAACAAAGTAATGAAGGCAAATTAACCTTGTTTAAAGACAGAAGCGTAGCTTATAATCCTGGAAGCTTTAGCACCAGAATTTAATTATGTCCTCCTTGCTGCAGGATGCCACTCTGGTGCCTTTATCTAACTTAACCATTTCCCAAAGGCCCATGTCTAAACACTGTAGTCAAATTAACAACTTACAAATGAATCTTTCAGGACACCTAAACCACAGCAGATGTCATTCTCATCGCTCAGCAGCATGGCGGGTGTGAATACGCCAGACTGGGGACGCCCACCCTCACCATCTGTCCACTTTCACGCGCAGTTTTCAGTGCATCACTCCCTGTAGTTTCTGTGTTGTCTGTAGAGCTCAGGGGTTAGTTCCCTCCCCACTTGCTGGAAACTGGAAATTCACGTGTCCCAGTGTCACCACTGTTTCTTCCTGCGATGAAACTGCCTCTCAGAGATGGTCATCTTAACACACAGGAGAGCACAGCCCTTCTCTTCCCTTCACTACAGTAACAGGGGTGGGGCCGCGGGGCGGGGGGCAAGGTGGAGCGATTTTTTTCCAGAAGTCGGCTGACTTCTCCAACCCTTGCACCTGTCAGCTGAGTGCGCATGCGCATGTGAAAAACAGCAGGATGCCAAGAGAAAACTCCTCCAGAGAGAAGTAGGTAGCAATCACAAAGGCTTTGAAGGGTATACTCCTTGTGCTGGAGTGGAGAAGCCATATCGCAAGGGAGGAAGGCTACTAGATCTGGAATGCCCACAGAGGCCCATGTGTTAAAAAGACTCAGTCACCAGTCTGGAAACAAAACCCATCTACCTGGAATGCAACACTCTGGAAAAACAATCTTTCAAAATTGAAGCCGAGGGGCTAGAGAGATGGCTCCGCAGCTGAGAGCACTCACTGTTCTTTTTGAGGACCTGAGGCAGGCCGATCTCCATGAATTTGAGGCCAGCTTGCTCCAGTCCAGCAAAGGCTACATAGTAAGACTTTATCTCAAAAAGAAAATAAAAGAAAGAAGAAAGAAAGAAACCACTAGCAAATTGTGTGGAAGAAGAGACTCTGGTGTCCAGAGTTACCACATTATTGGATTCAAATTTTGTTTTAAACAATAACAAAAATAACGGGTAACCAGGCACAGTGACCCACGCCTTTAATCCCAGCACTCCGGCGGTAGAGGCAGGCAGACCTCTATAAATTTGAGCCCAGCCTGGTCTATAAAGCAAGGCTGGGACAGCCCGGGCTACACAGAGAAACCTTGTCTCAAAAAAATCAAACCAAACCAAACCAAAGCAAAACAAAAATCATAGGGCATAAAAAGAAAAGTATGTCACATTGAAAGGAAAAAGGTAAGCCTCCCTGACGTTTTTGAAAGAGATGAGGTAGCATACTCAAGACATGGAATTTAAAACAGTTATTTTAAAAATACCTAACAATGTTAAAGGAAGGTACAGAGAAGGAAGTCTGGGGGCAACAAGGTGGTTCAATGGGTACAGGGGTTTGCCACTAAATCTGATAGCCTGAGTTTGAACCCACATGCTGGGAGGGGAGAACCAACTCCCAGAAGTTGTCCTCTGACCTGTGTCCCTGCCCACCAAAGCAAACAAACAAAATAAAAGAGAGACTAGTGACATATTTACAAAGTGGAAATATCAATAAAGATCTAGAAATACTTTTATAAAAAGAAATTCTAGAGATAAAAACATATAAGAACTTATATAGGAAACTCACAAGTAGAATTTAGAGGCAGATCTAAGTGAGTTGAAAACAGATATTGGAAACAGACAACTGAAATTATTGAGTCTGAGGAAGAGAAATAAGGAAGAGTAAAAAGTGAACAGACATCATCAAATGGACAAATATGCATACTCTTTTTTTTTTTTTTTAAAGATTTATTTATTTAAGTATACAGTGTTTCACCTTCATTATACCTGTCCACCAGAAGAGGGCGCCAGACCTCACTGCAGATGGTTGTGAGCCACCATGTGGTTGTCAGGAATTGAACTCAGGACCTTTGGAAGAGCGGGCAGCGCTCTTAACCACTGAGCCATCTCTCCAACCCCCATATGCATACTCTTAAAAGAGTAACAGGGACAGAAATCATTTGAAAAGCTTGTGACTGAAGACATCCCATATTTAATGAAAACATTAAATATGAGCATGAGCGAGCTCCAAGCAGGATGACCCTAAGAGAATCACCCTGATTCATCATAGGCACACTACTGAAAGACAAAGCCTCCATAATATCAAGAAGTGACTTGTCACATTCACAGGAACTGTAGTAGGATTAGTAGGTTTATTTATTTATTTATTATTTATTGTATGTGAGCACTTTATCTGCAGAAGAGGGTATCAGATCACATTATAGGTGGTTGTGAGCCACCATGTGGTTGCTAGGAATTGAACTCAGGACCTCTGGAGGAGCAGGTGGTGCTCTAAACCACTGAGCCATCTCTCCACCCCAGGATTAGTAAATTTAATTCCAGAAACTTTGGAATCCAGAAGATGATAGGAAATAATCTCTGTTCAAAAATACTGTAAGAAGTAACTCTTAAGCAAAAATTCCATATTCAAACCAGCAAGGTGGCTCTATTGGTAAAGGCTCTTGCTACCAAGCTGACAGCCTGAGTTCAATCCTGGAACCCACATGGTGGGAGGAGAGCACTGACCCCTAAATATTATTCTTTGGCCTCCCTATGTGTACTTACTTATCCCTCATGTGAGTATTTTAAAAGTATAATATTTAAAAATTCTATGCCCAGGCCAGGCGTGGTGGTGCATACATTTAATCCCAGCTCTTGGGAGGCAGAGGCAGAAAGACTGATGTGAGTTCAAGGCCAGCCTGGTCTACAAGTGAGTCCAGACAGTCAAGGCTACACAGAGAAACCTTATCTTGAAAAAAAATTTCTATACCCAGCAAAACTATCCTTTAAAAGTGAGGTGGCAAAAAAGACATTCAGAGATAAACAAAATATAAGGAAGTAGTAAGTTATGGCAGGCTTATGTCACCAACAACAAAACAGTGAAATAAAAGGACTCTAGCCAGTGTATCAAAGGCCACTGGATTGGTTATTTTTATGTTGTTGTTTTTTTGAGACAGGGTCCCTCTGTGTAGACTTGGCTGTCCTAGACTTTCTTTGTAGACCAGGTTGGCCTTGAACTCACAGAGATCCACCTGCCTCTGCCTCCTGAGTGCTAGGATTACAGGCGTGTACCACCTCGCCAAGCTATTTTCTTATTCTTATAATAAAAACAACTTAAAGGAAGGAAGACTTGTTTTGGCTCATCAGTTCTGAGGGATTTTAGCCCATCATAGCAAGGAAGTCATTGTGTGGTAACAGAACCACACAGTAGCTGCTTGTTTATATGGGTTGACCAAGAGGCAGACTATTCAGTCCAGAACCAGAATAGATATAACCTTCAGGGCTTTGACCCTGTGACCTACTTCTGCCTGCCAAGCCCTAATTCCTAAGGTTGTGAAGCCTTCAAAACAGTGCCACAAACTGGGGACTGACATTTGATTTTTTTTTTTTTAAGATTTCTTTATTCATTATGTATACAGTGCTCTGTCTGCTTATACACCTGTAGGCCAGAAGAGGGCACCAGATCACATTATAGATGGTTATAAGCCACCATGCGGTTGCTGGGAATTGAACTCAGGACCTCTGGAGTAGCAGTCAGTGATCTTAACCTCTGAGCCATCTCTCCAGCCCGGGGACTGACATTTGAAACATGGACCTGGAGGAGCATTTCATGTTCAAACCACTGTCACTAGTCTGACTACTTTAAATAATGAATATCAATCTGTAACCTATCTACAGTAAATATATATATTGCTTATATATTATATCTAATATATTTGTATATATAATACATATAAAGATACTATTATCTAAGTGTAGTGGCACATGCCCATAATCTCAGTACTTGAGAAATAGAGGCAGGGGGATCAGGAGTGCAAGGTGACCCTGAGCCATGTAGAGAGTTCAAGGCCACTTTAGGCTACCATGAGACCTTGGGTTTTTTGTTTGTTGGTTTGTTTGAAACAGGGTTTCTCTGCATAGCTCTGCCTGTCCTGGAACTCTCTGTAGACCAGGCTGGCCTCAGATTCACAGAGATCCACCTGCCTCTGCCTCCTGAGTGCTGGGATTAAAGAAGTGTGCCACTACCACATGGATGTTGGTTTGTTTTTGTTTTTAAAGGAAGAGGCAGGTGGATCTTTATGAATATGAGCCTCATATCATATAACAAATTCCAGGCCAGCCAGGGCTACATAGTAAGACCCTGTCTCAAAAAACAAACAAAATGGGGGCTGGAGAGATGGCTCAGAGGTTAAGAGCACTGACTGCTCTTCCAAAGGTCCTGAGTTCAATTCCCAGCAACTACATGATGGCTCACAACCATCTATACTGAGATCTGGTGCCTCTTCTGGCCTGCAGGTGTATGTGCAGGCAGAGCACTCATATACATAATAAATAAGTCAATCTTTAAAAACAAACAAACAAAATGAACAGCAAGTGTTCCTAACCACTGAGCCATCTCTCCAGCCCTAAGATTTTTAAAAATACCATACTGCACTTCATGTATAGCAATACAGTTTACATAGTAAGGAACATTATTAGGAAATTATTTGATATTGTTTTAAGAAGATGAGAAAAGGGACTATTTTCAGGTTATAAAACCCTCCTCCCAAAACAAATGTTTAAAATTTCTTTTCTGAGCAGGTCAATGTAGTCAGTATGCACAGTGGGTAGTCACATCTGACTCCATTGCACTGATGGCCAATGGGACTAAAAAGAAAGCCCGTGTTCCACAGTCACTGCCTCCCAGGAATGAGGGGTGAGGTTCTTGGGGAACGAGAAATAGTTCTTGCTGCTTCATTACCCAGCAAGTTGAATTCTTGTATGTACCAGTAGGGGAGGGGGAAACTATGTCAGGACTGAAACTAGAAGAATATTAACTGTATTTCCTCTTTCATGACTCACGTCCTTCTGACTGCACTCCATCCTCCCTCAGCAAAATATTATGTTTTAAGTTGTATTTTATTCATACCACAATAAGATAATGGAGCATAACAAAGAGAAGACAAAAGGAAGGCTTTTCAGACATACAAAAGCTGAAAGAATTCATGACCAGACCAGCGAGTACAAGGAATGTTAAAAGGCATTCCTCAAGCGAAGGAAGAATGCTAGCGGACGCAGAGGAGGTTGTCTAAAGAGAAGAGAAGTGCTGGAAAGGGTAACTTTGTAGATCCTTCCTTTTTTAAACATCTCTTCCAAAGTTAATTGACAGCCCAAAGCCACAATAACCATATTCATGGTGTTTATAGCATAAAGGACAAGAGCAGCCTGAGGGTGGGAAAAGGACAGATGGGAACAGAGTTTTCAAGCACAGGACCACTGAGATGGCTCAGCAGTTTAAAGGCTCTTGCCACCAAGCCTGATGACCTGACCCACACGTGACGTACATATATACACATAAAAAGTAATAATTATTGAAGTTCTATCACTTGAAGTGGCATGCTATCCCTTGGAGGTACATTTGCCAAATTAAAGAGCCCTACTGTAAACCAATGGCCTGTGGCTAAAGACAGAAGGGTATGGTTAAGGAGTCAATTAGGGAGATAAAGCAGAGTTTAAAGGAGGAGGTGGTGGTGGTGCACACCTTTAATCCAGGAGCCAGAGGAAGGCAGACCTCTCAGGTCGAGGCCCACCTAGTCTACAGAGTGAGTTCCAGGACAGTCAGGGCTACACAGAGAAACCTTGTCTCAAAAAACCAAACAACTAAACAAAAACCTCAGTCCTGGAGCCGATGAGATACCTCAGAGGTTAAGGATGTTTGCTGCTCCCGCAGAGGACCTGGGTTCTCAGCATCCATGACAGGCAGCTCACAGCCACCTGTGACGTCAGTCCCAGGGATCCAACTCCCACTGGTCTTCACAGGCATGCACCCACATGCACATACACCCGTACTTGAAATGGAGAGCAGGGGGCTTGTCAGCAGCAGTCTGTGTTAAGCTAACTATTTCAGCGTGCTGGGCACACCCTCCCCAGCTCTCCCACCTCTCTACCATCCATCCACTTTCTCCAACCTGGCCTATGGCCTACGTTTTCCACCATCTCCCAAAAAGGCCATCAGTTTACAAATCCATCAGCATATGAATCAGTTGACTGTATCTGAGCTTTCCTAATCCCCTCTCAGTAATTGGCTTTACCATCCAGGGACCAAGCTTCCATCACATGACGCTTTCCGGGGAAGGGGGGGGAGAAACCTTATATCCAAACCATCACAGCAGGTGACAGAGTCTGATAGCGATGACAGTGACAATGTCTAACAGTGATAAAGTAGTCAGCTATGTAAAGGGAGCAAGTCCTATTGGCTATTCATGTCATGGTGGAACTTTAAAGTGCATGCAAAAATTGATAGGAAAAAAAATAAAACAAACAAACAGGCAACCCTAAGCTGGGGATGTTGCCAGAGGGCACACTGCTTGCTCAGCATGCCTGAAGCCTCGGGGTTCCCTCCCCAGCACTCTATATATGAGGCATGGCAGTGCATGACTGTAATCCCAGCACTGAGGAGGTGGAGGCAGGAGGACCAGGAATTCCGGCTCCTTCTCTGCCATGCTACATGAGATTCTGCATCGAGGGTAAGGGAATGCCTAATATATGATCACATCTACATAAAATTATAAAGTGCAAAGCGCTGTAGTAGAAAGCAGATCGTTTGCTGCCTGGGAATGGGGAGGGGGCGGACTGCTGAGTGAGGTTACAGGAGCTGGCTGTGACTGTCCTGTCTGAGGTGACACTTCCCGGGTGTGGGGATACACACTCATACCCAGCTTGCCCTACACCAGTGACAGCTCATTAAAGGGCCACATGTGCGTGTGTGCACTCGTGTACAGGCACCCATGGGAACCCTGAGCTCACATGCCTCTCCTCCCTCAGAGTGTCCACAGGAGCCCAAGTGCGATCACAAGCCATGACTCTGATGTTCACTTCAGCAGCAACAAATCGTCGTCAGACAAAATAGGAGGCTTGCCTGAGGGGAAAATGAGGCAGTCAGAGGTCAGTGTTTTACAGCTCCCCATGTCCTGAGCACACAGTATAGCACCAGCCACCACCCAGCGGCTGTTATGTGAGCAACACTTTCCTGTTTCTCAAGGCCAGCCCTACACAGTAATTCTCTCTCCCGCTGACCTGGTAGGTTGGTACTGAGTAGAAAGCGGAGCCAGGGAATAACAGCAGCCCTCATTATCAGGGCTCTGCCAGGTGCCCAACACTTTCTAGGGGCGGACTCAAAGCCCCAGATGAACTGCAGGCCTCTTCATCACCTCTAGGAGCAAAAAGGTTACATCCTCTATCACCCCTCTCTCCCTCTGTCTCTTTCCTCTCTTCTTCTGTCTCTGTCTCTTTCTGGGGTACTCCTCCCCTCTTTCCTTCTCTCCCCATGCTCATTTAATAAACTTCTCAATCAAAAAACAAAACAAAAAAACCCCAAAGTTACATTTTGGCCTGTGTTCACATATCCAGCAAGCGGTGGGGCTAAGGGCTTGTGCCTGGGCAGTTTGATTCCAGAGTCTACTTGGCTTTGTGAGCTAGGCCCCTTCAGACTCCAAGGGTATGTGAAGGGTGTGGCTAATTCAGAGATGGGGCAGGAAGCCAGGGGAGTAGAGCTTCTTTTAGCAGCCTCTGGCTTCCCTGTGGACAAACCAGTTGGGAAACCCTGGGAAGCATCATGGTCAGCGTTTTAATTGTATATTTAATAAATAAGAGAATGATAAGAAGATAACAAGGTACCAGATGCTGATATTATGTTATAGAGGAGTTTATTAAATGAGCATGGGAGGAGGAGAGGCAGAGGTGTGAGAGAGAGAGACAGAGACAGAGACAGAGACAGAGGAAGAAAGGGGGCAGGGGATAAGAGAGAGAGCCACCAGGAGGGCCTGTCCTTTTATATGGCCCTGGGCAGGGTCACACCCCCATGGCAGGTAGGCCATGACATCACGGGTAGGCAGACTGAAGCAGAATTCTAACACAGAGATGTCAGTGAGTGAGACTGAGGGTTGGGAGCAGGGCTCGGGATGGGGCGCTTTGGAGTAAAAGAGTAGGCAAAGGTGAATCCTGGAGGTTTGGCTTGAGTGACTAGATGAAGGAGTTGCAATTTAGTACAGTGTTGAAGGTCAGAATCTTCAGGGCCTCACCCCAGCTATAGTATTGAGTTGGAGGCCAGCCTTGGCTACCACGGAGAGAGCAAACAAATGAAATCAAGACGCTGCCATCTGTAAGCCCAGCACTCTGCAAACCACAGCAGGAGAGCTGCAAGTCTAGGCTTAGGGGACATGATCCCTAAACACAACAAAAGAGGAAGAGCCCCCTGCATAGTTACAACCCACAAGACTAGTGTTAGTTTATTTTTTTTAGATGAATATGCTAATTACTCTGATTTATTTTTTAATGTATTATATATTATATATTTCTTTTTTTAATTGAAAAATAAAATCATATTACATCTCAATTGCTATCCCATCCCATGCCTCCTCCCAATTCCTCCCTCCCTCCCGCTTTCACCCATTTCCCCTTCCCTATGACTGTGACTGAAGGGGACCTCTTCCTCTTGAATATGATGCTAGGGTATCAAGTTTCTTCTTGGTAGTCTGCTATCCTTCCTCCGAGTGCCATCGGGCCTCCCCATCAAAGGGACATGGCCAAATAAGGGGCACCAGAGTTTGTGTGAAAGTCAGTCCCTGACTGGTGTTAGTTTATAATGCAGCTGAATAACATTTTCTTTGTGTTGTTGTTGGTCTTTTTTTTTTTAAGCCCAAGCTCAAGAATTCCATGAGTGAGGACAAAGTCTCCAAAATGAATCTCAAACCTCAAGGAAGAGGACTGGTGTTCATGTCTCTACATGGTGAGGGCTCCACCGGAGAACCTGCCACTTCACAACCCCTTGCTCCTAAGTTACACACACCCGGAACTTCACAGCATTCTTTGGCTTCTGGGAGGCAGGGAGCCACACTCAGGGTTGAACCGTGAGCTTCACATGACCTGGACTAGGACTTTTACCTCCAAGCTGCAGGCCCAGCCCTGCAGTTCTGGTCCAGCTGTTTCCCCGCCTCCTCAGACCTGAGAAGCTCCCTCTCAGCACCGGGATGCACTGCAGGCCGCACCCACAGCAGTCAGCTTTTCTCTCTAGCCAGTCTCATCCCATTCCCACTCTGAGACTGAGTCTAACTATGCAGCCCAGGCTGGCCTGGAACTCACTCTGTAGACCAGGCTGGCCTCAAACTCACAGAGGTCCACCTGCTTCTGCCCTCCTGAGTGCTGGGATTAAGGGTGTGCACCATTATGCATCCCTGCCCCCAGTTGTTTGTTTGTGCTCTCTCTCTCTCTCTCTCTCTCTCTCTCTCTCTCTCTCTCTCTCTCTCTGTCTGTCTCTGTCTCTCTCTCCTTTCTTGAGTTTCGTGCATCCCAGGCCAGCCTCTAACTTGATGGGTAGTTAAGGATGACTATGAACTCCTGACCCTCCCTGCCTCCATCTCTCAAGTGCTAGGATAATAGACATATGCCATTTGCCTGCTTTATGTGGCAAAGGGGATCCTCCCAGGGCAAGCACTCTCCTGACTGCACCACATCCCGGGGGCCTCTCTTTCATTTCGGTCTTCAAGTTAAAACAACAAATACTTCTATTTGGTACCTCAGAGTGCTACAGATACCACATTTCTCTTTTTCCAGGGAAAAAAGATTCTCTCTCTCCTCACCTACCTTTCTTCCTGGACTTCCAGCCTCCTCCTCCTCCTCCTCCTCCTCCCCTGCCTCCTCCCCTGCCTCCTCCCCTAGGTTCTGCGCTGCTTTGTTAGCACAGTACTGGGGCTTTTCTTGCACTGTGTTACTGACCCACTTTCCCAGCAGTGTGCACTGATGCGTCCCCTACTACATGCCACAGGTGTGCTCTGTTTTGTCCAGTAAATGGTCCCCTTGAAAGCCCACAGCTGTCTTAGCATTTGCTGACAGGAGCCTGCAGCTCTCCCTGCTCCCCTGCTCTCCCTTAGCTCATGTTGCCCAGCTGCTGCTGGTCCTAGTGGGTGGCTGCTGTGTTTGCCTCCATCAGTCCTGTCCTCTCAGTGTTCAGGAGGGAGCAGCCTCCAGGAATGTGCCCCCCAGGCTTCACACCCTCCATTTCCTTGGCCTTTAGGGTGATTCAAAGAGGTCAGCAAATGTTCCTCCTGAGGTGGCCACCTTCCTCTCCCCGGACAGTTGTGAAAACCTTCCCCAGATGGAGACATGCAGTCCCCATAACAGAGGGAGCTATAAAGAGAGACCCAACTCATGGCTTTTTGAAGTGTTAATCTTGTATTTATTTCATGTATGCCTGTAGGCACTTGTATGTGTAGGCATGAGTGTACCAGTGTGTTTGTGCGGAGAGAGGGGACAATGTGGCTCTCTCCTTCCATGTGGGCCCCAGGGCTTGTCTGAGGTTGTCTGTCGGTGGCAAGCATCTTTACCCTTGTCATATCTACGCTTTCTTCTTTCTTTCTTTCTCTCTCTTGTTTTGACAGTGTCTCTGCTTTGTACGTTGATACTATTTGTTGGCAACTGGTCTTCGGCTGTAGCTGTACCTTGGTTTGCCTTGAACCTCTGGCCCTTTTACAGTGACAGAATGACCACTGTGTGTCAGCTACTGCACCTATGGCCACTGGTTTGTCTGCTGTCAAAGCCAATCTCTGGGCCCACCAAATCCCACTTTATCTGATGACCTCATCTGCACGGCTGTGACTTCCTGTCTTCCAGCTCGGCTCCTCAGTTGAGTGGGAACATATGAAGCAGTCATTCCTCATTTTCAGACTTTAACAATTGGAGCCCTGGGTTGCATAAAATCCCATCCTCTGCCTTTTATTTCTGGTTCTGAGGATGGAATCAGGCTGTCACATGTGCTAACAAGTGCTTACCCACTGCACTGATTACAAGCCCAGCACTAACTCTTTAAAAGTTCAAATTTGCCCAGTGACTAACAAGTTAGGATTGCTTCAAGGGTTATAAAACTTGCCAGGTACGGTGAGGCACACCTGTGATCTCAGCACTGGATAGGTGGAGGCAAGAGAACCAGGGGTTCAAGGTCCTTGCCAGCAACACAGTGAGTTTGCAAGCAGCCTGGCCTACAGAACCCCCCTCACACACACACACACAAAGCATGGTGATCTGGAAGAACTAGCTATTTAGTTCAGAAAGAGTGGGGCCGGGCGTGGTGGTGCACGCCTTTAATCCCAGCACTTAGGAGACAGAGTCAGGTGGATCTCTACCAGTTCGAGGCCAGCCTGGTCTACAAAGCAAGTTCAGGACAGCCAAGGCTAACACAGAGAAACCCTGTCTTGAAAAACAAAAAGAAAGAAAAAGAAAGAAGGAAAGAAACAAAGAAAGAAAGAAAGAGTTGGCTCTAGCCAGGTGTGGTAATGCATGCTTTTAATCCCAGCAGTCAGGGAGGCAGAGTAGGCAGATCACTATGAGTTCAAGACAGCCAAGGCTACACAGAGAAACCCTGTCTCAAAAAGCTAAAAAAAAAAAAAAAGTGTTGGCTCCTGGGAAGTATTTGGCGCCCAGCTCTCTAGAAGCTGTTCTTCCTTTAACTGCACCCAGAGCCTGAGTAAGTAGGAACAGATGGTGGTATGTACTGGTCGCAGATATCCTAACGCTGGCCTGGCTGGGGCTAGAGGTGCCACTAGGAAGTCCGTCACGTTGTGCCCGTCCAGCCCCATTCCCTTCCTGAAGGGTGACAAGACCACTTGAGACCACAGATCTCTCCTTACATGTTTAACAAGTCTGAGGAAGTCATAAAATAGTGCTAATTTGGAAGGCCTTAATCTCAATGGATAATACAAAAAAAGACATTTATGTTGGCAAAAGAATACATTGTTATTCTTAAATCACAAAATAATTTCATAAATATGACATTTATTAATTTATAGCTTCAAATATGACATTTGAGCCGGGCATGGTGGCGCACACCTTTAATCCCAGCACTCAGGAGGCAGAGGCAGTTGGATCGCTGTGAGTTCGAGACCAGCCTGGTCTGCAGAGAGAGTCCAGGACAGCCAAGGCTACACAGAGAGACCTCGTCTCGGAAAAACAAACAAACAAAAGACATTTGGTGCCAAATCAGGGACTGGGAAAAATTTGGAAAGTCTCAAAAGTGAATGTAAAAAAATGATACATTACCACACATTGATGAAGGCATTCTTTTTGTTTGTTTTGGTTGGGTTTTTTGAGACAGGGTCTCTCTGTGTAGCTTTGGCTGCCCTGGACTCACTTTGTAGACCAGGCTGGCCGTGAACTGGCAGAGATCCGCCTGCCTCTGCCTCCCCAGTGCTGGGATTACAGGCGTTGACCACCGTGCCAGGCTTGATGAAGACATTAAAGGGTCAGGGGAGCTGCACAGATGGCTCTTTGGTTAAAAGCACATATTTCAAGGTTGGAGACATGGCTCAGTGGGGAAGAGCACCTGTTGCTCTTACAAAGGATCCAGGCTTGAATCCCAGAATCCACTAGCTCACAATCATCTGTAACTCCAGTTCCAGGGAACCCAGTGCCCTCTTCTGACCTCTGCAGACAACAAACTCTCATGTAGCATAACATACGTATATTCAGACAAATCACTCACACGTAAACTCAAATGAACAAATATAATAAAAAATTAAATCTTTATAAAATGTAAAGAACACATGTTTCTCTGCCATTGGACCAGAGCTGAATTCCGAATACAGCTGCCTGTAGCCCCACCTCCAGTGGCTTTAGCTCTTTTCTGTACTCATGGCAACTGCACGCACGCCTCTCCCTTGTATATATACAGTTTTAAAAACAAAAGGATGGCATAGCGGTGCATAGCATAGCGCTAATCCCCCAGCCCTTAGGTGCCAGGGGCAGGTGGATCCTTGTGAGCTCGAGGGCCAGCTA
Source organism: Acomys percivali (assembly GCA_907169655.1). Classification (NCBI taxonomy): domain Eukaryota; kingdom Metazoa; phylum Chordata; class Mammalia; order Rodentia; family Muridae; genus Acomys; species Acomys percivali. Next base: position 6,690,836 of record OU015754.1, on the reverse strand, counting down.
GAGCTACACAGTGAGACCCTGCCTCAAATAAAACAAAATAACAACAAAACACGTGTGCTTTTCAAGAAAAAGAAAGTCTTGTGGGAGATGGCTGAAGAGCAGGGTTAACAATCAGCCCCGGGCCACTGTGCCTTGCTCCTCTCCCAGTTGCGTTTTGCAGTTTCCTCAATCCTCACAGGCTGTAGAGCCCCAGCATCACCACAGCTCACAGAAGACGGCACACACACCATACTGACATTTACTCTACTCCATTGCAGATAAATATGAAAAATCCAAAGATGAACAGAAAGAGAAACTCAACGTATGGGTGAACAGCCTCTACGTCTTCTTTGTGAATGTGCTCTTCAGCGCCTACAAACACGAGGAGATGCTCAAGGAGAAAATAAAGGAAATCCGGCTCCAGGAAGCAGTGCTGGCTCAGCAGAGGCAGCTAGAGGATGAAGAGCTAGAAGCCAGGTAGGGCAAGGTCTCCACCTTCTCCATGCTGTGTGCTCAGCTTTCTTTCCTGTCTGCAGGAGCTACCCAAAGCAGAAGGGCCACAGGCTAGTGAAGGACACGGTGATGTCCTAGGACCACAGGCTACAGTGAAGCACACACTGTCCTAGTCTCTGAAGGCACAAAGAGAAAGTGGCTGGAGATGGAGCTCAGTGGTAGATGCTTGTATACCATGTGTGAAACTTGGGCTTGGGCCCTAACATGGGAAAAAGATTCAACACACACAGGGATGCACATACAGACACAGGAGTACATGCAGATAGAGCACTTGTATACATAAAAAATAGCCTCCAACTATTTCACTGGTTATATTTAATCCACTACCATATCAATAAAAGACACAAACACCTGATAGGGGTTTCTGTTGTTGTTTTTTCAAGATAGGGTTTCTCTGTGTAGCCCTGGCTGGCTGGCCTTGAACATCTGATAGATTTTTAATAAGCCATTTCCCCCGAGGCTGGGCAGATGTGAACCCCCTAAACTATCTCGTTATCTTCCAGTCCCACATCCCATGCTATCTGCTCTAATCATTTCTATCCGGGCTACTTCCCGCCCAAAATCATATAAATCCATGGCTCTCCAGCCATGCTGGGCCTCAGAGGAGGCTCCTTTGGGTCACGTGGCCATGTGTGCCTCTCCATAACCCATGGTGGTCTCACTTCCTTCTTTCCTCCTCCTCTTCCTCCTCCTCTTCTTCTCTCCCTCTGTCTGTCTTTCTGTCTCTGTCTGTCCCTCTGTCTCTCCTGACCCCACGCCCATGAACCTTAGCTCCATCTACCTCACTTCTGCCCTTCCCAGGTGTGTAGTAGGCCTTCCATTTAGTCAATCAGGGATAATTTTGGAGGCAAGGTTACACACATTACTTGGAGTATGTGATAGTCTGCTTGTAAAAGACAGTAAGCAGACCTCAGGGAGTAAAATAATTAACAATTAATACAAAGCACCAGACCATGTGGTAACAATTTTTGCCTGTTTTTTTTTTTTTTTTTTTTTGACACAGGGTATCACTGTGTAGCTCTGGCTGTCCTAGACCAGGCTGACCTCAAACTCACAGAGATCCACCTGCCTCTGCCTCCCGAGTGCTGGGATTAAAGGTGTGCGCCACCACACACATCTAGCTACCATTTAATTTTTTGAAAAATAAAAATAAATATTTAAAACTGGTTTTGGATTTCCACGGGGGAAAACAGCTATTTTCTCACTGTGCTCCCCAGGCTGAGCATCCTTCGGGAAGAAGAGGCCAAGAGACAAGACTTTGATGTTGACATCACTGTGCTCAAGGAGCCGCTGGAGGCTCCATCCTCACTGCTGCTCACACCCAGCCCTCCTAAAGAGGACGTGGTCTCCACCCAGAGTAGCAAGGCCAGCCCTGGCAAGAAGAAGAAGAAGTGAAGGTACTGGGTGTCATGGTTGAGCTGCAAGGACAAGCAGACATAAAAGCTGTGGCCAATGTCCCATACAATAAAGTGTTTGCATTTAGCTTCTGACCTGAGTCTCTGAGATGTTCTATCTTGGCCCTCGTAGTAAGTTTCTTGTATGGCTGCATTTGCAAAAACCACACTGAATGAGCATGCAGACATGCACATGTTAGTAAATGTGTATTAACATATTTTTTGTAAACCAAATTAAGCTGGGCATAGTGGCACATCCGAGCACTCAAGAGACACAGGCAAAAGACTACTGCAAATTCAAGGCCAGCCAGACCGACATAGTGAGACCCTGTCTCAAAAAACAAAAATAGGGGTTAGAGAGATAGCTCCGTGTTTAAGAGCATCTGCTGCTTTGACAGAGGATCTAAGTTTGGTTCTCAGCATTCACACTGGGGCAGCTTAGAATAGACTGTAACTATAGCTCCAAAAGATCTGGCACTATCTTTTGGACTTTGTGGATACTAGTAACATGTACACACACAAGATAATACCTAAATAAAAATCTAGGTGCAGAGCGACAGAGGAAGACATCCAAGAGCTACTTGGACATCCACGTGAGCATGCATAGGTATACACACCCATACACATACAGAAACATGCAAACACGCCTCACTCATGTGCATAGACACACATCCATGCACCATAAACACATACAGAGAGAGAGAGAGAGAGAGAGAGAGAGAGAGAGAGAGAGAGAGAGAGAGAGAGAGAGAAGGGAGAGAGAGAGAGAGAGAGAGAGGAATATAGAAAGACAGTGTTGACCTCTGGTCTTCATACTCATACACACATGCATGCTTGCATACCTGCCCACACATCTGCATAAACATAAACACATACACATGAATATAACACACACACACACACACACACACACACACACACACAGTATTACACATTTGAATCTACATATTAGCCTTGCAAAACTGGCAGTTATCATCTTGACCAGAGAAACAAAAAAACCTGAAATTAGCAAAATAAGGAAACAACTAAAAGTTTGCGTTAATACACAGACTCTGGAGCCAGAACGCAACAGAGAATAAATGCTGACTGCAACAAACATATGCGATCCCGCTGACAACCATCATCTAATTGAGACTTTTTAAGGAACACACACAGAGAAAAGTCCACTGTGGCGGGGGGTGGGGGGTTCTAAAGACCAGTCTTTTTTTTTTTTTTTTTTTTTTTTTGGTTTTCTGAGACAGGATTTCTCTGTGTAGCCTTGGCTCTCCTGAACTCTCTCTGTAGTCCAGGCTGGCCTTGAACTCACAACGATGTTCCTGCCTTTGCTTCCCGAGTGGGATTAAAGGCGTGCACCACCACCGCCGCCTAAGACTGCAGTCTTAAGGTATGCACAGGCAGAAAAAATCATAAGGGAAACCGTGAGTTATTTAGAACCAAGAAACAAGGAAAACAATACAAATTGGTGAAGCTGTTTCCTCAAGCAATAGGTCTGTGGAGGTCACGACAGAACAGAAAGCAGAGGACTGGACTGCTCTGGGGACTGGGGAAATAAGTGTGCTTTTCCGACCACTTAGCTTATTTTCTCACAGGCCCTGGGCTGTCACCTCATCTATGAAGGGACACAGGTCTTGTGGCTCTTGGGGGGCTCAGGACAAAGAGGAACAATGTCTGGTTAGACTACCCCAGAGATTTCGTTGGCTTCAGGCATGATCTGCATAATGGAGGTACTCAAAGTGAGTCAAATCTAGCAAATCTCAGTGCTTTGGTGTCCTATGGACAGGTAGGCCCCAGCACTGAGCATCCCAAGCTGTCAGAATACTGTTAGTTTTTGGTTTTGTTTTTCAAGACAAGGTTTCTCTGTGAAGTCATGGCTGTCCTAGAATCTCTTTGTAGACCAGGCTGGCCTCAAACTCGAACTCACAGTGATCCGCCTGCCTCTGTATCCCAAGTGCTAGGATTAAAGGCATGTACCACCATGCCTGGCCGAGAGTTTTTAAGACTTTTATTTTTAAGTTGTGTGTGTGTGTGCATGCATGTATATGTGAGTACACACACCCAAGGAGACCAAAAGAGGGCATCAGGGCCCCTAGAGCAGGGCTCTCAACCTATGGGTTGTGACTCCTTTGTGGGTAGACTGACCCTTTCACAGGGGCCATATATCAGATATTTACATTATGATCCATAACAGCAGCAAAGTTATAGTTATGAAGTAGCAACAACAATAATTTTAGCCGGCAGCCGGTAATGGTAGCACACACCTTTAATCCCAGCACTCAGGAGGCAGAGGCAGGCAGATCTCTGTGTTTTCAAGGCCAGCCTGGTCTACAAAGCACGTCCAGGACAGTCAAGGCTACACAGAGAAACCCTGTCTCAAAAAAACAATAACAAAAACAAAAATAATTTTACGGTTGGAGGTCACCACAACATGAGGAACTAGATGATGATGATATAAGGATCGCAGCATCAGGAAGCTTGAGAGCCACTGACCTAGAGCTTAGCTTGAGTTATAGAACGTTGTTAGCAGCTGAGCACTGAACCTATGTGCTCTGCAAGAGCTGCAAGTGCTGAGCCTCTCTCTGAGCCCTGACTGTGAGTTCTGAGCCCCACCAGCCAGTGTAGTCAAACAACCAGCAACAGAAGACTCAATAGGAAACCAGAATTAAAAAAAAAAACAAAACAATTTATTGTCTTATTTCCCAGTAAAATATCTACATAATGTCAGAAGAATGGAATGATATTCAGCTGATTACCTTCAATTAATTCCACATAAATATTTAACACCTAAAAACCTCAGGGGATCATCAGTCAAGTAGAAATGTGATTTTTTTCAGAGCAGGTATTGCTTTACTATTGGCGCTGATCCAGTCACTATCATGACCAGTAAGTTGTGATGGTAAACCGAACGAAGGTTTGTTGAGGTTTGGAGAGATGATTTGGTGAGTCATTAGAGTCAATCCAAGAAGAAGATGTTATTGAACTGCGTGGCGCAGAGTTTTTTCACCTCTTCTGCAGAGAGAACAGAAAACAGTGTCAGGGGACACAGCTCCTTGCCTTAAAGACTGGATGGTATGAACAGGACTTTCAGTTCTCTGGGGATAAAGACAGGAAATAGGTAAACATCTGTGTAAGCAACATCAACGACCAACCAACAGAGAAGCAGCTGGGGAAACTCCTGAGACCTCGATGTTTCCCAACACATTAGAAATAGCACTTGCTAGCCAGGCGCGGTGGAGCGCGCCTTTAATCCCAGCACTCGGGAGGCAGAGGCAGGTGGACTGCTATCAGTTCAAGGCCAGCCTGGTCTACAAAGTGAGTCCAGGAGAGCCAAGGCTACACAGAGAAACCTTGTCTTGAAAAAACAACAACAAAAAATAACAAAAGACAAAAACAAAAATAAAAAAGAAAAGAAAGAAATAGCACTTGTTTGGGTCTGAAAGAACCAGTTTGAGGAGTGCCCGAGATACTTGTGGGTCAGAGCGTTGCAAGTATGGCGCTCTTGAGAAGCTCTTGAGAACCACAAAGCGGCTGCTGCATCACACTGTCCAGACCAACCCCACTTTGATGGGAAGGCAGAAAGAAACTGTCTGCATTCTTCTGCTTGTGTACAGAGGGTGACAGCTAGAAGTGCCATGTGACTCTGGCAGCCTGAATAGAGACCCTGTTCTCATCACAGGATATATGAAAGGACACTTGTACACAGTGTGTACAGCTATGGATTGTTTGTTGATTTATTTTTCTTTTTGTAGAGCTTTAGGAAACAATTTTCTTTTAGGCACTATTAAGTTTCTCACTTGGGAGGCAGAGGCAGGCGGATCTCTGTGAGTTCAAGGCCAGCCTGGTCTACAAAGTGAGTCCAGGACAGCTGAGACTACACAGAGAGACCCTGTCTCGAAAAACAAACTTTCCCACACTACAGGAGAAATAAACGCACAGAGGATCCAATTTGGTTCTCCACACCCACAGGGCAGCCTACAACTGTCTTTAACTGCACTTCCTTCTTCTGCCTTCCTCAGGGACCAGGCACATATATGCAGGTAAAACACCCATACACATAAAATTTAAAAATCTAAAAGCCCCAAATACATAAAATGAAAACATCTGCTTAGATCTTAGCAGTCATGTTCTGGTTTTTTGTTTGTTTTCTTCCTTCTTTTTGCAGTACTACAGACTGACTTCAGGTCCCCAAACATGCTAGGCAGGCGCTCTAGCAACGGGCTACATCCCTAACCCATTCCCTGATCCCCATCCTACCCTACCTTTTATTTTTTTTTAAGATTTATTTATTTATTATTATGTATACAGTGCTCTGCCTGCATGTACACCTGCAGGCTAGAAGAGGGCACCAGATCTCATGATAGATGGTTGTGAGCCACCACATGGTTGCTGGGAATTGAACTCAGGACCTCTGGAAGAGCAGTCATGCTCTTAACCTCTGAGCCATCTCTCCAGCTCCTTTTCCTCACTTTTTTATTTTGAGATAGAGACTCCATAAATTGCCCCTGCAGACTCTGAGTTTCTAATCCTCCTGTATGAGGCTCTTGGAAAGCTGGGATGACAGGCCAGGGGTTTGCTTGGTGTTGCCTGCAGGGGTGGTTGTGAGCTGCCCCATGTGGGTTCCAGACACAACCTGAGTGCTCTGCAGGAGTGGCAGAAGCGCTTACCTCTGGAGCGGCCTCTTAGCCCCTATTTATTTACTTTTTAATATTGATTTTTATTTTATGTGAATGTGTTTTGCCAGCATACATGTACATGCACCACATGTGTGCCTGGTGCCTTAGAGGACAGAAGAGCATATCAGATCCCATGGAAGTGGAGTTACGGATGAGTGTAAGCCATTGTGTGGGTGCTGGAACCAACCTGGGTCTTAACCCTTGAGCCCCTGCTCCAGCTCCCCAATTTATTTACTTTTTTAAAAAACCTTCATATTTATTTGTGTGTGTACATGTGTTGGGATGGGGCATGCATGCATGTGCCATGGTACATGTGTGAAGGTCAGAGGACAACTTGTGTGTCTCAGGAATCAAATTTATGTCATGGCAGCAGGCCCTTGTGGCCCTAAGCCATTTCACAGGCCCCATTTACTTTTTCTGAGACAGGGTCTCACGTAGCCCAGGCTGACTTCAAACTGACTATGTCACGGAGGATAATCCTGCACTCCTGGTCCTCCTGCCTCAGCTGGAATTACAGGTGTGCACCACCATGTGCAGGCTCTATACTGTTTCTTAATACAGAGAAAAAAGCATTTGGAAACATCAGTTGCATTAAGACTCTACTAAAATGCCGCGTCCCACTTGCCGTTGACTTCGATCAGGTTTGCATTCTTTTGGTTGAGAATCACATACAGCTCCCGCTGGTCCGACTTCTTCCCAACAACCCAGTAATCACTCATGGCTTTCACGATGATCTCTTCATCTTCATCTGCTCTGTAAGAAAGTTCCAGAATAGGATAGTTTTGTGTACATGGCTATACTGTGAGGAGAAAAAGAATTCAAAATAAGAAACGGCACTAAGTTGTCATTATAAATAGTCAAGGAGTCAGGTGTGAATGAAAGGCAACTTGTGAGACGTGGAAACAGCGCCCTCAAGTGGGACAAGCCGGAAGCCCTTTGAGAGGAAATGACTTGGCTGGGCATACTAGTGTATGTCTATAACCCCAGCCCTGGGAAGGCTGAGGCAGGAGAATTGTGAGTTTAAGTACCACCTAGGCTATAGAGTGAACCCTGTGTAAACAAATAAAATAAAAAGATAATTACCATCCCTTTAAATCTGCTCACAGAAAGACAACACCTACTTTGAGAAGTTGCTAGAATTACCTGGTAAAGTCACTGTTGATGTCACCTAGAATCTTCATGAGGTCTGGATGGACAGATGTAAGTGACACACTGGGTGTTTTCCTCATGTGAATTGTACTTTTCTCTGCTAAATTCATGTGGTTGAAGTAGATAAACTTAAACTGGGGTTCTTTTTCAGATCTGTACAAAACATGACATTGAGATAGTAACAATTTGAAAGAATAATTAGCCACACTGCACAGCCACAGTGTGAAAACTTTCAAAGTGGACAAGGGCAGCCTTCATTACATAGGACCTTGTCTCAAAGCAAACAAACAAAATGACCTCTCCCAATACAAGACCCAAGAGAATCCTGAACACAAAACATGCAAACTACAACTGTACAGCAAGGCCGGTGTGGAGACGAAGAAGGAAAGGCACTTGCCACCAAGCCTGAAGACCTGAGTTGGAACCCAGGATCCACATGATGGAAGGAGAGGGCCAACCCCTGTAAACTGCCCTCTGACCTAGACACACCTAATACACAAATGTAATTAAACAACTATATAGAAGTCTTGTACTTTTAGCCAGGCGTGGTGGCACATGCTTTAATCCCAGCACTCAGGAGGCAGAGGCAGGAGGATCGCTGTGAGTTCGAGGCCAGCCTGGGCTACAAAGTGAGTTCAGGACAGCCAAGGCTACACAGAGAGACCCTGTCTCGAAAAACCAAAAAAAAAAAAAAAAAGAATCTCAGTTGTTATCTGTAACAATTATTCATCCATCTAATATGATAGGCTTTTCCAGAGAGCTGAAGTCTACTTCTTTTTTGTTTTATTTTTTTTGAGACAAGGTTTCTCTGTGTAGCCATGGCTGTCTTGGAACTCACTCTGAAGACCAGGCTGGCCTTGAAATCTACTTCTTAACCAAAAATATTTTCCCTAGCCAGCATAAAGCAAAGACTTGGGAGGCAGAGACAGGCGGATCTCATGAATTCGAGGCCAGGCTGGTTTATAGCTAAGGCTACACAGAGAGACTCTTAAAAAAAGTCCCCACCCCATCTCAATATTATGTGTGTGTGTGTGTGTGTGTGTGTGTGTGTGTTGTGTGTTTCTTCCTTGCTCCATGATTTTCTAAATAAAAGTATATTGCTCATGAAGTCCGACTTATTTACTGCCTGTTCCATTACACAAAGACTCTGCTGACCCCGGTTAGGAGAGTAAGTTTCGTTGCTCTCCAGTGCTGGGGTGAACATGTGCTCCATGAAGTGCCTAGCACCGTGGCTGCAGCGCACTGTCCAACCTTCCCACGGTCCTCCATGAGAGCTGTGCTATGCTGCATCAGCTCCTCCCTGGGGCGTCGCAGGTGGGACTGGGCAGCAGGCCACTGCTTTCTAGTGCTAAGGGCAGCTGCAGGGTAAGTGTGCACACTCCTCAGGAGGAGTGCTGACACCGACCATAAGCACTTAGTGTCTGAGGGAGCATGAAGCAGAGCACAGACCCAGAGATCCTCTTGTTGATGTTAAACTGCTCGCAGATGTCCGACGCCAGCACGGTGAGCTGGGGCCCAACGATGCTGTCCAGTCTTCGGCAAAAATCCAGCGTGAGCTGCGTGGAGGCTGCCGGGAGTTTAAGAAACAGCACTCAGCCAGTGCTACAGTGCTTTGTGCCCAACAGCCCCTCCTCATTTCACTGTGCAATAAATACTTGACAGAGCTCAAGAGAAAACTTCACCATCAACTAAATGAGATCAAGACAGTTTGGGAGCAAAACAATCAGAAGCCCCTTTCCTTCCAAACTGAACAGAAGAGAGACGTTAGAGCTGGTTACAGCAAAGATGAAAAGGTAAGCCTGTCACTATGAGGGAGGCCTTATATTCCTTAAGTAGTGGCACACTGCGTGCCTGCCCCAGAAACACCTGAGAAGCTCACGTATGTACTTAGCACACACAACACAGCACTCGGAGTCACGGGCTGTTTGAGTCACCTCAAGCATTTAGTCCTGAGTCCTTAGAGGGCAGGCACCACTGTCCCCCACCGGTCAGCAAGCACAGAAAGGTACTGCTCTGACTGCTGAGCAGTGACTGAAACAGCCTCTCCATGGCTTGTGACAACATATTGATCATTTAAGGACAGGACCCAGCAAGCTGCAGAGAACTGGCCCAGTGGGGTTGCAAGTGGATGCAGAGCACCTACCATCAATCATAAAGCACACAGCGGCGCTCATGGCCTGTGGGGAGACAAACCAGAGATTACAACGGGTTCAGAGAGGGGGACTAAGTGCTGTGAGCAAATGTGGTGAGCCTGTCTTCATTTCAACAAACGACTGTAAGGAGCCACTGTCCTGTCAAGCAGAGCGGTGTGGAGGCACACAGCACAGTGGCTGACAAGAAGGAGGCTGCTTGTTTGCTGCGACAGTGCCAAGGTGCTTACGCTACAGTGCACGGCGCATCAGTCAGGGACACAGTATTTACAAATGAAGTGGCAGAGTTTAAAATGCTCAAAACAAAACAGGAGAAGAGACAGATAAATTGGCATCTTAAACTGTGCGTGGTGGCGCACGCCTTTAATACTAGCACTTGGGAGGCAGAGGCAGGTGGATCGCTGTGAGTTTGAGGCCAGCCTGGTCTACAAAGAGTTCCAGGACAGCCAGGGCTGTTACACAGAGAAACCCTGTCTTGAAAAACTGAAAAACAAACAAACAAAACCAATCAGGCTACAGAATGCGGTTCCAGGACAGCCAGGGCTACATAGAGAAACCCTGTCTAGGGAGAAGAAAAAAAAAAAAAAGGATTGACATCTTATTACTTCAGCTCTGTTGCATGCCTGAGATTTCATTGTTCCAGTCTCTCGGTGTACACTTGACAATTTCTATTAAAGAACTTAAAAGAGACCTCATGTCACTACAATCTTGCCTCCTTTTACTCTAGTAAATAACTGTGGTTTTGACATTAGCAAGTAACAGCAACCAAGACCAGGAATAAAACTAAAATTGCCAAGCATGGCGGGACACACGTGTAGTATTCTACCAGAGCTAGCGGCTCCGGATCAGGAAGTCAAGGGCAGCATGAGCCACACAAGACCATGTCTCAGAAGAGCAAGCAAGAGCTCTGAAGGGATGGCTCAGTAGTCACAAGCACGCACTGACCTTATCCCTAGCACGGAAGTGGGGAAGGGTTCTGGCGGCTGTGGCCTCGGAAGGCAGCTGCGCACGCGCACAGCCCTGCACAGACAGCACTACTCACCCCTGTGCGGTGGGCACTCTCAGCACTCCAGCACTACATGACTCCAGCTCTGCTCCTTCCCTGTAACAAGCTGTGCTATGGGCACAAAGATGTTTCTGCGTTTTGTTTTTCCCCATGAACTACTGACCTTAAAGATAATTTTGGAAGCCAGGCACATGCCTGTAAGCCCAGCACTAGGGAGGGAGAGGCAGGTGCGTCTCTGTGAGTTCGAGGCCAGCCTGGTCTGCAAAGCAAGTCCCGGACAGCCAAGGCTACACAGAGAAACCCTGTCTCGAAAAACAAACAAAAATGATAATCTTGGAGACACCTTAAGAGAGAGGTTGGTGTTCAAAGTGAGCATAGTCCCGAGGGCTCCTGAACTTTGTAACTAGAGGCCACTGGACTGACCCTTGACCACCATAAATGGGCGAATGACACTTCAAAAAAGTCATTAAAAGAGATAAGGACTCCACATAACATGATGCCAACACCACACCTGAAACTGTATCTACCCTGAGTCTAGAAGGGGAACCCAGTAACAATACTGTGGTGAGAGCTCAAAGCCCTGTCCCTGGGTGCTCAAAGGACTTTAGCTTGACGACGATGGCGTTCCCTACTCCAGCTGCTGCTTTAGCGCATGCCTCCTTGCTGCTCTGCGGCAGACGCACTGGCGTGGAGCCCAGCTGTTCTCTTGGTTTACTGTCCTCCTGCCGCTGGACACAGCTATAGTATACTGAGAGGACGCAGGAGGGCAGCTTGTCTGTTTCTCTGCCTCATCTGGGATTGACAGTTTGGTTTAACAATGGACTCTACAGTGGGGCTGGGCTGGCACTCAGTGTTTAACATGCTATCTGGCACCAGAAACAAAACACTACTGTCGACATTGTCATCAACAACATCAAAGCCTACACCAAAAATCATTTTCTCTCAGAACTTCAGGCTATTTTGAGGAGACACTGGGCACTGAAAGCAGGGCTTCACACATGCCCCCAAGTGCTCTACCACTGAGCTACAGGCCAGTTCTTCTCTGAGAACGCTGGAAGTCTTTCTCCGCACTGTTGTGTAGCACCTGCAGCTGGAAGGGAGTCGTTTACAGGTGACAACCTCTGAGGTCATTCTCCTCATAGTTCTGAGATTGTTCCATGTTGGGTGCAGGGGAGGGTCTGTCCTTCTTACTCACTTGGACCCACATTATGGATTTACGACCTGGAAACCTGTGTCCCCTGAATAAAGCATTTCCTCATATAATTCCCCTACCATTTTACTCTCATTGAATTAATGGTGAATTATGAAACTAACTCTCTGTTTTTCAATCTTCCATAATTTTAGGTGGTGTGCCACAGTGTGGGTTGTGTTTTGGAACCTAGGTGTGTGCTGGCTAGTTTTGCCAATTTCATGCAAGCTACAGGAGTTATCTGAGAAGAGGGCACCAGAATTCAGAAAATGCTTCCATAAGACTGACCTGTGGACAAGTCTGTAGAGCATTTTCTTAGTTGGTAATTGATGGGGGAGGGTGCAGGGCATTGTGGGTAGTGCCACCCTGTGCCAGTGGTCCTGGGTTCTATGAGAAAGCAGGCTGAGCAAGTCTCCAGGAGCAAGCCAAGAAGCCGCACCCTCCTCCACAGCCTCAGTGTCAGCTCCTACCCTGACTTCCCTGGAGGACAGGCTGTGTGATGTAGGTCTGTAAACTAAAATAAACCCTTTCCTTCCTGTTTGCTTTTGGTCACAGTGTTTTAGGACAGCAATAGGAGCCCTACCTAAGACACCAGGCTTCTGTGAGTGCTAGGCCAACACTCAGCCCTGAGCTCCATCCTGAGGCCTCTCCTTCTATAACTGTACCTCTTATCACGTTACCCAGGACGGGCCAACTTACCTTGACCCTTGTACTGAATCTCACCTGTCAAAAACTGTATTTTCAGTGGGACTGGAGAGATGCCTCAGCAATTAAGAGCACTTGCTGCTCTTGCAGAGGATATAGGAATTCAATTTCCAGAACCCTCTGGTGGCCCACAGCTGCCTCTAACTCTAGCTCCATGGATTCTGATACCCTGCTATGGCCTTTACAGACGCCTTGTGTTGAGCGCGCGCGCGCGCGCGCACACACACACACACACACACACACACACACACACACACACACAGATGTGTGTGCACATGTGCACACGTAAATAAAAATCATTTAAAAACTATTTTCAGGGTGAAGGAATGGAAGTTACTGTATAAAGGACAGAGAGTTCTTGAGAGAGATGGTGTTAACTTTATTGTGTATATTTTATCACAATAGTTTTTTTTTTCCTTGAGACAAAGTCTTAGTGTGTAGCTTTGGCTGGCTTGGAACTCATTATGACGACCAAGATGGCCTAGATTCACCTGCCTCTACCTCCCCAGTGCTGGAATCAAAGGTATACACCATCACACCCAACCACAACTTTAAAAAATTTAAGTAATATCTTCAATTACACTGAGGTTACTATAGTGTGATGGGTTGTTTTTGGTTTTTGTTTCTGGTAGGCCGACCTCAAAACTCATGGCCGTCTCACTTGGCCTCCTGAGTGCTCTGGTTGTGGGCATGAGCCCTTCCACCGGGACTCTTAGACCCTTTCATGTCAACCTGCTTCCCTGTAGGGCACACAACTTCCCTAATCCATGCGTGCTAATTACTTTAATTGTGCCTGGATGTATGTCTACGCACCATGGATGCATCCAGTACCTACAGAGTCAGAAGAGGATGTCAGATCCCCTGGAGCTGGGGTTAAAGGCAGGTGTGAGCTACCCAAGCTGGGTACTGGAAGCCAAACTCAGGTCCTCTGCCAGAGCATCCAGTGCTCATAACCGCTGAGCCACTTCTCCGGCCCTGGGTGTACTAATTTATTAAAATCCTCGTCTACCCCAGAATCAATTTCCCCCTTTTAGAACTCGTAGGGTTTCATTGTTTTGCTTTTGGTTGTTCTTGTCATACTTAAGCAGCATAAGAGAGCCTTGTGCTGCTGAGAGCAGGCGGCTTTATATGTCACACAGAATGAGAGAGGCAGTCATGAACTCCAGGAGGAGTCGGCCTGCTTCTCAGGCACAGATGCTCACATCACCCACTCTTGGTCCCTCTGGCTTCATGGCTTTCTTTTAAACAGACTCTCAGCCCTCACCCTGCTACACATGCTCAGCTGCAGGCCTGTCTGTGTGCAAGGGCGGGGAAAGGGCGACAACTCCTGGCTTAGCTGGCTGCTGCTGAGGGCGGGTCTGTGTGCTCTGAAGACTGCCAGGCTCTGCCTAGGCTGGAGCATTTCTACTCTCAGGCATTGCTTCTCATCTCCCCACGGTCCAGACAGTGACAGGACTCCCTCACACTGTGGCATCCTTCCCTTCCTGCTCTCCTGGACCATAAAGTCTAAGCCTTTGAATTAAATCACATCTGTAGTTTCACATATGACAGAAGATAATTTGTGGTCACTTTTCTTTCTTGTACCACAACTGCCTAGAGACAAGGAAAAGTGGAGGGGAGGAGAGGGAGAGGGGGGAGGAGACGGAGGGAGGGAGGGAGGGAGGGAGGGAAGGAGGGAGGGAGGAAACTAACCAGGCATGGTGGCATGCTCCTGCAGTCCAGCTACTAGGAGACAGAAGTAAAGACTGCTTGAGCCCAGGAACTAAAGATCACACTGGACAGACAGTGACGCCTCATTTCAAGATGAAAAGAAAACTCAACCTAACACACATACCTATTCTCACAAGAATGTGTCATGAAAACAGAATAGTCCTTACACTTAGTCTAAAACTTTAGCCTTCAAAGTAAACATGGAGTTCACGGAAACGCAGAGTTCACGGCAATGGCATCTGCACTCCATGATGGCCCCTCTCCCATCCTTGGGTCTGTGGGCATCTGGGATTTTGGATACTCGAATATCCTGCCTTAGCCAGCAATTCTTTTACAAATAGCAAAATTACCTCAAAGGGCTTTGTTTTTCAACACAGGGATTCTCTGTGTAGCCTTGGCTGTCCTGGATTTGATTTGTAGACCCGGCTAGCTCCGAACTCACAGTGACCCACCTGCCTCTGCCTCCCAAGTGCTGGGATTACAGGCATGTGCCGCCACTGCTCAGATATCTAAAAGGGTTGAAAATGAGCTTCCCACGGCAGAAGAGTACCTGTTTTGAGTTTGACAGAAACTAGAGCCTGCAACACTTTTTCCATGAAATACTTAAGAGGTTTGCACTGGTGCCAGTCTACACATGCAAGGGAGGTATGCTCAGTATTCGTCTGTAACACTGGAGGGAAAACAATTGTTACCTTATAAACAATTAAATGGAGCTCTTCATAAGTGTCATCTGTATTTACAAAAATTTTAGGGAATCTGCACTTTGCTTCTGGATCATTAAGGTTCAAGGGTCCAGTAAGGAATCTTAAAAGTAAAGAGAGATGACTTAATTCAGTTAGGTAGACTGTAAGCACAACGCACACAGAACACACTCCTAGTCAATGTTTTGTTGACACTTGGTGCCAGTTGGTAAACCCCTATCAGAGCACAATAAAGAAGCAGTTGAACGTCACTGGAGACAACAGACTTCCTTCCTGGATTACTGCGGGCAGGGCAAGTCAATGCTCCAGATGTTATCTTTACCAGAGGACATAATGAAACCCAGTACTGTAAACCAAACAACAAAAGTCCTACCTTCCGTAGTGCTGAAGATTTCCCGGCATTTCTGCCCTTATTGGGGAGTCTCTTCCTGCCAACTGCAAACACAATGAATGTTGGGAACAATTACACTTTTTCTTTTTACTTTCATAGTTTGACAAACAGCGTTCAACTACCAGCTAGTTGGTCTCAATTCACTTTGCTACACTAATTCCAGTATTGCTCTCCACCCAGAAATTAAATAAAATGAATTATGAATGAATGAACAAACATACAAATAAATGGAAAATACATTCTTAAATGTTCTGTGTATACCCACAGAGTGTCTGCTCTCTGCCTTGTCCAGAGAAGCCTTTTTGCAGTGAGCAGGGGTTAATTCGGGGACTTGAAAACTTGATGACTGGGAACAGTGGCTGAGCTCTGTCAAATAGGTCACCCATGCCCACCTTCCCCACCCCATCTCAGGCTTAGGGTCATCAAGGAAGACAGGGCAAATAACGCAAGAGCTGCAAGATGAAGAGCAGTACCCATAATAATACAATCAAGAAAAAAGGTGTGTGAAGCGAGTGGGGGGGGGAACGGTTTGGGGGCCCCAGGGAAAGCTGAAAAAGAAGCGGTGTTGGTGGGTGTGCTTAACATATACACAACATGAATGGACTTTTGAAAGAAAATATAATAAAAATACTACAAAAATGTCAGGCGGTGGTGGCACATACCTTTAATTCCAGCAATCGGCAGGCAGAGGCAGGCGGATTGCTGTGAGTTCCAGGCCAGCCTGGTCTACAAAGTGAGTCAAGGGATACACAGAGAAACTCTGTCTCAAAAAACAAAAACAAAAAAAACAAAAAACCAAACCAAACCAAACAAAACAAAACAAAAAAACCTACAAAAGTACATAAAAGAACTGACTACTTTTAACCAGGACTGCCATAATATAACTCCACCTAAGCCTAAATCCCACAAACAAATTCAGTTCTTTTACAAAAACAACTGAAATTTCCATGTGGCAAGGTTCTTAATGTCTTTTCACGCCATCTTATGGAGACTGCATGTGGGAACTCAAAGTCACAGAAGTGCACCAGCACACACTCCTTAGTCATCCATGGCCAGTGTCAGCACCAGGCTTGTCTGAGGTAAAAGTATCAAGCTTCAGCCATGACTCTGTTTCCTCAAAGATTTGTCCTTAGCGTGCTTTGGTTTTGCATCATTTTAGGGGCAGTTAAGAGCACTGACTGCTCTCCCAGAGGAGCCGGGTTCGATTCTCAGCATCCATGTTGGACAGCTCACAACATTCTCTAACTCCAGTCCCAGAGGGTCCAGTGTCCTCTTTAGCCTCTTTAGGCACCGCACACACAGGACACACAGAATGTGTGCAGACAAAATTCCCAAACATATGAAACTATACAAAATGTGAAAAATGTTTGGTGTTCCTCTGGCTTTAGCAAATAACCTCAACGTATTCTCAATGCACAGTCTACCCAGAGGTGAAATGCATGGCCCACTACTAATCTATGAGGAGATCTCACATGTACGAATTCATGCGGCCATGCTGTGTCTTGGCTTTCCACTTTCCACACGCTGTTCTTCAGGCATGCAATCAAGTACTGACCGTCTTCTGCTGTGGACCATGCTGTCAAAGGTGGACAAGTGCCAGAAGCAGTTCCCTGAGGGCATGCTTATAAGCAAGGCTTTGACATCGGCCAGAGTACTCCTGGCTCTGCCACACCCTTGCTGGATAACTGTGTGGTCTGACTCTAGAATGCGCATAATGACGGGTGTGTTAAGGGCCCGAACCCCAGGTGGTGGTGCCACCTTGTGGATGCCACGCTCATCGGTGGCCACTCAATTCCAAGCTGAACTCTGAGATGAGTTCTTAGAGAAGTAGGTCACTGGGCATAGCCTTGAAGGACAGGTCATCTATCCCTGACTGCTCTCTCCCTGCTTCTCTGGCAGGCAGCCTCTGCTACATGCAAGCAGCCAGCCTTTGCCCGGAACCTCTGAGACTGTGACAAAAACCAAGCTTCCCCCTCTCAGCTGTCTTCCTCGGGTACCCTGTCAGCAATGAGAAGCTAACACATCTTCACCGAGTACAGATGTCCCTGAAGCCTGGGCAACCTCCTCTGTTAGACAGTGTAGCCAACTCTTAGGACTGCTACTATGAGGGCATGCAGGTACGCTGGACACTGGGAACAGCGGCTGGTGCACGGTACGTACTCAGCAACTGTTGGCCACTGTATTGGACCTGACTGGAAAAGAGATAAGTTCTGGAGAATACTTTTTTTTTTTTTTTTTTTTTTTTTTGGTTTTTCAAGACAGGGTTTCTCTGTGTACCCCTGGCTGTCCTAGACTCACTTTGTAGACCAGGCTGGCCTCAAACTCACAGAGATCCACCTGCCTCTGCCTCCCGAGTGCTGGGATTAAAGGCGTGCGCTACCACGCCCGGCCTTGAGAAGACCTTTCTTAAACCTCTCTTTCAATGTTTGTTTTCTTGCGATGCTGAGGGTGGAGCCCAGGGCCTTGGGTATGCAGACAAGGACTCCTTGAGTTTTTCAGAGAGATTGTTCCATTGTTTCAGATCAAGGTCTTAAGCACTGGAGAAAGAAGGTGGGATAGGGGTGAAAAAGGAACTTGCCAATGAACAGAGCAAGCAAAAATAATGATTTTATGGGCTGTGAACATGTTCGCTTTCAACTTAGTGAAGCTATAAAAGGGTCCTTTGGGGAGAACGCTGGTGTTTAATGTTCTCTATAGCAGCTGGGGAATTAAGTACCACGTGGCAAAACAAGCCAGCCACGAAGTCATCTCCTCACAGTAGCTCATACTTCTAGATGAAGATGCTGCAGGCGCAGCCAGGGCTCTCACACATCCCTGGCATTTTCAGAGGTCTCTGGCCCTCTCTAAGACCCAGTTTTCTCTCTACCCAATGAATTGCTCCTCCTATGGCACTTGAACACAACAACCACAGAAAAGGTGACACACGTTTTCGTGTGTGACCAAGCAATACCAACATAAAGCAGCTCAGGAGAGTCCTGGACCCAGCTCACCACACCCACCTCCACCTCCCCTGTCCACTATGCGCCTGTAGAATTCAGCCATACCTCAGGTTCGATGTGCCTGGGGAACAGTGAAGTGGTGAGGTATTTGTACAAAATTCTCATGTCCTCTTGTTCTAGTCCACTCCTGAAACACCAGGAAAGCACTGGGTTAAAGTCTGAGGTGGTCTTCTGACTTCTCTGCCCTGTGAAGATGGGTGACGGCTTGCCTAGCATGAAGCCCTGGGGTCCATCCCCAGCCCTGATTCAAAGCAAACAAGATGGGCGTGCTGGTGCACTACCACTAGGGATGTTAAGGCAGAAGGGTCAAAAGTTCAAGGTCGGGCTGGAGAGATGGCTCAGTGGTTAAGAGCACTGGCTGCTCTTCCAGAGATTCTGAGTACAATTCCCAGCACCCACATGGTGGCTCACAACCATCTATAATGGGATCTGATGCCCTCTTCTAGCATGTACCATATATGCACACAGCACACTCTTATATATAAATAGAAACTAATAAAAAAAAAAAAAAAAAAAAAAAAAAAGAAGGTTTAAGGTCATCCTTTGCTACACAGAGTTCAAGGTGAGGCCATACTACCTGAGACCTTGTCTCAAACAAAACAAAAACAAACAGGAGAAGCCTATCCCCCAAAGGGGAAGTTCTGGAAGGAAACACACTAAAACAAGTGTTGGCCCTAGCACTGCATGCTGACCTGCTAGCAGCTGCTGCTCCATAGCCCTGTGCATGAAATAAGACTTGAAACAAAAGCCCCACAGGACCAGCAAGAAGGCTCAGCAGGTTAAGGCATCTGCTGTGCAAGCCTGGTGAACTGGGTTTGATCCCAGGACCCAATGGTGGGTGGAGAGACGTGTGTGCATGCACGTGACTATCAGGATGAAATCCAGGAGGGTTCCCTAGGGAACAGCAGGGACCACACGCTGTATTCTGGTACCACATCCTGGCATGCTGGCCTACACAGTGAAGACCACATTCTGGAAGATACCGCTATGCTACAGATACATAATTTGGCCATACGTATCAAAAGTATATATGGGTATTTATCCACTAGGTCTCATCGTAGACAAAAGAAAGACGCTTCAGGCAAACAGCTGCGTCTCCAAACGAGGCAGGAATAAGGAAAAGTGCTGGGAACCGGAAGACATCCACCTCCTTTTCTTTTTTTTTAAAGATTTATTTATTCTGTATACAGTATCCTGCCTGCACACCAGAAGAGGGCATCAGATCTCATTACAGATGGTTGTGAACTACCATATGGCTGCTGAGAATTGAACTCAGGTCCTCTGGAAGAGCAGCCAGTGCTCTTAACCTCTGAGTCATCTCTCCAGCCCCGACATTCACCTTTAAAGAGGTTTTTGTTGTTGTTTTAGCACAGGAGATAACAAGGAAACTAGAGAGTCCTGGGAGAGCTTTGCATGAACACCTCTTCCGTTCCCTGTCCTGTTAGAATGAATTCTGGCCTTTCTTGCAAACAGCTGCTGCCCTTCCTCAGTGCCTTGATTAGACAGTGGACCTGGTCGTCTCCCACACTGCCCCTCTGCATGTTCTTGGGAGTCCTGACCACATCTAAGGGGTGACAGGGGCTGGGACACAGCTCAGGGGTACAGTGCTTGCACACTAGCATGAGGACCTGGACTTAGATCCGCAGCACCCATGTTGAAAGCTAAGTGTGGCAGTGCGTGCCTGCAGTCCAAGTGCTGGGAGCGGCAGTCAGGAGCATGCTGGGCTCACTGGCAGCCAGCCTGCCTTGATAAGACGCAATACCTACACACATTAATAAGATAAAGATAAATGTTGAAGAACCGAGCCGCAGCAGTCTGGAGGGTGGTAGGATTTCGAAAGCAAACACATGGATGGCTACAACACTTTTCTTTTGCAGAAATAACTGAGATGAGAAAGTGGAAGAGCAATTGAGGATGATTCCTGGAATTAACCATGCACACACACTCCCATGCCTACCTACACATGTGCGCCTACATACATACAAAACCGCACACACATACATAGCACACACACTCATACACACACACATACATGAAAAGTGGGTTCTGGGGACCTGAACTCTGCTTGGTAACTTGACATTGCCTAGAAAGAATTTTCCAGCCAGGTGGTGGTGACGTATGCCTTTGATCCCAGCACTCGGGAGGGGAGCAGGCAGAGGCAGGTGGATCTCTGTGAGTTCGAGGCCAGCTTGGTCTACAGAGTGAGTCCAAGACAGCCAAGGCTACACAGAGAAACCCTGTCTTGAGAACCAAAGACAAAAACCCTCGCCTGCTGTTATTTCCTGTGTCCAGACAGCTCACCAATTGATGCTGTGCGTATCCTTGCTCTGACCTCCATCTCTTACAGGCCAGGCCACAGGGTGTTACCTACCAGATGAGTTGGTCGTTGTAGAGGAACGCGGTATATTTGACTACACTTAGGCTTTCCTCCATTCTGTTAATAAAGGACTGGATCTTCAAGTAGGTCATTTTATCCAACGGGAAGAAGCTGATTCCACCAAAAATATCAAGGAGGTCACATGACTGCAAATGTAGTGTCTGCAAATACTGTGGGGAAAACAGACACACGCTTAACAACAGCACTCGATACAGTGCTCTTCAGTGGGATCACCTCACATCAGGCGCTACGTGTGACACAGTCACACACTGACACACAGCACAATGACAAGGCCAACAAGTAGTAAGTCAAGGGTAACTGATCTGGAATCAATCCCAGTTCTGAAATATATCTGTTTAAATGATAGAGCCACGGACACAATGCCACTCTGGAGGGCGTCAGTCGGGACAACAGAAGACTCATACCAGGACAGTAATGAGGACGAGAACAGGGTTAGGGAAGGATGGCGCCCGAGTGCCTTATCTCATTCAAGATGGCTCGGAGGCTGAAGTGCCTGCCCCACAAGCCTGAGGACTGCACTTCCGACCCCAGCACAATGTGAAAAGCACGGAGGGCCAGTGGCTGCCTGCATCCCAGCTGCGGGAGGCAAAGACGGGTAGCCTGGAGCAAGCTGGCCACCATTGCTGAAATGATGCAGAAGACACTGAAAAAGATACCCAAACCCAAGCCCAGGCTGCATGCACACAAATAATGATAGTAAGCTAAAGAAACAATCCAAACACAGGGATGAGGGATGTGGAGGTCTGAACAGGAAAGGCTAGCCACAGGCTCACAGATTCTAAGGCTGGGTCCCTAGTTCGTGGGACAATTCTGAAAAGGACTGGGAGGTGCAGCCTTGTTGGAGGACGCCTGTCACAGTCCCTCTGTCTGTCTGCCTGCTGCTGGTGGGTCAGATGTGAGCTCTCAGCTATTGCTCCAGTAACATGCCTGTCAGACTGCTGCCACGCTCCCTGCCATGACGGTCACGGAGTCACCCTGTGAGACTGTAAGCAAGGCCCCAATCAGATGCTTTCTTTTGAAAATTGCCTCGGCCATGGTGTCTCTTCACAGCAATAGAGCAGTAAGTAAGACAAGAGGTATTTTAGGGAAAAAATAAACTGAGAATTATTACTTGAACATAAACTGAATTTGATAGACTTTGGGGCAAGTGAAGCAAAACCCAATGTATAGTGAAAGAGACTGCTAACTACTTAGAGTATCAGCACTTGGGACATATCACACTCACGTGACTAAATCCATGTCACAGCTGTGTTAGCCACTAGTCTACTGCTGTGAAGAGACACCATGACCATGGCAACTCTAAAAAGGAAAAACACTTAGTTGGGGCTTGTTTACCATTTCAGAGGTTTAATCTACTTTCGTGGTAAAAAAGAATGGCAGCATGCAGACAGACACGGTGCTGCAGAGCAGCTGACAGCTCTGTATCTGAATCCACAGGCAGCAAGAAGACGGAACCACTGCAACTGGCCTGGGCTTTAGTTTTGTTTGTTTGTTTGTTTGTTTGCTTGTTTTTGAGACAGGGTTTTTCTCTGTGTAGCCTTGGCTGTCCTTGAACTCATGCTATAGACCAAGCTGGCCTCAACCTCTGCTTCCTGAGTGCTGGGATTAAAGGCGTGCACTTTTTTTTTTTTTTTTTTTTTTTTTTTGGGGTTTTTTTAGACAAGGTCTCTCTGTTTAGCTCTGGCTGTCCTGGACTCACTTTGTAGACCAGTCTGGACTCGAACTCACAGCGATCCCCCTGCCTCTGTCCCTGCCCCCCAAGTGCTGGGATTTAAGGCCTAAGGCGTGCACTTTTAAAACTCCAAAGCCCACCCCCAGTGACACACTTCCTCCAGCAAGACCACACCTCCTAATCCTTTCAAATAGTGCCACTCCCTGGGAAGAAGGTACTCTAATCTTTGAGCCTATAGGGGCCAATCTCATTCAAACCACCATAAGAGTCACAACCCTGTCCCTTGAGTTAATACCTGTGAGGACTGTTAGGATACCAGAACCAATACAAGCTGGGTGTGACAGCTCACATCCCTCATCCCAGCACTTTGGGAGGCTGGGACAGGAGGACTACTGTGAATGTGAGGTCAGTAAAAGCTAACCAGTAAGATCTTGTCTTAAAGAGAGACAGACAGAGGGAGGGAGTTGTGCGTGTGAAATAAAAGTGCAACTCTGGTAATTGTTTAATGTTTCTAGTCAGCTAACCCATGCACACAATGAGACTTTTGAGGTAAGCCCTACAATACACGCAGATGCAGGCAGACAAGATGGAAGAGAGACATGTCTTGGAGCTGCTCCCAGGAGCCTCGGACAGGGTCAGGATGCTCTATCCAGCAGGCTAGATTACAGGCTGAAGGAGCGCCTCACTGCTCTGGGTTTGCCAGAACAACTCTCAGGTTGTCTGCCACACTCAAGGACTGGGGTTTTATATCTACAAAATAAAATATAAATGTGGAAGCTGGAGAGACTGCTCGGAGGTTAAGAGTTCACACAGCTCTTGCAGAGGAGTGGAATTTGATTCCCAGCACCCCTGGGGGATAACTCCAGCTCCAAGGAACCAGACATCCTCTTCTGGTCTCTATGAGCACTACACTCATGTGCACATACCTGCACAGACATATACATACAATTAAAAATATACAAAACAAACTGGGGCTGGAAAGATGGCTTGTTGGCTCCCAGAAGACACAGATTCAATTTCCAGCACCCACATGGTAGATGACAACTGTCTGTAACTCCAGCTCCAGGAGATCTGACACACTCACACAGACATACATGCAGGCCATATATCAATAGAATATATTAAATGTGTATGTGTGTGTTGTGTGTACGTATGTAAATTAAAATAAAACAACAAATGTGTCTGCCTCTATATTGCTCCATAACATTTCCCCTGTGCTGCTGGGGATCAGCCAAGGTTCTTATCCAAACTAGGTAAGTGCTCGGCCACGGGCTCATACTGCCAGCTGCACTGTTATTTCTCTCACGATGTGCCTGCATATTATTAAAGTTATAAATAAAATTCATGACCCTTACCCGATGGAAGAATTTCTCTAATCTTTCTTTTAGGAGCTTGACGCCTCCGTCTTCCATGGCTTTCAGAAACGTCCCATTAAAAAGCTGGTGGTGGAACACATTGTGGAAAATGAAGTCAGTGTCCTGTGCTGCTCAGTGTCTCAGGGGAACAGATCTTCTTTTTCACGGTTAACTAGGTTCACTAACACCCTCCAGGCCCTTTTAAGCATAGAAAGTATTTGTGAGGAAGCCCAAAATTATAAATATCTTAACATCTTAACAAACAATACACTAAGTGATAGACACTGCTATTTTCAGAAGGCCGCTTAATAATTCCGCCCATCTCTCTGTTCATCTGTTTGTTTTGGAGACTATAGTATTTCTATGTTGCCAAGAAGGCTGGTCTCAAGCTCAGAAGTTGTCTCTAACCTCAGCTACAGTTACAGTTAAAACTACAGACCTGACCTGAACTCAGGTCTTCTGCAAGAGCAGTGCAAGCTCTCAACACTGACCACCTCTCTGGCCCTGTAAATAAGTAAAAAGCTAAAACTGAAAACTGAAGGATGGGAACGTAACTACAAACGTAGAGCCTTAGCCCTAGGCTCAGTCCCCAGTACTTCAAGAGAATAAAGAAGTGCTTTTAGAGTCAAACACACCTGTTTGGGCTTTTGTTTGTTTCTTTTTTTTAAAGAATTATTTATTTATTATTATGTATACAGTGTTCTGTCTGCATGTACATCTGTAGGCCAGAAGAGGGCATCAGATCACATTATAGATGGTTGTGAGCCACCATGTGGTTGCTGGGGATTGAACTCAGGACCTCTGGAGCAGCAGCCAGTGCTTTTAACCTCTGAGCCATCTCTCCAGCCTGAGGGCACACACCTGTCATCCCAGCATTTTGAGTTTGAGGTCAGCCTGGGCTATGGAGGGAAACCTTGTCTCAGAAAGCAAAACATAACAAAATTATCCTCAGAGGAAGAAGACAGATCCTAATTTCTTTTTGTTGTTGTTGTTGTTGTTGTTTTGTTTTGTTTTCTGAGACAGGGTTTCTCTGTGTAGCCTTGGCTGTCCTAGACTCACTTTGTAGACCAGGCTGGCCTCGAACTCACAGCATCTGCCTGCCTCTGCCTCCCGAGTGCCAGACTCTAATTGCAAAGAAAATGCTAGCTGGTGTGGTGGTGCACGCCTGTAATTCCAGCACTCTGCCAGCCTGATCTACAAAACAAGTCCTGAACAGCCAAGGATACACAGAGAAACTCTGTCTTGAAAAACAAAACAAAACAAAAAACAACCCCCCAAAAAAAAATACATTTGTAATGCATGTCCTCTAAACTGTCACTTGTTCTCTTCCTTTCCAAATCCACCTGATGGCTTTTGCAGAGTCAAGCGCAGACCTGGAACACCACGCTTACCTTGTACATGCTGTAGCACTGCTGTAGCACCGAACTGTACACCTTGTCCTACAAACAAGAAAACAGCACGCATCTCACTGGATCCAAGGGCACAGCAACGGGACAACTCTTGGCAAAGGCACATGATTACTATGCACTTGGTCCTACGGTAGTTGTGTGCTGAAATAACAGGTATTTAAGTTCAAATTTACAAATCCATAAGCCTCTTTTGGAAGGGCTCCACACACAGGGGAGGGATGAATAAAACACGGTACTTAGGTATTTTTGAAGGATTATATTAAAGCAAACAATAAAGAGAAAACGCTCCTATGTACCCCAAGAAAGCTCTTAAAAGCTGCTTGGTTTAAGTACGAGTTACTTGACACCCCCAGGAGCACACGTCCCTAAAGGCGTGAACTATGAAAGTGCGCGTTACCAACAGCCCCTCCTCCTGGTACTCCAGCACCGGCTGGCCGTCTTTACTTTGCTTTTCGATGACAGGATTCCGAACGACCTGTGAGGTGTGAGAAACTGAAATTATATAGTGATATGACCATATGTTTTAAACTTTCTCTTCATTTTAAAAATTGGGGGCTGGGCTGGGCAGTGATAGTGCACGCCTTTAATCCCAGCATTCGGGAGGCAGAGGCAGGTGGATCTCTGAATTTGAGGCCAGCCTGGTCTACAGAGTGAGTTCTAGGACAGCCAGGGCTACACAGAGAAATCTTGTCTTGAGAAACAATAAATAAATAATAAAAACCTGGGGCTGGAAATAAAACTCAATGGTAGACTGTTTGGACAGCAAGTGGCTCAGTAGAAGCAGAAGCAGTCGGATCTCTGTGAGTTCAAGGCCAGCCTGACCTACAAGTTCAGGACAGTCAAGACTATAAGAGAAACCTTGTCTCAAAGCATCCCGCGCCCCCACCTCAAAAAAAAAAAAAAAAGTCTAGGAAGCAGAAACAGGCAAATCTTCATGAATTAGAGGAAGCCGGATCTACAAAAAGAATTCCAGGCCAGCCAGGGCTACCCAGCAAGAATCCTGCCTATAAATAAATAAATGAACGGAAGAATAGATAAGTAAGTAAATGTGGGGTATAACGGCAGAATCCTAACATTAGGGAGCTAGAGACAGATGGATTCCTGGAACTTGCCGCCAGCTAGACTAGCATAATTGGTAAGCCTCAGATCTTAGTGAGAGACTTTGCTTAGAAAACCAGGAAGACTCCTGAGGAATGGAACCCAAAGTTGACAGCGGTACCGCCTCCCCCCCCCCCACACAAATGCTCGCACACAAAAGTTACTGGACATGTTACACCGCTAGACACAAACTGTCTTTCCTTTGTTTGTGGTGTTTTTCCAGAACCCAGGTGAGCACTCTACTACTGAGCTCAATTTGTAGACAGAAAGGATTTTTTCTTTTTGTTTTTTGAGACAAGGGTTTCTCAGAGTATCTCTGTGGACCAGGCTGGCCTCAAAATCATAGAGATTGGCTTGCCTCTGACTCCCAAGTGCTGGGATTAAGGTGTGCACTGCCACACCTGGCTCAGAAAGTTTCTTAAAACAGCCCCAATATGAATAGCAACTTTGGGCCGGGCGTGGTGACGCACGCCTATAATCCCACACTCGGGAGGCAGGGGCAGGTGGATCGCTGTGAGTTCGAGGCCAGCCTGGTCTACAAAGTGAGTCCAGGACAGCCAAGGCTACACAGAGAAACCCTGTCTCGAAAAACCAAAAAAAAAAAAAAAAAAAAAAAAAAAATGAATTGCAACTTTGATTTTTAAGTTGCAACCCACTTTGCTGTGCTTCCTAAGGATAAAGTTCCCCAGAACTTCACTACTGCTTCACATGTAAATACCATGACCATCCAGAAATTTTCTTCTGGTTCACTGAAGAACTGTCTGTTCTTCTGTGTATGTAAGGATTTTGCAGGTTTCGATGGGCTAAAAGTCCTAGGGTGAAAAAAAGTTTAAAAAACATGGGTGAAACAACTCTAGTTCAAAATAATTCACCAATCCTTACAAACAAAAATATATATGTAAAGCATTACCTTGTAAACTGTACAATTGCTTCACATAATCCAACATTTCTAATTTTTTCATTCTTTTCTACTTCATTTGGATGGTAAAACAAAATTTTATTTTCTTCCTAGCACGGAAAGAAACAGAAACACAACATTAGTGTCAGGATTTATTCATTTTAACTATGAAAGTGTTAAGGGTATTTGTTGTTGTTTTAGTTTTTCGAGACAGGGTTTCTCTGTTATAGAGAGCTCACAGGGACCCCCCTGCTTCTGCCCCCTGAGTGCTGGGATTAAAGGGGTGTACCACCTCCGGGCTTGAGAGGTGGCTCAGAGGTTAAGAGCACTATCTGCTCTTCCAGAGGTCCTGAGTTCAATTCCCAGCAACCACATGGTGGCTCACAACCATCTAGGATGGGATCTGGTGCCCTCTTCTAGCCTACAGGTGTAAATGCAGGCAGAGCATTATATATGTAATAAATAAATAAATAAAATTAAAATAAAACAAAGTGTTAACATCCATCTCTCCCATTATAGACATTAAGGACAAATCTTAAAAACGTCTTTTAAAAACCCAGAAATGGGCTGGAGAGATGGATGAGATGGTTGACTGCTCCTCCAGAGGTCCTGAGTTCAATACCCAGCAACCACATGGTGGCTCACAACCATCTATAATGTGATCTGATGCTCTCTTCTGGCCTGCAAGTGTACATGCTGGCAGAATGCTGTATACATAATAATAAATAAATCTTTTTTTAAAAAAAAAGAAAGAAAGAAAAGAAAACCAAGAAATGCTGGCCTGGGTGACACCCACCTTTAATGCCAGCACTCCAGAGGCAGAGGCAGGTGGATCTCTGTGAGTTCAAGTCCAGGACAGCCAGGGCTACACAGAGACACACTGTCCCAAGCACCCGCCCCCCCCGCCTGTCCCCCCCCCCAAAAAGGAAAAGAGGACAGGAATTACTTAATTGTGGTTTTGTAAATACTGTATCCCATCAGTCTGCAGTTGTGCTATTCACCAAATTACATTTCATCAGTAGTACAAAACGAGTTTAATGAAAATGTTGGAATTTCACCGGACGTGGAGGTGCACACCTTTACTCCCAGCACTCGGGAGGCACAGGCAGGGGTATCTCTGTGAGTTCCAGGACAGCCTGGTCTACAAAGCGAGTCCAGGACAGCCAGGGCTCTGTGTAACAGAGAAACTCTGTCTCCAAAAACCAAAAGAAAAAAGAAAGAAGGAAGGAAGGAAGGAAAGAGAGAAGTAAGGAAAGAAAGAAGGAAGGAAGGAAGGAAGGAAGGAAGGAAGGAAGGAAGGAAGGAAGATCTCAGATCTCCACGTGTCACCAACCCTCAGAGGGAAGATCCCTGAATGCAGGTGTACAAGAATTCAGATCGACAACTTGCACCAAGCTGGTTTTTGAGCACTCGGACTGACAGCCTCTAAATAGGACTGAGATTTGCTTGGGGCGGGGAGCGGGAACAGCTCTGGACAGCCTTTGAGGAAGTCACCACCCTCAATTCAGAACAAACGCATATTCTTGTAACTTATTAATTTTGAGGGGGGGGTGGGGGAGCTGAAGATTAACTTTCTGAGGCTCTTCCAAGTTTTTTGTTGTTGTTGTTGTTTTGTTTTATTTTCCCTCTTTTGGGAGCTACATTCCACTAATCTGCTTCCACCTTTCCAATCGAAGATTTTTTTTCTTCAAGAGAGAAGAAGTTCAATTTCCACGGCCCAGAACTGATGCAAAGGGAAAAAGACATTCGAACGGGGCGGAGGGAAGCGGGCTCGGTCAGGGCGGGGAAGAAGGAGGGGCGCCGCCTCCAGGACGCACCCCACAGCTGCCGGGCAGCGACACCGGCCGCCGCCGCCGGTCCCCGGACCCTCCTCGGTCCCCGGCTGACCTTCGCGCGCAGCCCCCCCCCCCCCCCCCCCCCCACCAGCATACCTCTCCCTCGCGCGGCCCGAAGCGTGGGTTGTAGATGAAGAAGCTCAACAGCGCCGGCGGGAACTGCTTCTCCTGGGCCGCCCACGTCCCTGTCCCGGCCGCCGCTGCCGCCATTCCGGCCGGGCCCTCCCCCCCTCCCACTTCGAGAGCCTCCTCTTCGTCAGCTCAGAGACGGCGGCCGTAGGCAACGCCACACTTCCGCCTCCCTACCGGGCGGCCCGGAAGAAGTCACTACTGACCCGGAAGAAGAACCCGTAGTGCCCGGTCCTTTTCTAATACGTCCGGGTAGACCCGATTTCCCCCGTGTTTCTTGGGCTGTGGTGGTGTTTCTTACTTTATTGACTCTTGGCTATCATCTGTCGTGGCTGAAGAGACGACCGTGAATTTCAAGAGAAATGTAACAGTGGGTGGTGGTTGGGCTTTTGTTTTGTTTTGTTTTGTTTAAAGACAGTTTTACCATGTAGCCATGGCAGGTCTGGAACTCACTATGTAGAACCGGCTGGTCTTGAATTCACGGAGATCCTGGCTGCTGCCTCCTGAGTGCTGGCATTAAAGGTGTGCGCCATGGTTGCGGCATTTTTGAAGTGCGAAGAAGCTTAGGATAGGGAAGCACATGCGTTTTTCTAGAAGTTGGCTCATTTACATCTGCTTGCTGTTATTTTGGATGTTTGAGTTGTTGTTGTTGTTGTTGTTTTGACATCTATTAATTTTTCCTACGGAGAGAGGGATGCCACGGCACACGTGTAAAGGTCAGAGGACGACTTGTTGAAGCCGATTCCCTGCTTCAGCACCACATAAACAAGGTGTGGTGGTGCATGCCTGTGATTCCAGCGCTGAGGGGCGAGGCGGAGGCAGGAGGATCGTAAGTTCAAGATCATCCTCGAATATATAGCACCTCAACAACTTTACAGCATAAGTTGTAAGCATTGGGCTATAAGCAAAGGTGAAAATGTCAAAAATCTACCTTAACATTGAGCTGGAGAGATGGCCCAACAGTTAAGAGCACCTGCTGTTTTCACAGAGGACCGAGGTTCAGTTCCAAAGACCCATATCAGGCAGCTTATAGCTCCCTGTAACTCCAGCTCTAGGGGACCTGATCCCTTCTTTTGGCCTCCATGGGCACCTTCTCAAATGTGGTACATATAAGCCCATACAGGCGTGCATATACATATAAAATAAATAAATCCTTTTGAAAAGTCTACCCTACCACCGACAAAATAAAGCTGCTTGGGGTGGGTGGAACAAGTGAAAACCATGTAAATCTATCGTCTTCTCAGTGAATAAATTAACAGGCTAAGTGAAAACTATCCCGTCGATTCCGATTTCATGAGTCTTAAGTGTTTGTGAAGTAATCCCATACCCTAGCAGTTGCAGAACAGATACAGGGATAGGTTTTTTGCTTGAAATTGGATTCCTGAGCATTCATTTACAGAGCACTAAACTGTAGTTGCTACACAGAACAACGCGGACAAGCACGTTGACAAGTCTTTACCATCTTTGCTTTCATTTTTTATTTTGATACAGAAACAACTATTCTGAAAATTTATCGGTAGCCAGACGTGATGGCGCACACCTTTAATCCCAGCACTCAGGAGGCAGAGGCAGGTGGATCCCTGTGAGTTCGAGGCCAGCCTGGTCTACAAAGTGAGTCCAGGACAGTCAAGGCTACACAGAGAGACCCTGTCTCGAAAAAACAGAAGCACGGTCTCACATAGCCCAGCCTGGCCTCAAAATCACTATTTCGTCAAGAATGCCCTTAAATTCCTGATCCTCCTGAATTCACCTTCCACATGCTTGTCTTGCCAGTGTGCACCACCAGGCTCAGTAATCCTGAGTCTCAAGCGTTAAGCCATCCCGCAAAGCTGGCCTTGGTTTCATACCCATTAAATCCTGATCTACCTCACCAAGCTACAAGCCAAGATTATAGTTAGGTAAAAATATAGTCCAAATTAAAGTCACTGTTGCAGCCTTATTTTATAAACGAGCAAGGAAAAAAAACAAAAAAAACAAGACACTTAGTTTTTCAGTCTGCATTCTAGACCTTCATTTTAAAGTCAAAATATTCAACCCTGGGCTGAGAACCTATTTTGCCTGTCTTCCGAAGATTAGGCGAAAATAGCAAAGGCAGGCATGAAAAAGAAGCTGTTTGTATGTTTGGTTAGCCCTTCTCAGGGCTGACAGACTTTTAGAGCCTTCCTGTTTTGATTTGGCCCTGGAGTTGTTATATTTAAAGTGTTCCCTCGATACAGTAAGTAAAAAACTGAGTAAAAATATAAGAAACAGAATATATGTGGAACATACAAGCACGCGTGTTAGTGAGAATGTGTCCACGCCACAGTACGTGTATGGAGGTCAGAGGACAGCTTCCTTCCATCTTGCCTGAGGCACGATCTTCATTATTTTTCTGATGCATAGAGCAGGCTAGCTGGCCCACAAGCTCCAGGGGATTCTCCTGTCTCTTAACTGTATAGCAAAGGCTTTTACCTGATTAGCCATCTCCCCATCCCTGATGACTTTCTGTTTGTTTGTTTGTTTGTTTGTTTGTTCCTCTTCATAAATAAAGACTGAGAAATTAAACTCCTAAAATCAAATTTGAAGATTATGTATGTATAGTATTTAGGGGTTTTGTTTGTTTGTTATAGCTTTGGGTTTTTTTAAATTTTTGTTTATTTGGATTGTTTTTTGTTTTGTTTTTTTATTTTTGTTTTGTTTTGTTTTGTTTGAGTCAGGATCTCACCATGTAGCCTTGGCTGCCCTGGAACTCTCTATGTAGACCAGGTTGACCTCCAGTTCACAGAGACTCCTCACCTGCCCGTGCCTCCCCAGGACTTAAAGAAGTTTAAATATTTGCCAATGTATTTAGCATGTGGGAGGCAGCATAGAAGAGCCCTGAAACATGGTAAGCTTGAACATTGGGTTAAAAGGATGAGATCCACGGGGGTGGGGGGGGGGTGGGGGGATGTGGAGAGATGGCTCAATAGGTAAAATGCTTGCTGTACAAGCATGAGGACCTGGCCAGGCGTGGTGGCACACACCTTTAATCCCAGCACTTGGGAGGCAGAGACAACCGGATCGCTGTGAGTTCGAGGCCAGCCTGGTCTACATAGTGAGTCCAGGATAGCCAAGGCTACACAGAGAGACCCTGTCTCAAAAAAACAAAAACAAACAAACAAAAAAACAAGCATGAGGACCTGAGTTCAGATACCCAGCACCCAAGAAGAACATTGAGCAAAGCATTGTGGGCCTGCGGTCCCAGTGGTGAGGAGCCAGAGACAGATAGGCTTACTGGCCAGCCAGCTTAGCCTTATCAGCCAAAGCCCAAATGAGAGGCCTTATCCCAGAAAATAAGGTGGTGAGTGATTAAAGAAGATATCTAACATTGATCCCTGGCCTACACACACACACACACTCCTAAGAAAATAGTTCAGGACTCTCTTGGTGTCCTCAGGTCTCAGTATCAGCCAGAGAATAGCTTTAGGTGCCACTTAAAAAGCAGCCTAGAGCCAGGCAGTGGTGGCGCACACCGTTAATCCCAGCACTCGGGAGGCAGAGGCAGGTGGATCACTGTGAATTCGAAGCCAGCCTGGTCTACAAAGTGAGTCCAGGACAGCCAAGGCTACAAAGAGAAACCAGTCTCAAAAAACAAACAAAAAAGAAAGAAAAGGAAGAAAGAAAGAAAGAAAGAAAGAAAGAGAGAGAGAGAGAGGAGAAAGAAAGAAAGAAAGAAAGAAAGAAAGAAAGAAAGAAAGAAAGAAAG
>OU015754.1:6643698-6656567 GCA_907169655.1 Acomys percivali | reverse complement strand
GTGTGTGTGTGTGTGTGTGTGTGTGTGTGTGTGTGTGTGTGTGTGTGATCCTTGAGTTGGAGTTGCAGACAGTTGTGAGCTGCCACGTGGGTTCTGGGAATTGAATCCAGGTCCTCTGGAAGAGCAGCCAGTGTTCTTAACCACGGAGCCATCTTCCCAGCCCTGGCACCTGAGATCTTTGGAAAGACTTGCTTTGGTCCTGTTTAATTTGGTCCCATACCTTGCTGAAGGAAAATAACAAAACAAACAAACAAACAAACAAACAAAAACCAGCAAAACTATTTGTTGTAGCTGGATATGGTTGTGTACATCTTTAATTCCTTCTATCTCTGAGGAAGTAGAGGCAGGCAGATCTTTGTTAGATTAAGGCCATCCTGGTCTCTCTAAGGGAGTTCCAGGCTAGCCAGGGCTAAATTTTGAAATCCTATCTCAAAACAAAACAAGAAACCATCATGATGAATATTGTCCACTTGGCAGGATCTAGGATCATGGAAGCAAACCCCTGGCCATATCTGTGAGGAATGATCAGATCAGATTAAGTGAAGCGGGAAGGTCCACCCAGAACGCAGGTAGTCCCATCCCATGGCATGGGATCCTGGACCAAAGGAAATGGAGAAAGCAAACTGGGCACTAGCGTTCATCTCTCTTTGCTTCCTGACCGGAAGATGCGACATGACCAGCTGCCTGGCTCCAGCCACCGTGCCTTCCCCATAGCCCCTCACACTGTGTGGGCCAAAGTAAACCGTTGCTTTCTCCCTTAAATCGCTCTTGTCATGCATGTTGTCACAGCAAGGAGACAAGTAACTCATACACCCGTACATCAGCCAATGACGAGAAGTTTATTTTACTGGGTAATTTTTAAAGGCACTGTCTGCCAGGAAAGGGATAATTACAGAGGTCATCAGGGCCTACCCACCATGACCAGAGAAAGAAGAGCCACAGAGCATTGCACTTCCTCAAACAAGGAGCATGTTGCAGAAGTGCTTTTTTTGGGGGGGAGGACTTGGTAAATTAGTTCAGGATAGGTTGGGGAGCTTCCCAGTCCCAGGGCTTGGGAGACCGTCTGGCAGAACGACCCTTCCTCTCTTTCTTCCATAGACTTGGGCTTTAAGACTGCACCATTTCCTGGAATTCTGGAATAGAAAATGATAGACCAGGCTCAGCATAGGTGGCTCGGTGTTGTGCAGGTGTGCTGTCCCCCCCCCCCAGAACCTGAAGAGGGAAGAAAGAGATGAAATAAATTCTCGGAGAAGTACAGTTCTGTTCAAGACATGCCTGGAAGCTACCGTGAGCATCGGTGAAATTGCTCAAGGGAGTCTGCAGCTCCCTTGCCATCCAGCTGTTGGCATTATTGTCTGTATAGCGTCTCCCTTGGCAGCTCTTGTTGGGCTCAAATTAATTATCCTCCTGCCTCAGTTTCCAAAGTGCTAGTATTGCAGGTGTGTGCCAAATGCCTAACTTTCTTTCTCTCTTTTTTTTTTCTTGGTTTTTTAGACAGGGTTTCTCTGTGTAGCCTTGGCTGTCCTGGACTCGCTTTGTAGACCAGGCTGGCCTCGAACTTCCAGAGATCCACCCTGCCTCTGCCTCCCTAGTCCTAGGGTTAAAGGTATGTGCTACCACACCAGGCCTTTTTTTTTTTTTTTTTTTTTTGGAGACCCGGTCTAATGTAGACTACTGGTCTCAAACTTTCTATATAGCCAAGGATGACCTTGAACGCCTGCCTCCTTAGCCTCCTGTCTTCACATCCCAGGTGTGGGATTGCAAGCCTGTGCAGCAACATGCACTGGTTTTTCTGCATAATCTATGTGTGTGTGTGTGTGTGTGTGTGTGTGTGTGTGTGTGCGCGCGCGTGCGCGCGTGCCCATATATGTGCAAGTGTGTGGGATGCACATGTGTGTGGATGCCCATATGTGTGCATGGGTGGAAGCCAAAGATGGAGTCTTTCAGTTGAACCTAGGACTCACCCATCCGTCTAGTTTAGCTTGTCAGCTTTCCCTAGTGATCCCCGTCTTCAGTTGTCAGCCGAGGCCTGGGACTGCAGTTGGGCCACCAGGATCTCCCAGTATTTACATGGGTACTGGGAACTCAAACTTTGGTCCTTACGTTTTCATGGAACGTGCATTAGACCTGCTGAGCAGTCACCCCAGCCCCATGCATAATTGTGTTTAGCAAATATCTTCATAGCTGCAGCGCCTTGGGCTTGAGCTTATCTCAGTTTATCTTCTCCAGCCGTGAGAAGCACTGTAAACATGTGGTGTGTGCTGTGGTTCATTTCAAATAAACACAGGAGGCTTTCCATCACTGTTCTGTGCCTATTATACTATTCAATAGAGCAGAACTTTAAACAGATTTTCTTCCACTGAGCCCTAGTCTTAGCCTTCCTCCAAAGTTTATATTACTAAAAGAAAGATACTGATAATGTGTGTGTGTGTGTGTGTGTGTGTGTGTGTGTGGTGTGTGTATGAGTGGTGTATATGTGTGTGTGTCTGTGAGTGGTGTGTGTGTATGTGTGTGTGAGTGGTGTGTGTGTGTGTGTGAGTGGTGTGTGAGTGAGAGAGTGAGTGGTGTATATGTGTCTGTGAGTGGTGTGTGTGTGTAGCTATGAGCCCACAGAGGCCAGAAGAGAATGGTGGGTGTCCTGCTGTATCACCTTGCACCACATTCCCTTGAGACAGGGTCTCTCACTGAACCTAGAGCTAGACTGGAGAACAGAGAGCCATGGATGATCTGCGTGTCTCCACTTCAGACAGTGCTGGGTTACAGGTGTGTGTGTGTGTGTGTGTGTGTGTGTGTGTGTGTGTGGCCATGCCTGGCTTTTAACATGAGCATTGGGATCCAAGCTCAGCTCCTCATACCTGGGCAGCAAATGTTCTTACCCACCTAACTGTCTCTCAAGCCCTGACTCTAAGAAACTGTGGCGGGCGCACAGTTAAGCTGAAAATGGACATTGGCTTGCTATTAATTGGTCCAGTTTTTTCTTTATCTGTTTAGACATCTTTCAGGGTTGTGGCCTTTTGTAAATTATCATTTTAAATTTGGGACATAGCCAAGGCTAGCCTGGAATTCATGATATAGCCAAGCCTGGCCTTAAACCCCACAGCTTGCTAAATGCTTGTATGACACATGTGTGCCACTGAGCCGAGTTTCATGGCTAGGTTTAAACACATCAAGCTTCCCTTGTCTGAGCTATTTTATTTAGGATGCCTACAGAAGCTGCGTTAACTTGTGTAGTAGATTATAACTGCATACTTCAGTAAGGATCCACGGTTGGGCTTGGGACACACGCCTGCACTCACAGCACCGGGGAGGTAACAGCAGGAGAATCAGGAGTTCAAAGTCAGCTCCAGCTATGTATCAAGTTCAAGGCCAGTCAGGGCTGTACATGAGCCCCTACCACAAACGAACGAATCTACTTTAGCATTTTTCACCTTTCTTTAATTAGTGCCACAAACAGGGTGACCCCTATCCCACCCTGTGAGTCATTGCTTAAACAGAAATGTAAGCAACTTGACAAAGTCAAGTGTAAACAATCCGAAGACATCTGAACTAGGGCTCTGCACACAGACACCATGCATTGTGTTAGCTTATTTGTCCTTTATTGTCACTGTTCTGGCACACAGGTGTACATGCAACTAGAACACTCATATATATAAAATAAATTTAAAAAACCTTTTTAAAAACAGGAGTGTGTGTGCACTTGCACGTGTGTGTGTGTGTGTGTGTGTGTGTGTGTTGAGACGGAG
Source organism: Acomys percivali (assembly GCA_907169655.1). Taxonomy (NCBI): domain Eukaryota; kingdom Metazoa; phylum Chordata; class Mammalia; order Rodentia; family Muridae; genus Acomys; species Acomys percivali. The sequence goes on along the minus strand of OU015754.1, from coordinate 6,652,824 downwards.
TCTCACTCTGTAACCCAGGCTGGCCTTGAGCTCCATATATAGCCCAGGCTGGCTTCGAATTCATCGCAATCCTCCTCTCTCAGCCTCTCAAGTGATAAAATGACAGATGTGGGCTATCGTCTTCCAGAATTGTGTGTGTACACACCCGTGGCAGTCAGAAGACAATTTGGGGGAGTTTGTTCTCCCTTCCTACCATGTAGGCCCCAGGGAGAGAACTCAGGTCACTACATTTGGCAACAAGTGCCATTACTTCTGAGCCATCTCATCAGCCCTAAGCCCAGAATCTGTGTGTGGTGAGGGGTGGGCGGTGCTGGGCACCAAGTTCAGACGTGCCAAGCACACGCTGGACTTACGAGCTACAACCCCGGTGAACCCCACATGTTCACGCACAGTTGGCATGCTTACCCAATCACACTTTGCAGACGTAAAGGCTGAATTTCTCAAAATTCAGAAAAAGAGGGGGCGGGGTTTAGCCCGGAAGCCCCACCTCGGGTATCCCCTAGGCAGATGTGTGTTAGTCTAAAAGCAGGAGCAGACCTACCTTCAGCCCCGATCTTCCCGTCTCCGTTATTGTCCGCCGCGTCCATCAAGGACTTAGTCTCTGACTCAGTCAGCTCTCTAGCGTCGCTCTGGAACTTCTGGAGGAAATACCTACAGCACCACGAAAAGCTGGCGGCAAGTTCTTGAAAGACCTCGTGTCCTTGGTCCCTCCCTTCCTCCATCTCTCTCCTCCTTCTTTCCTTTCCTTACTGTCCCCGTCTTCTTCCTTCTCCCTCCCTCCCTTCCTCTGAGTCCATGTATCTGACAGCTACAAACATCAGTCAAGGTCTAGCAAGTAGAGTTCTCCTTTGCTATAGAAACCACGGCTAGACACGTCTGTTTTTAAGAGTTTTGCTTGGTGGCGCATGCCTTTAATCCCAGCACTCGGGAGGCAGAGGCAGGCAGATCGCTGTGAGTTTGAGACCAGCCTGGTCTACTAAGCGAGTCCAGGACAGCCAAGGCTAACACAGAGAAACCCTGTCTCAAAAACAAACAAACAAACAAAAAAGGTTTTTTGTTCCCAGGGGTATTGGCCCACATCTTTAATCCCAGCACTTGGGAGGCAGAGGCAGGAGGATCTCTGTGAGCTCGAGGCCAGCCTGGTCTACAAAACAAATTTAGGACAGCCAGGGCTACAGAGAGAAACTCTGTCTTGAAAAACAAAATAAAAAGAGTTTTGCTGTTTCATTTGCCATAAGAAATCCCTTGAACAAATCTCGTTGTATGTAGTCTTCAGTGCCCACACGTAGGGCCTCATGTGAGTAGAAGGGTGGCCAACTTGCATTCTTTTTGTTTGTTTGTTTGTTTGGCTGGTTGTTTTTGTTTGTTTGTTTTGGGGTTTTTATTTTGTTTTATTTCGAGACAGGGTTTTTCTGTGTAGCCTTGGCTGTCCTGGACTTACTTTGTAGACCACAGTGATCTGCCTGGAGTTACAGGTGTGCACCTTTGCAGCCGGCTCAATTTACATTCTTTTTTTTTTTTAATCGTTTGTTTATTTATTTTTATTTATTTATTGTATATGAGTGCTTTATCTGCAGAAGAGGGCATCAGATCACATTACAGATGGTTGTGAGCCACCACGTGGTTGCTGGGAATTGAACTCAGGACCTCTGGAAGAGCAGGCAGCGCTCTTAACCACTGAGCCATCTTTCCAGCCCTCAATTTACATTCTTTAAAGAGTTCAGATGAATATCCAATGCCAGGGCCAACCGCGGAGAGAGGACTGAGCCAACAGGGCCACCTCACACCCTGCCCCCATCCATGTTGAGATGCTCTGGACACAGCTTACCTGAGCTCCTCTTCTTCCAAGAAGCCACTCTGGTCATTGTCTATGCACCGGAAGACATCCTGCAGTTGGCTGGCGGACATCTTGGAGAGGCCCAATGTCTGGAAGAACTTTTGTGGTTCAAAAGTGTCTGGATCTAAACAACAGAGACTAGGTTATCCTGACGCCCAGTGGGTTACATTCTATATCTGTGCCTGAGTGACAAAAATGCAGGCTATTAAAAATACTTTCCTGATGTCCCTAAAGCTATGTGGATACTTGACTCTCCAAAGACTCAGAAAGCCAAGTCTAGGTGGTCTTTTCTTCCCCCTTGTCCCCTCTACCCCAGGTTGCCCTAGCCACTTGATTTTGCCCACCTCTCCTGGCTCTGCTCGGTGTCTTGCCCTCTCTCTCCTCACTCGACAAGCTGCGTACCAAGTCCGCAGTACCATGTGAGTGGTGGGAGACAGTGGATCCAAACAGGCTTGAGAGAAGCAGCACACTGATTGGCTCTTGTTTGTTTGTGGCTAGCCTGGAACCCACTATATAGCTCAGGCTAACCCCACTACTCAGCTACAACCCCAGCCTTCTTCTTCAGGTTTTTCAAGACATGGTTTCTCTGTGTAGCCTTGGCTGTCCTGGACTCACTTTGTAGACCAGGCTGGCCTTGAACTCCTAGAGAGCTGCTTGCCTCTGCCTCCTGAGTGCTGGGATTAAAGGCGTGAGCCACCACACCCGGATGTCCCTTGTCTTTATTCAGAGACAAGATCTCACTCCAGAGTCCAAGATCCCCTGGACCTTGCTATCCTTCTACCCCAGTGCCACCATGCCCGGCTCCTCCAGGCCCCCCCCATGCCCCGCTCCTCCAGAGCCCCCCCCCTCACCTTGGCATTCCTGCAGGGCTGCCGCAATGTCGTCAGCACTAAGAATATCTGTGATGCTCATTTTCCACCTGCTCACACAGAACAACGAAAACAGAAAAAACGAACATGTGGGGAAAGCGCACGTTATCAGCCAGCACCATGTATCTTTAAAACATGACAAGCATCTTTTTAAGTGATGGGACTGAACCAAACCAGGCGCCTCTTGTCTCCATGAGTTCTCCTGAATTCACTCCAAAATTGAAGTTTAAAAAAAAGAAAAGGAAAGGAAAAAAAAAAAAAAAAGACCAAGCTGGGCTTGTAATTCCTGCCCCTTAGGAGGCAGGAACAGGAGGATCAAATGTTCAAGAGCATCCTTGGCAAAACAGTGAACTCCAGACCAGCCTGAACTACATGGCCCAGTCTTTTCCAAATCTAAAACCAAACAAAAGCTTTCTATTAGGGTCTACTGCTTCTTGTAAAAAATTATACTTACCTAATCAGTCGCCACAGGCAGCTGCAAGCCCTTTAAAAATGAACCGTGTTATAACCCCCCCACACCTTTGTCAGCCAGAGACTCGAAATAGTGCCAGACCCCTTGTGAAAGACGGACCCTTCCAACAGAGCCCAAATCCTCCAGAGTGCCAGCCGCAGTTATAAGAACTCCGAGTACAAAATGCACACGTCTAATGTAGTACATGCAGAGAAAAAGATCTTGGGGTCTGGTAGGCGCACCGGCTACTCACCAATTTAGATTTGAAGTCAAGAATGGGGAAAGAGTTGTAGAAACAGGGGAAAACAAACCAGAAGGGCTTTTACTACCTTATATAGGATTGACACTGTGATCGCTATAGCCTCTTAAGTTTCATGTTCAAGGATCAAGTGTGCATAGCTCAAGTGTCTTTACCTTAGTAATGAAAACCACGTACTCTCTCTCTCTCGCTCTCTCCTTTTCTATTTATAGAAAGATGGGTAGAAACAGCCAATTTAAAAAACCTCAACAAACCTTAACTAAGGTTTCAGTTGCAAACAAACCTAGTGGGTGAAGTGTGTGGAGAAGCCACTGGAGACCTGCAGGGGGTGGTGGGGTGCAGGTGAAATGAGGTAAGAGCAGTGAGGTGCTCTCCAAACTGAAGACTTCCCAGATGTGAGTAGCAGCTGTTTGGGGAGGTCTGTCTTCATCGGATGTGTGCAAATATGTGAGGCTAACTTCAATCTAGGGTGGAAAAACCTCGAAAGTCAGTGTCACCAAGGTCTTGGTTACATATTTTCCTACCAACATATTTACTTATTTATTTATTTTTGGTTTTTCAAGACAGGGTCTCTCTGTGTTAGCCTTGGCTGTCCTGGACTCACTTTGTAGACCAGGCTGGCCTTGAACTCATAGCAATCCACCTGCCTCTGCCTCCCGAGTGCTGGGATTAAAGGCCTGTGCTACCACCACCCCTGGCTTTTTTCTTTCTATTTTTTGTTTTCTTTTCTTTTTGGTTTTTAAAGACAGGATTTCTCTGTGTAGCCCTGCTAGCCTGGAACTCACAGAAATCCTCCTGCCTCTGCCTCCAGAATGCTGGGATTAAAGGTGTTCTTAACCACAGTGTGTGTGTGTGTGTGTGTGTGTGTGTGTGTGTGTGTGTGTGCATAAGGTGTGCTTATTGTTTGTATGTGCACCCATGTATGTGCAGACAGAGTGCAGATAATGTTCAGTAGCTTTCTCAGTCGCCTTTCACTTTACCTTTTGAGAGTTTTTCAGTGAACCTCATACCCTAGGACTTAGCCAGACTGATAACTTCCAGGGATCCTTGTGACCCTGCCTCCCCATGTACTAGGGTTAGAAGTTTTCCACCACACCCAGCTTTTTGTTTTTGTTTTTCAAGATAGGGTTTCTCTGTGTAGCTTTGGCTGTCTTAGACTCGCTTTGTAGACTAGGCTGACCTCGAACTTACAGCGATCCACCTGCCTCTGCCTTCCGAGTGCTGGGATTAAAGGCATGTGCCACCACGCCCAAGCTTTTTTTTTTCTTTAATAGATTTTTTAAATTAATTTATTCTTGTTACATCTCTATGGTTATCCCATCCCTTGTATCCCCCCATTCTTCCCTCCCTCCCATTCTCCCCTTATTCCCCTCCCCTATGGCTGTTCCTGAGAGGGATTACCTCCCCCTGTATCTGCTCATAGGGTATCAAGTCTCCTCTCGGTGACCTGCTGTCCTTCCTCTGAGTGCCACTAGGTCTCCCCCTCCAGGGGACATAGTCAAATGTGAGGCACCAGAGTGCATGAGAAAGTCATATCCCACTCTCCACTCAAGTGTGGAGACTGTCCTGTCCATTGGTTAGATCTGGGTAGGGCACACCAAGCTTTTTTATGTAGATTCTTATCCTCATAGGTGGGTCCTTCTGTAGTGGGCACTTTAACCTGCTGAGCCATCTCCCCAGCCCTCCTCACTTCTTTGACATGCACATGAAGGACAATAGAGTCAGCTGTACGCATTGTGAAATAGAACCGAATAACTTTTTCATCCTGAACAAACTGAAGTTCTGTATTTACTGAACTTTAGGCCCCTCCTGCCTCAGCCTTCTGAGTAGTTAGAATTACAAGCCTGTACCACCAAACCCATCTCAACATTGCCTTCCTTTTAAATGCTGGATTCAAATTTGTTTCTCTTTTTTAGTAGATTTATTTATTTAGTTTGTTTATTTGTTTATTTTGGTTTTTTGAGATAGGGTCTCTCTGTGTAGCCTTGGCTGTCCTGGACTTGCTTTGTAGACCAGGATGGCCTCGAACTCATGTCATGCCTCCCCAGTGCTGGGATTAAAGGCATACGCCACCATGCCTGGCTCCAGAGTGATTTATTTTTATGTTTATGGATGTTTTGCCCACGTGTATATCTGCACCAGAGGAGAGCATTGATTTCTCTGGAACTAAAGTTATAGACAGTTGAGACCCACCATGTGGGTTCTCGGAACCGAACCCGGGTCCTGTGCAAAAGGAGCCACTGCTCTTAACTACCGAGCCATTTCCCCAGGCCCTCCTTTTGTGGTTTTTGTCTGTAATCCCAGCACACGGGCATATACCATCAAATCCTACTAGAGGTGTGGCCCAGACTAGCCTCTTCAGCACCTGACTACCATTGTGTGCAGCGGTGGTCAGCGACCTTTCTGACAGAAAATGAAGATAATGGCTGGATGGCGTGGTGCAAACCTGTGATCCTAACTATGTGGGAGGCTGAGATAGACGATACAGCCTGAGGTACATATCGAGACCCTGTGCCTTTGAAACAAAAAGGTGAGGTCTAAAAGAGAGCTCAGATGGTAGAGTGCATTCTGAAGATACACACACACCCAAGGCTGACCTCTGCCTCCACATACAACACATACCCACAAAGGAAGGAAAGACAGAGAGTGACCGTCTAATCAGAAGCGGGCCATCCGTGTGCCTGGTTTGGAGAGTATATTATTTGCCTTCCCCAGTTTGGTGGTACATGTCCATGTAGTGGGATTACAGGCAAATCCCCAAAAGGGACCCAGAGAGATGGCTCGGTGGTTGGGAGCACTGGCCACGGTTGCACAGGCGGTTGGGCGTTGGCGTAGGGAGTAGATGTGGTCCTGAGTGAATGTGCATCGTTTGAGATGACCATAGCCACGTCATTGAGGACCAAGGCCTCAGCCCCATGGGAGTGGCAAAGCCTTCCCCAGGTGAGGCTCAGAGGGATGGCAGAGCCTTCCCGTGGTGTGAGTGCACATGTGGACTGTGTGCAGTCCATGTCCAGCAGAGCTTTCTGCCCTGGGATGTTTATGGCTGGAAGACTTCTCCCGTACAATGATGGCTCCAACCCAATTAGCGAATCCTGCCCCCTTGTTCACTATTTGTGTATGAGATATTGTTTGCAGGACTGTAGAAAATATCAGCAAAGCCCGTCAAGACTGCTTTCATCTGTGACAAAGTTTACAATCCTCCCCCCACCACACACACACACATTCAGGTTGATTTCAACCTGACAAAGTTAGGGGACAATGTGGTTACTGTTAAAATGCGTTCACCAGGTCTTTAAAAGCCTTGGTTCAGGTGGCAATGTTTGCTTTCTCTTTGTCTGGTTAGTCAAGGTTTCTTTTGTCCTCTGTGTGTGTGGGGGGGGATTGTTTTGTTTTTTGAGGGTTTTGCTGCCTTGTTTCTTTTGTGTGTGAGTGGTTTGGGTTTGGGGTTTTTTGGGAGGGGGCTTTTGTTGTTGTTGTTTTTGGTTTTTCAAGAGAGGGTGTCTCTGTGCAGCCTTGGCTATCCTGGGACTCACTCTGTAAACCACAATGGCCTCTAATTCAGAGATCCACCTGCCTCTGCCGCCTGAGTGCTGGGGTTAAAGGTCATGCGCCACCACCGCTGGCATGTGCTCTGTGTTTTGAGAGCAATTATGTGTCTTTAATAAATTTTCAGCTCTAAGGTCCAAAAACATCTCAGAAAAAAAAAATTCACTGCATCTTGGCTTTCTAGTTAGGAGTAACACAGCTAACTCCCAGTGCTTAATAATTTAGCCTTTTGGGTGAAGTTCTCGTTAGAATAGGTCGAAAGCATGAATTATGCACAGGTTTGGGAATTGTGCTGCCCAGCTGTGCAAACACTGGCCAAAAAAGTACCTTCTGCACTGACAAACAGGTTCAAGGTGTCTGGATCGAGTGACTGGGTCACGGTGAAACCAAATCTGGTTGATGGAAGTCCCAGGTCGTGGGTGATGGTATCAAACAGCAGCACTGCCTGTTACCTTTTACAGGTCTCTTCAGGGTGAACTACGCCATCCCAAATTCCCTCAGATTTGGAGAAGTCAGAACCTAAGCGCTGGGGCTTTTCTCCCACAGGCTCACCAGGTGACCAAGTCATTCCTGCCCTATGCGTGTTCTAGCACTTTACTTTTGGTGAGATGATGGCTATTTTTAAATTTGTTTTCTTTTATGAGTTTGTGTTGTGCACGTGTATGAGTGTGTGTGTGCATGCGTGCGTGCATGCAAGTGTGTGTGTGTGTGTGTGTGTGTGTGTGTGTATGTCAGGAGTGTGCCTTGTGGCCTTGGAGGTCAGAAGAGGATGTCAGACCACCGGCGACTGGGTTATGGATGCTTGTGAGCCACCATGTGGGTGCTGGGAACTGAACCCAGGCCCTTTGCAAGAACAGTAAGCGTCCTTAAGTGCTGAGCCATCTCTCAACACTGGGGATAGTTTATCTTGGTTATGCCTGAGGGAGTTTCCAAAGACAATTAGATCATATCAACTGTAAGAGCCCTGACCTAATAGATTTAATCCACAGGTGGATTCTAATTTTTCTTTTTTCTTAAATTTTATTTATTTATTATTATGTATACAGTGCTCTGCCTCCATGTACACATACAGGTCAGAAGAAGGAATCAGATCTCATTATAGATGATTGTGAGCCACCATGTGGTTGCTGGGAATTGAATTCAGGACCTCTGGAAGAACAGTCAGTGCTCTTAACCTCTGAGCCAGCTTTCCAGCTCCAGGATTCTAATTTTTCAATGCTGGGAAACAAACCGAGAGTCTCACGCATACAAGTCAAGCGCTGCCCAACTAGCTGTGTCCCCAGCCTTGGGTTCCAAGGCTGCTAGGAGGTAGTTGACCTGTAGTGTGTGGCTAGAGGAAGTAAGCCCTGGAGGAGTGTCACTAGATGGACAGCTTGCTCTAGCTGCCTCCTGTTTCTCTCTGGTTCTTGGCAGCCGTGATGAGAATTGCTTTGCTTCACCAAACCTTCCCCACTATGATGGATTGACTCCTATGAAACTGTGAGCTAAAAAACCTTTCTCCTTTTTAAATTGCTTATTGTCAGGCATGAGATAACAATGAGAAAGTTAATTAAAATGAAGATCTTACTTCCTCATAGAATCAACTTTTTCTTTCTTTCTATTTTTTTTTGTTTTGTTTTGGGTTTTTGTATTGGTTTGGTTTTTGGTTTGTTTTTGCTTTTTTGGGTTTTTTTGTTTGTTTGTTTTGTTGGTGGTAATGGTTTTGGTTTTTGGAGACAGGGTTCCCCTGTGTAGCCTTTGCTGTCCTGGACTTGCTTTATAGACCAGGCTGGTCTCAAACTCACAGCAATCCACCTGCCTCTGCCTCCTGAGTGCTAGGAGTAAAGGTGTGTAACACCACACCCAGTAGAAACAACTTTTTTTTTATTTGGTTGGCTTGTTAGTTTTTTGAGACAGGGTTTCTCTTGTAGCCCTGGCTCTCCTGGACTCACTTTGTAGACCAGGCTGGCCTTGAACTAACAGAGATCCCCTTGCCTCTGCCTCTGGAAGTGCTGGGATTAAAGGTGTGGGCCACCACACTTGGGGATTCTAGGCAGGTGGTCTACTACTGAGCCACACACCAGGCCCTCACTGGGGGATTCTAGGCAGGTGTTCTACCACTGAGCCACACACCAGCCCCTCACTGGGGGATTCTAGGCAGGGGCTCTACCACTGAGCCACACCC
>OU015754.1:6560159-6610903 GCA_907169655.1 Acomys percivali | reverse complement strand
TGTGTGTGTGTGTGTGTGTGTGTGTGTGTGTGTGTGTGTGTGTGTGTTTTCCTGAGACTGAGTCTGATGTAACTCAGGCTGTCCTTGAATTCTTTTTGTAGCCAAATCTGGCCTAGAATTACTGATCTTTCTGCTTTTACCTTTCAAGTACCAGGATTATAAGCATGAACCACCATGCCCAGGACAATGTGGATTTAAAACTTGAGGTAACACATAACATGAAAGTCATCCTTTCAAACTATCCAACTCAAAAGTTTTCAAGACAATTTACAAAGTTATGAAACTGAATTTTAAGCATTCTAGAACCTTTCTTTTCTTTTCTTTTCTTTTTCTTGTTGTTGTTGTTGTTGTTTTTTCCCAAGACAGGGTTTCTCTGTGTAGCACTGGCTGTCCTGGGCTCACTTTGTAGACCAGGCTGGCCTCGAACTCACAGCGATTCACCTGCCTCTGCCTCCCAAGTGCTGGGATTAAAGGCGTGCTCCACCATGCCCAGCTCCCTTTTTCTTGTTTTTTTGAGACAGGGTTTCTCTGTGTTACAGCTCTGGCTGTCCTGGAACTCGCTCTGGAGATCCACCTGCCTCTGCCTCCCAAGTGCTGGGATTAAAGGGGTGCGCCACCACCGCCCTGCTAAAACCTTTCTTAAAAGATGGCTGTCAACTGGGCTTGGTGGCACATGCCTTTAATCCCAGAACTCTGGGAGGCAGAGATAGGTGGATCTCTGTGAGTTTGAGGCCAGCCTGGTCTACAAAGCAAGTCCAGGACAGCCAAGGCTGCCCAGAGAAACCCTGTCTCAAAACAAACAAACAAACAAACAAAACAAAAACAAAAGAAGGCTGTAAAATGCTCAGCCCAGCATGGTGGCAAACACTTTTGAATCCCAGCAACAGAAAGGAGAGGCACAGGGATCTCTGTGAATTAGAGGCCAGCCTGGTCTTCATAGTGAATTCCAGGCCAGCTAGGACTACAGAGTGAGACCCCGTTTCAAAAAACCAAAACCAACCAAACAACAGGCTGGACTGGAGAAATAATTCAGAAGAGCACTGGCTACTCATCCAAAGGTCCCAAGTTCAATTCCCAGCAACTACATGGTGACTCACAACCATCTATAATGAGATCTGGTGCCCTCTTCCAGCAGGCAGGCACACATGAAGAATACTGTATAAATAACAAATAAATTGCTGGGCATGGTGGCGCACTCCTTTAATCCCAGCACTCAGGAGGCAGGGGCAGATGAATCCTTGTGAGTTGGAGGCCAGCCTAGTCTACAAAGTGAGTCCAGGACAGCCAAGGCTACACAGAGAAACTCTGTCTCGAAGGGAAAACAAAAACAAAAACAAATAAACAAAAAAAGAAGTGCATATTGCTCTTGCAGAGGATCTCAATTTAATGCCCAGAAGCCACACTGAATGGCTCACAACTACCACTTACACTTATGCGCACATACCCACACACAGAAATACATATGTAATTAAAATAAAAATACAATAACACTTGTCTTTAAATTTTTAATTTTAGGGGCTAGAGAAATGGCTCAGAGGTTAAGAGCACTGACTGTTCTTCCAAAGGTCCTGATTTCAATTCCCAGCAACCACATAGTGGCTCACAGCCATCTATAAAGATATCTGGTGCCCTCTTCTGGCCTGCAAATGTACACTTAGGCAAATCACCATCTACCTAAATAAATAAATCTTTAAAAAAAAATTTATTTTTATTTTTATTATTTTACCTGACTGGGTGTTTTGCCTGCACAGATGTCTGTGTATCACATGTGTGCAGGGCTCTTGGAGGCCATATCCCCTAGGCATCAGATCCCTTGGGCCTAGAGTTATGGATGGTTGTAAGCCACCATGGGGGTACTGGGGATCAAACCCCGGTCCTCTGGAAAAATCAGACAGTGCTCTTAGCTGACTGCCAAGCCATCTCTTCAACTCTTTGAAATAAATCTCTAAAGTAAAAATAAGGTGGAAAGCAATTAAGGAAGACACCTGACATTGACCTTTGGTTTCCACATGTGCAAGCATAGGCATGCTTAGGAGCACACAGCCTAGGCACACACAGGAACATACATACAGAAAGAAGGCCATCAGCTGGCTATTAATGGCACATATCTGTAAATCCCAGTACTTGGGAAATTGAAACAGAAGGGTCTTCAGGGCTTAGCCAGGAGTCTGCAATTCCAGCATTTAGGAGGCTGAGGCAGGAGGACTGCTACCAATTTTATGTCCGTCTAGGCTAGAATGAATCTTTGTCTCAAAAAAAAAAAAGTTGATTAATTTTTACTGTCTCGCTATGTACAGGCTGGCCTCCAGCTTTCAGTCCTTCTGTCTTAGCTTCCAAAGTGCTGACATTGAAAGTGTGCACCGCCACCGCCTGATACATTTATAGCAGAACAACCCTTGGCATGGAAACGTGATGGCTGGGGTTCTAATGGTCTAATGGTACCATACCTGAGGGATGGATGGCAAAAGAGGCATCTGGAAGATTCAGGACACCTGAGGTCTGGGTGCTGCCAGCCTAACTGCTCACCCAGGCTTTTAAGTGAGGAAAAGATAGGCTTTCTTATTTAAGACAGTCTTTTTTGGCAGAGATGGGGGTGGAGGGTGTTCCTAATCTTCACAGCTGAACTTAAAGCTAACCAACACCAAGCAGTCTGGTGAATCAGTCTAAATTCTTAGTTGTAACCACAGAACTAATTTTAACTGGTTTGAGAAGAAAGGGGATGTGTTAAAGGATACTGGGTAATTGGAATCTCTAAAAGGGCTAGAGCCTTTGGCTTGGAAGTCTTCTCAGAAAGAAACATATCTTAAAACACGTAAAAAAAAAAAAAAAAAAAAAAAGTTCAACAGAGCCACTGCTGCTGAAGCAAATGGCAGACTGGCTAATACTTTCTCTCTAGGATGCAGTCACAGCCAACCTCTTCCACTATGGAAGTGCCTGGCACCCACTTTTCTTTCTCTCAGCCTCGGGTTGCCAAATGGCCAAGATTCAAGCTGTGAGGGAGATAGGAAAGATCATCCCTAGCTGCAAGGGAGGCAGAGAAATGATCGCTAGCTGCAAGGAAGGCAAGGGAAATGGTTCTTAGCTGCAAGGGTGGGTGCAGGGAAAATGATCATCGGGCTTCTGTGACATTATTGGGTAGCCGGAAATAATAAGCAATGACCGCTATATGGACTCCTTCCTAACAGTTTTCCAAGCCAGAATCCCAGCTGGCTGTTGGTTGGATGGAGCTTCTGCTTTCTCCCTGTATGGAGACTTTCCCTGACAGATCGTGGCTGAAATGATGGCTTAATCGGCTACACTCTGGATACTTTGTATTGCCCGCCACTTGGGATTTAATGTATCTGTATACTGCCTCTTACCATTCTCCAATCCATTCCAGTTCCTGACCCAGCAGAAAATGTCCCCTGGAATTCTCTCCCTTGAATTTGTTTTCTTTCTTTCTTTTTCTTTTTCTTTTTCTTTTTCTTTTTCTTTTTCTTTTCTTTTTTGTTTTTGTTTTTGTTTTTTTTTTTTTTGGTTTTTTTTGGTTTTTCGAGACAGGGTTTCTCTGTGTAGCCTTGGCTGTCCTGATGCCCACTACTGATCTCTACAGGGACCAACCACACACATAGTGCACATACATGCGTGCAGACATTCACACATATAAAATAATAAACAAGCCCTAAAATAGTAGAGAAGAAAGAAAGAAAGGCACGTAGGAAAATTAATATAGTCACATCAGAGAGCATGGAGTGAGTCTCCCAAAGAAGACATGAATACATGGTTTGGGGTTTGTTTGTTTGTTTCGTTTTGTTTTGTTTTCGATTTTTGTTTGTTTTGGTTTTGGTTTTTCGAGACAGGGTTTCTCTGTGTAGCCTTGGCTGTCCTAGATTCATTTTGTAGACCAGGCTGGCCTCGAACTCACAGTGATCCACCTGCCTCTGCCTCCCGAGTGCTGGGATTAAAGGCATGCACCACCATGCCTGGGTTTATTTTATTTTTTAAAGTTTTTTTTTTTTTAAAGATTTCTTTATTTATTATGTATACAATATCCTGCCTGCAAGCCAGAAGAGGGCACCAGATCTCATTATAGATGGTTGTGAGCCACCATGTGGTTGCTGGGAATTGAACTCATGACCTTTGGAAGAGCAGTCGGTCCTCTTAACCTCTGAGCCATCTCTCCAGCCCCAAGTTTTTTTTTTTAATTTATGATTTATACAGTATTCTGTCCACATGTGTGCCAGAAGAGGGCACCAGATCTCATTATAGATGGTTGGGAGCCACCATGCGGTTCCTGGGAATTGAACTCAGGACTTCTGGAAGAGCAGACAGAGCTCTTAACCTCTGAGCCAGCTCTCCAGTCCCCATTCTTCTTCTCTTTCATGGTGTTGGCGGTCAAGTGAAAAGCTTCATGCATGCTAGGCTGGTGCTTTTTGGTCTATTTGTTTGTTTTAGTTCCAGTCTTTTGAGATGGGAGCTGACTGTATAGCCCAAGCTGGCTTGCTCTTGAATGTGCCTCAGCCTCCAAACTTCTGGGCTATCAAGTGTGTTCTACCAGGCTCAACTAGACTCCTTATCTCCAAAGAAGCCATCTCTGTGGTAGCTACTGATTCCTTGTGCAGACAGACTCACGTGTACCCACAGGGACTCGAATAAAATAGGACAAGTAGAACTTCTCCTCTGGGCATGTATACCGTGTTCTGAAACAACATTGACATAATGAAATTGAGATGCTGTGAATGATCAGCTGATGCTAAGAACCCTTCAAGTGAGACTGAGAGGTGCAGTGGGCTATAGCTAACCATCCCCACCAAAAATAAAACAGTCCTGCTTCCCTCAGCCGATTCAATTAGCTCTCTAAAAAAGGGACTTTTCTTTTCTTTTCTTCTTTTTTTTTTTTTTTAACACTTCCCAACAGGCAGCAGATCTAGCAAGTGAGTTCTTGTGAACAGCAGTGAATAATTAGGCGACTGGGGCCAAGATGTGAAAGAAAACATGGCCTGGCTTGGCCATGAATAGAGATGGTAAAAATGAATAATATTGTTTTGGTGCCATCTGGATTGGGTTTTGTGATCAAAAGCATACTTTTGTTTTTCTAGTCATGAGAGTATGCTGATGACAAAGCCTTTGTTGTTGGGGAGGAATTGAGATTTTTTTTGCCCCTTCCCCGGTGAGCTGGAGAGATGGCTCAGTGGTTAAGAGCACTGTCTGCTCTTCTAAAGGACCCGGGGTTCAATTCCGAGCAACCACATGGCAGCTTACAAGTGTCTGTAACTTCAGTTCCAGGTGATCTGACACTCTCTTTTTTTTTTTTTTTTTTTTTTTGGTTTTTCAAGACAGGGTCTCTCTGTGTATCCTTTGCTGTCCTGGACTCGCTTTGTAGACCAGGCTGGCCTTGAACTCACAGTGATCCACCTGCCTCTGCCTCCCGAGTGCTGGGATTAAAGGCGTGCACCACCAGGCCCGGCTGATCTGACACTCTCACACTAATGCACATAAAAATAAATAAATAATTTTAAAAGCCGGGGATACACACAGAAAAACCCTGTCCTGAAAAACCAAAAAGAAGTGGGGTGGTAGTGATGCATGCCTTTAATCCCAGCACTTGGGAGGCAGAAGCAGGTGGATTGCTGTGAGTTCAAGGCCAGCCTGGTCTACAAAGTGAGTTCAGGACAGCCAAGGCTACACAGAGAAACCCTGTCTCAAACAAACAAAATTGGTCGTAAAACACACTTTCACACATGTGCACATACATGCACAGAAACTCTCCTTTAGGCCTATAAAATAATCCAGGTTCATTAATAGAATGAAAAAATAAGAAAACTCAGCAAAGAAACACCATAGTCCTACTATTTAGAACAAAAATCCTTCAGTGTTTTGATGACTTCTTTCCAGTCCTCATGAATACACATAACACTGACATGAATATGCATATGCGTATGGGCTCATGCTGTATTTTACTTAGCATGGTGAGGCATTTTCTCTTGTTGACAGAGTCATTCCTCGTCTGGTCGTATGTCATATTTGCATGATTCTTCTTTTCTGTGTTGTGAGGTTTTTCTTTTTATTTGAGACAGGCCTCTATGTAGACTACGCTAGCCTTGAATTTGCTATGTATCTGAGGCTATCCTTCAACTTAGAATCCTCTTGTTCCCACGTCCTGACTGATGGGATGACAGGTGTGGGAGAGAGAGGTGTGTGTATTTTGGGGGTTGGGAAGGGGGAGAAGGGCAGAGGGTGCCAAAAGTCTCAGAGAGAGGGGAAGCCCCGCCCCTAGGAAGGGGGCAGGGCGTGCCAGCCGCACTGTGCAGCAGGACATAACTTTTTGGTATTTTTTTTTGTTTTGTTTTTGGTTTTTCTTTTCTTTTCCTTTCTTTTCTTTTCTTTTCCTTTTTTTTTTTTTTTTTTTTGGTTTTTCGAGACAGGGTTTCTCTGTGTAGCCTTGGCTGTCTTGGACCCGCTTTGTAGACCAGGCTGGCCTCGAACTCACAGCGATCCACCTGCCTCTGCCTCCCCTCCCGAGTGCTGGGATTATAGGCGTGCGCCACCACGCCCAGATGGTTTTTGGTTTTTCGAGACAGGGTCTCTCTGTGTTGCCTTGGCTGTCCTGGACTCACTTTGTAGACCAGGCTGGCCTTGAACTCACATCGATCCACCTGCCTCTGCCTCCCAAGTGCTGGGATTAAAGGCGTGCGCCACCACGCCCAGCTGGTTTTTGGTTTTTCGAGACAGGGTCTCTCTGTGTTGCCTTGGCTGTCTTGGACTCACTTTGTAGACCAGGCTGGCCTTGAACTCACATCGATCCACCTGCCTCTGCCTCCCAAGTGCTGGGATTAAAGGCGTGAGCCACCATGCTCAGCAACTTTTTGGTTTTTTTTCAAAGATTTATTTATTTATTATTATGTATACAGTGCTCTGCCTGCATGTACACCTGAAGGCCAGAAGAGGGCATCAGATCACATTACAGATGGTTGTGAGCCACCATGTGGTTGCTGGGAATTGAACTAAGGACCTCTGGAGGAACAGTCAGTGCCCTTAACATCTGAGCCATCTCCCCAGCCCAGGACCTAACGTTTCTAAATTTAGAAATCTATTTTAAAAATTTACAAAATAAACGCCGGGAGTGGTGGTGCACGCTTGTAATCGCACTCGCGAGGCAGAGGCAGACTGATCTCTGTGGGTTCCAGGCCAGCCTGGTCTACAAGGTAAGTCCAGGACAGCCAGGCCTACACAGAGAAACCCTGTCTCAAAGAGGCAAAAAAATAATAATAATAAAAAATAATAATAATAAATTTTTAAAAATGTGTATTTATGCCGGGTGCGTGGTGGTGCAGCACACCTTTAATCCTAGCACTTGGGATGTAGAGGCAGGCAGATTGCTGTGAGTTCCAGGACAGCCAAGGCTACACAGAGAAACCGTGTCTTGAAACCTCCCCATGTGTATTTACATTTTAAACATATTTTTTAAACGTTTAAAAACCCACATGTAGCTGAGCGTGGTGGCACATGCCTATAATCCCAGCCCTCGGGAGGCAGAGGCAGGTGGATCGCTGTGAGTTCGAGGCCAGCCTGGTTTACAAAGCGGGTCCAGGACAGCCAAGGCTACACAGAGAAACCCTGTCTCGAAAAACCAAAATAAATAAATAGATAAAAAAAAAAAAAACCCGCATGCATATATGTGTATCCCATGTTTGCCTGACACCCTTCGAACCCAGAAGACCGTGTTAGATCCCCTGGAGCTATATGGGTGTGATTTTTTTTTTTTTTTTTTTTTTGTGGGTGTTGGGAGCCAAACCTTTGTGCTAACAGAAGCATCCAGTGCTCTTAGCTGCTGAGACACCTCTCAAGCCCTCACCCCATCCTTAGGTTTTGTGACAGGGTCTCTCAATGGGACCTGGGCTTACTGACTAGTCTAGACTGGCTGGCCAACAAGCTCCAGGGATGATCTTGTCTCTGCCTCCTAATGCTGAGGTTATAGATGGCCACACCTGCTTTTAACATGGGTGCCGGGGATCTGAACTCAGGCCTGAATGCTTTATACATCGAGCTCTTTACCCACTGACCTATCTTCCCAACCCGTACGTGGTCATTCTTTTTGTTTGTTTGTTTGTTTGTTTGTTTGTTTTGTTTTCAAGACAGGGTTTCTCTGTGTTGCCTTGACTGTCCTGGACTCTCTTTGTAGACCAGGCTGGCCTTGAACTCACAGCGATCCGCCTGCCTCTGCCTCCTTAGTGCTGGGGTTACAGGTGTGTACCACCATACCTGGCTTTACATGGTCATTCTCAAAGGAACATGAGAATGGTGAACAAGACCTGCAGGGAATAAATAAGATGGGAATCTGGATAAGTTTGTCTTCTGGTGTTCAGGTCCCCTTTGCCCAGTTGATAGAGGAAAAAAAAAACGTCTCAGCTGGCCTGCCTGGCCACAGTGGACTCTGTCCCTTCACCAGGAGAGGTGAGCAGGTGGCGCAGACACAATCCTTGCCCCTTCTCCTGCTCCAGGCAGGAACAGTACGGGGAGATAGCCAGAGGGACATCACTGGTAGAAGGCCAGCTTCTCCAGAAGCCCTTTCTTCCTGTATGTTAGACCCTGACCTAAAATACGTCATTCTCTGGGATGATTCCCTAGTCCCTGCATCCAGAAAACCAGGCCCAGCTCCAACCTCAGAGGATTTCTTCCGCAGAGCGGTGACATAACGCCCAGGAGATGCCTGCAAGGCTCCTGGGACACTCAGGTAGTGGAGCATCCTGGGAAGAACACAGACTTGTGTGGGGGAACCCAAGACGACAGGCACACGTGCCCTCTTATGAAAAGCTACAACCCGCGCTGCTGGGCGTGGTGGCGCACACCTTTAATCTTCGCCCTTGAGAGGCAGAGGCGGATCGCACAGGCGGATCTCTGCGAGTTTGAAACCAGTTCCAGAGCAGCCAAGAAGTCAAGTTTCTAACCGGGGACAAGCAGCTGAGGTGCCTATTTAGCATACCAAAACAGACCTGGCTTCCAGGTTCTCCTGGCATCCTTCAGTCCCTACCTGTTCCGGGGCATGGCTGGCATACCTCACCCTCTACCCTGAACTTTGCAGCCCAAGGGCAGGGGCTGCCCTCTCTCCCGCCCACCCCCTCCTCCCACTCCCTCTTTCCCCCTCCCCCTTCCTCCGCAGAGGTTCTTCCTTATAATAATCCAGCCATTTTGGTTACTTACTCTCTCCACTCCTTCTTTTGGCCTCCTGGCTGCTGTGTTTGGTTTTCTTCTTTCTCCCCTCCCCTCCCCCTCACACGGCTCAGGGGCATGGCTACTCTGGACTCTCCCAGATGCGTCTGCCTCTCGCTATGCTCTCCCACATCTCTACAATAAACTTTCTCCTAGGAGCAGTCATGACCTTCTCTTTTTCTTTTTCTTTCTTTTCTTTTCTTTTCTTTTCTTTTCTTTTCTTTTCTTTTCTTTTCTTTTCTTTTCTTTTCTTTTCTTTTCATTCACTAGAGCTACATAGTGAGACCCAATCTAAAAAACAAACAAAATAAAGGCTACAACCCAGAGTGGACAAGGAGGGGGCAGGGAGGGGAATCCCATTTCTGGGTTGGGCTCAGGGATAGAATACTTGCCTAGAATCACCCAGAGAGAGGCTGGGGGCCTGGATGAGCAGTAAAGCTAATGTCTCTCGCAGATTACAACGCTCAGGGTTTTACCCAAACCTATTCCTAATAAGAAGAAATAGCCACACCCCCTGGTACTATTAAATAATAAGTCCATTGAGTATTACAGAAAGAACCACACATTCCGGCCCAGCCTGTTAGCAGATGCAGGAAACACGTTAATAAATACCTTTGGACGCAAACAGGTGGGGCAGTGGGAGGTACAGGAAGTCACCTGGGACCTCCTCTATCCCTAAAGTCACCTTTAGCCCCAGCCACAAGGGATGGGACTGTTGATGAGACAAAGCTTCCTGCTGGGCTCTGAGCCCAAAAAGGGAACCGTAGGCAGACTCTCGGAGAGTGGCTGCCACACTATTGTTAATTCATTTGATTTGATTCCAGGTTGTATGCGGGGTAGATCCCAGGAGCATCATTTCCTCTCTCTTTAAGGCTGGCCACTCACTCGGTGTGGTGGGGGAAGACAGAACGTGTTTGCTTTCCTGAGACACCCCACCCCGCCCCCAAAGCTCTTAGGATTCCTTGAGACCACCATGGGGACCCTTGGATGAGAGAGGGTGTGCTGTGGGAGAAGCCAGAGAGCTGTAGGCTGATGGTGAATGCCTGCAGCCCTACCACTTGGGAGAATGTCTAGGTTGAAGTCAGCCTTGGCTACACAGCAAGACCCAGTAAATGTCTCAAAAGTGGGGGGGAGGGGAGCCGGGCGGTGGTGGCACATGCCTTTAATCCCAGCCCTTGGGAGGCAGAGGCAGGAGGATCTCTGTGAGTTTGAGGCCAGCCTGGTCTACAAAGTGAGTCCAGGACAGCCAAGGATACACAGAGAAACCCTGTCAAAACAAACAAAAAACAAACAAAAAAAGAGGCCCAAATGGACCCTCAGTCCCCTCACTGGAGGATTCTGGCCAAGGGTTCTACCACTGAACTACACTGTCCCCAGCTCCTCAATGGAGGACTCTGTGAAAGAGTTCTGCATCCTCACATCCCCTTACTGGGGATGCTGGACAACTCTTCTACCACTAAGCCATGCCCTAGTCCAGAAGGGTCCTCTTCCTCATACATCCCGGGATGTATTTCTTTTGTTAGAAGGTCACTTGAATACCTTGCCCCAGATTTCCCAGGAGTGGACCACATACAACTCCAGATCCTGTCTCTCCAGGTCTTGCTTTGCTTGTGGGTCCAGTCTCACGTTCCTGAAATGTCAACTTGTTGTCAGGGCTGGGCAAGGGCCAGAGGGTGACATGGCAGGCCCTGAGTGACAGGCATGAGCCATGCCCCGCCTGCCTACATGTCAGCTTGCTCCTGCCCTTCCCAGTCTGACCCAGTCGCCCAGTTGCCTTGGCGGGAAGCAAGCAAGCAAGCAAGCAACACAACAGGTAGTGACACCCAGTGTCAGCCTGGTTTTATGAGCTTGGGGCAAAGGGCCTGTGACTGGTGGGTGGGGTTTCCCTTGTGACCTGTGCTCTGCCTATCTTAGGAGTAATCTCACAGAAAGTCGGGAGCTGTCTTGTTCGCCTCAGCATCTGGAATGAGCCTAACAGGCTGGAGCCACATCAGGGGTTTATTGAATGATTGTGGAATAATTGGAGAAAAGCAAACATGAATAGGACCTGTGCCCTTTGCAAGAAAAGCCCACAGCCCACAGAAACTAACAGTTAGGACAGGGATGGGAACACTGTGACCCTTGGGGCTTCTGTGAGGATGTTAGAAAAGGCAGGACTCCCAGAGTGTACTTGTGCCCTGAACCCAAAAGTGGAAATAGAGCCTCCATCTATTGTGTGGTGTCCTGTGGAGACTGTGGAGTGAGATGAGCCAGGGCCTACCCTATATCACCACACGTCATCCATTAAGCCTCATCTATACCTAACTCAGTGCTTGCTTCTGCCTGCCCTGTCCCCCGCCATACTCAGCACCATACACCAGATCTTCCTTTTCCCCATCAAAACTTATCTGCGCCAGATCTGTCTAGCGGAGAACCACAGCCTCCACTTTGACACACCACAGACAAAAAAAGCAGCAAGACCTTCACACAGCCAGGCAGTAGTGGCAGTGCACACCTTTAATCCCAGCACTCAGGAGGCAAAGGCAGGCAGATTGTTGTGAGTTCCAGGCCAGCTTGGTCTATAGAGCTAGTTCCAGGACTGCCAGGGCTACACAGAGAAACCCTGTCTCAAGGAACGAAAGAAGCAGGGCATGGTAGCTCACACCTTTAATCCCAGTACTGGGGAGGCAGAGGCAAGCAGATGGCTGGAGTGATGGCTCAGAGATTAAGAGCACTGGCTGTTCTTCTAAAAGTCCTGAGTTCGATTCCCAGCAACCATATGGTGGCTCACAACCATCTATAATGAGATCTTGTGTCCTCTTCTGGCATGTAGGCACACATGCAGGCAGAATATTATATAAATGTTGAATAAATAATTAAAAAAAAAAAGAGGAAAGAAAGAAAAAAGGGACTTTTCACACATCTGCTACTCTCCATCTCTCCTGCCTTTGTGTCATCCGCCTCTTGTCTATCTTGGGGATTACTGCTGAAATGTCATCCTTTTAGAGAAGCTTCTCCTAATCACTAGGGCAGGCTGTCTTCCACACGTGTTCTTTGACACCTAGCACGTGACCATAGACCATTCATGGGGTTCTTTCATAAACAGCTACGGGGGTTTGGTCCTCAGCCAGAGCATAAACACCAAGAGAACAGGGACTGAGTCTGTCTTGTCCACCATGGTTGTGTTGGTGCCCAGGATCTGGTGAGGGTGCACATGGATCCGATGACTCAGAAGGAGGATGCCAGGTGGGGTTGCTGCCAGCATCCTCTAGAGAGCCTAGTCCAGCACAGGCTGCTGGGAAGGCGAGGTCCAGAGTCTTTGCAGGAATTCAAAGTAGCTGAGAGATGCTTATAAGGCTCTTGGAGCCTGCTGAGACTAGACACAGGAGAGAAAGGAATAGAGGCTCTGGACATAAGCAACATCCAAGAGAGCTAGGCAACTAGAATGTGTGTGTGTGTGTGTGTGTGTGTGTGTGTGTGTATGTGTCTTTCTAAGTGTTCCGCCTTGGACCACAGGGCCTACCTGAGCCCAGGCTGGGGGTGCAAAGGGTATGTCTGGCCTTTAGCCTTTGTAAGACCAAAAGTATATTGTGGGGACTGAGGATGCTGCTGTGGGTGACAGGCTTGCTGTGCAAAGGGAGGGCCAGAGTTTGGATCTGCAACACTATGTAAAGGGAGATGCCTTAGCACTTGTCTGCGGTCCTAGCCTCATCACAGAGAGATAAGAGGCAGAGACAGGAGAATACCCAGGCCAGACTACCTAGAGTATTCAGAAGAAAAAAATAAAATAAAAGGAGATCTGTCTCAAAGTGGAAAGTTGGGACTAACGTCCAAAGTTGTCCTCTGACCTTCAAACGTGGGGTATGGCATGTGTGCATTCATACATGCCACTTACATACAAGAAGGCTCACATGCACACATAGATTAAGAAAAAAAAAAGGTCAGGGCTGGAGAGATGGCTCAGTGGTTAAGAGTGCCACCTGCTCTTCCAGAGGTCCTGAGTTCAATTCCCAGCAACCACATGGTGGTGGTTCGTAACCATCTATAATGGGATCTGATGCCCTCTTCTGCAGATAAAACACTCTTTTTATTTATTTATTTATTTTTGGTTTTTCGAGACAGGGTTTCTCTGTGTAGCCTTGGCTGTCCTGGACCCGCTTTGTAGACCAGGCTGGCCTCAAACTCACAGCGATCCACCTGTCCCTGCCTCCCGAGTGCAGGGATTAAAGGCGTGCGCTATAAAGCACTCTTGTACGATAAATAAATCAATTAAAAAAAAAAGGTCATAGGGATTTCTCTCTAGTCAGGCCAAGGAAATTTAAAATACAGAAAGAGAGTCTATCTTTGGAATCAGACAAAGTTTATTGAGCAACTATTTCATGGGGAAAACCACCATTATCTACATTCCCCCATGGCCCCATTTCCCCTGGCCCTACTCAAAGACAAACTCTAAGCTAATCTCTCCTCTCCTTCCTCATCCTTTCTTACCTTTTTAGGTAGGGTTTCACTATGCAGCCCTGGCTGCTCTGGAACCTCTATGTAGATTCGGCTGGCTTCAAACTCGCAGGGAGCCACCTGCTTCTGCCTCTGGAGTGCTGAGGTTAACAGTATGCACAACCATGGTGCACATTTACCTCATCTCTTACAACATCGGGCCAGGCATGGTGGTGCATGCCTGTAATCCCAGCGCTCAGAAGGCAGGGGCAGGTGGATCACTGTGAATTCTAGGCCAGGCCAGACTGGTCTACAAAGCGAGTCCAGCCCAGCCAAGGCTACACAGAGAAACCCTGTCTTCAAACTCCTTTCCTCCCACCCCATCCCCTGAAAAAAAAAAAAAAAAACTAAAACAAAGCAGAACAACAACAAAAGAAAACAACAACAAAAAACCCAAACAAAACAAACAACAAAAGCTACATAGTATATGGTTCTAATTATATGTAATATTCAGAATGGGCAAGTGTTACAATGATTAAGGCCACTGCAACATATTTGGAATAGAGGAGGTTTACTGTAGGAAAGGGAGAGGGGTGTGAGAGAGAGAGAGAGAGAGAGAGAGAGAGAGAGAGAGAGAGGGAGAGAGAGAGCACGCTGGGGAGCTGAGGGGGGTGGAATATCAGGCACACACCTGGCACATCTGCTCATGGCAGCAGGCAATGATGTGAGAGGTTGCTAGGACCCTGATATGAGGCTAGTGGGACCACCTGTATGCTAACAGCAACTCCCACAGAAACAGGAAGTAATTTAGGGGTGGTCTAGGGCTGGGGGAATGGGGCAGGGCGAGAGATCGGTTCCTTCCTTCCTTCCTTCGTGTGTGAGTGTGCATGCATACCCAACGGTGTGATGGTGTGGTGCTCTGTTGGGGCTCACAGGACTACCTTTGGGAACTGGTTCTCTCCTTCTATCATGGGATTCTGGGGGTTGAACTCAGGTTGTCATTCCGAGCCGCAAGTGCCTTTACCAGGTGAGCCACCCCTCCAGCTCCAGAATTTCTTTCGTGGGTGATGGAAATATTCTAAAATTAGAGAAAGATTAAAGAGTGATTACGTATAAAGTGCTCAGAGCGGTCTGACACATCAAAAAATGATTCGAAAGGCATCGTTAAATAAAGCTAACCTCCAGAGGAAGGCATATATGCTGATGAACTTGGGCGTTGGGATCTGCTGGGTGACAGGATTTTAAAGGGATTTTTTTCCATTCTTGAATCTTACTGTCTGTTGTGTACTTTTTATAAATCTTATAAATGTCTTGTGGAGCGCATCGTTATATCGCAGTATAGATCACATATATAAAAAGCATTCAGTTATTAGATATGAATTATGTCATGCTGAACTTCTCCCCCCCCCCCCCCACTTTCCAAGTGGGAGGTGGCTCAGAGCTCTGAAAGGCACATAATGATCTGCCCTTGAGTCACATGCCTTAGGCAGGATGCAGAAGGCAGCAGAAGGCAAGGGTTTCATAGGGATGCCTTTGGATGGACAGCCCACACAGTGTGGAGATAAAGCCAGTTAGCTACCAAGCAGGATGTAACTGGCAGCCAACTAAATAAAGGCTGTGATGAACTTTAACCTAAGTTGGTCTCCCAATATGCCTATAGCTAGATTAAAGTAGTTCAACGGCACGAAGGACTCAAGTTAGCAAAGCAAGGGACAGTCATAAAAACCTTATAGGGCAGCCAGGGGTGGTGGCGATCACTTTTAATCCCAGCACCGAGGGAGGCAGAGGGAGGCAGATTACTATGAGTTCGAGGCCAGCCTGGTCTACAAAATGAGTCCAGGGTAGGCAAGGTTACACAGAGAAACCCTGTCTCTCAAAAACCAAACCAAATCAACCAACCAAACCTTATAGAGTGGGGCTGGAGTGACAGCTTAGTGGCTAAGAGCACTGGCTGCTCTTCTGAGGACTGGGTTCCATTCCCAGCACCCACATAGCAGCTGGTAATCATCTCTTAAGTCCAGTTTTTTAAAGGTTTATTTATTATGTATACAGTATGCATCAGGTCACATTATAGATGGTTGTAAGCCACCATGTAGTAGCTGGGAATTGAACTCAGGACCTCTGGAAGAGCAGTCAGTGCTCTTAACCGCTGAGCCATCTCTCCAGCCCCTTAAGTCCAGTTTTAAGGGGATCCAACACTTTCTTTTGGCCTCCTTGGGCACTGCACACATATGGTACACAGAGGTATTTACAGTCTTGCTTCTACTGTGAGTGCCCTGCCAATGTTTTATTTGTTTATTTATTTTGTTGTTGTTTTTGAAGACAGAGTCTTGCTATGTAGTCCAGGCTGGCCTCACTCCCTGAGTGCTGAGATTACAGGTGTGAACATCAGCATCAGTTGTATGCAGCAGAGGATGGACCCTAGGGCTTTGAACATGGTGGGTAATCATGTCGCCAACCAGGCTAGGTCCCCACCAGCATCATTTTCTTTCTTTTTTGTTTTTCGAGACGGTTTCTCTGTGTAGCCTTGGCTGTCCTGGACTCACTTTGTACACCAGGCTGGCCTCGAACTCATAGCAATCTGCCTGCCTCTGCCTCCTGAGTGCTGGGATTAAAGGCGTGCGCCACCACACCCAGCATAACTAGTGACTTTCAACAGGACCCTCCTGGATGCCCCATATGACCCAGCTGAGCTCTGAAAACCTTTACCCACGAGGCACCAGATCTCCATAGCTGCAACTCATCCTGCGCTAAGCCAAGCAGACCTCATATCCATCAGCTTGCAAGCCTCCAGCAGAGCTAGCTGGCAGGACACACAGTGCCAGGAGGGTCTTCTGAATGATGGCTTGGCACGGAGGGAAACTTGGAGGAGGCTGCAGACAAGTGCAAACAGTTACAGGAACACTGAAGTATTATTGATTGATTATGATCCCAGAGAAATCTAAACCTGAACTATGCTGAAAGCTGGCTTTCTTCTTTTCCTGATTCTGGGGGGAAACTTTACTAATCTAACAGGTCTTTTTGTTTGTTTCGTAAAATCTCTAACTAGAAGTCTCCAAGGCAAGTCCTGGTCAAAGGTAGACACAGTGGGGTGGGAGCGAGGGTAAAGGTTTCCATTAGGCAGCCTCTGAGGAATGTGTACCTTAGCCTACGCGCCATACGAGGGGGAAAAACGTGTGTGTGTGTGTGTGTGTGTGTGTGTGTGTGTTTCAACTTTGGGGCTTACTCAAATAACAACAAAACCTGCTTTGTGATCATATAATGACACGTTGTTGGGGTGCATCTTAATTATGATTAATTACCAGGAGGATTATGAGGCAGGGCTTTCCCCGGGCCAGCTCCGCTCCTCACAGAATCCCCGGCTTCCTTGAATGCAGCGGGCTGAGCTCCCTAATGGAAGTCACGGCACAACAGGGCGATTGTGCTTCCTTCCTAGGCCTTTGTCTTCCTTCCCTCTCCCACAGAAAGACCAGCAGACAGCGGCTGACTTGAGATTCCGAGTGTCACAATGCCAGCTGTTTGTTTCCTCAGGTGTTTAGTAGTACGGCTTGCCTCAAGCATCAGCAGACATTTCCTTGGACATCCTGTGCCTGGTGCTGCTGAGTGAGCGCCACGGACAGCTGGCATTTACAATGGAGATTTGGAGGGAGTTTGGAGAAGTAGGGGGTGGGGTCGGGGGAGCTCTATGCTTGCAAGTTGTTAAAGTCCCATCTGAGAAGATGCAAATCAGTTCCTCTGTTGCTTTTTTTTTTTTTTTTAAAGATTTATTTATTATTATGTATACAGAGCTTTGCCTGAATGTACCAGAGGAGGGTATCAGATCACATTATAGATGGTTGTGAGCCACCATGTGGTTGCTGGGAATTGAACTCATGACCTCTGGAAGAGCAGTCAGTGCTCTTAACCACTGAGCCATCTCTCCAGCCCCCCTCTGTTGCTTTCATTCACAAACTGGACCACCAGAGTCAGAAAAGGTGGTCTCCCCCTCCCCACCAAAGTGGCCTCTGAGCTATGTTACTGCAAGTACTTTGTGTTTCTTTTGTGTGTGCATGGATGTAGATGTTGTGTTTTGCATGTGAATTTGTATAAGTGTGTGTATTTTGTTTGTGTGTGTGTGTGTACAGAGGCCAGAAGACAACCTTTGGTGTCATTGGGGGGGGTGTTATTTGTTTTTTGTTTATATATTTATTTAGGGGCAGGGTCTCTTATTGGCCCAGAACTTGAAAAGCAAGTTTTTCTGGCTTGCCAGCAAACCCCAAGGATCCACTTGTTTTTTTTTCTGTCTCCCCACCCAGCAAGTAGTGTTCTGGGCATCAAACTCAGGTCCTCATGCTTGTAAAGCAACCTACCGGCCTTCAACATGGTGTTGGAAGCTGCTCCACGCCTCACACACAGCACCAACACCTAACACAGTTCTTTTAGAGGACACCTACTTCAGGTTAAGGGCTGCAGGAGCTGCACTGCTGTTCTCAAGGGGTATCCAGTCACAGGAACAATAAAACATGGCAGTGGTCCAGGGTTGGGCTGGGGCGGGGCTGTAGATGCTCAATTGTTTGAGGGATTGGTGTGGTGAGAAGTCATCGATGAAGTCATATTCCAGGTGTGTCTTGACGAATGAAAAGAAGAGTATCTGCCAGATGAACAAGAGGGAATGGGAAGGGCTATTTTGGCAGAGAGGCCAGCTCGAGCTCACTAGCTACGTCAGTGGGTGAAGTCAGAAACATCGTATTCTTGATCAATTGGTATTTTAAAAAGTTCAGAGTTCCTCGGAAACTGATATGTGAGGGCCAACCTAAGATGAAGAGGCTAAGAAAGTTCTCATAAGTAAAAATGAAGAAAGCAAAACCGGTTTATGTTTTGAGTGATAAAATACCGAGAACCATATTGATAAAAATTTTTAAAAAAAGGAAGATAATAAAAAGAAAAGTAAGAATAAGAGAGGGAAAAGTCTCAGGCTGAATTATAAGTGGATTTTTATGGTTTTCTTTATATCTTCCTATAATTTAAATTTTAAAGTAATTGTTAGTGTTACCTGCTGCCCACACCGCATTCCTCTTGTCTGCAGGGGGCGCACCGCTCGCCACTTCGCCTCCGACAGCTGAGGGGGCGGGGCCCCCCACCCCCCGGAGCCAGTATGATTTGACGATTGGCTGATCCAAATGTCGGTCACGCTGTTCCGCCTCCGCTCTACGTCACATGACGCAGCCCATCATGGCGGCGGGAGCGCGGCTGCTTGGGCCCGCGGCTCCGCAGGCTTGCTGCCGTTGCTGCTGTTGAGGGGCGGCGGCGGCGGCGGCGCAGACGGGCGGGAAAGGAGGATGCTGATTCTGCGGCTAGAGCGGCGGATGCAGACCAGGAACGAGGTCGCCGTTTGGCCGAAGAGACGCGTGTCCCGAAGCAGCCGGCGCCGGTGTCGCTGAGGCAGCGCGGCGGGCTGACTGACTGACTGACCGACTGACGGCGGCGACCCGAGAGCCCGGCCCCGAGGGGACCGCGCGGTGGACGAGATGCCAGGACCACCGGCATCACCGCCGCCGCCGCCGGTGCTGCTGCTGCTGCTGCTGCTGCTGACCGTCGGCAGTGCGCGGGCCGCGCCACTTCCGCAAACAGGTGCAGGTGAGCGGAGCCCGGGGGCTGCGGGGCCGCTGCGTCTTGCGGGGCGGCGGCGAGGACGGCGGGCCTGCGCGGTCTGGCTGCCTCTGCGACCGACCGGAGGCCTGCCGAGGGCAGGAGGCCGCCGGCAAGCCAACGATCCTCCGGAGATTTCTTGCCGCAGGGGCGTGGGATGGGGGGGGCGGGGGCGCGGCGACGCGCTGGGGGGTGGGGGAAGACGGCGGGGCGAGGAGGCAGCGACGGGGATGGATCCCCTGCATCCCTGGGGGACTCTTTTTCCAGGACTCTAAACTTGTTGCCTAAAGGTCCCTTAAGCGTCTGTCCGCGACACTTCTCCCCCCCCCCCCCCCCCAGATGTCACCTGCCTCTTGCGGCTTTTCTCACGTCTTATAATAAGAACCGTTTCTTTCCTCTTGTCCTTCCTTAAAGGAAACCAATGACTCGGGGAAAAGCTGTGCGGAGTTTCCTTGGCTCCCTGAAACTTGTTCTGAAGTTGTAAATTGATTTTAGATGTTGTAGTTGTCGGTCTGTCTGTCTCGTCTGTCAGTCTGTCTATCTATCTATCTTTCGCAATGAATCTCTGGGGATGAGAAAGGAGCGACAATATTTTCGTTTTAGGAAGCCAGTGATTGGAGTAGCAGCTTTTGAGTAACTATTGACAAATTGGCCTGAGGATAATTGCAGTGTCTATTTTAGCGATATCAGTGAGTGAGTCTCTTTCCTAGCCCTCAGTCCTCCCATATTTTCTGCATATAGCTTTGATTGGGAGTTTATAAATAAAACTTCACCCAAAGAAAACATCTCGGAAATTCGAAGGAAAAAAAAAAAAAAAGATCTGGGCTAACTTTCCATTACTACAGCTTATTTATTTCAGTGGAGGGAGAGGTATTGAAATTTCAAGGAACTTTAGAGGTTGAAAGAAACGGTAAATAGAATTTAGTCTAATTTCTTCCTCTTTTGCTTTGAGGATACTGAAACCCTGGCGGTCAAAAGATGAATTCAGGGTAACACAGCCAAGTTGTTGGATTCAAACCCAGATCTTAGATTCACTTTGTGGTGTGATTCCACCCCCACCTCCCAGCTCACTTGAAGTCAAACTGTCAGGGGATGCACCTGAGGTCAAAGGTTAAGTGCAGAACTGCCTCCAGTCTATACAGGTGTTTTAAACAAATCTGCAGTGAAAGAGTTGTAATGGCTTCCAGAACTACACCAGGTTATATGCCATTGAGTGCCCTTCAGATGAGCATCAGGTGCTGTCACTATACTGTATAATGTAGCACTGTGTTTAGGCTATTGCCTTAGAATGGAATCTTTTTTGGTGTCTTCGGTGTTCTTGTTCAAAGGATAAGATAACTGAATGTCAGGGGCTGGAGAGATGGCTTAGTGGTTAGGAGCGCCGCCTGCTCTTCCAGAGGTCCTGAATTCAATTCCCAGCAACCACATGGTGGCTCACAACCATGTATAATGTGATCTGATGCCCTCACCTGCAGATAAAGCACTCATATACAATAAAAAAAAAAGAGATAACTGAATGTCATCAGGAGTAGATAGTCACCCAGGATGGACATTGCAGAAAATACCAGGGAGGCTGGAAAAAATGATGTGGAAAGTTAGTGATGTTGCTATGTAAGGATAGTGACACAAATAGAAAATTAACGCTAGAGTAATACAGTGGATAGAGTGTGTGTGTCCAGAGTATCTTGTGCCTATCAATTTTTTTGTGTGTGCCTATCAATTTTTATGCATTTTGACATATATGTATGTAAGTGAGCCAGGCTTGGTAGGGCACGCCTGTAATCCCAGCACTGGGAGGCAGAGACAGGTAGATCTCTGAGTTTGAGGCCGTCCTGGTCTACATCATTTTTTGTAGGATGGAATTTCAGAGTGTTGAGGATTTTTTTTTGTTGTTGTTGTTTTTGAGACAGAGTTTCTCTGTGTAGCCGTGGCTGTCCTGGACTCTCATTGTAGACCAGACTGGCCTCAAACTCAGAGATCCACCTGCCTCTGCCTCCCTGAGTGCTGGGATTACAGGTGTGCACCACTGCCCCTAGCTTCAGACTGCTGAATTTTGTTGAGGTCTTGTAAAACAAAGCAACCTAAAAAAATAAACTCAGGAATAGAAATAATGATTATGACAGGTGATTTGTATCAATTTTTTCAGGTTTTCAAAATATGTTTTTGATTCTCGGAGTATAGCTGTATAATTTAAATGTATAGTTAAATGTGGTGAGGGATTAGCAGGTATAGGAAGCTCACTTGTGTGGAAATGATGCATTATAAATGTCAAACATAGCTGTATGGAATTGTTTCTCCATCCAGGTATTGATATTATAGCTGAGATAGGTTTTCTCTTTCTCTCTCTCCCCCCTCTTTCTCCCTTTCTCTCTTCCTCCCTTTCTCTCTCTCCTGTACTAGGTATTGAGCCCAGAGTCTCACACAGGCCAAACACTCCATCATGGAGATAGATTTTTTTGATCAAGGGTAAAGAAACTTTCACGTTAATGCCATCTAGTGAGCTCACTGGTTAAAAAAGAAGGCTCTGTTTTGAACATGTATGGTAGATAAAAGAGCATCTGTGCATTGAAAACATAACTGGGGTGCCTGAAGATCTAGAGACCTTACAAGGCAGGGCTAGCCATCCTAAGTATGGATAGGCTCACTACATAGAACCTTTTGCCTCTGTACTGGCTGGTTTTGTGTCATCATGACCCAATCTAGAGTCTTCAGAGAGGAAGGAGCTACTGTTGAGGAACTGCCTCTATGTGATCCAGCCTCTAGGGCATTTTCTCAGTTAGTGATCAACAGGGAAGGCCCAGCCCATTGTGGGTGGTGCCTTTCCTGAGCTGGTGGTCCTGGGTTCTTTAAGAAAGCAGGCTGAGCAAAGCAAGGGAAGCAAGTCAGTAAGCAGCAACACCCCCATGGCCTCTGTATCAGGCTCTTGTCTCGGGGATCCTACCCTATTTGAGTTCCTGTCCTGACTTCCTTCAGTGCTGTGGAAGTGTAAGCCTAATAAACTCTTTCCTCCCCAACTTGCTTCTTGGTCTTGGTGTTTAGTTGTAGCAATAGTAACTAAGACAGCCTTCTTGCTCTTATTATTTGTAAAGGAAAGACTGTTTAATGGTGCCTTTGAGAAAGCTAACTTCTCAGAACTAGGTTGTATGTACATGCATGCGTGCATGCGTGCATGTTCGTGCGCATGTCTGTAATTGGAGCACTCAGGAGGCAGAGGCAGTAGGCTCAATGCAAGGATCAGGGCCAACCTACATTGTGATGCTACATAGTAAGTTCCAGACTAGCTTCATATTGAGACTCTGTCTCAAAAAGGTAAAACAGACAAAACAACTATAACAAACATGAGGTTTTCTCCTAGGCTTGCCTATTTGCATGGGACACAGGGAGCTGTGGCTAAAGTTCAGCTTTTCTTTAAATTTTTATTTATTTATTTATGTGTATGACTGTTTGCCTACATGTCTGTCCGTGCACCATGTGGGTGCTTGGTGCCTGAGGGGACCAGAAGAGGGTGCTAGATCCCCTGCAACTGGAGCCGTAGATGATTGTGAACAGCTATGTGGGGGCTAGGAATCAAACCCAGGCCCTTTCATCCGGTGCTCATACTGCTGAGCCATCTCTGCATCTCCAGCCCTTTACTTCTTGAATGAAAATTTTAGGTTAGTATAAAAAGTAATGGACTTAGCTGGATGTGGTGGCACATGCCTTAATCCCAGCACTCAGGGAGGCGGAGGTAGGTGGATCGCTGAGTTCTGAGACCAGCCTTGTTTACATAGTGAGTCCAGGACAGCCAAGGCTACGCAGAGAAACCCTGTCTCAAAAAACAAAAACAAAAAAGTAATGGACTTTAGTAGGGCATCATCCTTCGTATATAACTTTAAAAATGAAATTAATTTATGTATGGTGCCCTTTTTATTCAGGCATTCTCAGGGTTGGAAGTTGAAAGGTGTTTACTCTTTGATTCATAGTTAAACTATGTAAATATGTGGGTTGGCCTGTCTATGGAAAGTTGTCTCTCTCCCTCCACCCTCCTTTGTTTTATTTTTTCGAGGCAGAATCTTGCTGGGCAGTAAAGGCTGTCTACCAAATCTGGATCCTGCTGTGTCAGCCTCTGGAGTGCTGAGATGACAGAGTTGTACCACTATGCCCAGTACAAGGTGGCTCAGAAATCGTTTGATAGTTGTTGAATTGTATTTTGGACTACTTCATATCTGAAAGATACCCTTTTATCTGTCTCATGTCCCTTCTCCTGAAGATCCCTATTTCTACTCTGTGGACCCTTGTTATAGAAACTGATAATTTGCTGGGCCTCACTGGGAAGCTTAGGGAAAGGGAGAAGATCCTAGGTTGTTCGGTATGGTCATCAGATCAGTCATAGGAAATACGGATATGCCTCTTGTAATAGCCTATGGATTCATAGCATGAATCTGAGTGGGAAGAAATGTAAGATCCTCTAGTGGTATCTGTGAATGCATTCCTCCGAGCCACATTGCCTTGTCATGGTAGGATAGTGGTTAGACAGGGAAACCCACTTCCAGTGTTCTGCAGCATATTAGGTCACAGTACAGAGGAAGCTTTTAGCAGTTCCAGATAAAAGCCTTCACGGAAGCTGGTGGGACTCAGCCGCTGATGCAATATAGCTTATGAATCTGGTGCTCTCAGTTCAGATGAAGCTAATAGACTTGTATCTCAAACAGGATTCCTATAGTTAAGGAATTGTTCAAAGTCTGAATTTTTGTCATTAATTTTCAGTTTCTGAGAAGTAAATATTTTTTAGCAGGCTTCTCGTGGAGATTCTTAGGGCTTGCAAGTGGATTTAGGTTGAGATTGCTCTAATTACTTTCAGTTGGGGACATTTTTGTGTCACTAAATATGCTTCTCTGCACCCTAATCAAAAGTCTGTTTAGTTTGGTAGCAGTGAGGCTACCAAATCCTAGAGCTTGCTGTTATCAGTGTGCTGGCTCTTGATGCACTCTCTCTTCAAATTTGGAGAGTCCTTGTCCTTCTCTGTCCCCTGTGGGCTGTGTCACTTTGATAACGGTTGTACATATAATAAAAAAAGGACATTGTCGTGTTAAAAAAAAAAAAAAAAAAAAAAGGACTATCCAGGTTCTGAAACAGTTAAAATAAAAGAGTCCTCAAAAAAGTCTTTGTGGTCCCTTTAATCCCTGCACTGGGAGGCAGAGGTAGATTGATCTTTGGGTTCTCAGTCAGCCTGGTCCTGGTCTACAGAGTCTCAGGGCAGCCAGGGCTACACAGAGAAACCCTGTCCCTCCCTCAGCACCCCCCCCCTTCCCCAAGTAATTGAACTTTTCAGACTAGTTGAGGGTAAAGTTCTTGAAACCACCGTGGAGAGAACATGATGTCCTCAGAAGACGGTAGGCTTTGAGTTAGCCCTGGGGGTGAGGTCTTCCTTTTCTGTTTCATTGGCTTTCATGTCAGGTTAGGTGAGGTAAGTCAGGGAGATCCCAAGTTCAAGGGCAGCCTGAGCAACTTAAGAACCAGTCTCAAAATTGGGAAAGTAAAATAAAGCTTGAGAGCCTGGTGTGATGTATGATCATTTAATCTTAGCACTCAGAGGCAGGCCTGGTCTCTGTGAGTTCAAGGCCACCCTGGTCTACACAGTGAGTTCCCACCAGCCAGAGCTACATAGTGAGGCTCTGTCTCAAAAAAGGAAGAGGTTGGGTAGGGCTGGGGATATAGTTTAGTAGCATTTGTCTAAGTGAGCAGGAGACCACCCTAGGGTCAATCTTCAGTACTGTAAAGACAAAAAGAAAGAAATCTTGGGCCAGCTATCTGCCCTCTGGGCTTCTCAGAACTCAGCAAGCAAACAAAGAAACAGAAAAACATGGCCTAGAGAGATGGCTCAGCTGTTTTAGAGCACTTGGAGGGGACCTGGATTTGATTCCCAGCACCCACTTGATGGCTCACAACCATCTGGAACTTCAATTTCATGGGAGGATCCAGTCCCCTCTTCTGGCTTTGTGGGCACATGGTGAACATACATGTAAAATAAATCTTTAAAAACCATCAATAGCTGGGTGTGGTGGTGCACGCCTTTAATCCCAGCACTCAGGAGGCAGGGGCAGGCGGATCGATGTGAGTTCAAGGCCAGCCTGGTCTACAAAGTGAGTCCAGGACAGTCAAGGCTACACAGAGAAACCCTGTCTTGAAAAACCAAATGAAAAAATAAAACAAAACAAAAACACCAATAAGAGCTGGTTGTGGTGGCGCATGCCTGTAATCTCAGCACTGGGGAGACAGAGGTAGGTGGATCTCTGTGAGTTTGAGGCCAGCCTGGTCTATAGAGTGAATCCAGGACAGCCAAGGTTACACAGAAAAACCCTGTCTTGGAAACAAAAAACATAAAACAAACCTATGTAAATGGTTGTTGGAGGGGTGGATGGGTTGTGCCATGTTGGTGCACCCATATCTGCTTTGTGTCATGCCTGGTAATGTAGAGTTCTTCATTGCTCCAGATTTCTTTGTAAATTGGGTGTGTTGGCTAATCTAATGATTTAACTTGAAAAAAACAAAACTTTATTAGTTTTGCTTTTTATTTGTTTTTTTTTTTGAGACAGGGTTTCTCTGTGTAGCCTTGGCTCTCCTGGACTCACTTTGTAGACCAGGCTGGCCTCGAACTCACACCGATCAACCTGCTTCTGCCTCCTGAGTGCTGGGATTAAAGGTGTGCGCCAACATGCCCAGCTAGTTTTGTTGTTGTTTTCGAGACAGGGTTTCTCTGTGTAGACCAGGCCAGCTTTGTACTCAGAGATCCACCTGCCTCTGCCTCCCCCCTTTTGAGGCAGGATCTCATGTAGAGCCCATGCTGGCCTCAAACATGGTCTGTAGTGGAGGATGACTTTGCACTTCTGATCCTGCTGCCTCTATCTCCTGGGATTGGAGGTATATTCCACCTTGCTCAGTTTTATGTGATGCTGGGGACCGAACCCAAGGCTTAATGAGTGCCAAGCAAGTACTCTACCAACTGAGCTACATTCCCAGCCACCATAGAATCTCTTAAATGGTAGTTGCTTTTTTTTTTTTTTTTTTTTTTAAAGACAGGCTCTCTCTGTGTTGCCTTGGCTGTTCTGGACTCCTTTTATAGACCAGGCTGGCCTCGAACTCACAGAGATCGATCTGCCTTTGCCTCCCGAGTTTTGGGAAAATGGTGGTTGCTTAATGTAGAATATCTAGTTTTATTGGATTTGAAAAATCTGTTGTTTAAAATACCTTGCTATATGGAGGATGGAGACCCTACAGGGAAACCAAGTCAGTGTGCGGCTTTACTCAGGCTGTCTGAGCTGACATAGTCACTCTTCAGACTCATTCTGTTGGAAGATTGTGCTAGAAATTTTTGGGATGATCTAAATTAGTCTGCTTTTATGTAATAAACCTGTTTTTAAGCTCCATGATGACTAAAGCTCTTGCAAGTGAACAATAGCTGGTTTTAATTTACTTAAAGGAACCATGAGCAATCTAAATTTCCTTAATCCTAAACACAGTTGCATATTTTCCTGAAGTACCCTCAGAGGCTGCATGGTTAAGCCCAGCTGAGGAGTAGCCAGCCCAGGGCCAGTGCTTCTCATCTTATATATCTTCTGGGAGATGAATTTCCTTTCACAACACCCCCCCCCCCCCCCCCGCCGCAAATCATATATCATTACAATGTACTGGCTGGCTATGCTTTACTCTTTAAATTTTTTCTTTGTGGGCCAGCAAGATGGCTCAGTGGGTAAAAGTGCCTGCCACCAAGCCTAAGGACTCAGGGTTAATCCCCAGGACCCACATGATGGGAGCAATAAACATACTCCCACAAGTTGCCCTTCACAACTTGCATCCCTTCCTCCCTGAAAAATAAAGGCAATAAAATTTACTTACTTAGTTTAAAGAATGGCACGGCATAGAGTGGAAAAGCTGGACTGATGGTTTTGGGAATGTGCTGCCTGTTTAGGGTGTAGATTCAACTTTCAGCTTTTCTTTGAATCTTGAAATGACGATACTATTGGAAACAGTTAAGTACTTGCTGTAGTTCGAGAGGACCTGAGTTCAGCACCCATATCAAGTAGCTCACAACTACCTGTTAACTTCAGCTCCAGGGGAATTGGTACCTCTGGCCCCTGCTGGTACCTGCACTCATGTGCCTATACCCACATGCAGCCCACTCTTATACGTAATTAAAAATAACAAAATAAATACAAAAATATAAGGAGAAGAAAATTAGGGAGTCAGACTAGTTGTGTTACCACCCAGGAGGTTGAGGCAGAGGACCCTGAGTTGGAATCCAGCCTGGGTTACATCAGTCAGCCTAAGCTATATAGTAAGACTAGAGTCTAAGGCCCAGGGTTCAGTCCCCAGAACTTCGGAGGGGCCGGGGGGAAAAGAAGCCAGAGAAATAAGGTAAAAATCAGTGTGTTGGCAGAACAAAAATATTGCAATGATGTATTTTAAAATTGTGGTAAGTGACTCACTTGGAACCTTGCCTTAGCATTACAGTCATTTGCCACAAAAAACAGGCATATCAGAAAAATAACCTCAGTATTTTTAAAACATTTTTTTCTTGGCAAAGGTTAGCCCAGTGCAGCAGTCTGAAATCTCATTTGATTTTATTGTGACTCAAGTGGGAAATGAGAGTAGTGTAAAGGGGCCTGACACTTAACAGGATGGTGGTCCTCTCTCATTGTCACCACACCTGAATGTGGCCATTCATTCTCCTATCTTCCTGGGCCTTGGCTGGAGTGGAGGAATGCATGGCATTTCAATTTGTACAGTCTGGCGGGTTTTGCATTTTGCTATATAATGTGTGTTTGTTTTAATATTTTAAAAAGCCCAAGTTACTGTCAATTCAAATAAACGTGCCAGGACAGTGCATTGTGGCTACATAGCCCCTGGCTCCTTGTATCTGCCCCAGTTTGGTAGCTCCCCATCTGGTGTGCTACATGCTCTTCCTGTCTCCATTCAACACCTTCTCTGGCTCCCAGCCCCCTCAAAAATCTCTATCTCTACCAGGTGCATGCATGTGTGTTCAGGGGTCAGCAGGGGTCAGGAGGAGCTGTCCACCTCGTTTGTTTTTTGTTTTTTGAGACTTGATCTTTCACTGTTCTGGAGCTTGCCAAGTAGGCTAGGCTGGCTGGCCAGTGAGCCCAGGGGCCTTCCTGGTACTGGCTGTTTTGCGTGAGTGCTGAGGATCAAGCTCAGGTCCTCACACTTGTGCAATAAGCATTTACCAACTGAGCTATCTCCCCAGCTCTTTCTTAAGAGCTCAGCTGACCTGCTTGTAGTTTACGAAATACTCTGTGCAAATTCTCATCTTCCTTTGTAAAGCTCTTCGCAGACCCCACTTCCTCCTAATCCTTTGTTCTGGTCCAGATCTTAGAGAATCCTACTCCAGTAACAGGTCGCTGGTTGATGACATTGCAACTTAGGTTTTGGTTATTTTTCTTAGCACTCAGGCAACTTTTATCAACACACACACACACACACACACACACACACACACACACACACGCACCCCCGTAGCACACAGAGAGACAGATACTCTCAGTAAGGAGGGGTCTCCAAGGTTGCCTTCTCAGGTTTTTCCTTTGAAAATTTAAGTGCCACTTGAAGGTATATGTAGAGCATACTTGTACATCAAAACCTTTTTTTTTTTCCCCCGAGACAGGTTTCTCTGTGTAGCCTTGGCTGTCCTGGACTCACTTTGTAGACCAGGCTGGCCTTGAACTCACAGAGATCCACCTGCCTCTGCCTCCCGAGTGCTGGGATTAAAGGCCTGCGCCACCATACCTGGCTCTCCACTTAAGAAAAAGTTTGTTACCACTTTAGTTAGCACATTTGTAGCAGCCAGGACCAGTGTTAATGTGCTAGTATAACTAGGGTTTGTACTTAATTCAAGCTTCTTAGTATCCCTCAGATCCTTTGTCAAGTCTTCCAGGGCAGCACCTCACCCCCCTCCACCCAGGGCTTTCCTTCACACACCCTAGGCAAATTCTGTGCCATTGAGCTACTTATGTCTGTTTCTTGTTTTCTCTTGGTTTCGACATGCATTAGGACAGGCATTTTGTAAAATGCTCCGCAACTTTTTATGAGAAAGGGCCTCAAGTTCACTATGTAGCATAGAATGACCTTGAGCTTCTGGATCTCTGACCTTTTGCTCCTGCCTTCATTTCCCATGTGCTAGGTTTACAGGCTCAGGACACCATCTTGGCTTGATTATGGACCAGGAGGAAGAACACAGAGATTAAAGTGACATGCCTACCAGGCCAGAGGTGCCACATACTTTCAGTATGACCTCTATTGATTACTTGCCTGTAGTGATCTTCCTTCAAGTGCGCAATCCATATTTACTGTGTGCAGAGTTAATTTATGTTTCACTTCCTTGTGAGGGCAAGTACTCTACAAGTGTTGGATTGTGTTTTGTTATTTTAAGATTTTATTTTTAGGTTTATGCATGCGTGTGTGTGTGTGTGTGTGTGTGTGTGTGTGTGTGTGTGTGTGTGTGGTGTGCACATACTCATGAGAATGGAGGCCACAAGAGGGCATCAGATTCTTTGGAATTACTGGCAGCTCTGAGCTGCTCAGTGTGAGCCTGGGACCCTGAACCTCTGGCCCTCCTGTTTGCATCTTTTCAGTCCTAGGACTGCAGACATGGACTGCAGACTCACTCAGCTTCTGAGTGTTAGGATGGAACTCAGGACTTCCAGTGTACTAGGCAGGCACTTTACCAACTTAGCTATAGCCCAGGCCTTCAGTCTGTTTCCAGAGCTTTTATTTTTATTATGGAAAATGTCAAATGGATACAAAGGTAAACAGTATCTGAACCCACAGCAACACACTGCGATTTACATCTATCTTGTTTCACCTGTACCTTTCTTGATGCTAGAATCCTTTAATTTTTACGTGAATCTCAGTTCCAGATTATTTCAGTTGGAGTTGATTGGGGCCTGAGAGTGTTTTTATAAACTGCTGGGTGTGGTGGCGCACGCCTTTAATCCCAGCACTCGGGAGGCAGAGGCAGAGGCAGAGGCAGAGGCAGAGGCAGAGGCAGGTGGATCGCTGTGAGTTCGAGGCCAGCCTGGTCTATAAAGTGAGACCAGGACAGCCAGGGTGTCTTCTATGTGCTGGGATTATAGGCATGTGTTACCATAGTGGGCAGCCTTCAACTTTTTAATACAATACTGAGGTCTTGTGAACTGTTGAGTTACAAGCCTCTGAGATGAGCCAGGAAAGCCAGGCATTGTGGTATACTCCTGTAACCTTAGCCCTAGGTGCTCAGAAGGGCGAAGCAGGAGAGTTGCTTAAGCCTAGTAGTTCCAGGCTAGCCTAAGACCCTGTCTTTAAACAAACAAACAAACAAACAAACAAACAAACAAACGAAAGTTGGAGCTGGAGAGATGGCTCGGGTTAAGAGCACTGGTTGTTCTTCTAAAGGTCCTGAGTTCAATTCCCAGAAACCACATGATAGCTCACAACCATCAATAATGAGATCTGGTGCCCTCTTCTGACATGCAGACAGAACACTGTATACATAATAAATAAATAAATCTTACCAAAAAAAAAAAAAAGGAAAAAAAAAAAGTTAACCAGGCATGGTGACACATGCCTTTAATCCCAGCACTTCAGGAGGCAGAGGCAGGCAGATTGTTTTTGAGTTCCAGTCCAACCTGGTCTACAAAGTGAGTCCAGGACAGCCAAGGCTACACAGAGCAGCCCTGTCTTGAGAAACCAAACCAAACCAAACCAAAAAAAAAGGAAAAAGTTGCCAAACTTAAAGTATTGTGCAAATTGCAGAGTTTTCTTCAGGAAGCTCGATAAATCCAACCTGTGCTGCTTTAGAAAGGGTATTTTCTTCCTCTCTGTCTTCCGCCCAGAATTCCCCCCTGTAGCTTGGCTCTCTTTAGGCAGCAACTGTTCCCTCCAGAGATGCAGCCTGTCGGTTCCCCAGCAGAGCCTCACTTGACTTTTACCTCAGACTGTTATTAAAGCCAACACCCGCACGCTGATTGCTAGTAAGGCACTGAAAAAATAACAAAGCTACCAAAATAGCCCCCTAGAAACACTACCCAAGGACCATCGCAGCAGGACTATCCAGAATTCTGTAATTCAACTCCGTTTTCTTTGCAGAAAATAAAACTTAGAGGGATGGGAGATGGCTCAGAGTGCTTGTTGTGCGAGCACAGGACCCAAGTTTTCTCTTCAGATGCCACATGAAAATGTCAGCATCAAATGATACGCAGGGGTTATCCCAGTGCTGAAATAGGAGGAACCCTGGAGCTTAGTGAAAAGTGATTGAGGAGGACACCTCACACCAGACTCTGGACTCCACCTGCACACACATGAACATTCGCACACACATGAACATAGGCACACACAAAAGAAAGTGTGACCAAAGGTCCCATAGCCGATACGCACCTCAAGTACTCAGTAGACTGAGGATGGTCTCAAGGTTTGAGTCCTTTGCCTATAGAACTTAAGAGCGGAAATTGGAGTTTACAGATGGAAGGTCCAAGGATGGAAGTTGCCAAATCAGTGCTAATTTTGCCTGGCTCGCTCTTGACACTCAGACCACCGTGTTCACCAAGGCGAGCTGCCTTGGGCTTTGAGCAGCATGCTGTATAGAATGACAGATGATCTAACACCAGTCACTATCCTCCAGCATTGACTTCTAGTCACCACCCAAAAGTGCTGGAGTGAAAATTTAAGCTATTGTACTTATTCCCTTCCCTTCCCGCCCTCCCCTGAAATTTTACAGTGTTTCTCTGGGTGGCCTGGAGCTCACTATGTAGACCATGCTGCCCTCAAATTTAGAAAGACCTGTCTCCTGAGTGCTGGGATTAAAGGGATGAACCACCACTACTAGCCTATCAAATTTTCATAGGTAATTAGAGAAAAGCAATATTGAAAATCAGGAAACCACAACATTAAAAGAATACTTAATTTTTGAAAGTTTTAGGGTTTTTTTTGTTTTTGATTTTTTTGGTTTTTCGAGACAGGGTTTCTCTGTGTAGCCTTGGCTGTCCTGGACCCGCTTTGTAGACCAGGCTGGCCTTGAACTCACAGCGATCCACCTGCCTCTGCCTCCTGAGTGCTGGGATTATAGGCGTGCGCCACCACGCCCGGCTAATTTTTAGTTTTTTATTTTTATAAGTGTATGTGAGTATATGCCACTTGTGTGTGTGTGTGCCCTCAGAGGCCAGAAACTGAAGCTGGAGCTATAGTTGGTTGTGAGCTACCCAACATAAGTGCTTGGAACCAAACTCAGGGACCTCCAGAACATTCTGTTCTCTTAGCTGTTGAGCCATCTTTCTAGCCCCAAAGAATGTGTGTGTGTTTGCGCACCTGCGTACAGGAGCCAATGCAAGCATGCACCTGTGCTTGTGGACCTGTGAAGCCAGGGGTGTTAGATTGCTTGGGGCTGGAGCTTCAGGCCTCTGTGTGTTGTCAAACATGGGTGCTGGGGACCAAAAGTCCTCCGAAAAGCAGCACAGTCTCTTAAACACTTAAGCCATCTCTCCACTCCCTCCCTCCAGAAGAATAGTAGTAACCCATGCTGGCCTTGAACTCTTGTGAGTAGCTGAGGATGACTTGAACTTGTGATGGTCTGTCTCCACCTCCTGAGTATGTATCATAATACCTGGTTTATGCACTTCTGGGCACAGAACCCAGGGCTAAGTGCACGGTAGGCAAACACTATCAACTAAGCCACATCCGCAGCCTCTAAAAGAGCAACTATTTTCTGCCTCTGAAATGAAGTTGCACCAGTTAATTAAAGGAGTGTTTCTGCCTTTTAAGAAAGATAATAATAAACTTGTAAATATTCATTTGTAAACATGAAAATCTGTTAAACACCACAGACCTGTGGGCTTCTGTGGGGTCTGGGCCCTTTGAAGAATCTGCTGACTACTGTGGGTCCCAAGAATAATGCTCCTTGGCAAGTATTTGGTTTATCTTCCCCAGGTGCAAGGCAGATGTTAAACATGCATATGGAGGGGCTGGGGATCAGAGTAGGGGAGTGGGCAAAGGGAACTAGGCCGACCTGGACCTGTCTAGCTGATCAGTGAGCACCAGGTTCAGTGAGAACTGCTCAAGAAATAAGGTGAACAGCACTCCGGAGGCAGAGGCAGGTGGATCGCTGTGAGTTCGAGGCTAGCCTGGTCTACAAAGCAGGTCCAGGACAGCCAAGGCTACACAGAGAAACCCTGTCTCGAAAAACCAAAAAAAAAAACAAAAAAAACCAAAAAAAAAAAAAAAAAAAGAAATAAGGTGAAGAGCAATCAGGGAAGATAGCTCCATCTTGACCTCTGGCCTCCATACACAGCTGTATGAGTGAGTGCACTCAGGAAGTCAGGCTTGGTGAGGACCTACTCACTGATCCACTCCCCTGGCCCCTTGGCATTTATATGGCAAATATTCACAGCTGACTTAGCATCCATCCATCTATCTATCTATCTATCTATCTTATCTACCTACCTATTTAGTTTTTTTTTTCTTTTTCCGAGACAGGGTTTCTCTGTGTAGCCCTGGCTGTCCTGGACTTGTTTTTTTGTTGATCTGCCCACCTCTGCCTCCCAAGTGCAACCATGCCCAGCCTGATTTAGCATTTATTAAGTTTCTTTGAAATATTTTATTTTCTCTTTCTTGCCATGCTTTAGTTTTTATGTAATTATCATTTACCAATTCTTTTTTCATCCCACAGTCCTGGATCGCCCAGGATCCTCTGTTCTGTGCTTAAGAAAAGTGGCACTGGCTACTTCGTGATCCACTTAGAGCTTGGAGCTAGTCTGGCCTATTCCTTTCCTGTGTAGCCTCTTTGCTCTTGCTGTATTAGCTATTCGTGTCATCACTATGACAAAATACCAGGTAGAAACAACCTAAAGGAAGGAGGATTTATTCTGTCTCACAGCTTCAATCTGTTCTGGTGGGGAAATGGTGGGATTCCTGCAGGCAGCATGTGGACCAGGAGCCTCACATCTTGGCAGATCAGGAAAGTAGGCTGGAACTCTAAATAGGGCCAGGCTGTTAGCCTCAGGGTCTCCCCCACTCTCTACCCTCACTGCCACCCCTTGTGGCTCCTGTCTGCTTGCTAGGCCTCCTGTCTCAAAGGTTCCACAGCTTCTCAGAACAGCATTAGGAGCTCAGAACAAGTGTTGACAAATATGAGCCTAAGGGGACATCCACCCTGTTCATTCCCTTCGATTACATGGATATGCATCTAGCCTTTTGACTTTTAAAAGTTCTTTGCTTTAAAGCCGGGCGTGGAGGGCTGGAGAGATGGCTCAGAGGGTAAGAGCACTGACTGCTCTTCCAAAGGTCATGAGTTCAATTCCCAGCAACCACATGTTGGCTCACAACCATCTATAGCAAAAATCTGTATACATAATAAATAAATAAATCTTAAAAAAAAAAAAAGAAAAAGAAAATAAAGCCGGGCGTGGTGGCGCACACCTTTAATCCCAGCACTTGGGAGGCAGAGGCAGGCGGATCACTGTGAGTTCGAGGCCAGCCTGGTCTACAAAGCGAG
This sequence comes from Acomys percivali, assembly GCA_907169655.1. Classification (NCBI taxonomy): domain Eukaryota; kingdom Metazoa; phylum Chordata; class Mammalia; order Rodentia; family Muridae; genus Acomys; species Acomys percivali. The sequence continues at coordinate 6,576,159 of OU015754.1, read as the reverse complement.
TCCAGGACAGTCAGGGCTACACAGAGAAACCCTGTCTCGAAAAACCAAAAAACAAAAACAAAACAAAAAGTTCCTTGCTTTGGTTCTGGAAAATTTTCATATTTGCTTATCCAATACACTTTCAATAGAATTATCTCTTTGTCTTGTTCTTTTTAAAATTTAATTTGACTCACTGTGTGTAAACTAGGTTGGCCTCTAACTCATAGAGATGCTCCTGCCTCTGCCTCCTATGTACTGTCTTTGTTTCTTTAAGACTCTTGGGACAAACCCCTGTTTTGCTTCTGTTGATTTAAGAAAGGAAGGAAGAAAGAAAGAAAGAAAGAGAGAAAGAAAGAAAGAACGAACGAACATTTTATTTTTTATTTTTGGAATTTTTAAAACATTTATTTTGTTTTTATGTGTGTGTTTGCCTGAATGTATGTATTGTAACACATGGGTGACTGGTGCCTGCAGAGGTCAGAAGAGGGCATTGGATCCCTTAGAGCTGCAGTTATGAATGGTTGTGAACCACCATGTGGGGTCTGGGAACTGAGCCTGGGTCTTCTGCAACAGTAACAAGCGCTTTTACATTTTGCACCATCCCTCCAGTCTCATTTCTGTTGACATTTAAAAAAACACTTACTACTGTGTACACAGTGCTCTGCCTGCATTACACCTGCAGGCCAGAAGAGGGCATCAGATCTCATTATAGATGGTTGTGAACCACCATGTGGTTCTGGGAATTGAACTCAGGACTTCTGGAGGAGCAGTCAGTGCCTTTAACCTCTGAGCCATCTCTCCATCCCGCCTTTTTTGTTTGTTTGTTGTTTTGTTTTGTTTTTCCAGACAGGGTTTCTCTGTGTTTTTAGCCTTGGCTGTCCTGGGCTTGCTTTGTAGTTCAGGCTGACCTCAAACTCAGTGATCCGCCTGCCTCTGCCTCCTGAGTGCTGGGATTACAGGCATGTGCCACCACACCTGCCTGGCACACATACTTACTATACCTAGCTCTTCTCCTTTTATTCCCTAAGACTTGGTCTCCCTCCCTATATGACTCAGGCTAGCTATTATTGGAATTCTCCTGCCTCAGCTTCTCCTGTGCTGGGATTACAGGTGTGCACTGGGTCCCCTACCTTTTAATAGCATCTTCTCATGAATATAGTGTCTTCTCTTAATTCTGGAAATATCGATTGTAGTTGTTTGCTTTCCACAGCTATGCCTTGCATTCTGCTTTTATCTGCTCTGTCTTTGCCTAAAGGGTTTTCTTAAATGTCAGGTGATATTTACTCCTGAGCAGAGATTGAAACACTACACTGAGATCTTCTCCCTGACCCCTTTATTCTCTGCCTCACATCTGCCAACAGGCTGGCGCTGCTGCTGCTTCCCTGACCCATCCTGCCAGGCATTGCTGAGGTAGTGTACTGAGCAGTGGCTATGCTCTGTCTCTCAGATGCTCAGTTTTTCATTTTAAAATGGCTACCTACCTCCGAGGTTGTTGTAGGGTTGCATGAACTTAAGAGTAGTGTCTGCCACGTAGTAAGTGCTGTTTAAGTATTATGTTTCATAACCCTTTGGGACCAAGTCATCATCATTTCCTGTATGGATTATTCTAATATCAAACATACATTCCGTGGGGCTGTGGAGATCAGTCAGTATAGTGCTTGCTGTGCAATTTATGAGGACCTGAGGTTTTTTTATTTTTGGTTTTCTGAGACAGGTTGTCTCTGTGTAGCCTTGACTGTCCTGGATTCGCTTTGTAGACTAGGCTGGGCTCAAACTCACAGTGACCCACCTGCCTCTGCTTCCCGAGTGCTAGGATTAAAGGCGTGCGGCACCATCTCCTGGCGAGGACCTGAGCTTTGATCTCCAGAACCCATGCTAAAAGCTGGCATGGTGGTGCATGCGTGTAACTCCAACACTGGCAAAAGAGCGACAGGCAGATGTGTGGAACTAGCCTAATGTAATTAGCAAGCCCTGAGAGACTCTGTTGCAAGAGACAAGGTCCAGGGCCAATGAGATGGCTCAGTGGGTAAATGTGCCTGCTGACAGCCTGAGGACCTGAGTTCAATTCCTGGACCCGCATGATGGAAGGAGACCTACCAAATGTCCTCTGACAGCATGATGGACATGTACACACACACACACACACACACACACACACACACACACAGGCCTGTGTGTGATTGTATGTTCCCCAGTCATTCCATATAAAATAAGTGTCTTGGTCCTTGCTTTATTGTTTCATGGTGTTGTCTCACCCTCTGTGCACTGTGAATTTACTTACTAGTCTGTCTACTCAGGATGGTAAACTGTAAGCCTTCATGGTGGTACACATGTAATCCCAGCATTGAGAGTTCAATTCTGCCCTGGGCTACCTAGCAATATCCTATCCCAAAAAGAAAAATGAAATTCTTATTATCAGAATATCTATCCTGTCACTTCTGAGTTGAGAGGGGGTCAGGGGATAGTAGTCTGACAGAAGTCACCTGATCTGATACTCTTTTGAGCAGACCAGGCCATCATACAGTAGTAGTTTTTCTATGTGTCCGTATTTCTCATTAGTGTTCTAGAAGTAGGAATGAACTGATGTTTCAGTAATAGATTTTAATGGGATAGGCTGAGAGGATCCAACAGTTTCCTATAAAACGATCTCATTTGCAGTTATTCATTCAGTCAGCCCTCAAATTATGTCATCCTTCTGTCAGTGTAAGAACAGTTGGCCAACCTTGATGATCACCAAACAGTGATGTTGTGCTTAGCATGATTAATGCAAAGTGAATTGTGTTCCTAGGCCACTAGTCTGATGCTCTGGGGTCCCTGTGGAATCTGATTCATCCACTGGCCCTCAGTGTGTGGCTAAGTGTATGTAGTGCTGTTTTCCATTTCCTCTTTCTAATGTTAGAACTCAACGGGGAGAGTCTAGATTGCTTAGTGCTGTTATAAATAGGTGTACTGTTACATTAGGCACACAGAAAACATTTAGTGACTTAGCCTCTATGTACAGAGAGCCTTCACGGTGGATAGATGGCTTTCCGTTTTGAGGTGTTAAATATGTGGGACCCATAGCAATTATCCACATATTCCCTTAAACACTGTGAGGTGACTCACAGTACTAAGTCTCTGGGTGTAGAGCTGAGTGTTAGGCTGTTGGAAGAGAAAGGGGGTTTTCTTGGCTCTAACCTGCTTAAAAAGAAAAGCAGGGCTGGAGAAATAGCTCAGCAGGTGATAATGCTTTCTGCTTCCCAGCACCCACAGTGGTGGCTCACATCTGCGCAATTCCAGCTCCGGGGGTCCAACACCCTCTTTTGGCCCCCACAGGTACTTGCACCCCTCCTTGAAAAACCTCAAGAGAGAGCCAGGCATAGTGGGGCACACCTTTAATCCCAGCACTCGGGAGGCAGAGGCAGGAGGAACGCTGTGAGTTCCAGGTCAGCCTGGTCTACAAAGTGAGTCCAGGACAGGCAAGGATACACAGAGAAACCCTGTCTTGCAAAAATGAGAGGGTGGGGGCCCATATTTTAGAGGTGGGCTTTCTGGTAAGACCAGTTTGGAATATTGCTGGCGGTTGGATCCAGGTCTCCTTCACCAGGCCAACCCTGTCTCCCTGAGTTTCAGTTTTAGCACATGTTTCTCTTGTGTCAACTTCCCAAGGTGAGAGGGCCTGGGAAAGCAGAAAGTGGAAGAATTATAGATAGCAGTGCCTCCCAGGAGCTTTGCATGCCTTGTTTTGCACTTTGCTGGTCAGGCAGTAGGCCCCTGGGTCCTGGGGAGACAGAGCGGAAGGTAGCCTAGACTTACTCTACAGGACAGCCCCTCTACCAGTAACATGGTGGTCTGGTTTGTTTTTTTTTTTTTTCCCAATACAGGGTTTCTCTGTGTAGCCTTGGCTTGTCCTGGACCCGCTTTGTAGACCAGGCTGACCTGGAACTCACAGCGAACCACCTGCCTCTGCCTCCTGAGTGCTGGGATTATAGGCGTGCGCCACCACGCCTGGCTTTTTTATGGTGGTCTTAAGTTAGTTTGTTTTGTTTTTTTGGATCAGGGTTTCCCTGTGTAGCCTTGGCTGTCCTGGAACTCAAAATGTGTAAACTAGGCTGGTCTTGAACTCAGAGATTGGCCTTTTTCTGTCTCCTGAGTGTGGAGATTAAAGGCGTGTGGCACACTACCAGGTTTAGTTCATCTTTAAGTTGGACATGTGATGGATTACATACCTGTAGTCCCAGCACTCAGTAGGTTGGGGCAGGAGAATTACTTTGACTTTATAGCTAGCCAAAGCTACATGACAAGACTCTGTCTCAAAACAACCAAACCAAAAGAGCAGCAACAATTGGGGCTGGGGTGGTAAGTTAGTCAGTAAAGTGCTTGCCTTGCAACTGTGAGGATCTGAGTTTGGAAGCTGGACATGGTAGGGCCTACTTGTAATCCCAGCACCAGAGAGCAGAAATACATTGATCTCTGGAACTCTCCCTGGTCAGCTAGCCCAATCTACTTGGCAAATTCCAGGCCAGTGAGGACCTTTTCTCAAAAAACAAGGTGGATGGCACCTGAGGAGTGACAGCTAAGGTTGTCCACTGGCCTTCCCACATGCACACATGTGCATGCGCAGTTGCATACACAGATGAGCCTGCTTGTGAACATGCACACACATGCACCCACCTACAATTGCATATTATGGGTCTGAATTGTTTACACCTCGCCAGCACCTAAGACTGTGTTTGGAGCTTGAGCCTTTGAAGAGGTGACTAAGTTCAGATGAGGTCATCATGGATGGTTCTTAGTGCAGCCTGACTGCTGTTCACAAGAAGGGGAAGTTAGGTTAAGGACACAGCAGGGGTACACACATAGAAGACCATGGGAGGATGTAGTGAGAAGACAGCATCTACACGGCAAAGGCTAGAGGCTGCAGGAAAAGCCAACCTGCTGCTACCTTGAGCTTGAACTTCAAGCCCGCAGAACTATATGGCAATTGTTTTCTGTTGCTGAAGCCCCTCGGCCTGTGAACTTTTATTTTGGCAGTCTTAATAGTAAAATTTGTGATCATACTGTAGAAGCATTAGCTGAGAAATCCCTCCCCTTGTGTGTGCACATGGGTGTGCATGCATCTTTGCAAGTGCACGAGTACGCGTCTGTGGAGGCCAGAGGTGAGCTTTTTGTTGTTGTTGTTGTTGTTTTTCGAGACAGGGTTTCTCTGTGTAGCCTTGGCTGTCCTGGACTCCCTTGTAGACTAGACTAGCCTTGAACTCACAGAGATCCACTTACCTCTGCCTTCCAAGTGCTGGGATTAAAGGCATGTGCCACCACGCCTGGCTCAGAGTGAGTCTTAAGTGTTGTTCCTCAAGAGCCAAAGTACCTTACTTTTTGAGATAGTCTTTTTAGCAGGACCTAGGGAGTCAGTGGTAGATGATGTGTAAATCAGATTTCTGATCCCACTTAGCTAGGGGCATTTAAGATTGTATGATCAATTCTATGATGAGGAAACACAGGCAATTGGGTGTCCAAAGGCAGATGCCTAACTTGGGGCCTTAGGAATGATTCCCACTGATGGGCAAGGCATTGCAGGGTAGGGTGGGTGGAGGTAGTTTCCTGGTAGATAGAGTGTGAGGCAGTAAAAGAAGATCGATCTGATCAGAGGAGAGCAAGGGAAGCTCAGCAAGAGTCTAGGCTGCTCCAGGCGTGGTGTTGCACGACTCTAGTCCCAGCACTCGGGAGGCAGAGGCAGGCAGATCTCTGGATTTAAGCCAGCCTGGTCTACAGCGTGAGTTCTAGGACAGCCAGGGCTATTATACAGAGAAACCCTGTCTTGAAAAAACCAAAACCAAAACCAAACAAAAGAGTCTAAGTTGCAAAGGTGATGGGAGTCAGAGGATGCAGGACAATGCCTCTGGACTGTCCTTGATCTTGAGCCCGGAACTTGGGACGTAAGTAAGGTTTTCTGATTGTTTGAGCCACCAGGCTTGGGATTCTTTGTTGCTATAGCCCTTGCACACTAAAGCACTAGTTCAAGACCAGGTAAGGGCATGTGTTGCCAAGCCTGACAACCTGAACTTAATGCCCAGGACCCACATGGAAGGAACACCCTGAAACCAACAATGGTGCAAAACAGTGGCGAATTGTTTTCTAAAGTAGTTGTAATGTCAGTAGTGAATAAGTAAATAAACAGTTCAGTTGCTCCAGGCTGATGTGGGAGAGGGACAAGGCTGTCTTTATTATTACTATAACTATCTCTACTACTGTGGCCGCCGCCGCCGCCGCCGCCGCCGCCGCCGCCGCCGCCACCACCACCACCACCACTGCCACGGATTGAATCCAGGGACTACTACTTGTTAACCAGCACAGGCCAGCACATCACCATTTAGTTACATACCCCACTGTTTGGCTACAGTCTTAGATAAACAAGCAATTGGCTCTTGGAGAACTGATTGGTCAGAGGTCTGAAGCAGCAACTGTTTAAAAGGTGAGCCTGGAACATAGCAGGAAACCGCAGCCCGAAGCTACTGGCTGGGATCTTGGCAGAAGTCTGGGGAGCAGCAACTGCTGGCCTGTGCGGACAGTGTAGAATACCCCCGCCCCCTGTTTTTCGAGACAGGGTTTCTCTGTGTAGCCTTGGCTGTTCTGGACTCGCTTTGTAGACCAGGTTGAACTCACAGCAATCCGCCTGCCCCTGCCTCTGCCTCCTGAGTGCTGGGATTAAAGGTGTGCACCACAACACCCGGTGGCACCCCCCCCCCCACCTTTTTTTGTTTTTTTTGAGACAGGGTTTCTCTGTAAATTGCTAACAGCCCTAGCTGCCCTGGGCTCACTTTGTAGACCAAGCTGGCCTCAAACTCACAGTGATCCACCTGCCTCTGCCTCCTGAGTGCTGGGATTTAAGGCGTGCGTCATGACGCCTGGTGACAGAATAGTATCAAGAATAATGACCAGCCAGGTATGGTGGCTCACTACTTTAATCCTAGCACTTGGTAGCTTGGTAGGCAGACACATGCAAATCTCTGTAAGTTCAAAGCCATCTGGTCTACATATCTAGTTCCAGGACAGCCAGGCCTATACAGAGAGACCCCAGTCTCAAAAAGAAAGGAGAGAGAGAGGGAGGGAGGGAGAGAGAGAGAGAGAGAGAGAGAGAGAGAGAGAGAGAGAGAGAGAGAGAGAGGAGTAAGGAGGAGGAGGAGGAGGAGAAGAGAGAGGAGAGAGGTTCAACATACCAGACAGTTTAAGCCTACTAGTTCATAACGAGTCTCCTCAAAGAGAATACAGCCCTCTTAACCTGCTAACCACTAGCTAATGCTAACCAACTCATTAAAAAACAAACAATAAAACAAACAAACTGGTAAAGGACAACTGAGGTGTCTGGTGAAATACTGTCCTCTGGACATGATATAGCCATTGCTGTCTCAAGTCAGAGCCTCTGTGATGAGCCACAGGAAACTCACACTATTAACACTCCATTTGAGAAGTTGGAGGAAGCCCTTTAGATCCTCACCTCCCAGTTCTTACTCTTGCCCTAGCTCACATGGTTTCTCTTACAAGGTACTAGCCCACAGATGTGCCCAATTCTTTGACAGTGCAACATGACATTGTCCTCTACAAAGTTTACACTTGAGAACTGTACAGTGGAGTTACCAGAAAAACAAAACATAAGAAACCTATCAAAAAAAATATTTTAATATAGGCTGGTGAGATGGTTCAGCAGGTATGGGCATTTGTCATACAACTCTAACAGTCTGAGTTTGAAGAAGAGAACTAACTCTCCACATCCAGAGCTACACAGTAATAATACATTAAAAAAGTTAGGTCTCATAATATTTTACTTAAGTTTGTGATTCTTATGTTGGACTGTGTTCATAGCATTGCTGGGGTGCATGTGGCCCACAGGTTGTGGCTTTGGCTATGCCTGCCTGTTAATTTTAGGGGTGGTGAAGCAGCTTCTGTGAAGAGTACCCTTGCCAGGGTGGGCTTTTTGGTGAAGCAGCTGTTAGTCACCCATACTTGTGGAAATAATCCCTAAGAAACTCAATGGGGGCCTTCAAGATGACTCAGCAGTTAAATTGCTTGTTGCACAAGCTGCTGACCCGACTTCCATCCCATGACCCTTGTAAAGGTGGCGAGAAATTACTTGATAAAGTTATTCTATGACCTCCATAGGTGCACTGACAATTAAAAAATAATTTATTTAATTTTATTTTATGTGCATAGGTATGAAGGTGTTAGATCCTCTGGAACTGGAGTCTCAGACAATTGTGAGCTGCCATGTGGTTACTGGGAATTGAATCTGGGTCTTCTGAAAGAGCAGCCAGGGCTCTTAACCACTGAGCCATCTCCTCAGTCCCCTACAACTTTAAAAAACAAAACGAAACATTTATTGACTCTTGAAGCTAGATCAACTTGGGTGGAATAATTTCTTTGACTGTTGTTGATTCCCTTCCTGGGTGGTTAAGAGACGTTTATACACCATCTGGTCTACCCTTCTCCTTTAACTCGAGCTACCAGTTAACCACCTGGCAAAATATGAGGAAATTCTCCTTATAAAAATATATCAGCTGGGGGACAAAGAGGAGTGACAGAGAGAGAATCCATGATGTGTGAGCCTAGGGGATTTGGACATTGGCCATCAGTTTCTTTTTACCTGTGACCCTTTAAAAACGGACTCCCAGGCAAGACTCGAGTTAATTACACATGCACACAGGTTTCATTGGGGGTTCTGGGCATCCTGATCAGATAATTGGCTGGTTTTATAATGGCTAAATTAATAGGCAGGTAGCAGCTCCTGACCCACCATGAGTCATTACTGGGAAATTACCGCCCTTCCCAAATTACCTGTCTCTAAAGCAAATAGTAGGTACCTACCTACCTCAGAGAGTTCCCCAAAGTTTTCTGCCTAGTAAGTCAAGTACTAGATAGCTATTAGAGTGCTCTGAAAGCCATGGAATCAAAATGCAATGGAATGTGCTTTTGAGAGCCAGGTGTTTTTAAGTAGTGTCTTGGGGAAGCCCATTAAGCGCCCCAAGCCCTCATTATCTTCCTCCTCCTACTCTGTGGAGCCTGGGGAGCTAGCTGTCTGAGGCTCTGGTGACAGGCTGTCACTGTTGGTGTTTTCTGTAGCAGATGACTACGTTGTCTTGTGCATTTCTGAGTGCTGTAGGCAGAGCGTGTAAAGAGAAACTGGCTTCATAGTGTCCTGACAGTTGCAGCCAAGAGCCTTTCTGAGGCTGGGTTTCTGGTTTAACCACCAGGGCCTGGGGATTTCAGTTGTGGTTCCTGCTTCTAGAATTTACTTCCTCTCTGTGGTTTGAGCAAACCAGCTCACTGTCCAGTTTATGGCTTCATTTCCTTATTTTATGGGAATTTTTCCTTTACCAGTGTGAGGAAGGAAGGCCTGAGTTTGACCCCCAGAATCTAATAAGAAGTGGAGTACAGCAGTGCACCACTGTAGTCCCAGCAATGGCAAGTTGGGTGCTGGAGACTATTCCTGGAGCTCCCTGGCCAGCTAGGCTGGCCTACTTGGTGAAGTTATAGGTCAATGAGCGAGCTGAGGACCACCACCACCTGAGATTGTCCTTCGGCCTGTGTGTGCGCACACACACACACACCACAAAGTACATAAGACGGTAGGGCTGAGCCAAGTGTGGTGGTGCACGCCTTTAATCCTAGCACTAGGGAGGCAGAGACAGGCTGATCTCTGTAAATTCAAGACCAGCCTGATCTACAAAGCGACTCCAGGACAACTAAGACTACACAGTGAAACCCTGTCTTGAAAAAAATAAAATAAAATAAAGAAGGTAGGGCTGAGCAGGACTCATTGTTAACAGGAGTATGTCTTTTCATGCCTGCCTGACTCACAAAAGACCCATTTATGAATCAGATCATTGGGCCAGCCTTCAGGCAGCACTGTGATCCAGTTTTATAAGAAATAGGTTAGTGTTTGAAAATTAAACAAACAACTAGAGTAAAAGAGCGGCGAAAGTAATGATATTACCTTTGTAGAGTTAGGAGAGGGGCTTAGAAGCTCATACTGCCCTTCTAGGCAGTGGTAGGCATAGGTTAAAGAAAACTAGGGTTTTGTAAGTACAAATGGTAAACGAGGGGGCCAGGTGGATGGAGCACTGTGAGTTCCAGGCCAGCCTGGGATGTATGCTGAGACGAAAAACTGAAAAGCTTAACCACATAGAGGCTTTAGTGCCGAGGTGTTCAGAAAGGCGCAGGGCATGTTCTTAACACCTGGCCTCTAGTGCTGCTTTCCCACCACAGGCTCTGGGCATATCAATTTTCCTTATCTATGATGTGGAACTGGTCTAGTTATGTCAGATGTTGTGCCAATCAGATGAAATAAATACTGCATTTTATCAGATCTCAAATGCAATCAATTATAAGCCACACCTTTCCTTTCTTATCATTACAAGGAAAGAATGCTGCCAGTTAAACTAACGTGATTTCAAATATCATGCACTTGACATTCAGAGATGTTAAAATGTAGTGGGCAAGCTGGGCATAATGATACACATAATTCTGGCACTTAGGATGCTGAGGAAGGAGAATTGAAAGCTTGAGGTCCCCAGCACTTGGGAGACAGAGGCAGGTGGATTGCTATGAGTTTGAGGCCAGCCTGGCCTACAAAGTGAGTCCAGGACAGCCAAGGCTAACACATGCCTTTAGTCTCAGTACTTAGTAGGCAGAGGTATATTTCTGTGGGTTTGAAGTCATTCTGGTGTATTTACAGTGAGTTCCAGGCCAGAAGTTACTGCATGCCTTTAGTCTCCGTACTCCGTAGGAAGACATATAGTTCTGTGAGGTCAAAGTCATTCTGGTCTATTTACAGTGAGTTCCAGGCCAAAAGGGAAATCCTGTTTGGGGGAAAAATATTTTATTTTATTTGTATGGATGCTTTGCCTGCATGTGTAAGTGTAGACTATGTGGATGCAGTGCCCTCAAAGGATTTCCCTAGAACTGGAGTTATAGTAGTTGGATCTGAGCCTCCATTAAGTCCTAGGAATCAAACCCAATTCCTCTGGAAGAGAAGTCAGTGTTTTTAACTGCTGAGCCATCCTCCAGTCTGTCTAGTAGATTCTTGACAAACCTTGGCTGATATACAGATTCCCTGAAGTCTTCAGCCAGCTCCTCAGCATCTGCTAGAAAGGATGAGGCTTCAGTATTGCTTTCACAAATAGACTTTGGCTATTGAAAAAGAACTCAGACCCCATTTGCAGTTCATTTTAGGCCTTCCAGATTTTCACCAGTGAATATGCACTGGGCTTTGGATATAAGGCATAGAGTCTTGAAGGGAACAAACACATGGTGACGTGATGGTGACAAGACCTCCTGGATCATATGGTCAGATTGTTTATTCCGCCAGGAGCCAGTCATGTGCCTCTGATGTGCTGCAAATGCAAGAGCCAAGGAGTTCCCTCCTGTACTTTTTTAGATTCTCCCCAAATACCTCTCTGTTCTAGATTCTTCCCCAAATGTCTGTAATTGCCCCCTAGTCTTGGGAACATCAGGCCACCTGAGTTGAAGGACGTACCACGCAAAACTGATCAGTACTCTCTAAAAGTGTCTGAAGACTGAGAAACTGTCAGAAACTGGATGGGACCAGGACACAGTTCAAGGACAGTCTGAAGCTCAGCTCATCCTATGTACCAGACTTGTTCTCACACTGGGAAAGCACCAAAAACTGTGAGATCTTACCATCAGTGGGAGCTCAGTCATAGGGCTGGGAACTATTTTCTTCACAGTGGCTCTCGAAATCTACAGTTGTTTTAAAGTACAAAGTAGGTTTGGTGTGTACTTGGCTTCTTCTAGAGTGGTTAAGCAATTTTTTTGTGTGTGAGCCCTTGGTCCCATTTATATCTAGAAGAAAAGGTGTTGATTCAGTTAATTAAAGTTGACTTGGGAATTACATGTTCTTAATATAATTTCTGTTTTTGCAGGGGAAGCACCTGTTGCAGAAGTTCCCTCCTTGTTTGTGATCCTGTCGGTGTTCAGTTTAATGATACTGATAGTGTTAATTGCAAACTGTGTTTCCTGCTGTAAGGATCCAGAAATAGACTTTAAGGTGAGCACAGATGGTATGGACATTTAAAATCATCTGCTGATTTAAAAAATGATTGTGTGTGTGTTTGTGCGCATGCTCATGCTCATACATGCACACATGAATACTTATGGAAGCCAGACTACAACCATGGGTGCCATCCTCAGTAACACTCTTGAGACAGGGGTTCCTGCTGGCCTGGAGTTTACTGAGTAGGCTAGACTGGCTGGCCATCCAGCCCCAGGGATGCCTCCTGTCTCTACCTTGCAACTATATCCATCATTTTTACATGGGATCTGGAGATTGAACTCAGATCCTCAGTATATGTAGAAGGCAAGCAATTTACTGGCTGAGCCATTTCCCTAACCCTAAATCATCTTCTGGTACATTTATCAATAGAATTGCCGTGGATCACAGTCTCTTGGGACCAAGGGTCAACAGACTTTTCTTTTCCTTTCCTTGTATATAGCAAAACATTGTGGGCCACACAGTCTCTGCCATAGCCTTCCTACCCCCACCCCCCCCACCATGCTATTGTAGTGATGTATCAGTGACAGATACTCTGTTAACAAATGGACCTGGCTTTGTGCCTGGAGAATTTGATTGACAAAAGTAAGCAGCTTGGAATTGGCCCATCAGCTATAGTTTGCCAATCTTCCTTAGGAAGTCATGTGTATGTGTATACACGCACATGTATGTACAACTATTCTTCCATATGTGTGCATGTACATATAGAGGCCAGAGGTCAGTCATATAGGTTGTTCTCTGGGAGCCCTTGTTTTCTTGAAACAGAGTCTCTCACTGGAACTGGAGAGCTCATGGATAAGGGTAGGCTGACCGGCCAGTGACTCCCAGGGATTCACCTGTCTCAACCTCCCCTACAATGGCAGTACAAGTGTGCAACACCATATCTGGCTTTTTACATGGGTGCTGGGGATTGAACTCAGGTTCTCATGCTTGCTTAGCAAGCAACTTACCAACTAAGCTATATCCCCGGCCTTCTTAGAGTCTCTTCGATAGTAAGCAGTTACTGTTGGTATGTCATAAGTTTTGCTTAGTTAAGGAACAATGTATGGTGATTGAATTCACTTGCTTATGGTTTGTCTGCACAGAAGATCTGGCAGGTTTTGGTTTCTTTCAGGCTTTGTGTAGGCTGACAAATTTGTGATCATTATTAGCTCACCAAAGCAAAGGGATTTCCTCAGTGTTTTGTGTATGAGGAAGGGTACCGGAAACCTTGTTTGTCTCTAAACCTTAATTTCCTAAAGAAAATAACACTTCCCATAGAGTACTTCCTGCCTACAGTCAGTACAACAGAGGATCTGGCATTGTAGCAACAGATGGATGCGATCTACCAGCAAACCAACTGGAAACTCTCTAGAAATTATTGCCCGTGTGTTGACACATTAGGGTCCCACACTTTTGTTTAAAAGTCATATATGGATGTAATGGCTGCACGAATGTAATCACAGCACATGGGAGGCTGAGGGAGGAGGATTGCTAGTTCAAAGAGAGCGTGCCCCAAAATACTTTGACAGCAAGCACTTTATGGACTGAGCAATCTCCCTGGAGTCCCTCATGCCATTTTTATTTGTGTTTCCTTCTCTTGGAATCTGTGATATTTCTGAGGAGATAGGGAAGTGCATTGTCCTCCTGCCTCATCACTTTGCCCTGCACAGAAAGCTAAATGCAGGTGAATCTGTGGCAGTGGTGGCCTGTACGCACCAGTGGGCTTTCTTCATCAATACCCAGCCTCCGAGGCTCACATCAATGCACACACTTCTGTGGGAACTTCCTGACTTCCCTGTTGGGAGCACAACAACAGAAGAGAATCTGTAACCCCTGGCCATCAGCCTTGCCAAAAGACTTTGCACAGAAACCTGGCCACCTGGGGACAAAGATAAAAGTCTGATGTGGTTGCTGATACCAAAGTCTGGCTTCTTCTCACATTTCCAGATACCTTATCCTTGCCTTAGATTGATCTGGGTTTTTGAATGTGAGTTTTCACAAGGGAGCCAATTGTGATGCAGCTCTGAGTCTGGGGTTGTTCTTCATCACTTTGCAGTTGCCTGTGACAATGCTGGGGCTGCAGTGTGTTGAGCTCTCCAGCCTCAGAGTCTGTGACTGAATGAGTATTGATCAACGTTGATGATGTGTTGGTTTCCTTTGGACTTAGAGCTCTGCAGTTTCAGATGTTGAGTAGCCCTGCCCTGGGTAAGACAATTTACAGATGGGGAAGCCAGTTGACCTTATCGCAATATTTGTTACTGTTGTTATAAACTCTTCTACTGGTATAGCTACTGGTATGTTATAATTGCTACCACATTTTAAGTGAAAAATTTAAGGTATGATGGATGAAGTCCTTTTAAAGAGAGAGGTTGATGACTGTACAAAAGCATATACAACTGGGAGCAGGGACTATGGTTCAGTGCTATGTAAGCATGGGGACTTAAGTTCAAACCCCCAAAGCCAGCTAGCTCTGCAACAGGTTTGGGGACTGCTGTAGCCCGAGCTTGCTGGTCGTTCCTCTGTGGTGAATAAAGTTGCTTTTTGGTATGCCTAGACGTCAGTGGTTCTCTCCTTTTACTTGCGTGTCCCTCAGACCAACAGTAATCTCAGTGCCTCTATGGGGAGAAGGGAGGCAGAGACAGGAGACCTTCGAGAAGCTAGAGGCCCAGTTAGCCTGCACACGCAGTGCAGGACAACAAAGAGACCTGTGTCGAGTAATGGAAGGCAAGGGCCAGCACCCAGAGAGGTCCTCTGACCCACCTGCCTCAGATACAAAAATGGAACAGTTTTTTCCTCCTCTTTTTCTTTTGTTCCTCCTCCCTCCCTCCCTCCCTTCCTCTCTCCTTCCCGCCCTCTCTTCCTCCTTCCCTCCCTCCCTCCCTTCCTTCTTCCTTCCCTCCCTTCCTCTCTCCTTTCCTTCCTTCCTTCTGTCCAACTCTTATGAAGCCCTAATGGTCTTGAGCATGTGATCCACTTCCAAGTGCTGTAAGCCTTCATACCCAGCTTCCTTCCCTGTTTGAACCAGTGTCTCTGAGGCTGGCTCCAGCCCTGCCAGTGCTGCACCATCGCACCCAAAGCTGACTTTCACAAATTGAGCTTTCAGAACCTCGTTTTCCTGCATGCAAATTGCAGTAATGTTGCTTAGTACCTGAGAATTTCTGCTCACGTGTGTGTGTGTGCAGAAACCTAAATGTCAGAAATCTCCCATTACTATTTGTAGTTTCTTTTCCCCCTTTGTAGTGGGTGGGACTCTAAGGGAATGTGGCAGAAAAGGAAAATGAAAAGAAGAGTGATGTCAGAAAAATGTAAGAGTCTCATTCACGGATCTGCTCTCTGCTTCTATTGTGGTGCTCTGAGGGATGATACTTGATAATTATCTGAAGTGAGGAATTGCTTGTTAATCTCCTGTATCTCTGTTAAATTCACCTGGGCCTCCAGAGGACACCCAGCTCACAGGACTGAGGATAGGGAGCGTTAGGACAGTTTCACCCATCTGTGCCATTGAAAATCCCCACAGCGTGATAGGTGCAGTCTCAGTTGGTTTTGTTCTGTGGTGCTGGGATGGAGCTCAAGTTCTGCCATATGCTAGGCTAGTGCAGTACCACTGAATCACTTCCCAGCCCTCTTTTTGCTGTATTTACTTATTTTTGAGGCATATTTTCACTAAATTGACCAGGATGGCCTTGAATTTTCTATTTTGTAGAGTAGCTAGAGGCATGTGCTACCACATTCAGTTCCTGGCATTGTTTCTTTTTCCTTTTTTCCCTTTTCTTTTTCTTTTTTTCTTTTTGCGACAGGGTCTGTCTGTGTTAGCCTTGGCTGTCCTGGACTCGCTTTGTAGACCAGGCTGGCCTTGAATTTACAGTGATCCACCTGCCTTTGCCTCCCTAGTGCTGGGATTAAAAGCATGCGCTACCACGCCTGGCTTTCTTTTCTTTTCTTTTCTTTTCTTTTCTTTTCTTTTCTTTTCTTTTCTTTTCTTTTCTTTTCTTTTCT
>OU015754.1:6530429-6553436 GCA_907169655.1 Acomys percivali | reverse complement strand
AGAGAGAGAGAGAGAGAGAGAGAGAGAGAGAGAGAGAGAGAGAGAGAGAGGGAGGTGTGTGTACACACATGTGTACACACACTCACATGCATGCCTGTTGGCAATGAGGCCACAGACGGATGTTGGGTGTTTCCCCTATTGCTCTCCCACTACCCCACCCCCGCTTATTCCCGTCTCTGCATCCCAGCCTAGGGTTACAGGCACATATTGCTGCAGCTGACTTTTGTGGATGTTGGGGATCTGAACTCAGTTCTTCATGCTTGACCAGCATGCTGGCCTTGTATTTGTAGTTGAGGATGGCATTCCAATACCTCTATGTACAGCTTCCTGATTTAATAAAAGGCTCTCTTGAAAAAATTTTTTTTTCCGTTTTTCGAGACAGGGTTTTTCTCTGAAGCCTTGGCTGTCCTGACTCGCTTTGTAGACCAGGCTGGCCTCGAACTCACATCAATCTGCCTGCCTCTGCCTCCCAAGTGCTGAGATTAAAGGCGTGCGCCATCACCGCCCAGCTCAGCTCTCTTGAATTTAATAAAGCATATTAACACCTTTTAAAAAACAATTCAGGATATATCTGATGTTTAGAGATTTTGTGTCTTAAGGACTCTCTATCATCAAAATTGTACTTTAAAAATATTGTTGGGCTAGAGAGGCGGTTCAGCAGTTAAGAGCACTGGCTGCTCTTGCAGAGAACCGTAGGTGAGATCCCAGCCCCCACATGACAGCTCACAACTCTCTGTAATTCTAGTTCCAGGGGATCGATACACTGTCCTCTTCTGTCCTCTGTGGGCACCAGGCATGCATATGGCGTGCATACAGACATGTAGCAAAATCCTCCTACACATAAAATAAATCTTAAAAAACAACAACCCTATTTCTTACGCTGATGACTTCCTTTGTGGTGCTGAGGATTGAACCCAGAAGCTCATGCATGGTAGCAAGCACTCTCATTGAACCACGCCCACAGCCTTAGTTTTTATGTTTTAAGCGTTTTGCTTAGAAGTTAAACCCATAGTTCTTCTAGAGTTGATTTCTGGGTGTGAGAATCCAGGTGTGGTCTTGGTAGTTCTCTGGATCTTTTCTTCTTTATTCACTCACTGGTCCTCTGAGCTCTGTCTCTCATATGTGGTATAGGCTTTCTGTTCTCCTTTGTCTGCTCTAAGTCCCCGTGTCACTGTCTTCACTAGAATAGCTTAACTGTAGCATGTGATTTGCACAGATTGTTATTATATTCAGTAGGCATTTTTCACTCTCTAATATTTCCTTTGACCCATAAATTTTTTTTCATTTCCATGAAATCCAGTTTATTTTTTCCATTTTCTGATGCATATGTATTTATTTCTTGAAGACCATTGCCAAATCCAAGATCTAGAAGACTTAATGCTCCTGTATCTTCTATGAGTTTATAGTTTCAGCTTTTAAATTTAGCTCTCTGATTTGATCTCTGTTTTTAGGGATTTTTTTTTTTAAAGATTTATTTATTATTATGTATACAGTGCTGTCTTCATGTACACCTGCAGGCCAGAAGAGGGCATCAGATCACATCATAGATGGTCATGGGCCACCATGTGGTTGCTGGGAATTGAACTCAGGACCTCAGGAAGAGCAGTCAGTGCGCTTAACCTCTGAGCCATCTCTCCAGCCCAGGGATTTATTTTTTAAGTGTATGTGTGTGTACCACAGGCATGCCTGATGACCTCTGTGGTCAGAAGAGGATGTCAGTGCCTGAGAACTGGAGTTACAGATGGTTGTGAGCTGCTGTGCTGGTGCTGGGAACTGAACCTGCGTCCTCTGCAAGAGCAGCAGGCCCTATGCGTGTATGTGTATGGGCATATATGTTAGAGGACAACTTGTGGGAGTTGGTTCACTCATACAGGTTATGGGCATTGAACACAGATAGTTAGTCTTGTTAGCAGGTACCTTTCCCCACTAAGTCATTATGTTGGCCTCTCTGATCTGTTTTCAGTTAATTTTTTACATAATACAGGGTAAGGCTTTTTTTCCCCTTTTTTTTGTTTTTTCAAGATAGGGTTTCTCTGTGTAGCCTTGGCTGTCCTGGACTTGCTTTGTAGACCACGCTGGCCTGGAACTCACAGCGATTCACCTGCCTCTGCCTTCGAGTGCTGGGATTAAAAGCGTGCGCCACCACGCCCAGCTTTTTTTTTTTTTTTTTTTTTTATAGTTGTTTTAAAGCTATGGTCTCTGGTAGCCCTTCAACAACTCTTGAACTCTTGGTCCTCCTGTCTTCGTCTTTCTCTTAAGTGCTAGAATTACAGGTGTGTGTGTCAACCATACCTGATTTTGTGAGGTTGGAACCTGAGACTCTGAGCATGCTAGACAAGCATTCTACTGACTGAGCTACCTCCCCGGCCCAAGGATAAGATTTTAGTTTAATTCTTTCTCATGTGCTTATTTAGCCATCCCAAGAGCAATGTCTGAAGACCTTGGTCGTTCCCCCCCTCCCACCAGTTGAAATACAAGGGCACCTTAAAAGATTTCTTTTCAACATTCTGTTATTTTTAATTATGTGTATTCGAATGAGTATGAGTGTTTTGCCTGTGTGTATGTATGTGCACTGCATGGGTGCCTGGTGCCCAGGGAATCCAGAAGAAGGTGCTAGATTCCCTGGAACTGGAGTTAAGGACTGTTGGGAACAACTGTGCTGAGAGTCAAACCTGAGTCTTCTGTAAAACCAGTCAGTGCTCTTAACTGCTAAGCAATCTTGCTGGCTGTTTTAAAATTTATATTTATTTACTTATTATTTGTGTGTATGTGCACATTTGCTTGTCTGTATGTATATGATGTGGGTGCAGGTGCTCCCAAAGGCCATCAGATGCTCTGGAATCACAGGCAGTTGAGAGCCTTCCAGTGTGAGTGCTGGGAACCAAACCTGAGTCCTTTGAAGAGGAACAAGTGCGCTTAACCACTGGGCCATCTCTAGCCCGTTGACACCTGTTTTAAAGAAAATAACTTTTAAAATCTTACCATTTAGTATTTTTTCCTTCTGAAAAGGATTCATCTTTATTTTTTATTATGTATTCTCACATGTTTGCATTTGGGCATGTGCATGTAAGTGCAGGTGCCCATGGAGAGCAGAGGAATCAGATCCCCTAGAGCTACAGTTAGAGAAGTCGCCTATCAGGTGGGTCCTGGGAGTAGAACTCAGGTCCCCAGAAGCTGCAAACGCTTGTGACCACTGAGCCATCTCTCCAGCCCCTCTCCTTGTTGATTTTCTTATCTAAGTGTTGTGATTTCAGTGCAGAGTACAGTTAACACCCTACATTTATAACAATTGGAGCTTAAATTGTACAACTTAAAGTTGTTACACGTTGGACTGGGAGGTACCTCAGTTGGCAGAGTGAGGGCAGAGGTTCAGTTCCCGTCACCTCATAAGATAATAAAACTGAGTGTGGTCATACATGCTCACAGTCTCAGCACTCTGGAGGTAGAGGTAGAAGAAATGGAAGGGCATCCTTGGCTACAGAGTTGAAGGCCAGCCTAGGACACACGAGACCATGTCTTAAAGGTACATAAATATTAATACAGTTTACATCTTCATATATATTTATGTCTGTTAACATAGGCTTATAACTTTTAAAGAACTTACATTTTAAATCATATAAGAAATAAAGAAGAGAAACCATGTTCTAGCAGTACAATGACTGTTGGTTTTGTACTTAACTCTTCAGTTGCGCCTGTGGGACCTATGTTCTTCTTACAGTTCTGAGTTGTCTGTCCTTCCGTCTCATACTGAAGGGCTCCCTTTCGTATTTATTTCAGGGCAGACGTATTAACAGCAAGCTTGAGCATTGCTTATCTGAGAGGTTTTCATTTTTGGAATGTGGTTTTGCCAGATATGGCATTCTTCGTTGGAAGAGCTTTTTCTCCCAGCACTTTATCTTGGGAGCCCACTGCCTTCTGGCCTCCATTTCTGATGACTAATTGACTCTTAGTTTTATTTAGGATCCTGTGTACACAGTGAGTCATTTCTGCCCTCCCAGGATTGTCTGGCTCTACAGTTTGGTTGTTAGGGTCTTGGTGTGGTCTGATGTTACTTGGAGCTTGCTGAAATTTTGGATATGGAGACTCATGCTCTGTAGCAGTAGCAGACCATTTTCTACCCCTCCCCCCTTTTGCCTTTGGGACTCCCCTTATGTCTATTTTGGTCCACTTGATAGTATTGCCATGACAAGAAAAACAAAACAAAACCAACAGTAAAAGACATTTAAAAAATAAGATATCGGAGGCTGCAGAGATGGCTCAGAGGTTAAGGGCACTGTTTGCTCCTCCAGAGGTCCTGAGTTCAACTCCCAGCAACCACATGGTGGCTCACAACCATCTATAATGTGATCTGATGCCCTCTTCTGGCCTGTAGGTGTGCATGCAGGCAGAGCACTGTATACATGATAATAAATAAATGATTTAAAAAAAAAATAAGATATCAGAAAATATATTGTAAGCATTTAAATTTAAACTTGACAATCTATCTCACTGGTTTGAAAGAGGTGCTTTTGTATTTATTTTTACCTTTATTAACACAAATACTAAATTTATGCCAGTATTTTTATTTATAGGTTATGTATTTGGCATTTATTTTAAAGATTTATTCCGTGTGTGTGTGTGTGTGTGTGTGTGTGTGTGTACCCGTGCACCACAGAGACCAGAAGAGAGCATCATCATATCCTCAGATGAGATGGCAGGTGGTTGTGTGCAACTTGATGTCAGTGCTGAGAACCAAACTTGGGTCCTCTGGAAGAACAGTAAGCTCTCTTTAGCGCTGAGCCATCTCCCAACCCTTATAACCCAGGCTGCCCTCAAACTTATGATCCTCCTGCCTCAGTCGTCCCAAAGTCTGAGATCAGAAACTTGAGCCACCATGACATTTCTTGTTCTCCCTAGATACTTATATTTTTAATGTTCTCTCTTTTTTTCCCCCAGAAGGTTTGAAGTCTCAAGTTGCCCGTCACAGTCTAAACTATATACAGGAAATTGGAAGTGGCTGGTTTGGAAAGGTAAAGCACTCTTTCATTCTTTCTTTTCTTTCTTCTTTCTTCTTCCTCCTCCTCTTTCCTCTTCCTCCTCCATTTTTGGTTTTTCAAGACAGTGTTTCTCTGTGTAGCCTTGGCTGTGCTGGACTCACTTTGTGGACTAGGCTGGCCTCAAACTCACAGAGATCCACCTGCCGCTGCCTCTTCAGTGCTGGAATTACAGGCATTCACCATGCCTGGCTTACTTGTTCTCTGACTTTTTTATTCTCTCTCTCTCTAAGACAGCGTTTCTTTGTGTAGCCCTATGGACTCACTTTGTAGACCAGACTGGCCTTGAACTCAAAGAGATCTGCCTATCCCTGCCTCTGCGTGTGCCACCATGCCCAGCTCTTTCCTTCTTTTTGATTAAGCAGTTCATGTATTAAAACTAATTAGGAGTTGGGTCATATGACATATTTTCTGTAGACAGTGCAGTGCTAGTATAGTGTTCTCATCACCTGTTGTAATTGTGAGGTGGTGTGAGCTCAGCTGTGCTGGGCGCATGACTTTCTAGGAGGTTGTCTAGTTTCTTCAGGCTGGTACAATAAATAACATAGACTGTGTAGCCTGAAGCAGCAGACATTTATTTCTAGCAGTTCTGGAGACTGGGGACCAGTTGATTGGCTTCTGATGAAGGCGTCTTATTGTGTAACCCTGGCTATTCCGAACTCAGAATGTACATCAGGCTGGCCTCAAGCTCAGTGCGATCTGCCTCCCAAGTGCTAGGATTAAAGGCGTGTGCCATTGGTTCTTGTGTTTTATTTTTGTTTTTTGTTTTTTTAAAGAGATGATGAGGGAGGAGGTGTGTGTGGATTGAGACTCTCACTAAGCGGCCAGCCTGCCCTCAACTCCTAGGCTCAACTGATCCTCCTGCTTCAGTCTTCCAAGGAGCTGGGACTGCATGTGTATATTACTATACCTAGCTTGGAGCCCTTTTTATAAGGCCAGGGACCCTATTCTGTCCTAAAAGCCCCGCCTCTTGATGTGGCACAGTGGTAGTTAGTTGTCAGCATATGAATGATGGGGTAATACAAACATTTACAGTTACACCTTAGCAGAAATCCTCTTTGAAACTTAAAATTATTGGCTTAAAAACAAAAACAAGAAAAAAAACAAAAAAACAAAAACAAAAAATATTGGCAAGACAAGGAAAGGCATAGTTCTGGACTAACTTTGTAGACCAGGCTGCCCCCCCCCCCCCACCTTTTTCTTACCCTTATAGCACCTAAACTAGTTTAGATTGTAAATACTAACATTGAATACATCCAAAGGCTTTGACTTTGAATTCTTCTGGAAGTTAAGCCATGACATAATAGTTGCCTTGCAGAATGCCAAGATGAAGTAGTGGATTGGTTGGGGCTGCTGTAAGCATCAGTCTGTATGCTACTTGCACGTGTGTTTTCAGGGCTGGCCTCAGGGCTGGCCATTTGGTGTGGATAACTGATTGGTGTGCTTGTCCCTGCAAAAGGCCCCTTCTCCCACTCCTTAGTTGCCCATAGTTCCTTGTCTAGGGTTGAGGCACCATGAGCTTTCCTCCTTTTATATAATTTTTTTTTTGACAAGAGTCTTGCTGTGTGTCTGACCTCCCTGCCTTTCTGCCTTAGCTTCCCAAGTGCTGACATGAGAAGGGGTGTACCACCATACCTGGATATGCTTTATTTTGTAGGGTGAGAAGCAACTTTAGCCTGTTCTGTGTCAGGGTGCAGGAGAGAAGGGGGCAGTTGCTCACCAAAGCCCTTGGTAAGCAAGAGGTCTGGGAGCCATAGCACATTTGACAATTTGGTCGTAGAAGCAAGGCAGTGTCTTTCTGGGTTTTTTTTGGAGACAGGGCTTCTCTGTGTAGACTTGGCTGTCCTGGACTCACTTTGTAGACCTGGCTTACAGAGATCCGCCTGCCTCTGCTTGTGCTAGAATCACAGGCGTGCACTACCACGCCTGTCTGGCAATGTCTTCTGGCATTGGAGCAGAAGCAGACGCTGTAGGTCTGGGTGCGGTTGCATCCATAGGTGTTAAAATGAGAAGATTCACTCTTGTTGTTGCCTCATAGAGAGGTCAGTTCTCTCTAGAGGGGAGCAGGGGAAAGTCATGTGAAGTTTGAGCAGCAGGTGTGAGAATCATTGGGGAACGTGGCCAGCTTGCGAGGGTTGGTGCTCATAGGTCTGAAATGTAAGGTATTTACTAGCAATGTCTAGATCAGCTGGAGTAGTTGCTGGGATCGTAAGAAAGATGTTTGCAAGTGAGAAAAGGATGGAAAGGTCTGAGATTGGAAGAATAAGAGAGCTTCGGCCAGTAAGAGACCTTGCTGCATAAGCAAAAGGACCAGAGTTCAAATCACAGTATACCAGAACATGCCAGGCATAGGTCTGTGCACACTTGTAATCCCAGCACCAAAGGAGTGGGGACTGCTGGCTGCCAGCCTACCTGAAAATGCTAGCTCTGGGTGCAGGGGTAGGTCCTGCCTTGAAGAAATAAGGTGGAGTGAGTGGTTAAAGAACACTCTCCTCCGGCCTTTGCTCCTCATCCACAGGCACATGCCACCAACACACTCCACATATACATTGCACTCTTATACTCATAAACATACAAATTAAAAAATAATCCAATGGTTGGCTCAGCAGATAAGAATACTTGCCACTGAGCCTGAGGATCTGTATTTAGTTCTTGGAGCCTACAGGGTAGGAGAGAGCTGACGACCACTGGCATTCCAAGTGCTGTGGTATGCATGTCTGTATATGTGCACATGTGTGTGTGCTCTCACTCCCCTCCCCCTCCACATTAAATACATTTTCAAAAGCATGGGGAGGTCAAGGTTTGTCTGGTCTCCGAGACATTGAACATGAAGAATGCTGAGGGTAATGGTGAAGAAAAATCCAGCTGAGTCATGTAGGTGCATGTAGTGCAAAGTTCTTCCACTTTGTGGAAGTGATACTTATTGTATACATTCAATCTGGTGCATTCGAGCAAAGACTGTGATTTAGCTAATACTCAGAATTTATTGTTCTCTCTGCAGTTCTGCCCTTAGACTTCTGGTAAACCTAGTTAATTTTGCTGAGGTTTTTTGTTTTTGTTTTTTGAGACAGGGTTTCTCTGTGTAGCCCTGGCTGTCCCGGACTCACTTTGTAGACCATGCTGGCCTTGAACAGTGATCTGCCTGCCTCTGCCTCCCCTAGTGCTGGGGTTATGGAGCTCTTCAGATAGACTAGGCTGACTGCCTGTAAGCTCCAGGGTGCCTCCTGTCTCTGCCTTCTAAGTCCTGTGGTTACAAGGGCGCACACACCTCACACCTGGCTTCTTTATGTGGTCTTAAGGATTGAACGCAGCTCCTTATGCTTTACCACCTGAGCCATCTCCTCAGTGTTTAAAAGCTATTTCAAGAGAAGTTAGTAAATTGTGGTCATTTACTAGTTAAATACTTCTTCACTTTGCCGTCAGTTGGATACAAACTGTGTTGTGCTTGGCCCTACATTTAACCTTTTCCTTGTAGCAAGTTCTTAGGAGGTAGTTCATCTCACCTTTTAATCTTAGGGGAATGGTATTTGCTTGTATATTTTGGCTGAAGTTTTGGAATAAGTCAAAGGCCTGATGTCATCAGCATACCATGGGTTTTTAAGTTTCTGTGTGGCCATTCATCAGCTGACTACCTCACATGTGCAGGCCAGTAACCGTGCACTCGAGGTGCTCTTGAGCAGTGCTTGAGTTGTTTGAACGGGACTCAGAATCTCTCTGCTGTTGTGTCATGGTTCATTTCCATGAAAAAGACATTTCCAAGTAAATAGAAAAGATATAGAAATGAATGTTTAAATATCTGGTAAATATTTTTAAATGGCCTTTCCATTACAGTACTGCCTCCCTCCATTTCTTTTCTTCCTTCCCTTCCCTTGTCTTGACTTTTTCTTTCCTTCTTTTTCTTCCTTTCTACCTCCTTTCCAGTTCTTCCAACAAGAAGAACTCTGTCTAGCCCAGGCTAGCCTTTTATGAACTTTGTATCTTCCTTTCTCAGCCTTCACAGCATGGGGTTACATGCATAATCTGTCTTACTCATGTAACTATTTGAGTTTCCAAGCTTTGTGAGTTGGTGTGCAAAGTAACAGGCCATCTAATTCATTCTATTTCCTACTAAATGAGACATACATCTTTTTCATTTTGACAAGTGACCAGGAAAACTTTTGTTTGCTTTTAGGTCCTTCTGGGAGAGACTTACACAGGCACCAGCGTAGCAAGAGTCATAGTGAAGGAATTAAAAGTGAGTGCAAGTCCGAAGGAACAAGACATCTTCCTGAAAAATGGAGAGCCTTACTAGTAAGTAAGCCTTTGTACTTAAGCTGCCAGACAACCATTCTTGTTAGTGGCCGCATGTCAATGGAGTATGAAAAGACAACAGCACTGAGGTAACAGAGATGCTAGAGCTGTCTGTCACGGATTTCAAACCAGCCATCAAAAAGACACTTCATTGAATACTAGATACAACAGGAAAAACCCAGGGTCATGTCGAAAATCCCAAAGAATCTATTTTTTAAAAAAATCTAGGACAAATAATCAGGTTCAGCAAGGTTGTAGAATGCAAGAGTCACTTTGGGCAAAGAGGGTAGTCCAGTGGAAGAGTACTTGCCTAGCATCAGGAGGCCTTGAGAAGGCACCTCACCTCCTATCCTTGCCGACCTAGAACTTGCTATGTAGTCCAGGCTGGCCTTGAACTCTGCCTCCTGTATGCTGGGATCTAAAGGTGTGGTCACTGTCCTAGGCTGTGATGTGGCCTTTTTTTGTCATACTGTGATAGAAATCATTGTGTTTCTTGGTGAGCAGCGCTGTGGCTTTTATTCTTCCCAGCATACTTCAGCATCCGAATGTTCTTCAGTGTGTCGGGCAGTGCATGGAAGCCATTCCCTACCTTCTGGTATTCGAGTTCTGCGACCTGGTAAGTTATAGTAGAAATTCAAGTTGAAATGTTTGATGGACAGAAGTGGTGGATTGGTGCTGGCTTTAATATTGACCTATTGAAGAACTTTGTGATGTGTTAACTTGTTCATTCCCTTTGTTACTTTCTAGTGTTCACTGTGCCCACACCCCAAACTGAGCTGTATACTATTATTGCCATGCTGAATCCTGCAGCCCTCTCATTTACCTTTTTGGGGGGGGTGGGGCGGGATCAAGCCAGGGCTTCTGTGTAATCCTGGCTGTCCTGGAACTCACAGAAATCCACCTGCCTCTGCCTCCCACTGCCCGGCTCTGATCTCGCTTTTAGTACTTGTAGGTATTATGTATGATACTGTATATATGACTGAAAGAAGGCTCCTGGAGTTTAAGCATATACTAGGTAGCACATATATGGATGAGCTAGAGCATGGGTCCACCATGCCCTTCCTAAGAGCCCAAGGTCTTCACATCTACCAGCCATTTTGAAAAATTTCCCCATCAAGGTAACCCATGAAAACTCTTACCAACAGATTGCCACTAATCATTCAGATGATGGTTTTTTCTTTTTTGCCTCCGTATTTGTGTGTTTGTATATGCATGTTTGCATGTGTGGGGCACACGTGTGCAGGTGTATTCGGAGGCCTGAGGTTGAAGTCAGTTTGTCTTCCTTGTTCCTTGAGGCCGGGTCTTTTGCTGAACCTGGAGCCCTCACATTCAGCTAATGTAAGGGCCATTTTGTTCCAGATTCAGTGTCTCCACCTTCCACCCACAGGCTGCCATACCCATTCAGCATTTATGCAGGTACCGGGGACCCAGACTCCGGTCCTCATATTTGATCCTCCTGGCTGTCTCCCCAGCCCCTTTCAGATTTTAAAACTGATGAGTGTATGCATTTATATTGTTAAATTAGATAACCAGGAGGTCAAAGGTCATCCCCAATATATAGTGAGTGAGTGATTGGGACTGTGTGAGACCCTGTCTCAGAAAAAAGTATTTTCTTATTTCTAAGTGTATAACCTATGGCTGTTAATAGTTGGAAATATTGTTCTTCATGGAGGTATATGAATATTTTAATAACAATTTCTATGTGAAAATTTCAAGTAAACATCTTTTCTCCAGTACAGAATATTTCATCTTTTAAGCCTATTTTTTAGCACATAATAATTGTTATTTTCCAAAATAGTGGTAAGAGCATAATTGGATGTACTAAATTTTAATTGATTTCTCTACATCCTCTCAGTTTTCAGAACATTAAAACTTCCTTGGCTATGTACAGAGAAGTGGGAGTGCCCCAAAATAAATCCCCAGTTCACTTGGTAACATTCTGCTGCTAAAAAAGAAAGCAGGCTATGTTGTGCATTTAGCTTTAGCTCCTAAATATGTGTCAGGTATTTCTCTCTTTGGTAGAGGTGGTTAATTCCCAAGGAAAGTTGATTGATAAGTTTGATATCAACTTTAGTTGGATTTCATCATAGTATAACCCCATAGATCCCTGTGCCTTGGTTTGTAGCAACAAAGATGTCTTCACCTGTTTCCTGTTACACATTGGGTCAATGCCACAGTTATCTTTAGGATGAGGGGTTTTTTTTTCTTTCTTTCACTCTTTCTGGTCCTTGTAATTGGTAGCACATGCATGTATGAAGTCACATACACATGAACACCAGCCGGTATTCTGACATTATTTCATGTGTGTTTTATGGGCTTTGTTCAAATATATATCCTTTTGAGCAGGTGTAGCCCACCTACTCTCTGCTTTAAGTCTCTTGCAAATAGTTACTGTTGGATGCTTGTTAACATGCAGTCCTAATCTGGAACATGTGCTCCATTTTGGAAATTTCTTTCTATCTTCTTTTGGATCCCCTCACTCAGCTGTGTTTTGTGTGTATGGCTGCTTTGCTTATGCAGATATATGTCTGTATCATGTATATACCTGGTGCCCACAGAGGCCTGGAGAGGGCATGGATTCTCTGGAACTGGAGTTATAGATATTTATGAGCTGCAGTGGGTGCTGGGGAAGGAACCCAAGAGCTGCAAGAACAGGAAGTGCTCTTAACTTCTGAGCCATCTCTCCAGCCCCCTTCTTCTAGGTTTTTTATTGCTCTTGCTTCAGTGTCCCTGGTCAGTTTAAATTCAGCTTCCATGTCCTCTAGCTGTGACTAGCATGATTGGTGAGTTCGGAGGCAGCAGACGAGCACCCACACTTGCACTCCAGGGGTCAAGCCTGCTCATGAGAGCCTACTTCTCTGGGGCTAGGCAATGGCTTAATGGGTAAAACAGTTTGCTGTAGGTATAGAAAGAACTGAGTTCAGGTCCCAAGAACCAAGGCAACGCTATACAGTAGCATGTAGTCTGCAACTCCATTGCTCCATCAGTGAGTGGGAGGTAGAAACAGGAAGGTCCCTGGAAGCTAGCCCGGCATATGCAGTGGTGAGCAAAGCTCCTGTCTGTCTCAAGGTGGAAGGCAGGGGCTGACCCCTAGGAAAGCTCTGTCGTTGCTTTGTGTGGTTGGTCTTACACCTGAGTTAAGGCTGTTAACTCAGGACCCCTCCAGCTTGCCATTAGGGTGAAAATCACATTCTTCCTATGAGCCAGCTTTGTGCTCACCCTTCTGAGCCTAAAAATCCTCACAGAGTGGTTCTTCAGCTGCAGAGACTGGGCCCTCACAGGGTTCTAAAATCTGGCTACCCTAAGCTCAGTTTGTACAGACTACACTGTAGGAGGAGGCAGGTGACCTCAAGCTAGGGAGCTGAAGATGGTGCCCACCTGCACAGACTACAGGGATGTTCCCTGGGACCACCAGGCCTCAGGTGGACCTGGAGTCCCTTTCCCTACATCCTTACGCACTGCCTTCCCAGAAACAGGCCACTCTGAGTGGAGGAACATAATCCAAAGGCAGCAGCCACCCTCTGGTCCCAAACCTGCCCCTAAGCCACTGCAGCCACAAAGGGCTGGCTGTCTTCATCCGCTCTTAGGTCAAGCCACTGAACGGGCTCTGGCCTTTTTAGTAGTCAACAAACAGCACTCTCGGTCACTGATTACATCTCCTGCATAGACAAGAGAGAATATTTTTGAACTTAAGTAATGCATATACAGTTACCACCAGCCTGCCTTTAGAACACTTGGAACTCTTCTGAAAGCATGTGACAACTCTGCTATGACCAGTTTCTAATGCTCAATGGTACCCATGCTTGGGATACAACGTGAAAGATGACTACAGGGTTTTTTGTAACCTGCCATAGTGGATACATGATGCTTTCTCAGGATACCACAGCAATGAGAGTATTTCAGTTGAGGATTGCTCATCTAACAAAAATGTACTGAGTGTTTGTGGAGCCCAGAGAGCTGTGCGTAGTACTCAGGAAATTCCAAGATGATAAGCCTGCCCTGCCCAGTGTGCCTGCAGGTGACTCACCTGTTAGTTTCAGGTAGACACCTCAAAATTAATTTCCCCATAACACAGTGATGCTGGCATAAAGGCATTATTTTACTTACAGAAAGTGCTCAGTAAACATACTGTGTGTGTGTGTGTGTGTGTGTGTGTATGTGTGTATGTGTATATGTATGTGTGCACATGTGCATGTGGACCAGAGGATGACATCATATGTATTCTTAAATCACTTTGCTTTCAGGCCAGAGAGCTCCAGGGACCCAACTGTCTTTGTGTCTCCCTGCCCCCACCCCCTCCCTTCAGTACTGGAATTCTAGGCCCCTGCCATCACAGCACACCTGGCTTTTCACTGAATGTTTGGGATCCAGCATCAGATCATCATACTTACACAGCAACAAGACCTTTACCAGCTGAGCCACTTTCCTCATCTCAGTAATTATTTTCACCGCCCCCCATAGAGTTTCTCTGTGTAGCCTTGGCTGTCCTGGACTTGCTTTGTAGACCAGGCTGGCCTCAAACTCAAGACATCTGCCTGCTTCTGCCTCCCCAGTGCTGGGCTTAAAGTCGTGTGCCACCACGCTGGGCTCTATTTTTACTTTTTTTTTTGGTTGGTTTGTTTGGTTTTGTTTTGTTTGTTTGTTTTTGGTTTTTTGAGACAGGGTTTCTCTGTGTAGCCTTGGCTGTCCTAGACTTGCTTGTAGGCCAGGCTGGCCTCGACAGTGAGCTGTCTCCCATAGTCTCAGGCATTTGACTGTTGGTTCCCAGTTGGTGGTACTGTTGTGGAAAGGGTTGTGGTCTTTTTGGAGGAAGTAAGTAATCTGATGTGGACTTTGAGAGCAGAAACCCTGTGCCATTCCCATTGTGCGCTCTGCTTGTGCTTGTGGTTCAAGACGTGAGCCCTTAGCTTCTGCTTTCAGCATCCAGGTCGAGGCTGCCTGCCTCCCCACACAGACTTTCTAGGCCAGACTGTGTTAAAAGTGAGACCCTGTGTGAAAAAAAGGAAAATATTTGCCATTGTAGTTATCTTTGGCTATGTCTTATATACAAAGTAATAAGGTCATAAAATAAATTTATAAGTTTGATGAAAATCTGAAATTAGATTTACTCCTAAGTTCATCAATATTAGACTGTTAATGCAATGCTGGCAAAGTATGGCCTGGGAATATGACTGACCCAGCTTGAACTTGGGCACATCATTTGGAGCTTCTCCAAAAATCTTTCTGCCTTTTCTCGCTCAGCAAGCAGATATGTTACATATACTATATGTCCAGTATTGTGATATTTAGGGACACAGTAGGGAACAGGTGAAAACCTAGCTGTGGTCACAGCTTTCTTTTTTTTTAAATTTTTTTTTTTTTATTAATTTGTTCTTGTTACATATCAATGGTTATCCCATCCCTTGTATCCTCCCATTCTTCCCTCCCTCCCATTTTCCCCTTAGTCCCCTCCCCTATGACTGTTCCTGAGGGGGATTACCTCCCCCTGTATATGCTCATAGGGTATTAAGTCTGTTCTCGGTAACCTGCTGTCTTTCCTCTGAGTGCCACCAGGTCTCCCCCTCAAGGGGACATAGTCAAATGTGAGGCACCAGAGTACGTGAGAAAGTCATATGTGGAGAGTGTTCTGATCATTGGCTAGATCTGGGTAGGGGTTTCAAGTTTACTGCCTGTATTGTCCTTGGCTGGTGCCTTAGTTTGAGCGGGATCCCTGGGCCTAAATCTGCCTATCATAATGTTCTACTTGTAGGTTTCTAGGATCCACTGGATCCTTCTACTTTGCTATTCTCCCATGATTCTCTCATCTAGAGTCCAATAGGATGTCCTCCCCTCTGTCCCAGTTTCCTGGTAAGTGAAGGCTTTCGTGGGACATGCCCCTTGGGCTAGTATGCAGATATAAGTGAGTATATACCATTTGAGTCTTTCTGCTTCTGGGTTAACTCACTCATTATGATCATTTCTAGCTCAATCCATTTATCCACAAATTTCGGGAATTCCTTGTTTTTAATAGCTGAGTAGTATTCCATAGTGTATATGTACCACAGTTTCTTTATCCATTCTTCTACTGAGGGACACTTAGGCTGTTTCCATGATCTGGCTATTATAAAACAGCTTTCTTTTTTAAAAAAATAATTTATTTTTATTTTATGTGCATCGGTGTTGTGCCTACATGTTTGTCTGTGTGCGAATGTCAGCTCTTAGAGTTATAGACAGTTGTGAGATGCATGTGGATGCTGAGAAGTGAACCCAGGCCCTCTGGAAGAGCAGTCAGTGCTCTTACCTGCTTGAGCCATCTCTCCAGCCCCCTCACAGCTTTCTTATAGTGGAATAGATAAAATGATTGTCTGCAAACAATAGTATGTTGGGGGGGGGGTAGGGTCACAACATGGCTTATGTTTTAAAAGACGGACTTAAAAGGTTAGAACTGGGGGTTGGAGAGATTGCTAAGCAGTTAAGAACACTTGCTGCTCTTTGAGAAGACTGGGCTTTGATTCCCAGAACCCACAGGGCAGCTCCCAGCCCTCTGTGACTCAGTTTCTATTTTCTGACCTTCACAAGCACTGCACACATGCATTGTGCACAGATATACATGAAGGCAAAACATGTGTCACATCAAAATAATAATAAAAATTTAAAGGCTAGGGCCAAGATCAGCAATATAGCACTTGCCAAGAATCCCCCAGTGAGGGGCTTGAACTTAGATGTAGACACTCGCCTAGCATGAACAAGGCCTGGATTCAACTCCCAGCCTCAACAACAACATGATCAGCTTTGGCTGCTCAGACAGAAGTGGATGTGGGATGTGCTTCAGATAGCATGATAGCTGTGGCCTTCTGGTACCTTCAGCCCTGGGTTTACTTTGAAAACTGGCAAGACCTGGAGATTCATGGCTTGGAGATAGATTTAAAGACAGGATTTACAAATGATATCTTTGATTTTTATCTGATCTGCTGAGAAATGGTGATGCCACTTTGGTATTGGTGTTCTGGATGTGCATTATTAGCCTTGAGCTGCCTCTTAGATAGCCTAGGAGAAATGCACAAGGTACCAGGAGGGAATGGCCCGTACAACACACATGGAACATAGCTATGGAATGGATACAGAACAGTGGGAGGAGGATGAATCAGGGAAGGGCCACTAGGAATTTAGTAAGATAGAAAGATATACCAGGAGGCTGGAGGGATGGCTCAGAGGTTAAGAGCGCTGGCTGTTCTTCCAAAGTTCCTGAGTTCAATTCCCAGAAACCATATGGTGGCTTATAACTATCTATAATGAGATCTGGTGCCCTCTTCTGGCTTGCTGGCTCACATGCAGGCAGAGCACTGGATGGATAGATAGATAGATAGATAGATAGATAGATAGATAGATAGATAGACAGACAGACAGACAGACAGACAGACAGACAAATTATAATTTTTAAAAAACAGATCTGGTGCCCTCTTCTGGCCTGCTGGCTCACATGCAGACAGAGCACTGTATAAACAAACAAACAAACAAATCTTTTTTGAAAAACCAGAAAGACATGGGAGAGATTATGGTGCCTGGAAGCCAGGTGGGGAAGGCTAAGGTATTTTGTTTAATAATGTTTTACATTTACTTACTTTGTGTGGGGCAGGGTGAGTGGAAGCGTGTGTGCCATGGGGGACCCTCTTGGAGTTGGTTCTTTCTACCACGTGGGGTATGGGGACAGAGCTCAGATTGTCAGGCTTGGTGTTGAACCATCATGCTGTCCCACGAAGAGGCTGAGCTTGAAGGAAGAATGAGACCCCTGGGTTGGTTGGTTTGTTTTTTTTACTGGCACTTGGCAAAACTGCTAACTATGAGGATGGGGGTTCTGGGGCTGTAGCTGAATAGTAGGTGCAGGTGTACTGGGGGCACCGAGGCTCATGCAAGGGAAGAGCCAGAAGATGCAGCCAGGACAGACTAGGCATAGGAGGGGTCTGTTTAAGAAGAATGACAGAAACAGGGTAATAGCAAGCGCAAACTAGGACGAGGAGGCGGAGAGGAACGCTTTGAGCTTTGTTGTTTTTCCTCAGAGCCATTTGAGAAGGAGAGCTGAGAGAAGAGGAGGGCTGCTGCGGAGATGGGTGTAGCGGGCCGCAGCGTTTAGACTCCACAACAGAGAGGCAGTCATGCTGGCATTCATCCAGACCCAGGCCTCAGTAGCCTTCAACTGGGACAGGCCCTTCTCATGAGGGGGCACACTGGGCATGCCTTCATTCATGGCGGTGAGAGAGATTCAGGATCATCCTTACCTGAGTGTGAGGCCAGCCTGGGCTACATGGCATCCTGTCTCAAAACAAAACAAAGTTCTTTAAACACTTAGACATACAAATGACCAGTGTTTGAGTTATGAAGTTATTTACAGTTTCCATTACATTAAGTGGTTATCATTAAACTAAATTAAAATAAAATATTAAAAATGAATTCATGCTGGCCGTGGTGGCGCACACCTTTAATCCCAGCACTCGGGAGGCAGAGGCAGGTGGATCTCTGTGAGTTCGAGGCCAGCCTGGTCTACAAAGTGAGTCCAGGACGGCCAGGGCTACACAGAGAAACCCTGTCTCGAAAAACAAACAAAAAAGAACTCATTGTGCTCAGTGGTCTGCCAGAAGCCTGCAGACAGCACCACTGACCTTTTGTGTTGGAATTTAGCAGGGCTGTAAGTGGCCCATGTACTTCCAAGAAGTCTGTGTTAGGTGCTTTTCTCCCTGATGCTGGGTGTAGCTCTCTGTTGCCATCTAGTGTCGATAAGTTGTCTTTCTTGGGTTTTCTTGAAAAATTAAAAACCTGGGTAAAGAGAATTTAATTTTAATTCAAAATACATTGAGGGTCTTGGTGCTTTTCCTTCCTTCCTTCCTTCCTTCCTTCCTTCCTTCCTTCCTTCCTTCCTTCCTTCCTTCCTTTCTTTCTTTCTTTCTTTCTTTCTTTCTTTCTTTCTTTCTTTCTTTCTCTGTCTTTCTTTTTTTCCGAGACAGGATTTCTCCGTGCAGCCTTGACTGTCTTGGGCTTGATTTGTAGACCAGGCTGGCCTCAAAATCATAAAGATCCACTTGCCTCTACCTCCCAAGTGCAGGGATTAAAGGCGTGTGCCACCGTGACCGGCTTCTTTTTTAAATAACAGACAGTAGTAATTGTCCACGTCTGCTGACTAAGCACCATTAGGATATAAGTAAGAGAAGCTGAGCCCGTGGGCACGCACCTGTCATCTCAGCTGCTTAAGAGACTGAGTCAATTAGGTCACAACTTGAGGTCCAGCCTGGGCAACACAATGAGACATTGCCTCATAATCGCTTGAAATGGAGCTCAGTGGTGGAGCACTTTCCCAGTGTGTGTGTGGCCTTGGGTTCAATTTCTTGTATATGTTTCTCTGTCTTACTCTTTCTGTCTCTGCAACCCCTCCCACCCTAGATATCTAAATATGGGTTTGTTTGTTTTTGGATAAAATTAATCTTTTTAGATTTTTCTAAAGGAGAAACATTCCTCTACTGCAATTGAAAGCTGTTCTTGATTTGTTTGTATATTTTGAGACAGAGTCTCTCTATAGCCCTGGCTAATCTGGAACTTGATATATAGACCAGGCTAGCCTCAAACTCACAGAGATCTTGCTCTGCCTTGCAAGTCCTGGCACTAGAAAGATGTCAACCACATGCCACTGATTGATTGTTGTTTTAAACTGTGGTATCTGGAGAGTTTCAAAATACTTTCTAGACCATAGTCCTGACAATAGGTCCCACACACCCAAACCAAGTCTTCCTCCTTGAGGGCCGTGCCTGGGCCCCTTGAGGATCTTGAGGGTCACTCAGGGATGTATGTCACCGGGAGAAGGCAAATCAAGAACAGGGTGGCAGTTAACACACTTTAGATGACCTTGAAAAACAACTCCAGCTAACAGGCCTACATTTTCACAGCCACAGTCATTTGTGAGCTGCTGTTGATTTCTAGTTGGCAAGATGCAGCATGATTATGTGAAAGTAGCATTTTCTTTGTTTTTTTTTTTTTTTTTTTTTTTTTTTTTGTTTGGGTATTGCTGCAGCAAAGGGCTTAAGCAAAAAAAATCAAATAACTTTTAAAAATTGCCATTTGATTGACAGCATCTGTGGATGTAAATGCTGTTTCCATGTTTTGTTTCTACAGGGGCTGCCTTAGGAGCAGCCTACATGCCAGTAGTCCTGGGGGTTCCTGCTGGAACTTATCTGAGTTACCCTGTTATGCAAATCTTTAATCATCCCCTCAATTCAAGAAGCTGGAAAAACCTAGCTTTTATGAAGAGGTGTTTGTGTTGGGGAAGACATTCTAGTAGGAACAAGAGGAGAAGTTTCCATGTTTGGGAAGAAACTCAAAGACTCTAACCTAATGCCATGGCTGGGCATGGGTGTGCATGGCTGTGCTGTTGTGTGATCAGTGGTCTGGGTGTACTTGATGATACTGGTGATCATTGTGAGTGCTTGGGTGTACACGGTGGTATTGGATATGTGCATGGTGTACATGTGTCCTGGCTGTCCTGTACTCGATTGTAGACCAGGCTAGCTTAGAACTCACAGTGACCTGCCTGCCTCTGTCTTCCTTTGTGGTGGGATTCAAGGCGTGCACTATCATGCCCGGCTTAGAATTTTCTTTACTACTTACTAAACTAAAAATATAAGTATGGTTTATTAGAACAGTTTTTTTTCTTTTCCTTTTTTTTTTTTTTTTGGACAGGGTTTCATATGTTCCAGACTGGCTTCAAAGTCATTTTATAGCCAACGATGACCTTGAGTTCCTCATCCTCCTACCTCCATTTCTCAGGTATTAGAGACAGACATCTTCACAGCTAGCTCTGAAGCAAATTTCTTGACTCTTCTAAGTTCTTTATCTGCAAAATACCTGAGGTTGTAAAAAGTGTGCACCATGGGTAATAGATACAGAACCATTCTGTATTTTACACAGTGCTCAAAAGCACAAATGGTAGATCCCAGCACTTGGGAGGATGAGATGATGATTTTTGACTAGCCTGTGCTACATAGTCAGACTCTGCCTCAAAACAACAAAATACAATTAATCCAAAGTAGCCACAGTTGTCAACATAAACTTTTTTTTGATGCCAGGATCCTTGAAAATAGGAATAGAAACAAATGCAGGTCTTAGATGGGATCTAGACACAGCATTGTCATGTACCAAGAATTAAATATGGATAGCTGTCAGTGGAGGAATATTATGTGTGAAGCCTTTATCCTGGGAGGAATCTAATAAATAACGCTCTCTTCAGAAGTTACAAGAAGTTGGTCAAGGAGATTACCCATCCTCTCAGGCTTTTCTTGATTTGGATTCAAGGAAGCTGAAAGATCTTGTGTTGCATTCTACCTTAGTGACATCATAAAAAATATTCAATCTTGGGCCTGGGGAGACGGCTCAGTTGATAAAATGCTTACCATACACACATGAGTACCTGAGTTAAATCACCAAACCTCATGTAAGAAAAGCCAGGAAAAGTTGTGTGTGTGTGTGTGTGTGTGTGTGTGTGTGTGTGTGTGTGTGTGTGAGAGAGAGAGAGAGAGAGAGAGAGAGAGAGAGAGAGAGAGAGAGAGAGGGGTGGGGGGAGATATCCCTGGAACTAGGTGACCAGCCAGTCAGGCTTAGTAAGCAAGCCCCAGGCCAATAGGAGACACTCTCAAAAACTAAGGTAGAGGGCTGGAGAGATGGCTCAGAGTTAAGAGCACTGCTCTTCTAGAGGTCCTGAGGTCAATTTCCAGCAACCATGTGGTGGCTCACAACCATCTATAATGTGATCTAATGCCTTTTTCTGGAGTGCAGATGTATAGGCAGGCAGAACACTGTATATGTAATAAATAATCTTTAAAAAAACAAACAAATAAACAAAACTAAGAATGGTTTAGGAAGATGCCACGATCGGCCTCTGGCCTCCAAATACAAACACATTCTTGGGCACATTCCTCTCCGCAGAAAGCTTTTATTTGTATTAGACCACAGCAGTAAATATCTATTCTTGTGTAAGGAGAACATAACATAGTATTTCCTCAAGTGACCTCCCCTAAGCAGATATGATGTCTGTGCATCATCCTAGACAGGAAGCCTAGAGCAGTCATGGGGAGTAGCTGGGAGCTGAATGCCTGTGAGTCTGACTGGGCTTTTTCTCTTCTCCTGCCCAGACTGCCATCCTCTGCCTAGGCTTATTGGAATTGGTGTTTGCAAGTGGCCGGAATGTTCTTTCCCGTGTTGGTCTCTGGGGAAAGAAGCTGACTGAGACCCGAGCCACATCACTAGCACTCAGTGGCTTTCCTCACCTCTTCCACTTTCCTCTTGCTTGCTCCTTGGCTTGCTCATGCATAAATGGTGGTCATGGAACCTTGTGATAAAGTACTGACTTGGCAACGTGTGTCCTGGAAATCGAAGTTAGGTGGTGTAAATGGCACCATTTAAAAAACAAAAAACAAAACAAAACAAAACTCTCCATATCAGGTCTGTGATACTTGAAGGTTTCTACACTGCACTTACTTTAAATGTGCATCGTGATAAAATTAGATTTCATTTACTGTTTTGTTCTTGTATGTATTTGTGACTCTCAAATGAAAATAATGTGTATTTCAAATGTTGGGTTGGTTGGCATTACCTGTAAATGGTTCTAGTGAGTCATCTCAATAGTTCATATCAACCACGGTGCTTGCCAAGGCGCTGGGTTTCCTCTGGTGCTGCACTTGATACTCACGTCAGCTGGTGTTTGCAGGGCGACCTGAAGGCTTATCTGCGCAATGAGCAAGAACATGTGCGGGGCGATTCACAGACTATGCTGCTGCAGAGGATGGCGTGCGAGATTGCCGCAGGCTTAGCAGCCATGCACAAGCTGCACTTCCTGCACAGGTAGGTTTGGCTGGGCACCTGCACACCTCACATCGCTGCTATTGCGGCTATCTGAAGAGGTTATGAGGTCTGGGAAGAGGAGCGGGTGAAGTGTGGCTTAGTTGTATACTGTTAACATGCCTAAAACTCTGGCCTTGATGAACTGGGCATAGTGATACAAATATATAATCCCAGCTCTCAGAAGGCAGGAGGATCAGAAAGACGTTTAAGGGCATCCTCGACTACACAGTGAGTTTGAGGCCAACCTGGGGTGCGTGAGACCCTATCTCAGAAACACCAAAACAAAAAACAAAGGCCAGACAGAGGAATGGAAGGGAAGGAAGGAAGGAACCAAAGGGATCAGGTTATAGCATGAACTCTCTGCGTAAAGACATAAGTATAGAGCTGGGTTTCAGTTAAGCCAACGCCAAGGAATAGAATGAACATAGCCTGAAGTCTAGAAAATACTCGAGGAATTTGAAGCAGTATAAGAAGAGCTCTGATTCAGTCAGCTTTAGGCTGGAATCTCCTTATGAGTTCCCCGTCATGATGCTGGCTATCTGTAGGTGGTGGCTTTGGTTTCTAACCATCTAACAGGTTGGCTTAAGAGTGTCAGGATTAGGTCTCCTCCTGTTTGTACCCTGGGTGCAGGCAGTTCTGGGCTGTGTGACTGTGTGAGCAGGCCCTCCCCTGGTGGCTGCACATTGTACTTCATTCAGGTGGTTAACACCCGAAGGCTTTCTTCTCTCCCAGCTCAGGTGGCCAGTCGGCTCCAGGAATTGGAGAGGCCTGCTTATTTTCTTCCTTCCTTCCTTCCTTCCTTCCTTCCTTCCTTCCTTCCTTCCTT
>OU015754.1:6497664-6530419 GCA_907169655.1 Acomys percivali | reverse complement strand
CTTCCTTCCTTCCTTCCTTCCTTCCTTCCTTCCTTCCTTCCTTCCTTTCTTTCTTTCTTTCTTTCTTTCTTTCTTTCTTTCTTTCTTTCTGAGACAGGGTTTCTCTGTGTAGCCCTGGCTGTCCTGGACTCGCTTTGTAGACCAAAGTGTCCTCAAACTCATAGCGATCTGCCTGCCTCTGCCTCTGCCTCCTAGTGCTGGGATTAAAGACGTGTGCCACCATACCTGGCTAGACTTCAGGATTTTTGAGTTCCACTTTTTCCTTTTTCTTTTTCTTTCTTTCTTATTTTTTGCTTTTTCGAGACAGAGTTTCTCTATGTAGCCCTGGCTGTCCTGGGCTCTCTTTGTAGACCAGGCTGGCCTCTAACTCAGAGATCTGCCTGCCTCTGCCTCCTAAATGCTGGGATTAAAGGCATGGGCCACCATATCCAGCTCTAAATTTTCAAAATAGATTTATTTCCTTATGTATATGTAGCGTCAAGAACACTGGCCAGTGGCCGAGCGGTGGTGGTGCACGCCTTTAATCCCAGCACTTGGGAGGCAGAGGCAGGCAGATCTCCAGGAGTTCAAGGCCAGCCTAGACTACAGAGTGAGTTCCAGGACAGCCAGAGCTATTACAGAGAAACTCTGTCTCAAAAAACCAACCAACCAACCAACCAAACCAAAAAAAAAACCCAAGAACAACAAAAAGATCACTGGCCAGAAGAGGGAGTCAGATATCATTTTTTTTTTATTGCTCTCCATCTTTGAGTGAGAATGTCTTTGAGGCAGGAGCTCTTCCTGGCTATTT
Source organism: Acomys percivali (assembly GCA_907169655.1). Classification (NCBI taxonomy): domain Eukaryota; kingdom Metazoa; phylum Chordata; class Mammalia; order Rodentia; family Muridae; genus Acomys; species Acomys percivali. Next base: position 6,529,629 of record OU015754.1, on the reverse strand, counting down.
TTTCAACTAGGCGGGAAGCCAACGATCCTGAGTGAGCCTCTATCTCTGCCTCACCTAAAAGGTGGGGTTACAGGCACAAGTGGGACATGTGAGATCATAATTCCATTGCTCATGCTTGCGTAGCAAGTGCTCTTAACCACTTAGTCTTCTCTTTAGTTGATTTATTTAACTCTTTAATTACCCAAAGATCTGAAAAGGCATACGTGTCTTGAGGAGATGTCTGTGAAGTTTGTATTTTCAAAAACAAGTCTGGGGCTGAAGAGGTGGCTCAGAGGTTCCTACTGTTCCTGCAAAGGACTCAGGTTCAGTTCCCAGCATCTGCCTAAGGCAGCTCACAATGGTGTGTGACTCCAGCACTAGGGAATCTTACTTCCTCTTCTGGCCTCTGTAGCATTCCCCCTGTGCCGCCCCCGTCCCCAATAAATAGACACAGACATAAATACAATTAGAATATAAAAAATTTTAAGTCTCCAAATCAAAATCAACAGCATGAGGATCCCAGAGTCAACTAGAAAGTGTGCATAAAGCCTGTTCACCACTGTGTTCTTAAAAGATGACAGAGCTGTCATAACCAGGAGTGTTTTCCCATGCTTCCTCAAGGCAAAGTATTAGAGACTTGAAAACAAATAAAGACAAGTCAAATGGCCTGGACAATACCCAAGCACAAAGCCCATGGTACAGAAAAGCCTTGGAACCATTGGCAGCTGTTATATTCTGCTTTTTAAAGCGACTGCTTCAGCTGGAGTGGGTGATAGCTTGGCTGGTAAAGAACTTACAGGACCAGAGTTTGACCTGTGTTTTTATTTGTTTACTTTATTGTGGGAAAGAGGTATCTGTCTTGGTTATGTGTGAGTGTTTGCCTGTGTGTAAGTGTTCCATATGCAAGCAGTGGCCTCAGAGTCCAGAGAGGGCATTGGGCCCCCCTGGAACTAGAGTTACAGACAGTTGTGAGTCCGGTGTGGATGCTAGGGAGGAACCCAGGTCCTCTGCAACAGTAGCAAGTACTTTTTAACCACTGAGCCATCTTTCCAGTCCTAGTCAGTGTTTCAATTTTTTATAAAAGCCAATGTGACATTGCAGGCTTGTAATCTCAGTGCTGGGCAGACAGACAGATGGAAACCTAGGGAGTGGCTATTAGTGGAGGAGTGGCATTGTATGACAGTGGAGGAACAATACTTGAGGTTATACTCAGGTGTCCACACACACACACACCACACACACATACACACAGAAATGCTGTTTGACTTAAAGTCTCATGTGGGGCAAACTTCTGTTCTTTAAATTCCTCTTGTGTGGGTAGCCTTCCATATGGCATTATTTTAAAGTTGAGATGTAGAATATTGGTTGACTCAGAGGGCTTGGTTGAAATAGATCAGTCCACCTGTCTAACCCAAAGTTGTCCTTATGTTGGAAACTGGTCTAGTAAACCACCCTAGTTAAAATTTGTTTTTATGTAATGTTTAGAGAGCCTTGTCGAAGGGTTTCAGGTAGCCTGCATTTCAGAGGTGGCACATAGAGCGTTCATCCCTGAAGGCCATGTGAGTAGCACATGTTGCTGTCACCATTCCACAGATGACCCACCTTAGGATGCTCTGTCCTCCTCTTCCAAGGCCTCCTGAGCAGCAAGGCAGGTCACTGTAGCGAACGGTGCGAACAGTGCGTATGCTGGCTCAGTAGCTGACTTGACAACCAACAGGAGCACCCACCCAGATGACGGGCATGCTGAGGAACCTTTCCTGTACTGCCTGCCTTAGTGGCCAGCCTGCCTTCCTTCTTTTCCTCCTTCCTTCCTTCCTTCCTTTTTTTTTTTTTTTTTTTTTAAAAAAAAGCCAGGGTCTTATGTCTTATTGTGTATCCTCTGAGTGTCCTGGAACTCAAAGAGATCATCCACCTCTACCTCCTGAATGCTGGGATTTAAGATGCACACCACCACACCCAGTTGACTCAGATCTAGTTTCCTCTGCCTCCGGAATGCTGGGATTAAAGGCATGTGCCACCATCACCAGGCTTGCTAAAAAGATTCTTTAAAAGAAACAAAACTTATACCCAGTGGTCAGGAGGCCAAGGCAATAGAATTGTAAATTCTGGGATAGCCTACCTCAAACAGACAAAGTAATAACCCCAGTTATTACTTGAAAGGATGGCATATGGCAGAGACATTCACAAGGGAGCTAATGTAAGCTTCAACTGTCCGTACTATTGAATGTTACACAGTTGTGGCTTAGGATGACTGGGCTGGTTAACAGGAGGGAATTCTGTATTGTGATATCTTAAGTACGAAGGTGCAATTTGGTAGTCACAACAGTGTGTACTCTTCTTTGTTTGTTTTGATGTGCACACTATGTAGAAAGATTGTTCCTACTAGTTTGTTAATTCGTACTACCTGCAAGGGTAGAGGGAAAGGAGGAAGAGTTTTAAAAACCAAACAAACAGCTTTGCACTTGACGGCACAGAAGAGCCGTTGCTGCCCAATCAGTTAGTGTGGCGTCTGTGCATAGCTTAGTTGAGAGAATCCTAGCCTGGCATCCTCCAGGCCCTGGATCTATTCCAAGCCTCAAGGAAAGCAAGTATGGATGTGCATGTCTGGCATCTGAGATTTGGGAGATGGAGGCAAATTAGACCAGAAGTTCAAGGTCATCCTCAGCTGCATAAAGTTTGGAGCTAGTCTGAGCCACATGGGATTCAGTAAATCAAGGTATACACCATCTACTGGTGTGTCTGTGCCCCACGAGTTAACACCCTCTGTAGAAAATAATAAAGCACCAAATGCTATATTTTTCTAAGTTAGCCCAGGGCAGGCTGCCTGGGAAAATTAGCATTCCAGGTGGAGAATGCTAGCTAACCTCGTAACCAGCACTTGGGCCACTGATTACAAATGTGCACACAGAAAATATATCAGCTTTCATTGACCCTGATCCAGCATGGCCTCTAGTCTAGACTTGGCTCTGTGGAGGTTGTCTCATGGGTAGTTAATGCTGGTGTTTTCACTCTTAGGAAAGATGTCTGGTTATGGTGTACATCATAGGTACAGGAACCTGAGAGGATAGGCCAGAACCCAGGGTCCCTCTCAGAAGCCGAGTCCCCGCTCCCATGCCAGGGAGGCTCCTCAGATCCGCACTGGCTCCTGGGATGTGCCCATTCTTCTCCCACTCCACCTCTGCTGCTGCTCTGTTTTGTTAGGGGCTAGGGAGCTGGGGTCCCCAAGTGATTCTTGGCCACCTTTGCTGGTGAAAGCCATCAAGGCCTTGCCCTAGAGGTAATTACTTGACAACTCAGGTAGGCCTTGGTAACAGTTTCGGTTTGGTTTTTGTTTTTTATTTTGATTAGACACTTTCTGTGTTTGTCAGTGCTGAGGATGGAACTCAAGGCCTTGCGTATACCCCTGAATTGTGTCTCTGGCCCCTCACTCAAGGATCCTAGGTAGGGACTCTAACCGAGCCATGCCCCAGCCCAGCCTTGGTTTTAGACATTGTCAAAGCATCCTTCTTCCTGTGTACTCAGCTTCGGCCTCCATGTCTTGGGGTCCACTACTAGGAAGTTCCATTCCCTAGGCCTAGACTCTGAGCTGGAATGGAGTGTGACCCTGACCTCTGCTGTCATACTCCTCTAGGGTCGAAACCTGGGCAGGTTGGTATTTAGTGCTCAGAAACTGCTTATTTGAGTATTTTATGTAGTTGTGTACAGTGGGACAGTAAGTTGGAGTCAGTGGAGAGCCACAGAGCACAGCCTTGTTGGTGCCTGGCCAGGCCAAGGAAAAACTACTCAGGAGGCCTTATCCCATCCCATCACCAGTCCCCAGAAGCCCAGCCAGCAGTCACGGACAGCTCCTAGGCACTGTCCTCTATGTCTAGACCAAATTTCACAGTGGAAGAATTCTGCATTCCCAAAGCCCAGCGGGTGGCTCCAAGGATGGACCTAATAAACAGGAAAAAGGCCACCAGTTCTCTAGGAAAGCTTGTGCCCCTGCCCACCCCAGCCAGCTTCTTGATGCACTCTGCTGTGTACACATCTAAGGTCCACAATGTGATGGACATAATAACAAGGCCCTTCAGAGAGCCTCAGTGTTTGTGGTTGCTGCAGACACACAGTGAGGGTCAGCTGGGGTTGGGCTGTTTATTTTCCCTTCATCAGCTTTACAACTGGGAGTCTCCTTTGACCCCTCTGAGCTTATTTTTTCTGTAGAGTTGGGGATCTGTTTTACCAAGTAGCACTGTTAACAAGATCGGATAAGATAGTTTAAGCCAAGCTCCTGGAAGAGTATTCAGTGGCTCTTAGGCATTTGGCTTCCTGTTGTCACCCTCTGTATCGGGAACTTGGTTTCACTGTTTCCTGTAGATAGAAACTTGGCATTGGTTAATTTGGAACTGGAATTGGTCACCTTGAGCCATTTGCACTAGAGAATCCTTTCACACACATAAATGGGCAGGGGTGATGTATAGCTACCCAAGTTAAAAACAAATGGTGATGAGATGTGACTCGGAACCCTTGGGCCTGCTGCCAAATGGAGTGACCAGCAGTACCTTCTGAGAGCCAGGTAGGGCTGGAGCTTGGGCAACTTCGTCACCAGACCTGTTTTTCAACTTGAAGGAGAATGCTGGCTGCGTTTGTGTTTCCTGACCTGAGCAGCCTTGACGTCAAGTTGCACGCTAGCATCTTGTGTTTTTTCTGTTCCATAGCTTTGCACATTAATAGGTGCAAAGAATACGTAGTGTTAGCATTTGGAGGCCAATCACAGCAGTACTTTGAATCTAGTTAGTAATCCTAACATATTCATATTCATTTTCTCTGTCTCTGTCTCTCTCTGTCTCTGTCTCTCTCTGTCTCTCTCTCTCTCTCTCTCTCTCTCTCTCTGTATCTGTCTCCCTCTCTTGCCCCCCCCTCCCCGAGACAGGGTTTCTCTGTGTAGCCTTGCCTGTCCTGGACTTGCTTTATACAGCAGGCTGGCCTCGAACTCACATAGATCCACTTGCCTCTGCCTCCAGAGTGCTGGGATTAAAGACGTGACCACGCCTAGCTAACATTTTCAAAACATTGTGTGTACTTTTAAAAAATTATGCTTCTGTAATCCCTGCTTCCATGCATACACACTAAATTAAGAAAGAGAAAAAAAGTTGGAAGATTCTATATTGTTAATGACAGCAAAGTCAAAAAGTATCCAAGGTTTGCCATAGATACTACCATCACGAAGGCTTCATGATGAAGTGCTATGCAAATCACCACACATAAACAGCAGAGAGAGCCATTCAGTAAACCGAATCAGAATTACACTCAGCATGCCCATTGTGACCAACACATGCAAGAGGCAGTGTTGCAGCCACCCACTGTTGCCCCTTATAGCTGTTGATGGTAAGAGTGTGAGCTCTTCACCCACTAGCAAAGGTACTTTCAGCCACTGCACTTGTTAGTGGGTGCTGTTTCTTTCTCTAGCTAGTAAATTAAAAAACGGAGTCACTTAGGGAAAGAGAAGGTCTTCCTTAGAGAAGCCCTGGGTAGTGAGGGCTTCATAGCCACATCAGGCAACTCACAACCACCTATAACTCCAGGTGTAGGGGATCCAACACCCACTTCTGGCCTCTGAGCATTTAAACTCAGGTTCACAAACCCAAGCACAGATAGACACCCATACACATAATTTTAAAACAAAACAACAAAAAAAAGGTGGACTTTTGTGTTTTTTATCTTGTTTTGTTTTGTTTTTTTTACTTATTAAAATACATATTTTTTGTTTGTTTGATATGTGTGTGTAGGCCAGAAGACAATTTCTCATGTTGCTTTTTCTGTTCATTTTATTTTTGAGACAGTGTGTCTTGCCAGCCTGGAACTCACCAGGTAGGCTAGGCTGGCCTCCTGTATCTGCCTCCCCAGCTCTGGGTTTGCAAGTATGCACTGTCACCTCCAGGGTTTTTTATGTGGGCTCTGGGGATCAAACTCCCATCCTTATGATTGCAAGGCAAGCACATTAGGTATCAAGTTATCGTCCCACCCCTCAAAATACCAGTTTTTGAAAATGAATTCGTTCTTAAAGCGAATCTTGTCCATACATTGTACATGGGGACAATGTACTCTTCTTATTCTCCCGCAGGAAGGGTGAGTGGGAGAGGTGAGAGCTTCTCGGAGAGGGTCTACTGCTAGTGCTTGCATGTCTCCAAAAGTGAGGGCAAGTGGTGGCACAGAGTGGCTTTTGGATCTTTGGATTGCACCTTTATTAATACATTGAGGAGATTGTTTCTAATTGTAAAGAAAATCCAGGTGATTTCTATATTTTTTAAAAAAGATTTGTTTATTTTTATGTGCCTTGATATTTTGCCTGCATGGTGGTAGCAGATCCTCTGGAACTGGAGTTAGAGACAGCCATTTGGGAGCTGGGAATTGAACCAGATCCTCTGAAAGAGCTGCCAGTGTTCTTCACTCCTGAGCCAGCTCTCCAGCCCCCAATTTCAGTGTTTTCAAGTTCTTTCTGAGTTACTCTTTAAACACTGATCCAAGCCACGGATGTAGGTGTGTTCGGTACTTAATCAGTGATTGTAGTTATGTGCCTAAAATGTGGTTAGGAATATGGAATATAACTCCTTTTTTGGTTTTTCGAGACAGGGTTTCTCTGTGTAGCCCTGGCTGTCCTGGACTTGCTGTGTAGACCAGGCTGGCCTCGAACTCATGAAGATCCTCCTGCCATTGCCTCCCGAGTGCTGGGAATAAAAGTGTGTAGCACTACGCCTGGCCAGAATATAACTCTTAAACTATGAAAAAATTTGGGACAGTAATTAGTAAGCAGAGAGCTGAAGGCAGGGTTGGTTTCTAAAGGAAGCCTCTGACTGCGGCAGTTCTGTGCGTCGAGATCCTGCCTGTGGATCTTATTTGTTCTTACACCGACCTTACTCTTTGATTTGCAGTGATCTGGCCCTACGGAATTGTTTTCTTACCTCCGACTTAAATGTTAAAGTGGGCGACTATGGAATAGGATTCAGCAGATACAAGGTAAGGGAAGTTCTGCCTGCTATCTCCTTAACCTGCTTGATGTCAGTCATGGAGTTTGGGTTGAAAAACACTGCTTGTGCTTGAAGAGGGGGTTAAAGACATCTGTAATTCATGTAATTGGCTCAGTTTGACTGAAGACTATATAAAGAACAGTATTACAAATACTTGAATTGCATACTTACTTATTTCATGTGGATGTGGATGTTTGTGGGCACATACATGGAAGGGCATGCATGAGGAAGTCAGAGGACAGCTTGCAGAAGTCAGTTCTCTCTACTGCATGGGTCCCCAGGACAGAACTCAAGTTAGAAGGCTTGACAACAAGTGCCTTTACCTGTTGAGCCATTTCACCAGCCCTGTATAACAAAATTTATAATTAGCATGTGGGCAAAATGGCTAATTAATATCTGTAGAGCTAAGCACATATGTCTGTAGATGTTTCTCATTACAGTCAGTAAAACTGCATTGCAGGTGTAATAAAGCTAATATTCACGGTTTTGTCCTTTTTAAACTGTTAAAAATACACTGTTACAGAAAACAAATCAGTAGGTTTTCATCTGTATATGTTTGCTGAGCTCGGCTGAAGCAGGTGTTGGGACATGGGCAGAGGTTGCTGGGGCTGGAGAGATGGCTTAGTGGTGGAAGCAATTGCTGTTTTTACTGTAGGCGACATAGGTTCAGTCCCCAGGACCCACATGGAGGCTCACAACAGTCTGTAATCCAGTTCCAGAGGATTTGACAACCTCTTACGATCTCCTCCTTAGGTTTCTGTGACATACATGGTGTACATACATACATTTAGACAAATTATTCATGCACAAAAAAATTAAATGAGCTGTTATGGTTTTCTTTATCATTCTTTAAAAAGGAATGCTATTGCTGTAATACCCATTGTTTTCTAAGCAGCAACCTAAAGATACCATTTATCTGTCATTCAGTGGGTTCCTGTGAGGACCCGAGTGGTAATGCTTTCAAAATATGCAAATTGGGACTGGCTTTCTGCCCAAGCGCTAGCTGTAGTGTCTGAAGCACTTACGGTATACTGTGAGGTTGTTGCCAGCACTACCTTTCTAACCCCTCACAAAGGGGGTTGGCTTTGCTCAGCTTTACTTACAGCTATAAGGAAGAGGGCTCCTCATGTCTGTAGCTCACTGTCACTTTGCTGCTGGTAAGTGGTGGAGGACAACCTTTAATGTCACCTGTGGTAACCAGCACAGTCTTCAGTGTAGAAGGCCAGCCTTTGCTAAAGGTGACTGAGCAAGCACCGTGGCTTAGAGACCTGTTCAAAAAACCTCCAGACCTGAGAGGAATACCTCATGTGCATCCGTCTTCCTTCCATCCAGAAGTCTCTGCATACCTGCTTCCCCTCTCCCCACACTGTATTTTGGGGTTGGATGAGTGTTTTCTGAGAATGTTTTGTCAAGCTGTCAAGCTTCCCTTACGTGGAATTCCCTTGAACACTGTGCTTGTGACTGTGCAGGAGGATTACATTGAGACAGACGACAAAAAAATTTTCCCCCTGAGATGGACAGCGCCAGAATTAGTGACCAGCTTTCAAGATAGACTCCTGGCTGCAGAGCAGACTAAATACAGTAATATCTGGTAGGTATCTGACGTTCCACTTTACTTGGTTTCCTTAGCAAAGGCTTGACCCCCTTCTCTTTAAGTATAAAGTAATCAATTATGTTAGGGTGCAAGAGGCAGAAAGACACATGTTGAGCCAAGGCAGTTCCCTTTTGAATGCCATTTGCTTCTGCCCATTTTCCTCTACTTAAAAGCAAAACCAGCATCTGTTTTATACTTTGTGCCTTTACAGGGCCTACAACACAGTAGGTACTTAGTATTTGCTGAAGTGAATGGAAAAGCTGAAAGACCGATTTTTAGGGGTCATTTCAAAATATGCTTAAATGATATATCTAAATCTTTGACGTGATAGTCTCATAGTTTTCTTAATGATAGCTACATTTTGAGGTATCTTCTTTCTGTTTATTTTGGTTCCCTTTTCTTGTCTTCCTTTGGATCAATTTTCTTTTTTAACTATATTTCACTCTTTATTTGAGAGCTATGCATTCTATACCTGTACTTTTTTTTTTTTTTCAATAAAAAAAAAAATGTGGAACACGTCACGAATTTGCATGTTATCCTTGCACAGGGGCCATGCTAATCTCCGTAGTGTTCCAATTTTAGTATATATGTGCTGCCAAAGCAAGCACTATGCCTATACTTTTATCAGTTACCCTAGAAATTAGAACATGTGTGAATCGGCACATCTTAATCTTATTTTATTTCCTAACCCTCTTTCTTGATGAGTAAAAGGCCTTAGAACATTTATTTTTAGCTGTGTAACATATGTGCACACACATGTACACATGCATGGGTGCGCGCACACGCGAGCGCACACACACACACACACACACACACACACACACACACACACATATCTTGTCATTGATTTTTCTATTTTTTTTCTTTTACTCCCCAACAACATGTTTCTCTATGTAGTCCTGACTCTTGAAACTTGCCCTGTAGACCAGGCTGGCCTCGAACTCAGAGATCTGCCTGCCCCTGCCTAGGATTAAAGATGTGCACCACCGCTGCCTAGCTAACATGTTACTTTCCTTTTCTTTCTTTGTTTGGTTTTTCGAGACGGAGGTTTCTCTGTGTAGCCGTGGCTGGCCTGGACTCAACTTCGTAGACCAGGCTAGCCTCGAATTCACTGAGATTCACCTGCCTGAGCCTCTCGAATGCTGGGATTAAAGGTGTGCTCTACCACCCCTGGCTAATGTGTTACTTTTTAACATCAATGTTCATTTAGATTTATCCACATAGCAAACTGCTTTCCTCCTGTTTGTTTTGTTGGGCTTTGTGTTTTGCCCTCAGATCTTCCCCTTGGGTTAAGCTCCTTCTGCTTAGAGTGTGTTCTTCCTCGTTTGCTTTAGTGAGGCCTGCTGGTAACAGACTGTATTTTCTGTGGGTCTGCACACACTTACCTGCTTTGTTCTCGTCTCGTAAATGCACTTTCACTTGCTGACAGTTATTTCCTCTCAGCATGTTGAAGATGTCATTCTACTGTCCCCTGTCTTCCATGTTTGCTTTGTGTAGTCAGCTGTAAGTTTGCCTAAGCTCTTTGAAGGCAATGCGACGTGTTCTCTCTGGCTGCCTAAAAAATACTTTTCTGACTTCTTTCTCTTTTCCTATTTTTTTCTACGATATGTTGAAATTATTATTAATATTTAATACTGATTCTCCCCCTCCCCCCACCCCTACCCCCCCACCCCCGAGACAGGGTTTCTCTGTGTAGCCTTGGCTGTCCTGGACTTGCTTTGTAGACCAGGCTGGCCTCGAACTCACAGAGATCCACATACCTCTGCCTCCCGAGTGCTAGAATTAAAGGCATGATTTATTCTTTTAATAAATCAGCGGTTACTCCTTAACTGGGTATATACCCAAATAACCATACAGAGAGACTAGGATCTATTTAATTAGCCAAAAGCACAATGCTGTACAATAATTATAATTACTCCAGCCTAAGCCTCCAAGCTAGTATAATTTCCTCCCGTTCAGATTTCCCATGTTATACTTGTTTTTTACCCATATCCCGGGTTGGCTCATTTACCCTGGTGTTTCTGGTCCTCTCCACGGCCATCCCTCTCTCCTTCCTGCCCTTTGTCCTCCCCTCACTCACCAGGATGTCCCATCCTATCCTCTGTTATTGCTCAGCATTGGGTAGGTGGTTTTTATTGGCAATACAGAGAACAAATGGTGAGATGTTTACACAAACTAGAGGCAGGAGATACTTAGGATAAACATCACAGTGTCACAGTGCAGTGTGCAGATTGAAACCAGCTAATGGGGTAGAGAATTCAGCATTTGAATGAACAAGGGTGAATGTGCACAGTCCACAAGAACATGCTGACAGTGATGTCTGCTGGTGTGAATTGTATTGGTGTGGATTGGTGCACCCACCCCCTGCATGATTTTCTAAATCTATAGGTTGATAGGACATTGGTTCTAGAAAGTTCTTAGCCCCTTTCCTTTAAATATTGCCTCTGTTCATTTTCTATCCTTTTGGCAGGCTAATTTTTTCTTTTTAAAAGATTTTTGTTATATATACAGTGCTCTGTCTGCATGTATGTTTGCATCCCAGAAGAGGACAGCAGATCTCATTATAGATGGTAGTGAGCCACCATGTGGTTGCTGGGAATTGAACTCAGGACCTCTGGAAGAGCAGTCGGTGCTCTTAACCTCTGAGCCATCTCTCCAGCCGTTGGAAGGCTAATTTAACATGTGTTGTTGCTTCCTACTCTGCCTTGTATCTCTTAATTGGTCCTATGCATTCCACTCTGTCAATTCTAGACCATGAGCTCCCTCTACTAATTCTGCTTTTCAAATTCTCTCTTCAGCTATCTATTGTGTTAAATCTCTCTGTTGGGTTTTATAGTTTCTTATTTTAAAAAAATTACTTTTTTCAAACAACTGAATTGTGATCTGTGTCAAATTACTGCATTAAGTAACACCTTAGCACTTCTGCTTCTGGATGGTGCATTGTTTCCTCTGGCCTGTCTTACAGTTAGAATCCATGGCAGTCTAGACTGAGACACACTCCTCCATAGAAGACCTGTATTTGCCGCTGTTGGATACCTGGGTGTCTTGCCACATGTAGGACACTGCTCTAGCAGGACATTGCATAGTCAGCTTGAAATGTTTTTCACTCAGATAGTGAGGATTGGTCAAGGCCGACTCTGGTTACTTTGTAGCTCAGCCCCATTGGTCACTGTAGCTGCAGTTGTTCACTCCCTGTCTGGCAGCTTGCCTTTCAGGAGCTGGCTTATGCCTGCCGGAAGCAGAGTCCTTCTGTGAGATACCGTACCTGGGTGGACCCAGGGCTGTGGCCTGTTCTGCAGCGGTTTTCTCCTATGGAGCCCAAGTGCCTGCACAGATGCCCCAGGGCTCTGAGGTGGCTTTTGTGTTCTCAGTTCTCAGAACTCCAGCTTCAACCTGGAAGTTCCTGCCTTCTTACCCACCTTAGATTCTTCAAGAAGTTTTGTTTTGTTTTTTATGCTTCATTGGCATTTTTATTGCACTTAGCAGCATGATTGACATGAAAACGGAGCCTGAGGCAGAATTGGCCCTGTTCCAGGCTGTCCTGACTGGTCCAGCCTGTCCCTGGCAGCTGTGCCAAGTCCCACCGTGTACTGCTCTTGCCAAGGTGGACGAGGGAACCTGATGTACAATTTAGAGTGGAGGTGGGGAGAGCAACAGGACACATTTCTTTCCAGAAGAGCAGGACTTGGGGTCTAAGAAGCAGGGGAGCCTGTGCTTCCTTTCCTGTCCCCTGGAGCAGGTGACAGTGACGTCGGGGCTTGGCTCTGAGACTATCTTGCTGGAAGGAGGGGGGCGGAAGGAGGCTAGGTGAGTGAAGACTCTGCAAGCCTGAGGCAGAGAGAGGCCTGCCCAGGTGAGGCCATGCTGTTCATTCTGTCACCTGCCAAACAAACCTTTTAGTTTTTAGCATTTCACATGGATTCTTTATTTTCTTCAATGAAACTGGCAGCTCTCTAAAGCCACTGGACGTTGTCTTAAACATTTTTGTACTTAGATTGGTCATCCATGCCTGATGCGAGTCTGGGCTGGCGTGAGGCTTTCCATCCTCGTCCTCCCTTTAGGAGAAGTGACCATATGGACATGGAATGCGCTGACTCTGTGCAGTCACTTGTAAAAGCAGCATCAAGAAACTGCACACCAGGTTGCACAACAGCCACTAAAGCCACCTGGTGCTGCTGCTAGTTTCTTGGAGGACATTGGACAGTCTCATAACCACACACCTGAACCTGGAAGGAAATAGACTTACAAATCACAGGGAGCTCTTGAAAAACTCCACTTTCCCAAGCCAAACTGGCTCTGTCGCTGACTGCTAGATATGGGCCATGTGTGGTGGCGCACGCCCTTCATTTCAGCACTGGGAAACAGAGGCAGGCAAATCTTGGTGAGTTTGTGGTCAGCCTGGTTTACACAGTAATTTCCAGATCAGCCTGGCCTACGTAGTGAGACCCCGACTTAAAAAACAAAACAAACGGTCTTTGCTAAGGGTCACATTGAATTAACGCTGCTCAGGGCAGTCTTCAGGAATCAGTACCATGGCTGAAGACATCAAGACTAAAATCAAGAACTACAAAACTGCCCTCTTTGACAGTCGCGTCCCAAACCAGAACCAGACCAAGAACTGCGGCAGAACTACCGGGACTTCCACCACTGCAAGAAGACAATGACCATGAAGAGGGGTGACATCTCCGTGTGTGAGTGGTACCTCTGCCCTGTGTCATGGGTCTCAGCCTGGGATGACCGCAGAGCAGAAGGCACGTTTCCTAGGAAGATCTGACCTGAATCCGCCGACCTCTCCTGTTTTCCCTCCTCCCCAGATAGTAAAGGGGACCTGGGCATATGATGGTCCCTATCACAGGGCCCTGAGTCATGACACAACTGCTAACAAAAATTCAATGGAAATGTTTAAAAACAAACAAACAAGCAAAAACAAGGTTATATGGCTCCTAAGTGCTAATTTACTTGTTTAAAATGACTCTAGAAGAGTCTAAAGAGATGGCTCAGTGGTTAAGAGGACTGGCTGCTCGTACAGAAGACCCAGGTTGTACTCCCAGCACCAGGATGGCAGTTCACATTCCATCTGTAACTCCAGTTCCAAGGGATCTGATACCCTCTTCTGGCTGCTATGGCACCAGGCATGCATTCAGACAAAATACCTATACACATACAGTTTTTTAAACTTTTTAATTAAATTTTTAAAAATTTAAACTTCCCCCAGATGACATGCTTGACTCCCTGTGAATACCCAGTAGAGAAGAGACATTCCCATACAACAGTGACTAGTGGAAAGAAATGAGAGGCTGTGAAGGAAAGGAAAAGTATTTCCTTGAGTGAGGCAGCTGAGGCCTTTTCAGGGGAGACAGAACTTGGGGGTGCAAGGACAAGTTGGGGAAGAAAAGATGAGCATTGCATCATGAATTTGTAATCCCAGCACTTGGCTGGATGAGGCAGGAGGACAGCTGTGATTATAAACAAGTCTGGGATACATGATGAGTTCCGTTTCAGCTTAGTCTACACAATGAGACAACAGTGATAACTTAAGAGCTAGTTAGGTAGACCCTGAGGTAGCGTCCCACTTTGGTGACACCAACCTGAGGCCTCTTCTGGCACTAGACATCTGCCACAAGCTTGGAGTGCTGAGGGGTAGCCAGAGCAACAGGTGACAGGGCTAATTGGGAAGTGAAGTTTGTTCACGTAAAGTCAGAGTATTTATATTATTGATCTGTTTTGTCAGGCTTTAACCCATTCTGTCAATCTTTCAATTGGTTCTTTGAGGTTTTTAAGGTTGCAAGTGACCATATTGCTTAATTCCTGTGATTATATTATTATACTCTGTCATAGTGATGAAGTAAATACAAGAAGGCCTCTGTTGCTGGCCAGTATGATGCACGTCTCTAATCCCAGCAGTCGGGAGGCAGAGGCAGGTAGATCACTGTGAGTTCGAGGCCAGCCTGGTCTACAAAATGAGTCCAGGACAGCCAAGGCCGTACAGAAAAACTCTGTCTCAATAAACAAGCAAACAAACAAAAAAGGCGTTCTGCTCACCCTCATTTAAAAGAAATTGATCTTTTTTTTCTTATTGGAGTATTGCTTACATAAGAGCCATTTTATCTTCTTAATAAATAACCACTTCCATACACATCTTGTCCATTCAGTTGCTGACACTCTGAATGAAAATGAGGCTGTTAAAGACTTCAGCATGACCCTTTTGCTGTCCACAGGTCCTTGGGTGTGACGCTTTGGGAACTCTTCAGTAATGCTGCTCAGCCTTATGCAACCCTTTCGGACCTGGATGTCCTCAACCACGTCATCAGAGAGAGGGACACGAAGCTCCCGACGCCCCAGCTGGAGCAGCCTTACTCTGATAGATGGTTGGTAGTTTCTGTGCTGCTTTGCAATCTTCACAAATGAGGAGGAGGAGGGCTGGGGAGACGGCTCAGTCGGGAGTGCCTGCCACTCAGGCAGGAGGACCTGAATTCATACCCTCAGCACTTGTGTAAAGCGCTGAGTGTGGTAGTGTGTACCTGCCATCTCAGAACTGGAGAGAGGTGGAGGCAGGAACATTCCTGGGGCTTGGTGACGTAGCCAACTCAGTAAACTCCTGGTTCAGTAACAGAGCCTGTCTCAAAAATAAGATGGTAAACAATGGAGGAAGACACCCAGAGTAGACCTACACCCAGTGTAGACACATACACACGCGCTCATTCATCTGGCCCTTATTTTTAGACAATGGATGTTCTAAAATGCAGTCATTTTTTACTTTTTCATGGATGAATTTAGAAGTATCATCTGTGTGTTTCCCTGTCTCGTTGTCACATATACTTACGTGTACACACACAGTTAAAAATAAAATAAAATATTTAAAGTAATAGTGAATAAGAACTAAGGGTAGGGTGTGGCGGTAGCATTGTGGAGAGTTCTGGCCTAGCACACACAAGGTCCTGCCTTCGCTCTCTAGTTCTTGATGGAAAGTGTTAAAATAAACACATCCCCTGCTAAACAGTTGTCAAGAGGAGAATGTGGGGCTACCAAGATGGCTCAGTGGGTAAAGATGCTTACTGCCAAGCCCAGTGACATGCACTTGATCCCTGGGACTACGTGGTGAAGGAGAGAGCCATCTCCTCCAAAGGGCCCTCTGACCACACAAGTGCCATGTTGTATCCCACTCCTGACTAAATAAATAAACTTAGAAAAAAGAGAAGGGACGAATGTGGCGGAACCATTTCAGAATTCAATGGTCTATAATATTGGGCTTGTTTGCACCTGTCATGGAAGGGGTGCTCATGGGACCCCACCCCTCTTTGAATATTTATGCCCACAGAAGGATGGGTGACAGTGACAGACATTTTTTTTCAGTGGTATAACCACTGTTTAGGCACACACTTTTCCACAAACACACAAATGAAAATAGAAGGGAGAAGCCGAGCGTGGTGGCACACACCTTTAATCCCAGCACTCGGGAGGCAGAGGCAGGTGGATCACTGTGAGTTCAAGGCCAGCCTGGTCTACAAAGTGAGTCCAGGACAGCCAAGACTAACACAGTGAGACCCTGTCTCAAAAAACCAAAAGAAAAAAAAAAGAAAAAAAAAGAAAAGAAAATAGAAGGGAGGCTGGTTGGGAAGATGGGAAAGGAACAAAAGAAGGGAAAGGATAGACATGTGACTATGATTCTTATACAGCATGTGCCTGTATAAAAATGTTCTAGTAGTAGCCCAGCATGGTGGAGCACGCCTGTAAGCCCAGCACTCGGGAGGCAGAGGCAGGTGGATCGCTGTGAGTTTGAGGCCAGCCTGATCTACAAAGTGAGTCCAGGACAGCCAAGCTACACAGAGAGACCCAGCCTCAAAATTAATTAATTAATTAATTAAACCATTAACAATAAAATTTAGAGCAGCAACAAAAAAAAAATACTCTTTTTAATGGGAAACCAGAAGAACACATGATCTAGCAGAAATGCAGCTGAATACTATGAAATGTCTTGGAAAAAAACCAAAGAAATAACAACAAAGCAGAGTGCATCACATTTCTCTCCTTTCCTCTTGCACCACTGTCACACTCTTGAGGTAAGCCTTAGCTGGCTGCCGGTGGCTGAGGTGTAGAAATGTGCTGGAGAAAAGCATGTTGAGTCGGCGCTGAAGTAAGGTTATTTCTTACCTTAAATCCTAACTGTCCCTTATGTGCCTCCCAGGTATGAAGTGTTACAGTTCTGCTGGCTGTCTCCTGACAAGAGGCCAGCCGCAGAAGATGTGCACCGCCTGCTCACTTACCTGCGAATGCAGAGTCAGCGGGACTCAGAGGTGGACTTTGAACAGCAGTGGACCGCGCTCAAGCCAAACACCAACAGCAGGGACACATCAAGTAGCGCTGCCTTCCCCATCCTTGACCACTTTGCCCGGGACCGGCTAGGTCGGGAGATGGAGGAGGTCCTCACAGTGACTGAGACCAGCCAGGGGCTGAGCTTCGAGTATGTGTGGGAGGCCGCCAAGCATGACCATTTTGATGAGCAAGGCCGGGGCCACCCAGACGAAGCCTTGTCTTACTCCAGTATGTTCTTCCCCGTTGAAGTGTTTGAGAGTTCGCTTTCAGATCCTGGCCCTGGCAAACAAGATGACAGTGGCCAGGAGGTGCCCCTGAGGGCCCCTGGCGTGGTTCCTGTGTTTGATGCACACAACCTCTCTGTTGGTAGTGACTATTACATCCAGTTGGAAGAGAAAAGCAGTAGCAACATAGGGTTGGATTATCCACCTGCACTGCTCACGACTGAAGTGGACAATCCAGAAAGGGTTGGCACTGAAGCACCCCATCTTACGGCCCTTAAGACCCTCGTGTCTGAGGAGCCCAGTACAAATGAGGATTTCTTCCAGAGCAGCGCTCACCCCAAAGAACCCAGCTCTGCTGAGGACTCGCGTGCTGCCAGCATCTCCGGGAGCCCTTTCAACATATTCAGTGACCTCGACAAAACAGATGATCTGGCCGGTCACCAAAAAATGTTTGATCTAATGGAACTAAATGGAGTTCAGGCTGACCTTAAGCCAGCCACCTTGAGTTCAAGCCTGGATGACCCCAAAGATACCTGCCAGTCAGACAGAGAAAAGCCCAATAAGCTTTTGGACCAGGACCCGCCGTGCTTATCAGAAAGCCTTTTGCACCAAGATCGCTTTGATCCACTGAGTGTTCAGGAATTGTCAGAAAACTTCTTATTCCTTCAGGAGAAAAACCTACTGAAAAGCTCACTACCTAGCAAGGAGCAGGTGAACGATCTTCAGACAGAACTTAAGAATGCAGGTTTTACCTCAGCACTGTTAGATTCACCCCAGAGAGGCCCTGTAAGTTCTGAACGTGAGTTTCCTGAAAACACACAAGTCTTTCCTTTGTCACAGGAAACTATGAGCAAAGAGAATGAAGGTACAGATGTCATGCTTCAGGGTGGTGTGTCACCACAGGCCTCCCCGGAAATACAAGTACCCGTAGCCTCAGTCACAGAAGCAGCATCTCCTAATGGCCCCTCAGACTCAATTCTGAGGCCAGGAGAAACCAAATCCTTTATAGATGTCAGAGTCCCTGAGGACTCCATCTGCCTGGATCTAAGCCCCGACTCTGTAACTGGCCCGGTTGAAATTCCTGCTGCCGATGCCAAAACCCTTGAAGGAGGTGACAGACCCCCAGACATCATTTGCCAAAGCAAGGAGGCCTTGAATCTAACCAAAAGAGACCCTGCCCTTGTGAATGATACTCTTGCTGGTCAGGGTAGCGTGGGGAGTAGTGTTCCAGAATCGAGACAGGAGTTACAAAGTCAGCCACTTTCAGAAGACCTTAGTGGCAGCTTGCTGGAGAAAACCTCGGAAACTGTGGAGACTTTAAATCAGTTTAATTATAAGGCTGCCCCGAAAGATTCGGCCTTGGCGTCTGCCCTCTCCTCAGATTCCACCAGCCAAGATAGCCTCTTAGAGGACAGTTTGTCAACACCCATCCCCACCTCAGAGCAGTCTGTGGAGACACCAGACTCCCTGGATTCAGTGGATGTCCATGAAGTGTTAATAGAGTCCCTGGGCCCCCACACTCCTCAGAAACTCTTGCCCCCCTGATAAGCCTGCAGACAGCGGCTATGAAACAGAGAACCTGGAGTCTCCTGAGTGGACCCTGCACCCTGCACCTGAGGGGACTGCTGACTCGGACGCAGGTGCAGCAGGTGACAGTGGCCAGAGCAGTTTGCCTCCCAACCCGGTCATTGTCATCTCAGATGCAGGCGATGGCCACAGCGGTGCCGAACGTCCCCCTCAGAGCTTTACACTTGGCACCCAGAGTTCATACCGAGACTCTGCGTACTTTTCAGACAATGACTCAGAGCCAGATAAGAAGCCTGAGGAGGTCGCAGGAGCATCTGCCTCTGCCCTGGTGTTGGTAAAGGACCAGTCCCCACCTGAGCCAGTTGTCCCAGAGGAGAGCTCTGATGTCAGAGACAGCTGTCTGGAAGCACCACAGAGCGAACCAGATCAAAGCCAGGTGTCTGCTTTGCAGAATTCTTGTAACTCAGAACCACAAGAAACATTGCAGCCCACACCAGCTGATGCTTCCAGAGAGACACACCCTGTGGATGATGAGACCAGCAGCCCCTTGAGTTTGTTGAATTCTGAACTTAGTAGCTGTGACGACCTGGAGACACAGGAAGATCGCCCATGCACCCTGGCCTCCACAGGCACCAACACCAATGAACTCCTTGCATACACAAGTTCCACCCTGGATAAATCCTTGTCTAGCCACTTTGAAGGCCCCAAGCTGAAGGAGCCAGACATTGAAGGGAAATACCTGGGCAAACTTTGTGTGTCTGGGATGCTGGATCTCTCGGAGGATGGGATGGATGCAGATGAGGAAGATGAGAACAGTGATGACTCGGACGACGATCTGCGGGCCTTCAACTTACACAGCCTTAGCTCTGAGTCGGAAGATGACACGGAGCACCCTGTGCCCATTATCGTCAGTAACGATGATGGGAGGCACTTGCGGAGTTTACTGAAACCCTCAGCTCCTGAGGCCATTGAGCAGCTGCCGGATGACTGGAAGAAGGAAAAGAAGGCAGTGACGTTTTTTGATGATGTCACCGTTTATCTGTTTGACCAGGTATCTCTGACCGCATCCCTTTATATTATAGAGAATTTCAAGAAGATATGAAGCTAACTTGGCCTGATTTGGTTTTGTTTATAAACATTCAGAATTGTATTCCCTTTTGTGTATGTGGTGTGTGTGTGTGGTGTGTGGGTGCATGTGTACTTCTATGTGGGGGACAGAGGTTGGTGCCAGGTGTCTCCCTTGTCCATTTTCCATATTATATAGAGGCAGGTTCTCATGCCCGGAACCCGCTGATTCAGCTTGTCTTAGCCAGTTTGCTCTAGGGGTTTCGGCTCTATCTTAGGTGCCCTGGGATGACAGGTGGGTGCTAGGGACTTGAACTCTAGTCCTCACGCTTGCTTGGCAAGTGCTTTACCCACTGAGCCATCTTTTCAGCCTCCCACATTGTATTTCTGACTCCCATTGTTCTTGGTGCTGACGTCCCCTCAGCAGTCCAGAGCACCTGCATAACCTTTCCCCAGGGAGCAGTGTCTGAGCCCTTGATGGTTCTCCTGTCACAGTACTTAGATACTAAGCCTTAGAAGTAACCTTTTCATAATGACTGCCACCTTCAAGGCAGGCAGTGGTAGCAAAACAGTCTTTGGCTGCCTCACAGCCCTCAGCATACAAGCAATGGCTAAGCTCTCCTGGAGGGCGTCAGCCATGTCATGGTAGCTTGTGGTCTTGTTATTTTATTTTATTTTGTTATTTTTCTGAGACATGGTTTCTCTGTGTAGCCTGGCTGTCCTGGAACTCACTCTGTAGACCAGGCTGGCCTTGAACTTGGAGATCTGCCTTCCTCTACCTCCTGAGGGCTAAATCTTAAGTGTATGCCATTTGTTTGTTTGTTTTTTAAATATTTATTTATTATTATGTATACAGTGCTCTGCCTACATATATATCCGCAGACCAGAAGAGGGCATGAGATCACATTATAGATGGTTGTGAGCCACCATGTGGTTGCTGGGAATTGAACTCAGGACCTCTGGAAGAGCAGTCAGTGCTCTTAACCACTGAGCCATCTCACCAGCCCCCATGGCTGGTTTTGTGATATCTTCTTTTAATAGCTATTGAGGCAGCAGACTGTGACAATTCAGAAGTCATTTGAGCCTGGTGATGTTCTAAGCATCGACAGAAATTAATTTTGCCCAGAGTATTTGCAGTTAGGTAAGGGAGGGTGCCCTGGGCATTCTTCTTAGCTCTCCTAACTGAGTTCCGCTGAAATTAATTGGCCAGATTTTAGTCTGACAATTGGCAGTAACACCTGACACTTGGGTGCAGGCCTAGAACAGTGCTGGCAGGGGGTCTGCAGACAGTGAGCTGCAGCAGCCCTCCGGGGGCATGTGGAGAGTGTAACAGGCAGCAGGACAGCCTTCTGCCCTGGCCCTTGATGGCTCAGTGTGTGCTCTGCTTCTTGAGAATCGAACTTTAAAAAAACTGGATCTCTCTGTCACTCTCATAACTTCTCCCCTTCCCCTTCACCCCTCGTACACTCTCACACACATTTGTGTCTGCTTATATGGTGAAGTCAGAGGTCAGTGTAACATATCTTCCTTGATTGCTGTACATTTTATTTTTGAGACAGAACCTGGATTTTCCTGCTATTCCCAGCTTTAAGTTAAAAAACAAAAGAAAACTTTGTACACCGCTTGCATGCCTGGCTCCCAAAGAGGTCAGAAGAGGCCTCCCCTAGACCTGGAGTTACAGATGGTTGTGAGCTCCCTTGTGTATACTGGGACTCAAACCTAGGTCTTCTGAAAGAGCAGCCAGTGCTGAGCCGTGTTGCCAGCCCAAGATATCCAGCTTCTTTATGGGTGTTGGGGATTAAATTTGGGTCGTTAGGCTTTCATGGCCAGCATTTTACCAATGGAGCCGTCACCCCAGCCCCTTCTTCCTCCACTTCCTCTACTGGTCTTTGTAAGCTTGGAGTTACTACTTTATGTGGATGTTAATGGAACCTAGGGCCTTGGGCTGGTAGTGCACTGTCAGTGCCACACAGCCCTAGTCTTCGTGTTTTTGAGACAGGTATGTACCTCAAGTTAGCTTTGAACTCTCTCTGTAGCCCAGGCTATCGTTGAACTGCTGCTTGGATCTCCAGAGAGCTGTGACTCTCAATTGGCTTCTTGAGTCAGTTAGATTATGACTGAGCTCTCAAGTCATGTGGCCTGAGAATGGTTCCCACCATACATCAGGAGATACAGGACCCTTACTGTCTCTGATCTGCTTGCCCGTCCCCCATCTCCCCTTAGTTCTCAGAGCCAAGCTCTTGGCTTCATCTTGGCCTCTGGGAAGCTCCTCCTTAGGGTCCTGCAGTGGAGGCTTCCAGCATGTACTCTAGTCACTTTCCTTCTTAACCAAGTGTCTCAGGGCTCAGCCATAGAGTGCGTGTGGCCAGCAGCACTACATCAGAAGTAAGCAAAAAAACCCCTTTATTTACTGCTGCATGTAGGACTGGGTGCAGAAAAAAGTAGCTCCCTGGGCTGAGCCTGACTTGGGGGGGTCCCTCTCCACCTCCTGCTGCTTCCAGGGGTCTTCCCAAGCCTGACCCCCAGAGCCAGTCAGGGTGGTTCCTCGGAGCAAAAGAGAGCCTGCCTCTTTGGTCTGTAGAGTTGCTTTGGGTTCTGCTTCTCTTGTGGCTTTGTTTTGCATTGCTGTTTAGTGTGAAGGTCAGAGAATAAGCTGAGGAGTCATTTCTCTATCTGGAGAATCTAGCTCATGTCATCATGCTTGGCGCCAAGCACCTTTACCTGATGTGGAGTATAGTTCCCAATTTTCCCACTTCTTTGTCTATTTGTTCACAGTGTGTGTGTGTGTGTGTGTGTGTGTGTGTGTGTGTGTGTGTAGGTGTAGAAATGCCTTGGGCGTATGTGGAGTCAGATTATAACTTTGGGGAATGAGTTCTCTCTTTCCACTGTGTGGGTCCCAGACATAGCATGAGCTGGGGTGAAGCTCAGCTGGTAGAATGCTTGCCTAGCATGACAGATAGTCAGCACCCCCTCAAATGGGTATGGGGGTACACATCTGTAATCCTAGTACTTAAGTAGAGCCAGGAGGATTGGAAGCTCAGGGTCAACCTGCGCTACATGAGACCTGCACTGCCGCCCTTCCCCAACACACACAGACGGGCTGGGGAAAGGAACTAGCACTAGCAAGATACCTAATTGGTTAAAAGGTGCTTGCTAGTCACAGTAGTGCATGCATGTATTTCCAGCATTCGGGGAGGCAGAGGCAGGCAGATTGCTGTAAGTTTGAGGCCAGCCTGGTCTGCAAAGCGAGTCCAGGACAGCCAAGGCTACAGAGAAACCCTGTCTCGGTTAGAAAAAAAAGTGCTTGCTTCCAAGTCTGGTGACCCAAGTTTAGTTCCTGGGACCAACACAGAGAAAGCAGACAACTGACTCCCACAAGGTGTCCTCTGCCCTCCACGTGTATGCCATGGCATGGACAGCTCCATACACCCCACAGAGTGAGTAAGTATACAAAAGCAATATGATAATTTTTTTTTGTAAAAAGTAAGGAAAAAAAAGCCTCAAGGCAAATGGTTTTCTGTTCACCCCTACAGTTGTGTCTGTTTTTGTGTCGTCTTCAGCATAGTTGCTGTCTGGTGTCCTGTCCTAGCTGGAGGCGTTCACTTGGTAGCTTTTCTCAGCTTCTTTTGCCCCTCTATCCTTGAAAGTTGGTTCTTCATCTCACATTTACTCATGAAGGATATTTTCTCTAACGATGGATCCTGAATAGACAGCCCTTTCCGGTCAGCATTTGACCTCACTGGTTAAACTCTTTAAATAATCCCAGTGCTTGTGACCTTTTGCACCTGTGTGGCTTGTTTCTTCTGTGTGGTGAGGTTGTCCTGGCTCCTTGAAGGCTGGGTCGTTTTCAATTTTGTGTCCTCCCGTCATGCTCTGCAGTCTGTCTTTTCAGGTTGGTGGAGAATGTTGATGTGTTAGTCTTGGGCCTCCACAGCTGGCCGTGAGACGTGAGCTCCCGCCAGCCTCCTGTGAGCTTCGGTATCAGTACTAGTTCCTCTTTTCAGTCTGTGGCCTGCGGACCTTCCCACTGGCCAGGCTGGGCCTTGGAGGCATCCCCTCATCCCCACAGTCCAGCTTTCAGCTTTGGTCAGCTCAAACGTAGGCCCAGAAACAACACAGCGCTTGTCTAGTTGCTTTCTTGAGCTCCTGCCCTTGGAGTAACCCTGTACTCCTAGCCCTGGATACCTGCTTGGTCCTCCATGAGGAAGGATGGTGCCCAGATCTGCCACACAAGAGGAAAGCACGCAAAACATTGGGGCCTCTTCAGACCCAGTGGTCTGATTGCATGAAGGTGGAGTGACCAGGAGCAGAATGGGGACAAGGAGAGAAGGGAGTGTTTTGTCCTGGCTCTAGGGTCAGAAGGGCCCCTGGCTGCCCAGGCCGAGAACCAAGTGCTTCTCAAGCAAGCCCTGGCCACACCAGGCCAGGGAGCAGGCTCTCGTGCCACTTTGGAGTCTGGGACTCTTCCCTCCTGCGTTGCCTTGTTTGTCTCCTTCTCAGAGGTCTCAGGACAGTCTCAACGTGCCTTTTACAGGAGCTACATTTAAGGGACCATATATGGAGGACCTTGTCATACATGGTGGCACAGGCCTGTAATCCCATCATTTGGAGGCTGAAAGGATTAAGAGTGACTCCAGCCTGAGATAGACAGCAAGTCTGGGCCTCGTTAGGTTACATAGTGAGACCCTGTCTTTAGAAAGGAAGGAAGGTAGGAAAGTAGGAGCTGGGGAGAGCTGGTGTTGGTGATGTATGCCTTCAATCCTAGCAGTCTGGAGGCTGAGAGGCAGGCAGATACCTAGAATTTGAGGCCAGCCTGGTCTACATAGTGAGATCCTGTCTTCAAAGGGTGGTGGAGATGGGGCTGGAGAGATGGTTCATGGGTTAAGAAGAGTGGCTGCCTTTGCAGAGGACCTGGGTTCCCAGCACCCATTTGGCCGCTCATACATCTTAACTCCAAATCCAGGGGGCCTGATGCCTTCTACACATAAAGTAAATAACTCTTTTTAGCACAGCTCACTAGATAAGCCTGTCCGCCTGGGGTGTGGTTGGACACGTGGGCTCCAAGAAGCAGGCTGACTGGAATATTTGTTTGCCTTTGCAGGAAACCCCCACCAAGGAGCTGGGGCATTGCGGAGGAGAAGCACATGGCCCTGGGCCCAGCAGTCCAGCAGCATCCTCAGGCTCACCCTACCTGGGCAGGGGCATGAATTCTGAAAGTTCCACGGACGAAGAAGGTATTTGTGCTGCGTTAGCCTTGCAAAGACATTCTATGGTTTTTTGTTCGCTTGCTTGTTTGTCTTTGAGATAGTCTCAGTATGTAGACCAGGCTGGCTTGAAACTTCAGAGAGATCTCCGTGTCTGTGCTTCCCAGGTGCTAGGATTAAAGCTGTGCGCCACCATGGCTAGTTAGTGGTAACATGTTGGAAAGGAGTGTTGCTTATTTTTAAATGACCCCTGAAGAATCAGGCGTCCTGCATTTCTGCTCTGCCATCTGTTGGCGGATTGTGTCGGCATGCCCTGGGCTCCTCTCCTTATCATGAGGTGATATGGAAAGAGATAACAGGGTGCTGTTCTTTCTGCAGGTGGAGGCTTTGAATGGGATGATGACTTCTCCCCAGATCCTTTCATGTCAAAAACAACAAGCCTTCTGGGTTCCAAACCTTCTCTTCAAACCTCCAAATACTTTTCTCCTCCCCCGCCGGCCAGGGGTTCAGAGCAGAGCTGGCCACACGTGTCCCCCTGCTCCAGGTTCTCCATCTCTCCTGCTAACATTGCCAGCTTCTCTCTCACACACCTCACGGACTCGGACATTGAACAAGGAGGTGAGAGGAGCCCTGTGTGTGCTGGGGGTGGGGCCATGACAGAGGCATGATGGCGTTCAGCCAGGAGTGCTCCTCTACCCTAGAGCCAAAGGAATGATGAGCTGATGCTAGTGTAGTCTTTCCTGAATGGATTATAAATTTGTTTGAAGATTCCCAGTTTGTGGCGGGGTTCCTCCGATATGCTAAGTATGACATTCTATCAATGAGGCACGTTCCCTAACTGGTTTCTAGGCAGGGGCTCTACCACTGAGCCACGCCCCAGCCCCTCATTGCTTTACCTCTAAGCTTCAACTCCAGGTCTCTTCTTAACATTTTGTTTGTTTTGTTTTTGAGACAAAGTCTCACCAAGTTGCCCCGTCTGTCTTTGAACTCACTCTTGTAGTCTAGCTTGGCCTCAGACTTTGAATCCTTCGGCCTCAAATTCCCAAGTAGCTGAATAACAGGCCTGGTGCATCTCTCACAATCTCAGCAGTGCATATGCAGCCCCACTCTCCACTTTAGATCACTCCCAGTACTCACTTGTGTATAGCTAGGCTGCACTGGCCATGGAGATCTTGGAGGCCCTGAGAGGGCTCTGCCATGTCTTTTTCTTTCTCCTTTGCTGCCAGACCCCCTTCCTCGGGTTATGCTTCTGTTCCACAGGAGCACCCTGCACAGGCTCCAGGCACACTTGGCCTGGGGTTTGGACTTGAGCCCAGGCTCTCTGACTCTTCCCCAGCAGTGTTGATTTTGCCATTAAGTCTGGGTCTCGGTGTGATACTGCAGGGCAGCTGGGAACTCACAGCAGGGGCCAATTTGGAGGAGCAATACCTGAACATATGGGCCCTTTTCCCTATACGAAGATCAGGAGATAAAGGTTAATAGGTACATTTTTTATTTGAAGTTTACAGATCAAATAATAATGTAGGCTATAAAAGCGCTTTTATTTGTTTACTTAGTTTTCACCTGTGCCGATGAGATAATACCTGTACCTAAGGATCTCTGCTGGGCAGGTGTGCCTGGCAGGCTGGTGTACTTCAGTGCCCCTGAGTGTGGCCATGGAGCCACTGTGGGAGCCAAGCAGCTGTGTGTGCAGAGCCCTTCAGGCTGCGGGCAGCAGGGACAGAGGGCGGCACAGGAGGGTGTAAAGCAGCCAGGCACCAGCTGCAGCTCCTATGTTCTGGTCTGTTCTCCGTCATACTCTTATTATCTGGGTAGTCAGTTCTTAAAACTGATCCGCTTTGTCATGTTGCTTCTGTCTGGGAAATAGGCAGCAGTGAAGACGGAGAAAAGGATTAAGTGGCTGTGGACACACTCTCCCAGCCCAAGCAGCGTTCCTGCATGTTCATCTGAGCAACGGCACCGACTCCATGGTGACTGGCACCAGACACTGAAAGGCTCAGGAGTGATGTGGAGCCGGGCCACCACACCAGGAAGCCAGCTCCCTCTGCAGCACTGGCCTGCTCTGCTCATGCACTAGAAGTGCTCTTGTGCTGGGCATCCTGTTGAGGTGGCCACACTGCTCTGGCACATGAAGTGTTGGAGGACCTGAGCACCTCAGGTCATGGGTCTGTTTTCTGTGTGGGTGTCTTCCCCACCACATCCGTGCCTCCAGTCTAGGCATGGGTGCCACAGAGGGATGCACCAAGGGAATGGTCACAAGTGAGCCATATTGTTTTTAAGGAAATCACTAAATGCTCTCTGACTGCACTGTAGGTGAGTGTTCTGAGCTCCCAATATTGTACAGCATCGTAAATTATCCAAGGAAAACATGGCAGGTCAAGCTGGTGCTGTCCACTGGTTTGATTTTTTTCCCCGTCTTCTTGTGTGTTTGCTCTGCATGGTACTGTAAACCTTTGGTATTTTGAGTGTTCTTCTGTCTTCAGACTATGGGAACTGTACACAGGTACCCTTTCCCAGGCCATGCTGATTCTTGGTGTTAGTATTTTATGTTCTTAGGTATAATTTTGATGAGTCCAAACTGCTGCTCTGTTTGATTGATCTCATTGAGCATGTTTCTGTATAAGGCGGCTCTCTGAGCAGCCTTCCCTGCCTCTCGTGCTTTTAAATCATTTTGGTAGAAATCCAGTGAGAGATGCACCCAGAACTCAGTGCTGCTTCTCAGTGCCCAGCTGGTGTGGCAGGTGAGACCATGCGCCACTTCCTCTGCACAGAAGCCAGCCTGCAGGAGCTCTTGTGTCTTTCAGGCAGGTGGGACCTCTGAGACCCTGAGTCCCCACAGAGAACTATGAGTGAAAAAAGCAGTTTGTCCACTTTCGGTCCTCCAGCAACCCTCACGGCCTCCTGGCTGGCCTGGGGCACCTGCACCTGCCTCCCTTCTCTCCTCTTGTTCTGAAAGGGATCTGGAGTGTTCGGCATAGCCTCAGTGCATCATCGAAGGAATGTGGTGTCCTCGACACAAAGCTGGCCTTGCTCTGCTGCCCAGGAGTCCTGCTTATGACAAAGAAGTGTTGGTAGCCAGTGCAGCATGGCAGTGCCATGTTGAGCAGGGAACCACACCTGCTGGGTGGGCCTTCTTACATGGGCTCCTTACCCCAAATACCTCCTGGTGCTGACCCCACAATCCAGACTCCAGTGTGACATTGGGGTGAGTTTCCAGGCTCTGGCCAGGACATCGTGATGTCAATCAGAGGGACTTGGACTTGCCTACAGAGTGCAAGAGTGGGTGTCAGCTTGAGTTTACGTAGCAAATTATGACCTTTATTATCAACTTGGATTCAATCCATGAATTTTTATACTAAGCAATAACTTTACGATCAACAGAAGAACTTTGAGAACGGCGAGCCTCCTTTCCTGTACGTGGTGCAGACCTAGCATGCCTGGGCTCCGTAGAAGCACTGGATCTTGTGACATGTATACTACAAACAGGGCATTTGAAAGTAATTTTGCCAAAACTGTCATAACTGAATTTTTGCTGTGTGAACTTTCTGATTTTATTTTTTAAACCTCTATCTACCCGTCTTAGTTGAGAAAAAGAAGAGAAGCAATTATATTAAGATATTTTCAAATTGTAGGTTTGAGTTCCGATTCACTGATGACAGTCACGTGGGTCCGTGGACTCTATCTAGCCTTCTTACCCAGCCTGGGATAGATTGACATCTGAGGGCTAGCCGTCTTCCACCATGTTGAGGGGATTTTAACAATACAGTTCCCATTTATATTTATATCTATACCGCTCTCGTGGTCAGTTGCCAAAACAAAAGCATTTTATATATTGAGTTGGTGGGGTGGGGTGGTTCTTTCTGTGGTGTCCCATGGAAGGGACAGAAGACTTACTGTAACACTCGTCAACACGGCCCCAAATCTCAAGCAATATACAGAAATCTCAGTCTTGAAATGTGAGCATGCCCTTTGCCACGTGATGTGGGTTTGGTTTTGTTTTTGGCTTTTTTCAGACAGGGTTTCTCTGAGTAGTCCTGGCAGTCCTGGAACTTGATGTATAGTTCAGGCTGGCCTTAAACTCAGTGATCCGCCTGCCTCTGGCTCCTGCGTGCTGTCACCACACCTGCCTGGGGTTTTTTTGTTTTGTTTTGTTTTTGTTTTTTTTTAATGATACTTTGGTTGCCCTTGGTGGGCTTTCTAAACTTGTTCATTTAAATAAGCAGGGAAATCAGTCTGTGGTGTCTGTAGCTGGGATGGGGTGGCTCAGTGATTTTTTTTCCCCCCTACCCTCTTTTAAGTGCCCATTCTCTCCAGACTGAAGACTTGGCTTTTAACTCCCTTAATAAAAATAACGACTCCCTCCATGTCCTCCTTTCATAGCTTCCACTTATTATAAGATGACCCAAGTAGTTCTCCCCACTCCCAGCGAGGCTCAGACCATCTGGGCTAGAAGCCGTTCACCAGAAGGCTGGACTTGCAAACAGCCTCCTTCTGTTTGCAAATGTACAGGCCTGACTGTTTTCAGAGAGATTGGTTTATCTAAGGAAGTCTGTCTCCCTGCTGTAAAATGCCTTTTAAATACCCCCTCCCTTTTCATGTTTCCCATAGGGTATTTGTAGGATTAGTGACCCATTGCATGTCTGTCCCCAGGGCTGGGGAAGAAGACAGGCAGCTCCTCAACCTTCTGCCCCTCAACCATCACCTGAAAACTCAGGTGCAGCCGCGTGTCACACACTCTGTGTGCCTCACTTCAGAGCACCCACCATAAGAGAAGTCACCTTCCAGTAAGAATGGGCAGGCAAGGCTATTTCACACAGACATCTCAATATTCCTTCAGTAGCAAGCAGGGTGGCACGAGGCTTGGCTGTTGAGAAACGCCATTGAATTTATAAATAAGGTCGTAAGGTGCGCTGGCAGTATTGCATCACCCACAGCCATCCCAGTGGTTGAATACATGGTGTTTGGTTACTGAAGCCTGCACAGGCAAAGCTGGATCTTGATGACCAGACTTGTGCATGTACCCACTGTTTCATCCTGCCCACAGCCGGGGACCTGGGTGGGACAGTCACACCCACCAGGCCTGCCACCTACTGGGTTGTACTTAACACAATCAGAAAGGGTTCACGGCAATATAACAGTTAATGAACTTGGAGTTTAAATTGTGTACATTTTTAAATTGTAAGATTTTTACTGTATATTGAAGCTTAGTGTGATTCAATAAATTGCTTGTAATTTAAAAATATTTAATATTCAAAATAAATACAGTTATATATTTATAAACTCGGTTGCTAAGTTTATTCCTCTTTTCCATGTGTGGGGTTGGCTTGGTGCTATGGGTCTCAGAGCTCCGCACAGGCCTCAGGACATGAGGATGGTTCTCAGCAGACTAGAGTCTGGTGCATGTGTGCCTGTGGTTTCTGTGATCTGAGCCTTCCTGCTTACTGAGTTCAATAGAGATTTGGCTTATAAGGTCTTGGCCCAGCCCTCAAGTGCTACTCCAGTAGGCTCACAGCTAGCCCTTCAGGCTAGGGAAATGACTGATTTGCTGAGAAAAGACCCATGTTCATTTCTAAAACCCACCATGTTTAAAGATGAAAAGGCCAGGTAGGATAGAGCCTGCATGCTTGTCATCCAGTTCTGGGGAGGCAGAAGCAGCAAGCAGACCCTGGGGCTCACTGGCCAGCCTAGTATACTACAGTTCCGGGCCAGTGAGAGAAACTGTCCTAAAAACAAAACAAACGAAAAATGGTGGAACACTGGTTGATGTTCAGCTCTGAATGTCACGCTCTGTGCTGTGCTCGTGCGCTGGCATCACACACACCGACAACAGCCTTTCCCTGGTCTTGTATGGGGTGTGTCTTTAACCTTAGCACATGAGACGGGAAGGCAGCCTGGCCTGTGGTATGAATAAGATCCTGTCTCAAAAACAGTAGGTATTCTGTGCAGTATTGAGGTGTCTCCATGGCCTCCGACCCCTCTCTCCTCTTTCGTAAAAGTCTTAAGTGGCACGAGGCATGTGACAGCTTTCCTACCGGAACCGCAGGCAGGCTGTGTAGCAGTGAGACCAAGCCTGCCAAACATGAGAGCCCACCCAGAGGTTCCTGGGTGCATTTGACAGGTCCTATTAGCCCATGGAGGAAAAAGCTACTATTAGCTGAGCATAGTGACCAGTTATATTTAAAATCTCCACACCAAGAGGCTGAGGCAGGAGGGTTGCCATAAAGTCTGAGGACAGCCTTGGCTATAAAGTCTCTGTCTCTAAAAGAACAAAATAGCCAGGGGTGTAGTTCAGCATGCACACTGCCGCACACACTGTAACCACAGCACTCACTGGATTAAAGAAGAGATACTTTAGCCGGGTGTGGTGGCACACGCCTCGAATCCCAGCACTTGGAGGCAGGCAGGTGGATCTCGGAGTTCTAGGTCAGCTTGGCCTATAAACAAAATCCAGGACAGCCAAGGCTACACAGAGAAACCTCGCCTTGAAAAACCAAAGGAAAAAGAAAAAGAATATATATTTTCAGCACGTTTTTGTCAACAGTTGAGTCCAAAACATAGATGCTGAGCTGAGAGTGCCATCCCCAGTTGTAATTCTGGCACTTGGGCTGCAGAGGCTGGAGGATGGCGTGCTCAAGGGTAGCCTATGCTAAGCTCAGCAAAATAGTTCAGCCGGTCAAGTCACTTGCTGCCAAGCTTAATGATCTGAGTTTAACCCGGGACTCACATGGTGGAAGTAGAGAATAGTTATCCTCTGACCTATGAGTGCACACACGCCAAAAATAATTAACCAAAAAGGAGCTAAATAAATAAGTGGCTATCACAGAAAACAGGTTTTCTGTGAACACCATGATGACAGTCATGTGGTGGTCAGAAGACAATGTGGCGCAGTTGATCTTCCTCCTCCGTGCGGATCCCAGACTCAAGTTGCCAGACTTGGTGTCAGGTGCCTCTACCACAGCCATCCTCAATGCCTCATAACCTTTTCTTTCTTTCTTTCTTTCTTTCTTTCTTTCTTTCTTTCTTTCTTTCTTTCTTTCTTTCTTTCTTTCTTT
>OU015754.1:6472821-6497654 GCA_907169655.1 Acomys percivali | reverse complement strand
TTTCTTTCTTTCTTTCTTTCTTTCTTTCTTTCTTTCTTTCTTTCTTTTTTCGAGATGGGGTTTCTCTGTGTAGCCCTGGCTGTCCTGGACTCACTTTGTAGAACAGGCTGGCCTCAAATTCATAGCGATCCGCCTGCCTCTGCCTCCTGAGTGCTGGGATTAAAGGCATGCGCCACCATGCCCGGCTCTTATAACCTTTTCTATCCTAATTCCCTTTTTAATCTGGGGAAACCGAGGTAGGAAGTATCAATTACAGCAGGCAGGCAAGCCACGTGGTTGGTTTTTTATTTATTTTTTATTTTTTATTTTTTATTTTTTATTGTTTTGCCAATTTTCTCGCTCTTGAAGACTGACCCCTGCCACTAGGAGCTCTGGTGACCTGAGTGGCATACCTGATGTGCCCACCTCACTTCAGTAAGGGGAAACAAAAAGGGGGGGGGCCGTGTCCTTGAGCCCTTAGAACCTGCAGAGTCCGCTGGAAAACTGGGGTGCTCTGGGGGGCGAGGAGGAGAGGTCTTGCCAGCATTGTTCAGGGATTTTGTGGCTGCGGTTCCTGTAAGATTACGCAGGGTGGCTTATCCTAGACTCTGTTCAGAGCCTTAACCCCAAGGCCAAGTGTCCTGGCCAGGTGCCATTCGGAGTTTCTCTACCCGCCTCACCTCCCTCCCGAAGTCCCCAGAGAGGCCAGGCCTCTCAGACCCAGTGGGAGAGGATAGAGAAGGGGAGGCGTGTCTGCACCGGTCCTCAGAGCGGGGGCGTGGTCGCAGGTGCCGCCCTAGCCCCGCCCAGCGAGCTCATTTACATGCTTCCCGCAGCCCCGCCTGTGGTGGCTAAAGCGACGTGTCCTTGTCCCCCCGTGGGCAGCCTGTGCGCGTGCAGCTTCGGATCTCCAGGTAAACCAAGGGGGTTTGGAGAAAACTGGATGGGACTGCTGGGAGGGGACCCAGAGTCAGGACCAGAAAGAAGGCTGGCATCTATGGGAGAAAATAGTGGTGGCTCCCACTCAGACTGGCTGGTGCCATCCACGTGGTGGAACTGGGGGCTGCTGCAGGGCGCTGGCAACTGTCAGCATGACCTGTGAGCTGTCCTGTGCGCACTCACTGCGGTTCTGCTTCTGATAATGTCTGGACCCGTGTCATGTCCAGGAGAGCTGTAAGCGTGATGTCTAAGGGAACAAATGATCGTGGGGGAGGGGGAACCCATAAGCCAGGCTTGGGACCCGTTCTTGGGTGGTTTAAACAAACTAGGCTCAGGTGGTGCTTGCAACGGTATGGGGCATGGGATCGGGGTGGGGGGGGGGGAAGAGTTCCCAGATCAGTGGGGACGGGTGTGTGTGTGAGGAGGGGGGAGTGTCGCGAACAGTAGGTGAGAGAAAAGTGGGTCAGTGTGAGTTCCTCCAGGGCTTTGGGAGCACAGGTGAGTCAGCTCAGGGCTCAGCGTGAATGGGAAGTACGCAGGTGTCCACTATCTACCAGTGGGCAGCGTTGCACTGGGAAGAAGCAACGAGGCAGCCATGCTGCATGCCCAGCGGCGCGCCGCGCTGAATGACTGCAGAGGGGCTGTGTTCTGAATTTCAGTGTGACGGTCCTGTCCCAGCCACTACCTCCTGGGAAAACAAGCCTGGAGCTATGAAGACCAAGAACCGGCCCCCTCGACGACGCCGGACGTCTATGCAGGACCCAGAAGCCACCTCAGGAGAGCAGACACCTGACAGACCCCAGCCAGCCTCAGGGGGCGCAGAGCTGACCAAGGGTCTTCGGAGTAGGACAGCCCGTGCAGGTGGGGCTCGGGCAGAGGCCAGCCGCCGGCGACAGGGGTCCGGTGGGCGCAGGGAGAACAGCGTTCAGCGGCGACTGGAGAGCAACGAGAGGGAAAGACAGCGCATGCACAAACTCAACAATGCCTTCCAGGCGCTGCGGGAGGTCATCCCTCATGTGCGGGCGGACAAGAAGCTCTCCAAGATCGAGACCCTCACACTGGCCAAGAACTATATCAAGTCGCTGACTGCCACAATCCTCACTATGTCCAGCAGCCGCCTCCCAGGGCTGGAGGGGCCAGGCCCTGCACCGGGCCCTAAACTCTACCAGCATTACCATCACCAGCAGCAGCAACAGCAGCAGCAGCAACAGCAGCAGGTGGTTGGGGTCACGCTTGGGGTCACCGAAGACCAGCCCCAAGGCCACCTACAACGATATTCTACTCAGATCCACAGCTTCAGAGAGGGGAGCTAGCACCGGCCCTGGGCTCCAGGGTGGGGTTGGCAGTGCTGCTTACCTCAGCTCTGGTCCCACTAATGCCACATGCCCCAGACTGGTGATGACGTTTGTTATTGAGGTTGTTTCAGGGGTTTTGTTGTTTGATGGAGCCTCTCGTGCGGCCCACGCTGGCCTCGGACTTCCGATCCTCCTGACTCTACTTTCTCTAGGGCTGGGATAACCAGCACATATCGCCACATGGTGCCATGCTGGGGACTGAATGGAAGGCTCTGCATGCTAAACAAGCACTCTACCAACTGAGCTACATCCCCCAGTCCAAGGTTGACTCTGGTGATTCCATTTGCCTTAAGGTCAGACACCAACATGTGGCAGTTTTTCCTAGCTACCCAGGGGACATGTTGAGGCCCACATCTCTGTGGAAAGCCTGCCCCAACAAAATGGAAAAAGGTTTTGTCTTCCTCACAATTAATTCTTTTTACGTGTGACGGCCAAGGGGTGATTCCGGGGAAAACTTTACTTACAAATGTCTCTGCTACCACTGAGCCCTAGGCGCACCCCATATTGTGGGGCTACATGGGAGCTGGGCCCCTAGTGTCACTCGAGGCCCATCAGGGAATATGGCAAAAGCCAAGATGGCAGCTTGTTTTATAGGTGCCATCTTAGCAGCCCAGATGCCCTGGGCCCAACTCAACAGCTGGAGTTAAAAAGGCCTAGCCAGGCCCAATCTCATGGGACAGATTTTCCCAAATGGAGACTTCGGGAGAAGCTGCAGTGTGGCTGTGGCTGTGGCGGTGGCTGTGGCGGTGGCTGTGACTGACCACAGTGGGGCCTGAGATCTGAGGTCCTGTGTAAGACCATGCAAGGTCATTGTGGAGAGGACCTTTGAGCATTTCTATACAAACATAGACTTCTCCTGGGTCTCTTACAAACTTCCCATACCTGTACCCCCCCACCCTTCCATTACAGGGGTGTCCCACCATGCCTTGTGTCTCATTCTTCTTGTCTTTGCCCCTGATGTGTGGTTGCCATGTGTTTTTTTCACAGGCAGATGGGACTTGGTTCTTCTTACCTTTGATGTTTTCTCTGAGATTGGAAGCCGGAGTGACAGGCATGTCCCACCCCCAACCTGATCATTAATAATAACGAGGACTGAGTGGTTGGCAGCCTAACTGCCTCCAGCCCAGCTTCCGTCTTTGGGGCGTTCCTGCCCCACTGGCTCTGCCAGGCTTCAGTACTTTGCTGTCGATTGCTTTTGGCTTCCCTCTTCCTCCCTTGTCTCTCTGCCCAGAACTGTCCTGGAGTTCCTTGGGGCCCATGCCTCCCTCCCCCTTCCCCCCTTACAGAGTAACAGAAGTCTTACTATGTAGCTCAGGCTGGCCCTAAACTGTGCAGCCCAGGCTGGTTTTGAACTTGTGCTTGGTCCATCCTCCTGCTTCAGACCCCCGCCCCACCAAGTGCTGTGAACATAGGTGCAGGGGGAGAGCCCTGTCACCCCCAAGAAATAGATGACAGCTACCTTGGGCCTGGAGGTGTTGGACTCCCCATTCCAGTGAGACTTGATTCCAATAGCTTTCCAGGCCTGGAGAGCTGGTCTGGTCCCTTCACAGATCAGGAAGGTCAGCTCAAGCCTGAAGGCCTTTGTGACTGTGATTCAGGGATGGCTACAGGGAAAGGTCACTAGTTAGGGAATTTGCCAGTGTGAGCCGAGGCCAGTTGGAAAAGCCACGGCTCAGATAGCTACCTTGCTATGGAGGACCTCCCCGGTGGAACACAAAAGGCCTCTGCGGGCAGACAGTATTACAGACCCAATGGCTGATTTCCATATGAGCCGAGGCCAGAGCTGGGCTCATTCTACCCAACTTTGCCTGGAAGCGCGGGGAGAAATGGAAGATGTCCAGCCAGACTTCTGCCCTGGCTACAGTCTCGCTGGCTGCAGCCCAGGGCTGCCCAAGGTAACTGCCTGGCAGGACCACAGCCTCATGGCTCTTTGTGCCCCACAAGCTGGCACATGCACCACCACCCCCTGCTTCCCAGAGGATGACATGGACCTAGCTGTCCACTCCTTTACTGGTGACAGACAGGACCTACATATCCTTTGGCCACATCACAAAGGATCTTCAGGGACCCCAGTCCCATTAGGGAGGTAGGGGACAAGTCTGTAATGCCAGCAGGGCCTGTCTCCCGGTCCCAAGCTCAGGCTGGGTTTTGTTTTGTTTTTGTTTTTGTTTTTCGTTGTTTCTTTTTTGAGGCAGGTCTCATGTAGCCTAGGTTGATCTTCAACTTGCTATGGTGTGAAGGATGATGGGAATTTTGCCTGTCTTCTTGTGCTGGGTTTAACTAGAGCCGTGTACTCCCACACCTAGTTTAGGCAATGCTGGGGACTGAACCTGGGGCTTGGAGCATCTTTGGCAAGCACTCTACCAACTGCTCTACAGCCCTATCCTGGTCTCCTCTATCCGGCTGGGTAATGGAGCTGAGTCAAGCCCCTGGGCAAGAGGGATGGAGCTGCCTCATTCCCAACCTGGTCACCTGGCCTGTGGAGCCACCAGGTCTAATCTTCGTCCCATCTGCAGACAGAGAAACCCAAAATGTGACCTGTCTAGAAAAAGCCATGCCAAACAGCATGGCCTGCGCCTTGCCTGTCAACTTCAGTGAAAAATATTCCTTAGGTGACCCGGACTGGCTATTTTTTTCCCTAATAGTTTCCTCAAAGCGCTAAGGAAATTGCCAGCTAGATCTTAAAATGGTAAGACTTCATAGCCACCATGCTTTGGTCCTAGGCAGAGATGCCTGGAGACCTATGCCCCCACCCCCTTTTTTTTTTTTTTTTTTTTTTTTTTTTTTTTTTTTTTTGGTCTTTCAAGACAGGGTTTCTCTGTATCCTTGACCGTCCTGGACTCACTTTGTAGACCAGGCTGGCCTCGAACTCACAGTGATCCGCCTGCCTTTGCCTCCCAAGTGCTGGGACTAAAGGTGTGCGCCGCCACCACCTGGCTGAGAACTGTGCCTTTTAATTCAAATGCTTAATAAAAAATACATCAGTCACGCTGTTGGTATAAAGTTTTATTAAATAGAACATTCAGGGAGCCTAGACAGTTCGGTGCTGCTGGGGGGAGGGGAACAGTTGGTGCTCGGCAGCTAGAAGATGCGTTACCCTGGTGACACAGTGTTGACACCCTCACGGTGCTCTACTGAAAACCATCAGTAGAACACATGGGTCACAGTTGCTGGGGCACAAACCGGGATGCCCACTTGGAATCCTGACACTGAGGTGAGGGCGACCCCTGGACACCTCTCCGCACATGGGTGTGTCTGGTCCTACCTCTGGAAACGCTGAGGACACGGGGCTTCTCAGACGTCTTTGGGATGGGGCCTCAGAATAGTTTCCTCATGGCTTTTGGGGACACCCCTCATGCAGGCCACTGCATCACTCACACAAGGACGATTCCAGGGCAAATACCAGTTAGGGGTGAGTCTATCCTGTCTCGAAATGAGCGGATAGGCTCAGCTCTGGCAGTCCTGGGCAGTGTCTGAAACAGAGGCATCACCCACTGGGGCACACTTTTGCCAGGGGCCAGGAGGTGCCTTCTGCCTAGACCTGGGGCACAAGACAGCCTGGGGCTTTGCCCATAACCTCTCCACAGGGCACAGATTTCTTCATTCAAATCCAGGGTACAAGCTGCCCCCATATCTGCAAGAGGGGCTAAACTGGGGTCTGTGGTGGCAATTCTCTACATGGAAACTACTTTCCAGTGCACCCCAGGAGGGGACCCCCAAGCTGCCAGGACAAGACCCTTACCCATCTCATTTTTTTTTTCCCCCTAAGATGGGTTTCTCTTTGTGTAGCCCTGGCTGTCTTGGAATTTGCTTTGTAGGGCAGCCTCGAACTTACAGAGATCCACTTGCCCCCCCCCTTCGGCAGGGTCTTATGTAGCCCAGGCTTGCCTCAAACATACTATGGAGCCCGCGGATGGCCTTGATCTTGCCTTCACTTTCTCAGTACTGGCATTACAGACATGCACTGTCATGCCTGGTTTATTTATCTATTTATTTATATTTTTTTTTGCGACAGTCTTGCTATGTAGTCCTGGGTGGTCTTAAACTCAAAATCCTCCTGCCTCTGTCTCCTGAGTGCTGGGCCTACAGGCATCAGCCACCAAGCCTTGGCTCCTTTGCTTAACTTGTGGAGCAAAACCCCATTTGGAAAACCCGCTGGGGTATGACCACAGACTGAGGCCTGTAGACCTCAGCCCCACAGCTATTTCTCCTGGAGGTGATTTGTGATCTCCAGGAGAGGAAGGGTCTGCCTCTCTGGGCCCAGAATTTCTGAGTTCCTGGCCTGGAAAGGTGGGAGGTATAACAGGAAGGGACCAGGGCTGAGGGCCCCAGACAGTCGTCATCTCTTCTGCTCCTCCCCTCAGCATCCCTCAGACTTGGAACGAGTGTGGGAGTGCCCCCACAGTTTCACATCTCCGAGCATTTTGCCAGTGTTTCAGAAATGGCTGACTTTGGCCTGACTCCCTGTGTAGGTGGGGGCCTGGGTGATGCTCTGCCATAACTGCACAAGAAAGGCTCGCTTCTGGTCCTTCAGGCTCAAACCATCCTTGCCTGCAGGTGAGGAGGGGCCTCAGCAGCAAACGGGACCTGGGCCATGGGCCTCCTGTTCCCTGGACCCATTCCTAGGTCCCATGGTAGCATTGGCCCGGACAGAGATGTGGTCCCAGCCTCCCTACAGTCAGAAAACAAAATCACTTAGTACCCGAGTATTCTCCCATTACCCTCCATGCTGAGTCTGGTGCACAGTAAAACAGACCCAGATTGCCACTGTACTCACTCCAATGCCATAGTCCCAGCCCTGGCCCTTGGGCTCCCGTGGCTGGACGCCTACGCGACGACACACCGTCCCCCGGCTCAGGCCATGGCTCCCCTGGACTTTGTTGGCAATAACCCAGACCTGGAAGAGAGCTTTGTTGGAGCTCCTGGCCCAGTTGCAGAGAGGCAGCAGAGGGGACCCCTCTTCCCCGCTACTAGGCACCCTGCTCTCTGCCTCACCTGGTCCAGCGGCCCCACAGACACTTTGCGCACATTGTTGGACACGTGTTCCCAGCTGGAGCCCTGCGGGTAACTGGGGGTGATTCCTGCGCGGTACCACAGGTTCCCTGGGCAGAGAAACAACCAAGGTCATCGGCAAGGTCCCTTTGGCCCATCTTGGCATGCTGTGGGGTCAATCCCCAGGTCCCCCCTCCAACCCTTCACACCCAAGGGCTCTTGACGACCCACAGGCAGGAGCCTGGGCCACAGCCAGCCCTCTCTCTCTCTCTGTTGTAGGCTTCATAATCATCTCATTGTGTTTCTTGGGGCTGACAGCCTTAGCCTTTCTGCTGAGGACAAAGAATGTCTTAAGCAAATAAAAAAGAGAACCGGATCTGGATGTAAAACCCTGGACTCCGAGACTGTTTTCTTCTTCAGTCTTAATGTTGCGCAGGCTGGCTTTGAACCCTTGATCCTGCTGCTTCCATCGCCCAGGACTGAGATCACAGGTGTACACACCACACACCCAGGGCATGAGGTGCTGGGATTGAACTTGGGGCTTTATATGTGCGAGGCAGGGGCTCTACTAACTGAACTGGGGTCTCACTGTGTAGGCTCAGGACAGCCTCAAACGTGATCCTTTTGACTCAGCTTTTCCAGTACAGAGTTAGAAGACACAGCCCACCATACCTGCCTTCAGGTTTGGAGACAGGGTCTCCTGTGTTCCAGGCTGGCCTTGAACTCACTGTGCAACGACGATGGCCTGCACTTCTGATGCTCCTGCCTCTGCCTCCCAAGTGTTAGGATTGCAGGCATGTGCTGCCACGGCTCCAAGTCCTGATTCCGCCTTTCCTACCCATCTCACCAATACCGTGAGTAAAATCTTAAGAGGAACAGGCCCAGGCCCTGTCTGAGGTGATGCAGGGGTCAGAGATGGCCAGTAGCCAGCCCTGTCCTGCCTATGGGGCTGGTGTGTCCCACACCCAGGTGGAATTCCTATGTGATATTCTAGGACATCGTGATATGCTGCGACCCTTTACTACAGTTCCTCATGTTGTGGTGACCCCACACACACACACACCTTAGACTTATTTTTGTTGTTACTTCATAACCGTAATTTGCTGTTATGAATCATAATGTAAGTAACTGTTTTCCAATGGTCTTTGGCAATCCTGGAGGGGCTGCGACCCACAGGTTGAGAACCACTGCTCTGGGTGCACTGGGGCTTGTGTCACAAACTGAGTGCACTGGAAAGAGCCCAAGGCTGGCTCTGAGCTGACGTCTCTGGTTTCACGTAGGGGTCCTAGGGGCCTTGTTGTTCTGTCTTGGTGCAGCGTCCTGTCTCCATGGTGATCATGATGCAGGAGCGTGTCCTTAACAGCTAATGTTCCTTGTCCCCAGGGAAACAACACAGATAGGTCTAGACATCTCCAAAGGATGTTTTGAGAGGGCATGTCATCTCCCGGCTGACTTGTGGCCTGGTTGTGATCCAACTGAGGTATCCATGGGACCCTATCCTTCCCGCTGGCCGCGCGGACAACACTCAGGTAACTTACCGTTCTCGTCCAAGGCATATACTGAGGTCTGACCCACGGACACCTGTGTCAGCTTCTGCTTGGGGGGAGATGGGATGTGGTACCAGCAGTCACCTGTGACGGGAAAGCTAAGTCAGGAGGCCATTGGGAGACCCCCCCACGCCCGTGAGCCCAGGCCTAGGTCTGTCTAGTGCTCTAAAACCACACGGTAGGCCGAGTCCTTGCAGCCAGCCTTCAACTCCAGCTGCACAAATGTGTGGCTGGGGCTCAGTGTGTGAGCTAAGAGTCACATAAGGCCCCCTCAAGCTCTGCCATCTACCTAGGAGCCCAGGTTTGCCCAGGGTCCTTCGGGGTCCATCCGGGGTTCTGACTTCAAGCCCACCTCAACCATGCGACATGAATGAAGGCACCCAGCCTGGCACATACATGGTTGGGAAACGGACTCAGTGGCTGCCACCGGCCACCTGCAAAACCCAGCATGTCTCGAGCTTCCTGGGGTAACTGGAGTGGCCCCATAGATCAGGAACCCTCACCAGGGCGCTGTCCCAGGCTGTCTCTGTGTGGATGAGATGGCCTCTGAGGGAGAAGCCCAGCTCCCCATGCCAACCTGCTCCAAACTGAGTAAGAGACTTGCCCACTGTCTTAACAGGAAGCTTCCTTCCCATACTCCACCATAGTGGGGCTACAGGTGTGTGTGGTGTGGGGGAGGGCTCTGTCGGGGGTGGGGTGGGGTGAGGGGGGGCGGGAGGTGCCACTCACCAGCCGGCTGGGAGGGAGACACAGAGCCCCGGTAGAATGCAGAGCCGTCCCTGGCCACGGCCCACACCTGATAACAGGCGCCGATGGAGACAGAGGTGAAGGGCTGGTCAGTGCCCACATGCAGCCAGGAGGAGCCCTGGAGATGGACGGGTGAAGGAGACCTGCTGAGGGGCCCATGGGAGCACCTGGCTGCTCTCCCCTGATGCTTACACTCAGACCTGCCTGGGAGGCAAAGGGCGTCCAGGGCCTTGCCTAGTCTGACGTAGCCCTAACTTTAGTCTGACCTCGGCCTACTGCTGAGCCCCTGGACTCCGGCCTCTCAAAGGAAAGATAAGAACATGTGCCCTTCATCAAGGGTGCTAAGGAGCGGCCATGGCACCTGCTCCCACCCCCGCCGCCCCATTACTCCCAGGCCTGGAGGGAGTCTCCATGCCAACTTCATCCTTGGCACTACCCGCCTCACTTGGATTGCACGTGACATCCTCCCACCCTGGAGACCCATTCTAAGCGGGTCTGGGGAAACCTGAGGCACTTTTCTCAGAAGAACCCTGATATCTAGAAAACTGCAAAAACAGGCACAACCCCCCCCCCCAAAAGGCCAGAAGACGGGTGCTCACTGCGGGGTTGAGTTCAGATACACCCAGGCGGCACAGGACATCACCCTTGTCACTGACAGCCCACAGTGCAACATTGTGTCCTTGCCCAGCGGTGTCTGCGCTCTCTGGGATGATGGACACGTCGCTGAGGGCAATGGGGGTCACCTCCAGCCACGGCCCACTGGTCACCAGCTTGCATTTTCTGTTTGGGGGAAATGTGAGCCTGAGTCCAGGGATCTGGTGTGACAGCAAGCCCCAGACAGGACATGTCCCTCCCTGCTCATCACTACCTGCTGTTGACAGAGCCCAGCCTAGCATGCAGGAGCTCAGCTGGATGGCTCTGACAGGGCTGAGGGGAGGGGCAGGCCTCCCGCCTGTCCCAGGCCCGGGCCCCCCCCCCCCCCCGCTTACCCTCCAACCTAGGAGCAGAGCCCAGCCAGTGACATTTCTCTTATTTGTTCTGCAGAACAAACTTCAGAAAGCAGAGCGCAGGGAGCCCGCAGGCACTTCCTGGGTTGACATTTACTTTTACCCTGGTTTCTCTTTTCCCTCCCTGCTTCTTTCCTGGGGACTTAATTCAGAGGCCAGCAGTTCTGGCTCGAGAGAAACCAGCATCCCCTTCCTTCCCTGGATGTAGAGGAAGAATTGGGGCCTGGCCCCACCACCCTGAAGCTCTGTCTCTCACCTGGCCCAGCACCTTCTCCTGACAAAATCCTTCATGGTTTTGTATCCATGGTAAGAGCTGCAAAGAGGAAGCAATGGGTCAATTAAGATCATTTCGTGGAACTTTCTAGAAATTGACACTGCACATGTTCTTTTCCCAACTTTAAGTCATGTGAGCAAAGGAGTTGCCGTGGCCAGGGTACAGTTCTCCTGGCTGCCCCAATGTGGTCAGGGCTGAAATGTAACCTTCAGGGGTGCCCCCCCTGAGGCCTGGGCATGGCAGCTGCCACCTAGAGTGTCTGGCTCAGCAGCCCTGGGCCTGGCCCCTCTCCAGTCATTATTGGCATGTGCTTGGGGGTTGGGAAACTTCAGTCTAGTTGACGGCTGTCTGAGGGGCCTCACTGTTACCTGAGGGCATAGCCTGGTCTCTCATCCTGAGTCTGTTCAGAAGCAATCCAGCTAGGGGCCTGACCCAGCCTCACAGGCTCTCAATACATATGACAGCTGCCAGTCCTGACTTTGTGGCACATGTGTGTGTACCCGGAGGACAGAGGACAACCTTGGCTGTCATTCCTAGCAAGCCCCAGGGATCCTCCGGTCTCCCCAGAGCTGGGAATACAGATGTAAGTGGGTTGTAGGGATCAGACCCGGGCCCCATGTTTGCAAGGCAAGCCCTTTGAAAGCTAAGCCTAATAACCCGCCTATTTTACCTTTTATTCACTTGCCTCAGCATGCCCGACTTCCCAGGATGCCTCACTCCAAAGATCTCCTGTTGGCCCTTCAACAGTTAACCCTTTCCCTCATGACGCCCCTCCCATCGCCTGTCTTTCAGGGCTTGGCCTATAGCCCGCCCCACCCCCCAGACACTCCACTGGGTTCCAAGGTTCCTCTTGCCCTCCATGAGTCTCTTAGGCCAAGGTCACATTGTTGAGCCTTGTTGGCATCTTCAGACCTGGCACAGCAGGGGCAAAGCTTTCTACCTCAACCATGGTATAGGCAGAGCTCCCTAGGGTCCCTTCCACCCCAACCCTGAAGCAGCAAGGGTAACAACACTGGGAGTGGGTTCTGCTACTCAGTCAGGCTGGGGCAGAAGGCGACTGGCAGAGGGACCCAGCCCCAGAGGCTCAGGGCAGAGAGATGCTCACGCGGGGAAGTCGCTGGCGTACTGCCATCCTTCTTGATCGGTGCCTCCGGGGACACTGAAGTCCACATACCAGTCAGAGACCTGGGGAGGAGTGAGTCAGTGTGAATGGGGGGAGAGCCCCCCCCCCCCGCCACCGCAAACCCACAGACCAGTAGAAACCTTGAGGATGGGAGGGCCAAAGCCTTCAGACCCTACACGCAAGCACACACACACACACACACACACACACACACACACACCAGGGAGACGGGACTCACCCAAGTCCACTGCAGGGATGGAGGCTTCATGCTGGCCTTGGTGCATTCTTGTAGTCCTGTGGCATCACTCCACATGTACCGGTCAGTGGGCAGACCCCTGTAGCAGGACAACAGATAGATGTAAGGTGATGACAGAGGACTCAGAAGAAGCCACTCTGCCCTGACACTCTTGGTTAATAGGCTCCTACTTCATCCATGCTGGGGATGTGGGGACATGGCAAGCAACCACCTCACTCACTCACCAGGAATGATGGACAAAACCAGAATTACCCTAGGGTACGGGGACCACCTGGACCATACGACCAACCCATCTGTGGAGGCCATGGCTCACCGCGTGGTCCAGGAGTCGGTTCTCTTTCCCTTAGGTTATGGCTGTAATAGGTGTTGTCCCAACTCCCAACATGCTGCAGCCCCTCCTTCAGCAACCACAGAGGAGGCCTTAGTTGGAAATAATGGTTGCTCTTTTGTTCTGTTTTGTTTTCTGAGACAGGGTTTCCCTATGTGGCCCTGGCCGATGATGCTTAATGTTGCTAACTTGTTCAGAAAGGGAGGTACCTGAGAGATTAACAGAGCGTCCTTCTGAGCGTTTCCACGGTTTATGTAGCCATGAAGGCCCTAACTTACTACACTGATGGATTCGAGATCTGACCAGATCAGGGCTGGAGAGATGGCTCAGTGGTTAGGAGCACTGTGCCGGCTTTGGTGTGACAACCGCCAGGCTGAGTGATCTGGGTAGCCAATAAGATTTCTCAAGATGATTTTTTTTGTTTTCGTTGTTTTGTGAGAGACTGTCACTTTATGGTCTGAAGCATGCCAGGTGGTC
Organism: Acomys percivali; assembly: GCA_907169655.1. NCBI lineage: Eukaryota > Metazoa > Chordata > Mammalia > Rodentia > Muridae > Acomys > Acomys percivali. The sequence continues at coordinate 6,484,630 of OU015754.1, read as the reverse complement.
CGAGTGGGCTTGAATTTACCAAGATCCTTCTGCCTCAGCTTCCTAGAAGCACAGGAGCCACGCACTGTAACCGGCTCACAGGGTTTGGGGACAGGGGACTAACAGCTCTATGGCCTTTATTTTTATTTAATTTAAAAAAAAATGTATTCCCAAAAATAAATAAATAAACAACGTGTTCCCAAAAGCTGGGTGTAGTGGCACACAGCTTTAATCCCAGCACTTGGGAGGCAGAGGCAGGTGGATCACTGTGACTTTGAGGCCAACCTGATCTACAAGAATCCAGGACAGCCAAGGCTACACAGAGAAACCCTGTCTTGGAACAAAACAAAACAAAAAAAAGGTTCTCCCAGCTGGGTGTGGTGGTGCACGACTTTAATCCCAGCACTTGGGAGGCAGAGGCAGGTGGATCTCTTGAGTTTGAGGCCAGCCTGGTCTACAGAGTGAGTCCCAGTACAGCCAGGGCTGCACAGAGAAACCCTGTCTCCAAAAACAAAAACAAACAAACAAACACAAACAAACAAAAAACAACAACAAAAATTCCCACTTTTAATTTTGTGTGTGTGTGTGTGGGTGTGTGGGTGCACGTGCGCGTGCATGCACATGTGTGAATGAGATGCCCGTGGAGTCCAGAGAAGGGTGCTGGGTCCCCTCAAGGTGGAGTTACAGGTAGTTGTGAACTGTCCGTAGGTGCTGGGAACCAAACTCAGGGCCCTACGCACTTTTAACTGCTGTGCTTCTCTTCAATCCTTAGATTTATATATTTAGTTATGTGTGTGTGTGTGTGTGTGTGTGTGTGTATGTATAGATATAGATAGATGTTAATATATATATAACACTAACAGCCTAACCCTAATCCATATAACATATATATCATATATGTGTATGTGTGTATGTCTGTGTGTGCATATGCCATGTGTACGGGTGCCTGCAAGGGCCAAAAGAGGACATCAGATCCCCTGGAGCTGGCATTATAGGAAGTCAAGTTAGTAGCTAATATGGCAAACAAACTTGGGTCTTTGGCAAGAGCAGTATGCATTCTTAGCCACTGAGCGATCTCTTTATGGAGACAGGGTATATTAATAAAGTTTAAAAAGGAAGGGAAGAGCCTGGGGAGACAGTGCAGTTAGTAAAATACTTGCCTTGCACCCATGAGTACTCAATTTCAATGTGCAGAATTCATGTGAAAAAGTTGGGCCAAGGGCTGAGAGCTGGCTCGACAATTAAGAGCTTGTATTGCTCTCACCGAGGACCTGAGTTAGTTCCCAGCACCCATGTTAGGAGCGTCACGGCTGCCTCCAACTCCTGCTCCGAGGAGCTAACACACTTCTGGTCGCTATAGACACCAGCACTCACTCGTGTGTACAAGCACAAGGTGTGCACACGTGTGTGCAAACTTAAAAACAAAATAAGTTTTAGAGAGAAAAAAGCTGGATACGATGGCATGTACTTGAAATCCCAGCACTGGGGAGGAAGCCTGATCTCTAGCCTCTGTGTGCACACGCACACACACACACACAGACAAGTGCACACTCCACATACATACCACATGCACACACACCCTCCTAAAAAATAAACCAACAAATGAGCCTGTTACTCTAGGCTGGAGGCCTGACACCAGCTCTGGGCAGTACTGAATACTGTCTCCCAGCTTTGTCAGCTCTGTGGCCTGGGCCAAATAGCACTCTCACCAAACATCTGTGCCACTCACCTGCTGGTATAGCCTGTGACAGGGTTCCAACGCTGGTTCTCATAGATATAGACACTTTTCACGTCTGATTGTGTGTAAATGTTGCTGGTGCTACTGGCCAGGCCTGGGAGGAAAGGGGGACAGGGGACAAGAGGCTGTTGGGACCCAGGACATATTAGCCCGGAGGCCACCAGGGACCTGAGCATTTTGGCCCAAGACAAAATAGGTCAGGAGGGGAGATCAGAGCCAGGGCGGCTGAGATGGGTTATTGGCATCAAAGGCACCAGCCTCGCTTGGGTTTCTTTCTCTTCTGTGTTTGGAATTCCTCTGGGAGAGATTTGCAACAGGGTCTCACTGGAAGTCCCAGGCTGGCCTCCAACTCACAGCGGTCCACCTGCCTCTGCCTCCTGAGTGCTGGGATTAAAGGGGTGCGCCACCACACCCAGCCTCCATCTTCCATTCTTACTGAGGCCTCCCTCACTGCCCTACCATCTTCCTGTCTCATATTCCACAGGTGCCTACCCAGGTCACCTCTTTAGCGAAGCTCCCTTGGTTCACACATATGACCTCTGTGAGTCTGAATGTCCTCAAAGACAGAGCAGAGACCAGAGTGATTCCTGCTTGCAGGTCAGCGAAGTTCTTTGGTCCTGCGAGGCTGTACATTCATTCCTGTGGTCGTAGTGGACCACAGTTCTACGGGGGCCAGCTGCATCCCCACCATGGGGTATCGGAGCTGTGGCATAGCCTAGCTAGCTCACAGTTTGCGTTTGTCTCTACGTGCCACCCTAAACTTGGGGATGCCTGTGGTAGTGGGGAGACTCACTTCCCCTAAAGACTTTGGAATTTGGCACACTGGGTTCTAGGGCTACCCCAATGACCCCCCCCGGGGCTTCATCTATGAAATGAGGTGCTGAGTGGACTAGGGGACCCCAGCAGCTACTGTTCTAGAACCTTCAAGTTCCTCTGCTCTGCTGATGGGATCCCAGAGGGCCTCTCGGAGGATGTTCTCAAGGCTCGTGGATTGGCCTGGGACTGCCCACTGTGGAGGCTGGCAGTGGTGAAGGTCACCTGTCAGCCAGCTGTTAAGTGTCAATACTGGGAGAGCAGCCCTGGGCACTGGGAAGGGTAGCCAGATGGGGATTAGGGGAAGTTATGCCAAGAAGGGTTTCGGAGCTAATCTGGCCAGCTTCAGGTGCTCAGGGCCACCCTCACCTTGGAAGCAGCCTCCGCCATAGCCACCTGTGTATACCCATGCTGTGTGGTCATAGCCGATGCCCCACACCACGCCTCGGCTGTTGGCCTCTATGATCTGCAAGTGGCCTCCCATCTGTCGCCAGAACCTGCAGGGGGAATAAAAGCCCCATTATCTAACCTGCCACCCACCCTGCAGTTAGACCTCACTTGGCCAACTACTGCAAGGCTGAGACCTCTACACCAGTAGGAAAGCCAGTCCACTCGGTTCCCGTTTGAGTGAACTAACCCTAGACAGGGCACGAAGTGGCATACAAGAGGCAGAGTGTCCCTAAGGGCTTGTCCCCCTCACCCCTGGGCCACACTGACCACAGGGCAGGGATCAACAGTCTAATTCATGGTGCCTCCCCCCCACTTCAGAGCTGGGACGTGGAGTCGGGACTGGTCACAGTGTGCTAGGTGCAGCCAGGCTTAAATGTCATGGCAGAAAGGGAGAGCAGGGAATGTGCCATCTAATCCTCTGCATAAAGAACAGCGTGGCCAGCTGGCTCCCGAGCCATCCCAGGGAGGCTACCTGGGGACAGCCACCTCCTAAGCGGGAGGCTGGGTTGGCTTTCCGTAGGCTCTGCTTCTGCCCCCAGGAGGTGCTGAGTGTACATGGCTACCCATTTCAGTCTATGATTCCTGGGCTGGACTGTGACCACTGATAAGAGAGTCCAGGGCTTCCCTGGGAGGCCTCACCCATCCTCTTCCTCCTCAGAGCCCTGCCCTTACCTGTCCCTTCAGAACCCTTTGTATCATGTCTCACAGGTCCCAGGCTGTCCTCGAACTCGCTACCTAGCCAAGGATAACCTTGAATTTTAGATCCTCCTACTTCCACCTTCCAAGTACTGGCACTAAAGGCATGTGCCACCACACTCAGTTTAGGGGGTGTGGGGAAATGAACCCAAGGTTCCTACATTCTAGGCAAACACCAGCAACAGCAACATGCAGCTCACCCATGGCCTCTGTGGTTTTAAATGCCTCCACAGAGAAACTCCTGCTCCAGGATCCCCCACATTAAAGGCAATGGGAACCCATCTCCACTCTCCCATTAGCTTTGCTCTCTCTCTACCCTTAAGACACACTCCAAGCTCCTCCCTCTCCTTTCTGCCTCCAGCTTCCCCTCAGCCCCACCCCCCACCCCAGTGCAGGGTCTCAGCAGAACTGGAAGGGACTGAGTTCCTAGGTTCAGGTCTGGTGAGGGAGATGTGGTTTCTCTGATCTGGCCCTGGAAGCCCATTAGGGTGGGACTAGATGCCATGCACCACACTCCAAGTACTCCAAGCTACTCCAGGTACTCCAAGCTACTCCAAAGCTGCATCACTGACCTTTGAGCACAGCCTTGAACAGGCCTAGGGGGTCTCAGGGTCCGGAAAAGCGGCTAACCACCTTTCTGGCTAATCAGTGAGAAGCTGTGGTGTGTTGGTTCAAGGCCTGCTAGGGGAGCCCTTTTTTAGAAACACAAGCACTAGGGGGCCTTGAGGGGTGGGGTGGATGAGGGGAGGGGCCAGGCACCAAGTCCATTTAGGGCACAGCCCACTCACATCTGGTCGCAGGGCAGCAGGTGCTCCCGGGCTTCCAGATCTGGGCTGGGCTCGCTCACAAAGATGTCCCCCTTGCAGGTGACGGACCAGATGGCCTGCGGGGACGGGCGTCCATGGACCTTCCGACTCTCACAGCAGGACAGGCTGAGCAGGGCGAGCTGGTATGGGTACACAGCTGGTCACTGACGGGCAAACCGAGGCCTGGGCGGGGGTAGGGGTGCGGGTAGGGGGTGGTCTCTTCTTACTTAGCTCTCACGGACCCCCATCACTCACCCAGTCATTCATGTCTTGCTCTGTGGCGGCAGCCAGGCGCACGGGCCACCTCTGTCGCGTCCTCTCGGGGGTGTAGAGGGCAAAGGAGTGCTTGGCTTCATTAAGTACGGGGACCAGCACGGTGACCTCATTTAGGAACACGTGTAGGTACTGTTTGGATAGGGGTACACAGTGGGGCTGTCGTCCTAGGCGAGGTGCCCTCAGCTAAATCTCCCTGGGCCTCATGAACCAAGTGCCAATGCCGAAGCTAGCCTTTGTTGCTGAAGAGTGCATGCTTTGGGGCTGAGGATGTGGCTCAGTTGATAGAGCGCTTGCCTAGCATGCACAATGCCCTCAGTTCAGTCCCCAGCACCGTATTGACCAGGCACAGTGGTGTTCTCCTACCTGCCCGTCTTTAAAATAAAAAAATAAAAAATAAAAGCTTTTGGGAGTTGACTGCCTGGCCCATATCAACAAGTGAGACTGGGGTTCATTTCCCCAAGTGCTAGCCTCATCTCAAAGGCTAAAATCTGGCCACATATGATGATTCAAACATGCAACCCCATCAAGGCCAGCCTGGTCTACAGAGTGAATTCCAGGACAGCTAGAGCTACCCAGAGAATGAAACCCTATGGGGGAGGGGGGGAAATGACAAACAAACAAACACCCCAAAACCAAACCAAATAAGAAAAACAAAAACAATAAACCATGTGACCCCAGCACCTGCGCTAGCTGATGTTGGAGGATGTGAGTTCAAGGCCAGCCTGGGCTACAAGGTTAGTCCCAAGCCAGGCTGGTTAACTTAGTGAGGCTCTGTCTAAAATAAAAAGGGCTAGGAAATTATACAGTGGTATTTGGATTAAAAAAAAAAAAAAGCAGCTATTATCAGAGTGGCATGGCTCAGCATGTGTCCACACTGGGCTTTGCCAACGAGGGCGCCTCAGGGGCCTACTCTGTGTGCCCTCTCTGAGAAACCATGCCTTGGTGGCCCTCCTCCCTGACAAGCACTTCCTGCCCTGTACCTTCTTTTCCTCGTGGACCACGTAATAGATGAAGAGGATGCTGTCGCGAGCCCCATCATGCCCTGTGAACTGCTCCAGGGCCACACGGACGTCCACCCACTTGTGGGGCTTCCAGTTGCACCACCACTGCAGGGTCCCGGTCTTCACCCACACCGACTGTGGCACAGACAACCCAGAGCAGCGGGAAAAGGTCACAGGCAGCTCCTTCCCAGAGCCCTGGAGCTATGCTAGCCCTAGGTCTCTCCTGTGATCCCTGCGCCATCCTCTCTTCCATTAATGACCCCAGTGCCACAGTTGGTCACTAGGTGGCGCCAGAGATGTAGGCATAGTAGCAGAAAACACACATCATTAGTCCACATTCTGGAGAGGGAAATTGAGGCTCAAGGAAGAGGTGACACCTAGCCCAAAGTCAGAGAATAAGCCAAAGCTGGCACTCAGAGTCTCAGGCTGCCTGAGCGCACAGGCCCACTTAGGACACAGGATAGAAGCTTGTGGGGACAACCTTAGCCAAGACTTCTAAAGAAAACAAATCTTGTGGTCTATTTCATTTTCGATCTCTGGCCTGCTGTGGCAACTGAGGGTGGGTCTCTGCTTCTGAGGGTATGGGGCATGCCAAACAGGGCGACCCTTGAAGAGGGCAGTGACAACTCCATCCTGTCCACCTCCTTTGCGGATGCTGGGTTTTCAGAGCCCATATGACGTCCTGAAGGTGGTGGGGTCCTGAGAAGAGTCCTTCAGGACAGATGAATAAGCCTCAGGGGCCAGAAGCACTGCTGAGCATGTGGGGGTGGACTGTCTACCCTTCCTCCCTACCTCAGGGCTGGCATACGGCGAAGCACTCTCTAACCGAGCAGCAACTGGGTGTGGGGTGTGTGCCTATGGCCTCAGCACTCAGGAGGCAGAGCCAGTTGGATGACCACTGTGAGGTTAGCCTGGGCTACAGAATAAGTTCAAGACCAGCATGGAGGCACGGTGAGACCCTATCTCAAAAACAAATCACCAAACCAACCATGCAGAAAGAGTGCTGCTGGGCCTACCTGCTCCACTGCCTGTTCGTAGTGCCTGAAGCTCTCCAGCTCCCGCTTCGTCCTTTCCGTGAGCTGCTGGAAGATCTGTTTCCTCCAGGCAGCTGTCTGGGCAGGGGTGATGGACAGGGACAGTGTCTGCATTGAGGGGGACAGGCCTGCAAGAGGCCAGAGTCTCAGGCCAGGTGTCATCCTGCCAGCATCTGGACAAGAGGCTAGAGTGCCTCCCCATTCCGCCCTCCCTGTCAAGGCCCATCTTGACAGTCAACTTGGCCCAACTAGACTCAATGGAGGAGTTTCTAAAGTGGGTTAACTGGGGTGGGCGGGCCCCAGACCTGGGCTCCAGCACTCCTCCCTGATTCCTGGCTGGGGATGTGGCATAACCGTCTTCCACCATGGTGGACCAGAATCCTCGAACTGCAAGCCAATATGCGCCTTCTCCACTTAAACATTTTCCACAGGTGTTTTGTCCCAGAAGGGATCTATAACAATCCCCATATCAGCCTGCTTCTTAATTTTTTTCCCCTTTCCTTCCTTCTCTCTTTGTATGTGCTGATGGTAAGGTATCTTTTCTCCACTTTTTTTTTTTTTTTTTTTTTTTTTTTGAGACAGGATCGCTCACTAAGCCCACAGCTCACAATTTTAGCTGCCTGGCCAGTGAGCCCCCAGCACTGGGGTTACAGATATATAGTACTATACCCCACTTTTATGTGGGTCCTGGGGGTCTGAACTCAGGTCCTCATGCTTGCAGAGCAAGCACTTTACCCATAGAGACATTCCCCCACCCTGACCCCTTCCTCCTGGGCCAAAGACTAGCCCAAGGTCTTAGCTAAGCTTGTTGAGCACCACAGAGCCTTCAGGCCGGGCATTGTTCCCAGGCACCCACAGACAGCCACGGGGACACTCTGGATACACCAACCCCATCAGCTTCCTTACCTGACTGGACAGTGAACCACTTGAGCGCAGAGCCTGCCTCCACTGCACAGCCACCGCCAGCCACCCAGGCCCACAGTGGATGATCGTCTGCCCCGTAAGGCTCCTCCATGCCCACTGGGAAGAGCCCCAGGGAGGAGAGGCCCGCAGCCTCAGGGAAGCCGGCAGCTGGCTGGTTAGATGCCCTCTTGGGCTCCTTGAGGTCAATGTTGGTCCAGGGCAGCTCAGCTGGTGTGGAGGCTGGGCCGTGGCATTCATCAGAGCTAGAGGCCTCGGGAGCCTTTCCTTTGCCCTCAGCCAGGCAGGTGTCATTCTCCATGGTCACGCTGGTCTCGGGGCCCTTGGACAAGCTCCCTTTTAGGTTCCTGGGGTTGTCCAAGGATTCTTTGGGGAGAGGCTGCTCGGGGCCCTGTCTCTGGACTTCTGAGGAGGCGTCCATATCACTGGGTGCCGACTCCGTACCGCTGCCTCTCACCTCATCACCGAAGAAGCAGCCAGCACTGGGGACAAAAGAAGACGAACCCTCACTTCGTTGTGGAGATGTGTTTTGCCACTTGTGACTGACTGTGTGAGCTCAGGCAGGTTACAGGCTCACCGAGCTCTTGTCTACTGCTGCTGTACCGCATGCACACGGATTCTGCTTCCTAGGGGGCCTGAAAGACCTCATCACACCCCAGACCAAAGGGCAGAGGTGTCTGCCTCTATTGTTTTTAGATGGGCTGTGGCTATAGCTCAGCTGGTAGAGTGGCTGCCTGGAAGGGGTGCAGCCCTGAGTCTGATCCTCAGCACCCCCTAAAATGGGATGTGATGGTGCACGCCTGTCATCGCAGTTTGGAGGAGGTAGAGACAGGAGTTCAAGGCCATCCTCTGATACAAAGACAGGCTATGTTCTATGTTGCCTGGAACTCACTCTGTAGCCCCAGTGCTTGCAGCCTTCCAGGCCTGTGTCTTGCCTTCTGCTCCTCCTGCCTTGGTGGGCTGGTGGCCAACAGTCCCGCAGGGAGAGGGAGAACCACGTGAGGACTACAGGTGTATACCACCATACTCAACTGGAGCACTTTTTTGTTTTGTTTTGTTTTTGAGACAGGGTCTCATGCACCCCAGGGTTGGTCTCAAACTCATTATATAACCATAGGTGCCCTTAAACTCTGGATCTTCCTGCCTCCATCTTCTAAATGCTGGGATTACAGGTGTGTGCCCCCAGTATCCAGTTCATGTAGTGTTGAGGATGGAACCCAGAACGTCGTGCATCTAGCTAAGCAAGCACCGCTCTAACTGAGTACCATCACCAGCGGGGATTAAATCCAGGGCTGGGGAAGAGGTCTGCCAAAGAACTATACCCAGTGCCCCCTTTTTTCCACAGCCCCATTTCTTTGTATTTTAAGATGACCTCATTAAATGACCGGGTTTCGCTTTTGTTTTTGTTTGGTCTCTGTGTAGCCTTGGCTGTCCTGGACTTGCTTTGTAGACCAGACTGGCCTTGAACTCACAGAGATCTGTCTGCCTCTCCCTCCTGAGTGCTGGGATTTAAAGGCATGCGCCACCTCCGCCTGGCCACTAAATGACCTTTGTAGGTAACTTTGAACTTTTTCCGTGGTGAGTGATGGAATTCAAGGCCTGTGCCACCACGGCCAGCTAGAGCTGACCTTTTCTTTTGTTTTTGTTGTTGTTGTTTTGCTGTTCTGGAACAGGGTGCTAGCATCAGACTCGCTGTGTAGCCAAGGATGACTTTGAATTTGTTCCTCCTGCCTCCACCCCCCCCCAAGCTCTGGGATTAAGGGTACCCCACCATTTCTAGGCTCCACGTGACTACTTTAAAGTATACAATTCAGTAGCATGTAGCACAATTGAAATTCTGTGCAACTAGCAGGGTAGTGCACACCTTTAATCCCAGCACTTGGGAGGAAGGTGGATCTCTGAGGCCAGCCTAGTGAGTTCAGGATAGTCAGGGCTATACAGAGAAACCTTGTCTTTAAAAAAAAGAAAGAAAGGAAGGAAGAAAAGTAAAGCTAGACAGGCATGACTCTGTGGGCGAGCCAGCAAGCAGCGTTCCTACGCAGCTCAGGCTGTGACTCCTCATTCAGCTGTGAGGTGGTGCTCAAGCAAGCCTGCCTTCAATTTCCTGTCCTAACTTCCCTAAATGATGGACTAAAGCTTCCAAGATGAAATAAACCCTTCCCTCCCCTAAAGTGCTCCTGGTAAGAGTGTTTTCTCACAGCAACAGAGATCTGACTGGGATGCCTAGCCACAGAATCTTTTCTTTCCTCTTTTTGCTTTTGTTGGGGCAAAGTCTCACTGTGCAGTCCAGGCTGGTCTCGAACCCGCAACCCTCTGAGAAAGACTGATCTTCTGCAAGTCCTTGGCCTTGCATCCCACCCAGCTCCTCTATGCCCTGATGCCCTGAGTCACCTGAGGAGACTGGAGGAGCTGCCGGAGTGTGACCGGTCACTTTCCCGGCCCACGACGATGGCCTTCCATGTCTTCCCGCTGAGCTCACTGGGAGTGACGCCTTGCCGGAAGTACACAGCTCGGTCCTCACAGCCGATACCCCAGACCTGGAACAAACAGGGGTGCTGCTCAGAGGCACGCACTTGGAGCTCCTATCCCTTCCACCAGGTGCCGGGGAAGAGCAGAGGGCCCAAGAGTGCTCAAGAATGCTGTAGGACAGGTAAGCAAATGCACGCAGGAATCCCCTTATCATAGGGTATGCATGAGTGTGTGTGTGTCAGGACCAAGATGTCTGGGGTGGGGGATGGTAGGTGACTGTAGAAATCCAATGCTACCATCCTGTATCCAGAATGCCCCACCTGTCCTCACTGGCAGACTGTCCTGGAGGGTCCTTAGTGAAGTGACCCTGAGCCAAGTAGAGGCTCTAAAACTTCCGCAGACCAGCCCCCAGTGCACCCTTCGACTCCTCACTGTGCCAGCATCCGAACCCTTGCTGGAGAAGAAGGGACCATAGGCTAGCAGGTGGATAAGCCATTTTACAAGTCCCGTGGACCACATGCACATCTACCTGGTCATTCAGCCCCACATTCACCACTGTCATCTCTCCAACCATCTCGATCCAGCTGGTGCCGCAGGGGTTGTGAGAGTTGACCCCTCTCCGGAACCACACCTGGAAGATCAGAAGGAAGCATGCATGCCTGGAGATCTTGGGCTGGAGGGACGGCTGAGAGGGTAAGAGCACTGGCTGCTCTTCCTAGAGGTCCTGAGGTCAATTCCCAGCAACTGCATGGTGGCTCACAACCATCTATAATGAGATCTGGTGCCCTCTTCTGGCGGGAAGGCATGCATGCAGACAGAGCATTGAAATATACATAATAATACATAATAAATCATTCTAAAGATAGATCTTTTAAGTCAGGGGTATGTGTATGTGCCCCTCCCCTGGCTTTTTTGAGACAGGGTCTCTCTCTAACCTAGAACCTGCCAAGTAGGCTTGGATGGATGGCCTATAAGCTCTAGCAATGCGCCAGTTTCCACCTCCCAGCACACACACCAGCATGCCCGTGGTTTACTTGGTCCTAGGGCAGGCCAGCAGTCAAGCCCTCATGACCACAAGGCAAAGTGTTTTACCAACTGAGCCACCTCCCAACCTGAGGAAGAACTTTTCATTGTGTTTTTACTGGTTTGTTATTTTTGGGGTGGGGGGGTGGGGGGCCATGTGGCATGGCTTGCATGTGGAGATTAGAAGACCTCCTTGTCGGGGTGGGTTCTCTCCACCCGCCAGGTGCTGAACTCAAATTGTCAGGCTTAGTTAATGGCAGGCAACTTTACCCACTGAATGAGTCATTTCACTGGCTGGCTCACTCTAGAAAATCCTTTTAAGGTACTGGGTTGAGAGGTACGGCCCCTACATAGAGTTAGAATGAACTCATGAGGAGCCAAGGCCGGGAGTGGTGGCGCACACCTGTAATCCCAGCGCTCAGGAGGCAGAGGCAGGTGGATTGCTGTGAGTTCAAGGCCAGCCTGGTCTATAGAGAGAGCCCAGGACAGCCAGGGCTACACAGAGAAACCCTGTCGTGGAAAAAAAACAAAACAAAACAAAACAAAAAGAAAAAAGAAAGAAAGAAAGAAAGAAAGAAAGAAAGAAAGAAAGAAAGAAAGAAA
>OU015754.1:6445331-6472811 GCA_907169655.1 Acomys percivali | reverse complement strand
AAAGAAAGAAAGAAAGAAAGAAAGAAAGAAAGAAAGAAAGAAAGAAAAAAGAAAAAGAATGACCTTATGATGTACAAAGTCCTAGCTTTCTTCCCCCAGCACCACACAGTCAGGGAGACAATAGACAGACAGACAGGCTTCACAAAAGCACATAAAATCGGCTAATTTAGCTGGGCGTGGTGGTGCACGCCTTTGATCCCAGCACTCAGGAGGCAGAGGCAGGTGGATCACTAAGAGTTCGAGGCCAGCCTGGTCTACAAAGTGCGTCCAGGACAGCCACGTATACACAGAGAACCCTATCTTGAAAAAAAAAATTGGCTAACTTGACCGAACCTGCCTTTGTTGAGATACAAATGACAAAGAAGAAAAGAGAAGCATTTACGTGGCCGAGGTTGAGGGCATATTGGCTTCTGAGTATCTGAAATGTGTGGCTTATGGAATAATAAACATGGTTGTGCAGCATTTAAGCCCAGGGGGTATGAGTGAGGGTATGTATATAAGCTACCATCGCCATCCTGCAGATGGGCGATGATTTCAATGGCAGAGAAGCTCACTGGGCAGGGGCGACGGATGGGGCTCAGTTGGTAGAGGAGCTGCCTGGCATGCAGGAAGCCCAGGGTTTGGTCCCCTGAACTTCGTCAACCAGGCATGATGACACATGTTTGTAATCCGAGCAGGAGGGTGTATCACCACCACCCGGCAAGAGTCGGAAGTTTAAGGCCAGCCTCTATACATACTAAGTTTAGGATACCATCTCCAAAAGGGGAAAAAAAAAAAAACCTCACAGGATTTATGCGAAGGGGTCTACATGACCCTTACAAGGACAGAACCCCTGGTATTGAACTCTACCCAGTACCCATGCCAGCTCCAGCCCCCAACTCTTACTTTTCGGTCCTTTGTGATGGCCCAGACCACACTGACTCCCGCAGAGACGTGCATGATGCCATTTTCAGACCCAGGAGGCTCCACTATGGACCAGGAACTTCCTGCCAGTCCCCAGAGAAACCCAGGCAGCCTCCATCAGGCAAGGTTCTGGAGAGCAAGCACCCCCACGTCCTCTTCTGGGGCTGGCTACCTTTTGGGTTATTCCGGCAGATTCCTTCTCTGACCAGAGCCTGCCCCTCCCAGAGGGTGGCCCATATAAGGTCGTGGGGCCCGCAACTGATCTGGACCACCTCCCCTGGGGTTTCCACAAGAGACCAGGAGGAGCCTTCTGGGTTGGGGTGGCTGACATCCTCTCGGTACCACACCTAGGAGGGGAGAAGAAAGCCCGGTATTTGCACCAGCAAATCTGTCTATCTTTCACACATGGGCGTCTTTGACACACTCACACACCTTCACTCTGTAGACTCCCTTCACTCACACACCTTGGTGAGAAAATGCAAGCCTGGATTTTGGTGGGCCTGGGGAGACAGACCCAAGTAGATTCCAGTGTCAGCATGGGGTGCTCATCAGCTCCCAGGCAGTCCAAGAAACCTGTGCCCCCTAGTGGCAATGTGCTCCCAGGACACCTGTCACAAGAGAAGGCCTGGTCTTGGTGGTTTAAGGCGGGGGCGGAACCCAATGTCTAAAATATCCACTTCTTTTGCTCTTTAACCTGAATAATTTCCATTGAACAACAGAATTCCTCTTTCCTCACATCCTTGCCAATGATCCTGTCTGCTATTTTCTTGATGAAAGCCATTCTGACTCCAGGGGGATGGAATCGCTAAGTAGTCTTGTGTATGTGTGTGTGTGTGTTTGTGTGTATGTGTGTACGCGTGCGCATGTGCGTGTGTGGTGTATGTGTGCATGCTCACGTTTGTGCACGAATATGCATGCATACAGTGTACAGGACGGGTTTTGTAGCTGGGATTGACAGCACACACCTATGGAACTGACCCATTTCAGGTAGAGGGAGGGAAGAATACTTCCAGAGAGCCATCTTCAGACTGGGGACCCGGACTTCTCTGGTCTTGCCAACCTACTCTTATGATGGGCCCTTCAGGGCTAGGCCTGGGTGGCCTCCCTTTTGCTACCAAGTAGAGTGCTTCAGAGAATAAGCCTTTACTTTCTGGAGCACAGGGTCCTGGAGCTACCTCTTATGGGTCACAGGAGTGGTGCCTGGTGACACTGGCTCACTGCTGATATTCAAGGAACATGAACACAGCTCTGTGGCCCCTATCCTCTCTTTGTATCCAGGTGGGCTGCCTTGGGCTAGCGCTCTCATCCTGCTTGGCTGCTCTTCATCATCCTCCAGCAACGCTGAGAGGAAATGATGTTGGTTAACCTAAACCTGAGAGAGCATGAACCCAGCCAGAGATAAGCCTGCTAAAAATCATCCACTTTGGCTGTTCCGAAGTTAGTGGAGGCTTCTGGTTAAGGCGGGAGCAACTGAATGATCATAATATAAGAGCTAAAACCATGAGGAAGGCACCAGACCCCTAAGCTTGTGATCACCTTTGTTCCTGTTACCGTCTAGGCTTGCTTCCCCCCCATAAACTCTCTAGAAAAGATTTCTCTCTAAATATACATCCACCCACCCACCCATCTACCAATTCCACCCACCCACCCACCCACCTACTCATCCATCCATTCACCCACTTATCCATCCATCATCCACCCACCCACTCATCCATCCACCCATCCATTTACCCACCCACCCATCCATCCATCTACCCACCCACTCATCCATCCACCCATCCATCTACCCACCCACTCATCCACCCATCTACCCACCCACTCATCCATCCATCCATCCACCCACCCACTCATCCATCCATCTACCCACTCATCCACTCATCCATCCATCCACCCACTTATCCATCCATCCATCATCCACCCACCCACTCATCCATCCATCTACCCACTCATCCATTCATCCATCCACCCACCACTCATCCATCCATCCACCCACTCATCCATCCACCCACCCACTCATCCATCCACCCACCCACTCATCCATCCATCCACCCACCCACTCACTCATCCATCCACCCACCACTCATCCATCCATCCATCCATCCATCCATCCATCTAGCTACACACCATCAATCCAGCCACACATCAGCCATCCACCCACCCACACATTCACAGTGCTCCTAGAAAATGGAAGAGGGAGCTGGCAGGGAGCCCAGAATCTGTCCAGGGAGACAAAATGGATAGCATCTGAGCCAGAACTGGGCTAGGGGGAGAGACAGGTCCCAAGGCTTCCAGGGCAGGTATTGTGGGGAGTCTGCTAACTTTCTGCCTGCCTAGGAAGTCCCGTTTCCAGGGACAGGAAGCAATGAGCTCTCTTTCTCCACCCTGGGGAACCCCTGCACCACTCCAGCCAGAGCCTGGCCTCCTTCACCATGTCAGATCTTGGCCACGGTGGCGGTGGCGGTGGCGGTGATGATATGGACTTACCTTTCCCTGCAGGGATACAGCCCACACCGACAGGCGGCCCACAGGTTCGTCTGTGATCTCCCACCCTCCCACAGACAGGTCATTGAAAGGGTCAGGGAGTTCCTTGGGGTCATCCTTTGAGGGGATCTGAAACAAAGGGGTGCGAAGCAATGGCTGTCATTTCCTGGTGACCCACGCTGTGTTACTCTTCCATCTCTGCTTGCCTCTCCTCCAGTCCCCTCAGCTTGGTCCCTGCTGCCTGACTTCAGGAAGGAGGCAGCCACAGGACTGCAGGGCTGTGTGTCCGCCCATGGACACTCAGTTCTGTCCCTTTCAACAGACACCCAGACCCAAGCCACTGCTTTTGAGTTGGGTCATGGGGACAACACTAAGCACAGGAGGGAAAGCCTAACAAAGGACGAGTTCTGTGCTAACTCTGACCTCTGTGTGGCCATCTCCCAAATGAAGGGACTTGTAGGGCTGGTTACCAGGATCTGTGGCAGCAAACAAATCAAAGGCCAGGTCCCAGGGTAGGTACGGTGTCCCCTTCTGCCCTGGTGGGGGGATGAGGATGCCGATCCTTGTGGCCCTCCTATCAGGGACCCCAAGCCCCACCCCCATGCCACATTTAGGCACAAAGACCTTGGCCCAGGTGTCCCGGGATTTGTATCTCCTATACCGGATCCACTTCCGCCTTCGCACGCACGAATTCCACTTCTTGTCTCTGGTGTAGGTGGCAGGGAAGTCCATAGCGTACGTCCATCCCTGAAATACCAAGGTGGGACCCTTATATGTCTTGGTTGGGGGGCAGGCAGGAGGAGGCAGAATCTGAAGAGGTGGGAAAGGCAGGGAACAAAGGAAGGGAGGCAGGGAATGAGGAGGTATGCTGCTTAATCCCAGAGCAAGCAGAGGTTGGACACCAATGGGGACGGTAGTACTTGGGGACAAGCTGAACCCAGGGGGCAGCCATGGAGGGTACTGAGTTCACCTACCCCTTTCTCGGTGGGCTCCCCTCCAAAATTCTCATCCACGTACCAATCTGACTCCCACTCCCAGTGTGGCGAGGGCAGCGCTACCCCGTCCAGCGGCCGATGCTGGAGCCCACTCACGTCACTCCACGACCAGCGGTCACTCGGCAGAAGCTTCTCACAGAAGCCTCCCATGGGGTTCCAACGCTGAGGCCAGGGGACACACAGAGATGGCCTTAGGGATGAGCCAGATGGGAGCGGACCCAGGAGAGGACGTGGCTCCAGGCCTCAGGGTACCACTAGCTCATCTCTCCAGGATGGCCGACAAGTGAAGGCCTATGCGGGATGCCGGACCCAGGATACTTTTCAGGAAAGCCACAATGCTCCACAGGGTAGAGCATCCACCCAGCACCACGGTGCTTGGAGGACACAGGATGGGTACTGCCCATCCTGGGCTTCTGAGTACCTAATAATCCCACCCTCACGTGAACCCAGATGGCCCTCCAAGTCAAAGACACAACCAGGAGTCCAGCTCCAAAGACCTTGAGTACTGTAAAACTAAATATTACGTATATACATACATATATACATACATATGTATGGAGAGAGAGTGTGTGTCTGTGTGTGTGTGTGTATGTTTATACAGGTGCATGTGTGGGAGTCAGAGGACAATTCTTGGGAGTCAGGTCTCTCCTACCAGTGTGGGATTAGGGAATGAAATGACTAGTCAGATTTGTATGCAAGTGCCTCTATCCACTGAGCCATCTCATTGGCCCCAAAACTTGGGATTGATCGATCTATCTGTCTGTCTGTCTGTCTGTCTATCTATCCATCCATCCATCCATCTCTCTCAGTGTTGACGGTTGAATCTAGAGCTCCATGCATGCTAGGCAGGTACTCTTCCACTGAGCCGTGCTCCCAGGCCCAAAACTTAGATTTTTGTTGTTTGGGTTTTGTTGTTTTGTTTTACTTTTTTTTTTTCCTTTTTGATAGGGAGTTAATATAGCTCAGGCTGGCCTTGAGTCCACTATGTGGATGACCTTGAACTTCTGATGCTCTAGCCTCTGTCTTCCCCGCCCCGTGCTGGGATCATAAGTAAGCCCTACTATGCTCACTCCGTCAGTGTAGTTCCGGGGACTGTAGAGGCACCATGCATGCTGGGTGAACACTCTACCAACTGAGCTAAATTCCTAGCCATTCCCCCACCCCTCCCCCCAATTCCTTTCTGAGACATAGTCTAGCTACGTAGTCCAACTCGGCCTTGAACTCACGATTCTCTTGTCTTGCCACAGCCTCCTGAATGCTGGGGTTACGGGAGTGTGTTACAGCTCCCAGGGCAGCTTAGATCTTAAGCAATGAAGTAAATGATGTAGTGCTGGGGGAGACTGGAGTCCCAGCCCAGTCCTCGGCTCATTGTAACTAGTACTGCTGACTGCCTCAGCAATTCCACACATGCTACCTGATTCTCATAGGCCTCCTCCCGGTGGCGGATGGGCACTTCACTGGAACACACGTACAGGTAGACCTGGTTGTCACAGGCGATGCCCCAGCAGCACTGAGTGGCCGCACTGACCCGCTTGAACTCCATCTGGACATCCTTGCAAAGCTCCCAGTACTGGCCGGCCGTGGACAGGGTATACACCCTCCCAAAGAGGTCCACAGCCCACAGCACAGAGGTGGGCATGGCCGCAGTGCTGTGGGAAAGTCAAGAAGAAAGGTATCAGTGTCGTGGCCCCTGGACCAAGGACATTAGGAGAAGTGTGTCTGTGTGTGTGTGTGTGTGTGTGTGTGTGTGTGTGTGTTGACTGTATCATGCCACACATGGTGAAATGAGATGCCAAGAGACAAGCCAGCTGTCACCATAACAACCAGAAGCAAAGCGTGTCTTCCGGTATAAACTTCTTTGCTTCTTTTTCATTCTCGTTATGGGAATGCTTTGACCGTTTTAGTTTGAAACAGGGTCTCATGTGCCCCAGGCTGGTCTTCTGATCCTCCTGCCTCTACTCCCCAAGAGCAAGGGCTACAGGTGTGCACTACCACATCCGGTTTATGTGGTGCTACCTAGCATACAAGAAATGCTGGGTTCTATCCCCAGCATCTTACAGACCAGCTGTAGTGGCTCATGCCTGCAATCCCAGCGCTTAGAAGGCAGAGTTGAAGGCCCGCCCGGGCTACATGAGAAGCTGTCTAGAGAGTCTATCTTGAGAACTGGAGCTCCTGGGAAGATAGGTAAGTTTATTTAGGGACCTGCAGGCTGTGCCAGGCTGCTCTACTCTTGCAGCCGGCCGTGGGCACAGGGGCGCTCCAGAAGGCACTGCCAGTGTGATGAGGACTGGAGATAGAACAAAGCTGAAAATAGGACCATCTGCCTCAGGCAGAATCGGCTCTTTTGGGACCTAGGGAGTCCGGAAGACACGAAGCTCAGGCTGCACGGAAAGCTGGAGGCAGGCAGGGCCTACGTTCGAGAAACGTCAACTACCTGAAGTAGAGAGAGATTCCAGGAGGGAGACTGGCCACCAGAATGAAGTGGTGCTCTCTCTTTTTTTCCTCTTTCACACACACACTCACACACACACACACTCACACACACACACACACACACTCACACACTCACATGCACACACATAGGGGTGAGGTAGGAATCAGTACACTAGCTTTCTGGGATCATCTGAAAAGTGTCTCTGTCTAGAAGCCTTAGTTATGGCCAGTGGTACTTCCTTCCTCCTGGGCCAGGCCTGAAGGTCTCCCTACCCCCTTCACAGTGACTAACAGTGTTTGTTTGTTTGTTTGTTTGTTTTTGAGACAGGGTTTCTCTGTGTAGCCCTGGCTATCCTGGACTCACTTTGTAGACCAGGCTGGCCTCGAACTCACAGTGATCCACCTGCCTCTGCCTCCCAAGTGCTGGGATTAAAGGCGTGCACCATTACGCCCGGCTCATGACTAAGAGTATTAAGGGATGCTAGACTCCAGAGCACCAGAGTTTGGGGCCTGGCTGCATTACATCTTTTCCTCATCATTTTTGTTTTTGTTTTTGTTTGAGACAGGGTCTCACCCAGCTCAAGGAGGCCTCGAACTCACCATGTAGCGCAGGATGATCTTGAACTCCTAGCTCCAGCACCCAAGTGATGGGTTTACAGGTATGAATCCCCACAAGTGACTTCTAACATCACGAAAGTGAACCACCCTTCTCTGCCTGGATGGCGTGTGACAATGTATGACAACCAGAAAGGAATAGTGACTTACTTCCTAAGAGCTAAATGAGGTGACACAGACCCAGAACTAATGACAAACCAGTATCCAGCATGATCTCTGTGACTGCCACATCCATCATTTTATCATGTGATACAAAACCATTAATTGCTTGTCTCAGCTTTTGTTTATATGATTGAGTAGAGGTCTTGTGTATAGTCCAGGCTGGCCTAGACCCCAGAGTCTTTCTGCCTCAACCTCCCTGTAATCCTAATTCTAGGATTACAGGCTGTCTGCTGTCTCACCAGGCTCCTCCTATCTCTTGAGGAAAAAAAAAAAAAATCAAGCCAGAGGTGAGCAACATAGCTCAGTAGGTAAAGGCCATTTACCAGCCAAGGCTAGCGACATGACTTCAACCTACAGACCCCACAAAGCAGAAGCAGAGAACCAGCTGTCCTCGGACTACTAGTAATGTGCACACACAGACACAAAATATCAATAAACAAACTTTAAAAGTAATTGTCTAAAAGCAAAATAAGCCCACAGTGGTGGCACATGCCTTTCATCCGAGCGCTCGGGAGGTAGAGGCAGGTGGATCTCGGAGTTTAAGGCCAGCCTGGTCAACAGAGTGAGTTCCAGGACAGCCGAGGCTACACAGAGAAAACCCCTGTCAAAAACAGAACAAAACAAAAACCAAAACAAAACCACCACACACACACACACACACACACACACAAATAAGTAAATGAATAGAAAGACAACAAATTTTAAGGCAGCCACTGTATGGTGTGCATTAGGTTTCAAACCTGGGTCACACGGCTGAGGTGTCTATTTAACATATCAAAGTGGCATTGGCTGCCAAGTCCCCCCTGCATCCCTCAGTCATACGGGTTCCAGGGCCCTGGCAGGGCCCATCATAAACGTCTCCAGCCCAGGGGCCTGGGCTGCCCTTCCCTGTATAATCCAACCATTTTGGTTACCCATCCTCTTCGTGTCTTTGGTCCTCCTGGCTGCGTAACCTGCTCCCCCTGTCTCTCTCCCTTCCCCCCTCTCTCTCCCCACGTGGCTCAGGGTCCACTCCAGACTCTCCCAGATATCTCTGCTTCTGTTCTCCTCCCACATCTCTATAATAAACCTCTTCCTCCACCACACCTAGGACCAGTCATATTTTTTCCTTTTCTTCTTTCTTTCTTTCTTTCTTTCTTTCTTTCTTTCTTTCTTTCTTTCTTTCTTTCTTTCTTTCTTATTCATCACATGCCCGGTAGGTCCAGCATGTGAGAGGCAAAAACAGGATGAGGAATTCGAGGCTACATAGTAAGATTCTCTCTCAATGTCTCCCCCACCAACAACTCACAATTCAGCTTATAAACAGTCAGTTAAGTCAAGCTGAGCCTGAAGGCTGAGTTCAAAGGGTGAGGATATATATTTGAGCCACTCTCCTTCAGATAAATGACTAGGCAGCAATTTTCTTTCAGACATAATTGACCCTTCCAGCCAGTTAATGGAAGAACACTCGGCTTCAGAGACAGGATGGGGTGGGAGCTCTGTTTACAAACCCCCTTTCACGTGGGGACCCAGGCACCAGTCACTCCTGAGCTAAAGGCCATACAGGGTAAACATCCTTGGCCAACCATAACTCCTTTGTGCCTCCAGAGGATGCTCCCCCAGCTTGTCACATGCCATTTCCTGTGAGATCACCGTGCAACCTGGCTTGGGTCACTGGGTCACAGGACTCTTGAAGTGGGTGTGTGGAGGCCTTGTGTGATGCTGGGATCCTAAGATATCTTTGGTTTGCAGAAGCGAAGGGATAGAGGGCACAGATGCCATGGAAGCCACCTCCACTTGACCATGAACCTCCAAAAACAAGTGTGGCGTGGCCCATCCGTAGTTTGGTTGAAATGTCTCACCACCTCAAAAGCCACCTGCCTTTCTGGGTCAGTTCATTCACAGGTCCCTACAGAGACCTAAAACTAGCCTGCTGTGGTGGCAGGCGCCTGTCATCTCAGCACCCAGAAGGGTAAGGCACTGGCCTACATAGTGAGCCCCTGTCTCAAAACAACAACAACAGCAGCAGCAACAGCAAAGAGGGGGCTGGGAAATGGCTTAGTTGGTGATGTGCTCACCCTGTAAGGAGAAGGACCTGAGTTTAACCCATGTTTTTTTTTAAAAAGTGTATGGGCATGGTGGTGGTGGTGGGGGGCATGGTCAGGCACATGGCTGATCGGGTAAAGTTACTTGCTGCTAGGTAGACAATCTAAGTTTGATCCCTGGGATCCACAGGACGTTAGGAGAGAACCTATCCCTGCAAGGCTTCTGATCTCCGCATGTGAGCCATGGCAGGCACAAGCGCGCGCGCGCGCGCGCGCGCGCGCACACACACACACACACACACACACACACACACACACACACACCACCACCACCACCACCACCACCACCACCACCACCACCACCACCACCAATAATAAAGGTAAGAATATTTTAAAGTGAGGCATAATAGCTAAATAGCCGGAGGGGTTGATCCCCGGGGTTCTCTGGCTGGTTAAGCTAGTCTAATTGGTGAGCCTAGGCTAGTGAGAAATCCTGTCTTAAAAAAAAAAAAAAAAGTAGATGGTGCAGGTTGACCTCTGGCCTCCATACCTTTGTACGCATCTGCGCGCGCGTGCGCGCGCGCGCACACACACACACACACACACACACACACAGATTTAAAAAAAAAAAGAAAAAACGCCCAGGGCAAGCAGTGGGTAGCAGACACAGCCTAAGGAAGCATCGAAACCTTGATGTCTCTGGGATCTGCCTTGGGGCTCCCCCTTGCAAGGCTTCCGGGGGTTTTCTTTTACACCCTCATCCCTCTCTGGTGGTGCATGGCTATTAAAAGTTGTTTCCTGACTGCCAAGTGCAGGGACTACTCAAAAGCGATATTAGGGTTAAAAGAGAAGAGAGAAAACAGCAGAGCATGTATGGAAGTGGGGGTGGGACAGTAAACAGAGCTCGCCCAGCCCCAGCCAGTGGACAGGATGCATCCTGGCTTCCACCCAGTTCCTGCACTTGGGCGACAGGTGGGTCCCCTGCACCGCCATCAGGAGCATATGTCCGAGCTGTAGGGCCCTGACCATCTGCCTACACTAATCCCAGGGCAAGCAGCTTTGCTCCCAACAACGTCAAGAGGGAAGGCTACAGACAGGCCCCTGGGGACGGACGCTCCGTTTCTCTAAATCACGTAGGCTCCAGCGACCGGCCTCTTCAAATCTCTGCGATCCTAAGGTTGCGCGGGGGTGGGGGTTGGGGGCGCTGAGAAGTGGGTCCCTGGGCCGGCGTTTAGGGGTTCCAAGGTAGAGGTGGGGGCGGTGCCTTGCAGGTGTGCAGCAGTGAACACAAGTACAGTCCCCGTCCCTTCCTCGGTCGTCCCAGCGGACGCAGCCAATGGAGGAGGGGGAGCGGGAAGCTGACGGGGGGGGGGCATCTTTGCTCTGCGCCACCCCAATCTCCCCGATTGAAGCCCCCACACCCTGTCACCGATGCTACCGGGACACCGCGTTACACTTACCTGGGCCCACGCCCGGCGGGGCGGGTTTCAGGTGGATGTTCTTGAACTCCTAGGATATAGCTATGCCCGGCCCTCCCCCAGCCTCAGGCGAGAGGGCGGGCCGGAAGCAATAGTCAACTCAGCGACGATTGGCCAGACTCAGAGTGACGCACCTGCTTGGGAGCTCAAGGTTGACTGCGTCCCAGCACTGGGATGGCGCGCATGCGCACTCTCGAGGCTGTGCCGGGTCCGACGGCCGGCCGTTCGCTGCTTGTGCGGAGATAAGGCGCGGATTGCTGCGTCCTCTTCCCCCTCAGGACTCGGCTTCTGGAGTGGTGCAGGCCGGTGTAGACGCGAGTTCTTCAGGCGAGGAGGAGGGGCGGGCCGGGAGCGTGTTGGAACGTAGGAAGGGGTGACTTGAGGAATGACGGCAGGTGGGAACGCCTGTGGCCTGGGACCGGCAGAGGACGGGTGACTCGATGGACTCCTCGGGCATAGAAAGTAGCCCTAAAGTACTGGCTTTAATCTTTTGGGGGGAGGAGTCCTGGACACGCGGCTTTTGTTGTGGCTGCACCGTGGCGTCAGGGTATTTATTGCTCAGCCTCCTGGGGTTGCAACCTAGGTAGATGGAACATAAAAGGAATGCCGATATGTACGTGTTTCCCGGATATACTGATGTCTCCCCACTTTGTTGCAAGAATTCCTTCCTTGGAGAGAGACTGAAAAATAGTCTTCCTTCTCCTCATGAGATCCCAGTGACAAATCAAACTTACTGTACCAAAGTCCATCCTGTGGAACCAGTGAATTTACTGGGCTTCCTTATAGAGCACGGATGAGGGGTTGCCCGCAAGATTGAGTGACCCTAAAATCGGGCTCCTGGAAGTCCATACCCATTATACCCGATGATTTTTCTATAGCCGGTGTAGACGGAGTTTTTTCATTGAACCTTCCCGCAGCCTCTGTACTTAGCGTCTCCTGCAGTTGGGGCAGAGTGACATACAAAAGGCTGGGGGAGGCGGGAGCAGCTGAAAGCTCAGGTGAGCGTCCAATGACCCTGCCAATCTCTGAGGGAACGTCAGCTGTTTGGCTACTTACTAGCACGACAGAGCTGATCTGATGGCCATGACAGCAGCTTTGCTCCGCGGACTTCATTCTGCAAGACACTTTGGCCTTCTCGATCATCCAAAAAAGCTGAGAGCGGCTGGCCTCAGTGAAAGTGCTCGTTTCCTGGTTTATGGATGCTGGGAATTGAACCTAGGTTCTCTGGAAGAGCAGCCAGTGCTCTTAACCACTGAGCCATCTCTCCAGCCTTAGTTCTGTAGTTTTTAATTAGTGCTTTTTGGATTTCTGCTTCTTTTTTTCTTTTTTGTTTTTTGAGACAGGGTTTCTCTGTGTAGCCTTGACTATCCTGGCTGGCCTTGAACTCACGGCGATCTACCTGCCTCTGCCTCCCTAGTGCTGGGATTAAAGGCTTGGGCCATCACTGCCCGGCTGAATTTTTTTTTTTTTTTTTTTCAAGACAGGGTTTCTGTGCAACAGTTCTGGCTATCCTGGACTCGCTTTTGTACCCCAGGCTGGCCTAGAACTCAACAGAGATCCGCCTGCCTCTACCTCCCAAGTGCTGGAATTAAAGGCATGTGCCACCACGCCTGGCTAGTTCGTATTTTTTAATTAGTGCTTTTTGGATTTTTTTTTTTTTTTTTCAAGACAGGGTTTCCTCTGTATAGCCTTGGCTGTCCTGGACTCACTTTGTAGACCATGCTGGCCTCAAACTCACAGAGGCCTATGCCACCACAACTGGCTTTCATTTTTAAATTTTGTTTATTTATGTGTGAGAGTGTATAAAGTGGGAGAGGGCGGGGTGGAGTTAAAGGCATTTGTGGGGACGCTTGGCCTGTTGAGTAAGTGCCGGATCTGAATTCTGGTCCTCATGATTACCTGGCAAGTGCTCCTGCTCCATTTGCCCAGCCCCTACATAGCTTTAGGGTCCTTTTCCCCCTTATGACACTTACCCATTTTATGTATCTGTGTACACTTGCACCCGTGCCACAGCACAGGTGTGGAGGTCCGAGGACAACTTAGTGGATTGGTTCTCTCCTTCCACCATGTGGGTCCCACATGGGATTGAATTCGGGGTGTCGGGTGCCTTTACCCTCTGAGCCATCTCGCGCAGGCTTGCCTAGTTTTTGTTGTTTTGGTTTTGATACAGGATCTCACTGTGTCGCCCAAGCTGACATAGAGCTTACTATGGAGCTCAGGCTGGCCTTGAACTTGCAACCTTCCTGCTTCAGCCTCACGAGGGCTGAGATTCCAGGCTATACCACCGGACACCTGACGTCTTGCTCTACGTCGATGTTTTTGTTTCATTCGTTATCATTGCATCTGTGCATGGTAATCCACGGTGCTTGTGTGGAGGTCGGTATGGTTGGCTCTCTCCCTCCGTCCCTACCTGCATCGCCAGGATCAAGCTCAGGGCATCAAGCTTGCCCAGCCCGTGTCTTTAGCCACTCACCAATCCTCTGTATTCTTTTTCCTTCCTTCATGTCTTGTTTCTCCTCTTTTCGGGTCTTGCCACTTCTCTCCCTGGTATGTTCAAGTCGCATCTCTTGTCACTTTCACTGTGAGTTACTCAGTAATTTGTAGAGGCAAATTCCCACTTGCCTGTTGGGGTTGTGCGGGCGGGGGGCGGGGGCTGAGGTGGGGGGGCAGGGCGGTGAAGGAAGAAGGTACCATATTTTTGGGACTATAAGACACACCTGATCATAAGATGCACCCAGTTTTTAGAGCAGTAAAGCAAGAAAAACAGTAAAAACAGCAATTGGACCATAAGGTGCACCCTAATTTCTACACCACCACCCCCCGCCAACTATTTTGGGGGAGAAGTGCATCTTATAGTCCGAAAAATAAGGCATGTGGCACCAGCATGCTGTTCTGTCTTCTGAATCCGTTGTTTTCTTTTGCTTTTTTTTTTTAATGTTTGTTGGTATTTTGCCTGCATATATGTTTGTGTGAAGTGCTGGATCCCTTGGAACTGGAGTTACAGACAGTGAGCTACCTTGTCGGGTCCTGGGACTTGCAGCCAGGTCCTCGGAAAGAACAGCCAGTGCTCTTAACCATTGAGCCATCTCACCAGCTACTACGTTTTTTTTTTATAGTGCTGAGGACTGAACCAGGGCTTTGCACATGCCTAGCAAGTGTTCTACCACCAAACTCCCTTCCGAGCTTTTCTGTATAATCAGGTTTGGGCCAGCCGGCCATCGTGGCTCATTGCCTAGTGAAGAGTTCCTCAAACACTTTAGGAAAAATGCTGGGCTTGCCTCTCTCTCTCTCCCCCAGAATTCTCAGCTGCTGTCTGCTGCCTCTCTATCAGGATGAGCCGTATTTGTGAACTATGAGTCAAATGACACACTTTCCGCTGTGGCCTCTAAATGGTCACACATGCCCACATACATGTGATAATGTTGTGCTGGGCTTAAATGGAACCCCAACCAACACTAGGAGCCAATACAATGCAAACACACAAGGGTCTCATTTATTGATTGTTCAGCGTAAGCTGGACCCATGCTATCACTGACACAGCGGATCAGGTATGAGTCCCGAGCACAAGTGGGAAAGAACTTTTTATAGATTGTAGTGAGCAAGTAAGTGGGTTTCTAGTTTGGCAAGCATCCTGTTGATTATTTCTTGAGCTGCTTGATATTCATCTGGTCCCAGTCTGGTATCAACCCACGAATGATCAACTTCTAAGGAATAACTCTTGAGAAATCCGGGGGAGCATCTGATCTTTTAGTATTTTTTTTTTATTTTCCAGCTAATTGGCAGTTCTATATTTTTGTGGATTTCCTAAATCTGGACTCAATTGTAAGTCACCCAAGTACAGAAATGAGAATGTTAAGCAAAATGGAGTTACTTTGGTCCATCAGTAACACACAAACACATGTGAAATAAATAGAAATGAAATATGTGTGTCCTTCTATCCTCCCACAAAGGAAAGCTCACGGAAACTGCCTGCAAATGCTCTTTACGTCAACATATATAAATGTGAGCAAGATGCCCGAAGGTGAAGAAGTGATTTTGGTTTTGTTGTTGTTTTGAGACAGGGTCTCAGTATGTAGCCCAGGCTATCCTGGAACTCACTATGTAGACCAGGCTGATCTCAAACTCACAGAGATCCACCCGCCTCTGCCTCAGGGACTAAAGGCGTGTACCACTAGGCCTAGCTAAACAGTGGTATTTTTGCCTGGTGATGTGACCTAGCATGCACAGGGCCCTGGGCTAAATTCCTGGCTCCACCCTGGAGAGGAAAAAAAAGGAAAAGAAGACAAAAGGGAAGTAAATTTTATTTTATTTTTATTTCTAATAACAGCAAAACCATAAAAACCTCTAAACTGTAAACAGCAGAGGGCCAAACCTCAGGTCATTCATGGTGCCCGAGGAGGTGCAGGGCCCTCCCTGCCTTACTACGAAGTCCCTCAAATATGGTGAGTGGAGCATGCACTTCACAAGCATTTGCAGATTCTGGTCTGTATTAGCACAGTGGCTTATGGGAATTGGCCAAGAGGTCTTTTCACCAACAGCTGCAAAGGTGCCATGGGAAGGAAAAGAAGTGTGTGAGAGAAAGCAGGAAAAACCACATGCAACCCTAAGGGTTTAGCTGCGTCACTAATTATGGTCATAAACAAATAAGGTCTGTGGTGTAAGTACAAGGGTCAGGAGAAGAAAGATGAAAACCCGGATTAATTTATCTAACAAACTATAGGAGGTGAGTAAAGCTTGCACTCATATCTCTCACTGTACTAAAGTCACTCTGTGGTGACAGCACTTTGATCCTTTGGGTTTTTTGTTTTGTTTTGTTTTTTGTTTTTGTTTTTCGAGATAGGATCTCGCTATGTTAGCCTTGGCTGTCCTAGACTCACTTTGTAGACCAGGCTGGCCTCAAATTCACAGCGATCCACCTGCCTCTGCCTCCCAAGTGCTGGGATTAAAGGCGTGCGCCACCACGCCCGGCTGATTCTTTGTTTTTGTTTGTTTGTTTTTATTTATTTTTGTTTTTTGCGAGACAGGGTTTCTCTGTGTAGCCTTGGACTCACTTTGTAGACCAGTCTGGCCTCTGCCTCCCTGGGATGCTGCTGGGATTAAAGGCATGTGCCACCACGCCCAGTTTAGCACTCTTTGGTTTTTCGAGACAAGGTTTCTCTATGTTATCTTGGCTTTTTTTTTTTTTAATTTATTCAGATTACATCTCAATTGTTATCCCTTCACTTGTATCCTCCTGTTCCTCCCTCCTTCCCTCTATACTTTGATTCTTAAGACAGTAAGATCTCAGAGCCGGTGTGGTGGCACACGTTTTTTGTTTTTTGTTTTTTTGTGGCTGGAGAGACAGCCGTGGGTGCTGGGAACTGAACTCTTATATTTATGGTTGTGAGCCTAGCCTTTTACAGCTGAGCCATCTCTCCAGCCCAGCACACGTCTTTAATCCCAGCACTTGGGAGGCAAAGGCAGGTGGATCGCTGTGAGTTTGAGGCCAGCCTGGTCTACGAAACGAGTCCAGGACAGCCAGGGCTACACAAAGAAATCCTGTCTTGGGGGCAGAGGGGGAGACAGTAAGATTTCTGTGTGTACAAAACCAAGCTATAGTTAATGCAACAGTTTTTGTTGCTTTTGTTTTTCTGGCAATGCTGGGAATTCAGTCAAGGTCCTTGCACACATATGAGGCCAGTGACGTGCCCGTGAGCTGAATCAACAACTGTCATACTTACCTAGATAACCCATCTGGGGCTGGATGTGGAACTCAGTGGTAGAACACTTGTATGTCAGGTGTGGGGACCCTGGCTTTGATCCCTAGTAGTTCACCAGGAAAAAACAAAAAAAAACCAACAGAACATGCAAACATCTGTATTTTTTTTTAAACTCAGGAAATGTAATTTGTCAAATAAACCAGTTATTGGAACTAAATATCTTTCCTGGTTTTCTATAATCATGGTGCACAAGCATTTGTGTGTGTGTGTGTGTGTGTGTGTGTGTGTGTGTGTGTGTGTGTGTGTGTGGTGTATGTGTGCATACATGCACAAGTGTGAGGACACATTTGTCGACATCAGATGTTTTCATCTAATTAAAAATGTTTATTTGGGGCTGGGTGTGGTGGCACATGCCTTTAGTCTCAGCAATAGGGAGGCAGAAGCAGGTGGATCGCTGTGAGTTCGAGGCCAACCTGGTCTACAAAGCAAGTCTGGGACAGCCAGGGCTACAGAAAAAAACCCTGTCTCAAAAAAACAAAAACAATCCCCCCCAAAAAAACCAAAACAAACCTTTTTATTTTACTCCTTTCCAATTATTTTTATATCTTAAGTTTTGCTTGCATGCATGTATATGCACCTGTGTGTGCTGTACCTGGTGCCTCTGACGTCAGAAAGGGATCCCAGCTCTGAAAAGGGAAGTGGGTATAAAGTCCCACTCCTAGCCAAGAAGCTGCTTATAATTGATAGGAAGAGAAAACCGTTTTCTCCAGCAGTGTATCATTGGGTGTATCAACCACACCCCAGGACAGGCCCCACGCACAAGGGTGGTTGGCCAACACAAAATGAACTCTGGGTTTTTTTTTTTTTTTTTTTGTGGGGTTTCGGTTCAGTTTGTCTTATTTTATGTTTGTTTTGATTTCTGCTTTTTGTTTTGTTCTGAGAGAGAAAGAATATGAAGTTCCATAGGGGTAGGGAGGATCTTGAAGGAGTTGGGGGAGGAGAAGAATATGATCAAAATATATGAAAAATGTATTTTGATAAATTTTTATTCTTTTTTTTTTCAAGTCAGGGTTACTCTGTATAGCCCTGGGCTGGCCTCAGATTCAGAGATCCACCTGTCTCTGCCTCCTGAGTGATGGGATTAAAGGTGAGCACTACCCAGCTTGATACAATGTTCAGAAAAGAACTTGGGAATAAGAAAGAAAAGAAAAAAGTCAGATCCCCTGGTTTTGAGGCATTGTGGTATTAGAGTGAGAATGGCCCCCCAAAAGGTGATTTTATTTGAGTGCTTGGTCCCCAGTTGGTGGAACTGTTTGGTAAGGATTAAGAGGTGTGGCCTTGTTGGAGGAGGTGTTTCACCAGGGGAGGACTTTATGGTTTCAAAACCCATACTTAGCGTCCCCCTCCTTCTCTCTCTCTCTCTCTCTCTCTCTCTCTCTCTCTCTCTCTCTCCTCTCTCTCCCCCTCTCCCTCTAATGTTTGGACCTGGATGTAATCTTTTTTGTTTGTTTGTTTGTTTGGTTTTTGAGACAGGGTTTCTCTGTGTAGCCTTGGCTGTCCTGGACTCGCTTTGTAGACCAGGCTGGCCTCGAACTCAAAGCGATCCGCCTGTCTCTGCCTCCCAAGTGCTGGGATTAAAGGCATGCACCACCACCGCCCAGCTGCTGGATGAAGTCTTTTAGCTCCAACTGCAGTGCCATGTCTGCCTGCCTGTGGCTGTGCCTCCTACCATCAAAGCCCTGGACTCACCTTCTGCAATTGTAAGCAAGCCCCAAATTAAATGTCTTCTCAATTGCCTTGGTCATGGTGTCTCGCCACAGTAACAGTAAAGGAACTAAGAAAGCTGTCAGGTGGGTGCTAGATCTAGATCTGTGTCTTCTGCGAGAGCAACAGAAGTTCTTCATCATTGAGCCAACCCTCCAGCAACTTTTTAAATTTTATTTCTGAGGCAGGGTATCGCTGACTACTCCTGCTGGCCTGGAACTTGCTTTGCAGACCAGGCTATCTCCCAGCTCGTGGACATCGGCCTGCCTTTGTCTCCCGAGTGCTGGAAGCAAGGATGTGTGCCTGGCTCCCTGCCTCTTTTAAAATCATCGTGTGTATTGTGGGAACACGGGACATGCTATATCACACGTGTGGAGGTCAGAGAACATCCTTAGATGTCCATCGCATTCCAGTCTGTTTGAGACAGAGTTTCTTGTCCTGTGCTTGGGACACTGGGCTAGCTGGCTTGGAGGATTCTACTCCGTCCACCTCCCACCTCTGTTAAGATCACTGAGATTATGGGCACATGCTGCCATTTCTGGGTTTTTGTTTTGTTTTGGTATCACCTCTAGAGATTCAAACTCAGGTCCTCATGACTAGGGGGCAAACGCTTTACCCACTGAGCCATCTCCCCAACCTTAGAGAGAGCAAGGGTCTCTCACTAACCTTGGAACTCACCAACCCAGCTAATTAGCTGGCTACCCGGTAAGCTCCAGGGAGCCTTCTGTCTGTCCCCTCTATATTAAGGTTATAGGTCTGTGCACCACACCTGAGGTTTCTGGTTTTGGTTTCGTTTGGGTTTTTTGAGACAGGGTTTTTCTATGTAGCCTTGGCTGTCCTGGCCTTGCTCTGTAGACCAGGTTGGCCTCGAACTTGCGGAGATCTGCCTGCCTCAGCCTCCTGGCGTGCGCCACCATACCCGAGCTTTTACATGGGTGCTAGGGATCCGAACTCAGGTCCTCATGCTTACATGGCGAGCTTTACCATCTCCCCAGCTTCCTGAAGGAGTTTTACTGAGTCTCACTGACCTAAATGATAATTTTTTTCTAAAGATGTATTTATTTATTATGTCTACAGTGCTCTGCCTGCATATACACCCGCAGGACAGAAGAGGGCATCAGATCCAATTGTAGATGGTTGTGAGCAACCATGTAGTTGCTGGGAATTGAACTCAGGACCTCTGGAAGAGCAGCCAGCGCTCTTAACCTCTGAGCCATCTCTCCAGCCTGATGATTTTTTTTTTCACCCCAAACTTCAGCACAGAAATGGAGTCCTGTTGACTGCTGGCTGCAGGCAGGATGCACCCTCCAGAGAGACCGATGAAGCCCTTGGTTTCTGCCTTGCTGAGCCTCACACAGCAGTTCTAGGCAGGCAGACCCCTGAGGATCCGTGTCACCCAGCCAGCAGGTCAGTTTCCACAGCACCTGTTATGATCCTCCACATCAGTCACATACAACGGCCAGACTTGAGAGTAGCAGGTTTTTTTGTGAAGAAGAAAAGCTTAAGGAAAGTTTACAGACACATTGGAGAGAGAAGAGAGCTAACTGGAGGAGATGTCAGAAAGACACACTAGGGCTTGGAGAGATGGCTCAGAGTGTCTGTATTGCAGCCAGATCACACAGAACTAGGTCTTTGGATGTGATCCCTTGCCAGAGCAGCCATGTTGCTAGATTAAAATTCCTCTATGTCTGTATACACATGTGTGTACTATGTGTACGGAGACCAGAGGCCAATGTCAGGTGCCTTCTTCAATAACTCTCCACCATATTTTTTTTGAGACAGGCTCTCACTAAACCCGGAACTCATTCAATGGCTGTATAGGCTGGCCAGCAAGTCAAGGATCCTCCTGGTCTCAGCTCCCTCACACTAGGGTTACAGGCACGGGGCATGGTGCTTATACGCTCATGGCAAACACTTAGCTGAGCCATCTTCCTAAACCTCACTCGCAGTCTCTTATACTAATATGAGACAGGTCAAAGATCTAACTTTGGATAAGATCAAAGTTTGGATAAAGCGATGTGTGTGTGTTGTGTTGGAGAAAGGCCCTGGCTTTAGACATTCTAGGCCACTGAGCTACATCCCAGCCCCATGTGTTTGCTTAGTTGGTTAGCTTGCTTGTTTGTGTGTGTGGTTTTTCCTTAAGACAAAATCTCAGACTGACATAGGCTGGGATTAAGCAATCTTCCTACTGTGGCTTCTGGAGTCCTGGAATTGCAGGCAGGAGCCAACAAACCAGACCCTGCAATTGATTTTTTTTTTAATGTCCCTTGGCTTGTAGAGCTAGAAAGGACCATTTCCAGGAAGGGTTTCTAACGAGGAAGGAAAGAAATGACTAAATGCAGAGCTGAAGGTCAGAAGGAGATTTGACATTTGGATAGGAAGTTCCCAGAAAAGATACACTTATACGTATGTTCCCCAGCAGGTGGCGCTATCAAGAGATAGGTTCAAGGGGCACCAACTTCGTAGGAAGCAAAGCCCCTAAGGCTATACTTGGTAGGCCACGTCTTTTATCCTGGCATTTGGGGAAGCTGAGGCAGGAGAATAGTGAATTAAGACCAATCTGAGTTATATAGTGACACAATCTCTCTTTCTTTGGTTTTTTGAGACAGGGTTTCTCTGTGTAGCCTTGACTGTCCTAGACTCAATTTATAGACCAGGCTGGTCTCAAACTAACAGAGACTCTCCTGCCTCTGCCTCCTGAGTGCTGGGATTAAAGGCGTGCCCCCACTGCAATGGGACCTGTTTAGAGGCTTAGGTAACTGGGGAAGAGTGTAGCCCTGCGTGTTTAGGTTTCCTGACCACCATGATGTGAAACAGCTTCCTCCTGCCACCGTGACTTGCTCCAGGCCCAATATAATACTGCCACAAATCCTGGACCGAAGCCACCAGACCTGTGAGCCAAAATAAAACTTTCCTCCTTTTAAGTTAATCTCCTCAGATATTTGTCACAAAGTCCAAATAATATGCGGGACAAGGGGTCAGGGCAGCCAAAGGCTAGGTATTAGGTCCAGCAAGCGTGACTGGGGCTTCTGTCATTGTTAGCTGCCATTTTGGCAGGAGAAATGGAGGATCTTACAAAAAAAAAAGCAAGACAGAACACAGGAATGGTGACAAGCATATGGTAATACAGAGACAAAGAAAGAGTATTATTTTCTTTGTTCTGTTTTGAGGGAGCTGCCTACCTCCCCTACCTTAATTTTTCCAGGGATGGTCACTTATTACCTGAGCATATAATGGTTTTAACCTGAAGTCTCCAGGGCCACTTACATTGAGACAGTCTTTTTCTTTTTCTTTTTTCTTTTTTTTTCAAGACAGGGTTTCTCTGTGTAGCCTTGGCTGTCCAGGCTGGCCTCGAACTCACAGCGATCCGCCTTCCTCTGCTTCCCAAGTGCTGGGATTAAAGGTGTGCACCACCACGCCCATCTTTTTTTTTTTTTTTATGTGTGTGTGTGTGTTGTATACTTATGACTGTGCTAGAAGATATCAGAGGTTGACTTTGGATAGCTTTCTGGATTGCTCTCCACCTTATTTTTTGAGTTGCCATTCTTCTAGGCTGGTTGGTCATCAGGCCCCCAGAATCCTCTTGTCCCTGCCTCGCCTACACTGGGGTTACAGGCACACACTGCTACGTTCAGAGTTTATGTGGGTATTGGGGACCTGAATTCAGGTCCTCTTGCTTCAGTGTCTTAGAGCCGAGGTCAGTGTTCTTTGAGACATAAATTCGTATGTCTCTTTAGTTTAGGAGCACAGGGATAGTTAAGAATTCCTAATGTCAGCCGGGTGTGGTGGCGCATGTCTTTAATCCCAGCACTGGGAAGGCAGAGGCAGGTGGATCTCTGAGTTCCCAGCCAGCCTGGTCTACAAAGTTAGTCCAGGACAGCCAAAGCTACACAGAGAAACCCTGTCTCAAAAACCCAACCAACCAACCAAACAACCAAACAAATAAAGAATTCCTAATGAGGATGAAAGGGCTTTTGGGAAGATGTCTCCAGGACACATAATCAATCACAGAGTAGAAGATATCTCCCAGCTGTGTGCTAGAAAAGGATTGCTCTGTAAGCTGTGGAGCTTTTGTTAATGAAAAGTGAGCACAGGGAACTAATATAGGTGTGCAATTAGTGTGAACTGTCAATTTGACAGAAACAGAATCCCTTGGGAGATGGGCCTCTGGACATGCCTGGAGGGCGTTGTCTTGGTTGTGTTGAGCTGGGAAGACACGCCCACTGTGGGTGGTGCCATTCCCTGGCTGGGATCCTGGACTGTAGGTGGAGACAGAGAACAGAGGAGCCACTTTCTTTCTTTCTTTCTTTCTTTCTTTCTTTCTTTCTTTCTTTCTTTCTTTCTTTTTAAAGATTTATTTATTACATACAATATTCTGTCTGAATGTGTGCCTGCAGGCCAGAAGAGGGCATCAGATCTCATTATAGATGGTTGTGAGCCACCATGTGGTTGCTGGGAATTGAACTCAGGACCTCTGGAAGAGCAGCCAGCACTCTTAACCTCTGAGCCATCTCTCCAGCCCCCACATTCTTTCACCTCTCTGCTCCCTGATAATGGATGGGATGTGACCCGCGGCTTAAGGCGCCCACGTCCATGACTTCCATGATGGACTGTGCTTTAAACAGTGAGCTGGGGTAAGCCATTTCTCCTTTAAGTTGCCCCTGTCGGGCTTTTAAAAATCACAGCAATAAGAAAGAGACTAAGGCAGTGGTCCTTTATCTAGCCTCATAAGTAGTCACCGGTGGTTTAAACAGTGACAGCTTTTTGCTGGAGGAGTCGGTCTGTGATTATGCAGCACCATGGTAGAAAGCCAAGGAAAGTTAAAGGTTTCCATTAGTTTAGTCCTTTTTTAAAAATTTATTTATTTATTTATTTATTTATTTATTTATTTATTTATACACTGCACATTAGTTGCTGGGAATTGAACTCAGGACCTCTGGAAGAGCAGTCAGTGCTTCTTAACTGCTGAGCCATCTCTCCAGCCCCAGTTTAGTCCTTTGGATTAGCGCATCCCATCAGTCCCCAGCACCAGGAACAGTGTACAAAATGGACATGGTGGAATGTAGGCCAGGTTTTGCCAACAGACTGAACAAGGTGCCTAGTATAATAGACCCCCTATCACTGCCGTGGAGTCACTCCCTTTCTCGCTCTGAGTCACTGTTCTGTTGCTGGGAAGAGACACCATGACCAGGGGCAACTGTTGTAAGAGAAAACATTTACCTGGGGGCTTGCCTGCAGTCCTGGAGGGTTAGTCTCTCCCTGGGGGGATGCAGGGCCCACACTGGAGCTGTACCACAGGCAACACCCCGATGAGTAGGTGAGAAAGACTGGGCTTGCCATGGGCGAGCAACACACCTCCTCTAACAGGGCCATTCGTACTTCCTAATCCTTCGATAGAGTGCCACTTCCTGGTGACTAAGCAGTCAAATATGTTAGCCTATGGGAGCTATTCCTATTTAAGCCACCACACCCCCTAGGAAAGGACAATCTTGTGGGTTGTGAAGTAATACATGACTTTTCCCTCCTAACCGTCCTAGCTCCCAAATACTGACACAGCGACAGATTACATTTATTAGTCAGCTTTAAAGCACTAAGCCAGGCAGATACTCATCTATTGTAACCTGTCTACGCTGGCCTGGCCTACTGCCCAACCATGTGCTCTGTCCACTGTGCTCTAGTCTCTCCCTGGCCACTCCTCCTCTATTGTAAAGGCCTGTTAATTCAGAACATGGCTGCTCTGGCAAGAGAGTACATCCAAAGATATTCTAGGTCTGTGTGTGATCCGGCTGGAATACAAGCACGCCTTTAATCCAGGAGACAGAGGCAAACAGATCTGAGTTCAAAGGCCAGCCTGGTATAGAGCAAGTATCAGGTAAAGAAAAGCTTAGGTTGGCTGGGCGGTGGTGGCGCAAGCCTTTAATCCTAGCACTTGGGAGGCAGAGGCTGGTGGATCGCTGTGAGTTCAAGGCCAGCCTGGACTACAAAGTGAGTCTAGGACAGCTAAGGCTACCCAGAGAAACCCAGTCTTGAAAAACCAAAAAAAAAAAAAAAAAAAAAAGAAAAGAAAAGAAAAAAAAAAGCTTAGGTCCAGGTGTGGTGGTACATGTCTTTAATCCCAAACAAAGAAGTTAGTTTGTAGAAGGAAGCAACATTCTTTAAAAAAAATATTTATTTATGGCCAGTGTGGTGGCGCATGCCTTTAATCCCAGCACTCGGGAGGCAGAGGCAGGCAGATCTTCATGAGATTGAGGCCAGACTGGTCTACAAAGTGAGTTCAGGACAGCCAGAGCTCCATAGAGAAACCCTGTTTGGAAAAACCAAAACCAAAACAAACAAACAATATATATATATTGTATTCTGCTTGCAATTGAGCTAGCATGCCACAAGAGGGCACCAGATCTCATTAGAAATGGTTGTGAGCCACCGTGTGGTTTCTGGACATGAACTCAGGGCCTCTGGAAGAGTAGACAGTGCTCTTACCCTCTGATCCATCTCTCCAGCCTGAAGCACCCATTTTTAAAAAGTGATGTCTAATTGACTGGCAGAAAAGGTGACAAATCAGAGATTTGACAGAATAGAACACGCCCAACTCTCATAAGAAGTGAGTAGAAAGGGAAGCTACTTAAGAGGCAGTTTTTCAGAGAGAGAGGGGACAGGTTTCTTTTTGTTTTTTTTTTTTGTTTTTAAAACCAGGACAGGAATAGACAGATGGGTAGCAGAGAGAGAACTCAGAAACTGAGAAGAAGCCAGAAGATTAGAGCAGATTGCTGAGCTAGTTTGAGGCCAAGCAGAGCAATTCTGGGCCGAGAGAGAAGCCAGATTAAATAAGTCAGCTGGGAGAGGAGTTTGAGCCAGAACAGCTGAGCTTATTCAGCAGTAAGTCTCAGAGGCTGAAAACATTCTAGGCCTGGGTTAGATCGTATGGAGGCTAGAAGCTTCCAGGACTAGGCCTAGGTTAGCAGAAGGAGGCAGTAATCCTCTGACAACAACTGAGCCAGGAGAACAGATGCTACTTTTGCACTCTGTCTTTGTCCTCATGTGACCTGCTCACGGCCTCCTTCTCCTTCTCTCTCTGGTCTCTACTTGAGACCCACCCAACTCTCCTGCCCAGCTATTGGCTGCTCAGCTTCTTTATTAACCAATTAGAGATACAGACAATTTTTATACAACATTGAGACAGGAGATTCTTCATAGAAATGACAGTGTCCACTTCTTTCTTTCTTTTTAAAAAGATTTATTTATTTATTACATGTACAGTGCTCTGCCTGTATGTGTGCCTGCAGGCCAGAAGAAAGCACCAGATCTCATTATAGATGGTTGTGAGCCACCATGTGGTTGCTGGGAATTGAACTCAGGACCTCTGGAGGAGCAGACAGTGCTCTGAACCTCTGAGCCACCTCTCCAGTCCCCGTGTCCACTTCTGAACTGCAACCAGGTCTTGGGGCACAGAAGTCAGCATCTGAATGCACAGTGCACAAGACCATCCCCCCAGAGTGGGTAGTATTTTACCGGTTACCATGGCTATAACCCTGTGACGTAGGAGGGTCTTCCTTCCAACCAAGGAGGAGCCATACACACTGACACTGATAAATATAGCAGGTTTGCACGTGTCGTACTCAAGGATAAACCCTGAATTCACTGTGTCTCCAGGGATGACCTCTCATCCTCCTGCCTCTACCTCCCAAGTGTTGGGATTCCAGGCATGTGATCCTGGGGCTTTGTGCCTGCTAGACAAGCCCTCGAAAACGGAGCCACGTCTCTAGCTTTCTTTACACTTTATTCTTTTGAGGTCTCTGTAGCCCAGGCTGTCGTGAAATTCAGTATGTTTGTTATTTAGGCCAGCCTCAAACTGGTGGTGTTCTTCCTTTCTGAGCCTCCAAACTGCTGAGGTTACAGGTGTGCACCATCGCATCTGGCCAAGAATCATTTCCATGTGCGTTTGTATGCGTGGGTGTGTGTGCTGGGGCCGCGGATCAACACCAGATGTTTCAGGCACTCTTTCTTCTCTTTATGTTTTAAGGCAGTGTCTCTCAAGCACCGATCTCTCTGCCTCGCCTGGACTCGGGTAACAAAAGTGCACCCCCATGCTTGTCTTTTTCTTGTGGCTCCCGGGGATTGAAGTCAAGTCCCCATGCTTGCAGGAGCATTGCTAACTGAGTCTCCAGCCTGTCTTTTTCTTTTTCGGCAATGCTAGGGATCAAACCCAGCGCCTGGCACAGACTGCGCATGTGCAGCTCAGAGCGCCCCCGCTGTGTTGTTTCCCTCAGGCTGTCCTTGCAGAGCCGGTAGCTCTGAAAAAACGCTCGATGGGAGCTTATGTCTTTCGCGCCGAGAAGGTCGGGATGAAGGCTTTTCGGGCGGATTGGAGCCTTGGTGTGCGTCCCCGGGGCATAGTGTCATTGACTGGTTCATCGAGTTGGCCTCTCTGTTCCTGTGATAAACATTACAGTGACCAAAGCAACTTGAGAGGGGAGAAGCTTATTTGACTTAAAGGTAACAGCCTATCATTGAAGGATGCTCAAGGCAAGAGCTTGAAGCTGCGTTCCGTCTCCCACATTTTGGCTTGCTTAGCTACTTATACTACCCAGGCCTGTCCCCCTACCCCTACCCCTTAGGGAACACCCACAGTGGGCTGCCCCTCCCACCTCAATTAGCAATTAAGAAAATGCCCCACAGATGAGGCCAGCCCTTCAGCTGACGTGCTCTCTTCCCAGCAACTCTAGGTGTGTGTTAAGTTGACAGCAGAAGCTAGTTAGCTATGACACTGGGTCGTCTTTTTGTTCCAGCTGCCTGGTGTCAGAGGAGAAAGGTCATGAGGATCCCACACCCTCTCACAGACATACATGAAGGGAAAACACCAAAGCAAAAAAATATATAAAGTGTGTGTGTGTGTGTGTGTGTGTGTGTGTGTGTGTGTGTGTGTGTG
>OU015754.1:6412502-6445321 GCA_907169655.1 Acomys percivali | reverse complement strand
CCTAGAGCTGGAGTTACTGATGGCTGTGAGTTGCCATGTGGGTACTGGGAACGACATGGTTCCTGAGGGCCTGGGGTGTGCTCCAGTTCCTGCTGGGATACCTAGACCTGATGTCTGCAGAGTCAGGAGGCATTGCTGAAGTGCCGATTATATATTATTTCATTATTTACTTAGTTCCTGGAACCCAGGGACTATTGCTGCCCGCTTGTGGATTAGGGCTGCAGTTCTTACTTTTCCCTCTGACCTTGCTGGGGCCACAGGCTAACGTCTGACACTAGGCCGTGTGTTTACTGCCTTGAGGCAGTTTATCTTCACAGGTGGCTCTACAGTCCCCTTTTGTGGATCATGGGGTGTATCACATCTCTTGGCAGTGGAATGAAATATCTGGGCTGGTGTCACCTCCTGCAGTCCAGAGCCTTAGGCTCAGAACCTAAGAACCTTGGCACAGAGCAGGATTGTGAGGCCACATTCTGCCCCCTGCGAGGCCCAGCCTGCCCAGTTCCTGCCTGGCCTCCCCCACATTCTCAATGACATGACTCTTCTTCACTGTCCTTTTGGGTCACTCCTTCATGTCTGTCACTGCCTCTCTGCTGCTGGAGCATAAAGGGGCTTTTCCTGGCCCAACCCCCCGGCTCTCTCTGGCCACTCCTGAGCATCCTACGGGGACTGGCCATGGCCTCCACGGTGCAGGAAGCAGGTAGGAGGCCCTGGGACGAGGCTCTGAAGGCCTGACTTGGGAGGAGGAGGAGGCAGAAGCTTGGTGGGAATTGGAAGGGACAGGAAAAGCAAATTTGTTTGTTTGTTTTCTGAGACAGGGTCTCTCTGTGTAGCCTTGGCTGTCCTGGACTCAATTTGTAGACCAGGCTGGCCTCGAACTCACAGCGATCCCCTTGTCTCTGTCTCACTGAGTGCTGGGATTAAAGGTGTGCGCCACCATGCCAGGCTGAATAGCAGTGGTTTTGTTTGTTTGTTTGTTTGTTTTGTTTGTTTTTTAAGCGGGGCACTGGGACCCTTGGTGGCTTCTCTGAACTTTTATCATGACTCCCCTCCCCCCATGTGTGTGCACACGTGTGTGTTGCATATGTGTACTCTATGCACATGCCTCTGTGTCCGCCACAGAGGCTAGAGGACTTTGGGTGAGCTACTCTGTTACTCTCCCAGAGCTAGGCTAGTGGTGTGAGTGAGCCTCAGGGGTTGTATTGGTCACTTTTCTATTGCTGTGATAAAA
The DNA here is from genome assembly GCA_907169655.1 of Acomys percivali. Taxonomy (NCBI): domain Eukaryota; kingdom Metazoa; phylum Chordata; class Mammalia; order Rodentia; family Muridae; genus Acomys; species Acomys percivali. The sequence goes on along the minus strand of OU015754.1, from coordinate 6,444,093 downwards.
TGAAACACCCTGGCCAGAGCAGCTTACAGAGGATGGGTTAATTTGGGGCTATGGAGCCAGAGGGTTAAAACTACAAGATGGCAGGAGATATTGGTGGCAGGAACAGCTGAGAGCTCACATCTCGAAGCACCAGAAGGAAGTAGAGCAGACCACTCCCAGGGGTGTAGTTCCTTCACCAAGGCCACACCTCCTAAACAGAGGTCACCAATGGGGACCACAGTATCCAGATGCCCGAAGCTATGAGGGATATCTCAGTCAAACACCACTAGGATCTTCCTGTCTCCTCTTCACAGTGCTGTGCTTACAAGCCTGTGTAGGAACATGCTTGACTTACTGTGGAAATCTAGGGATTTGAACTCAGGTCCTCATGCTTGTAGAGGTGAACTGAAATGCCCAAGGCCCTTTCTGGCAGAGCCATCTCTCCAGCCCATGGGGTCTTCTCCTGTCAAAGCCCCTCCCCACAACAAGTCTCCAAGCTCACTTGTTTCACAAAGCCAAGACCCCATGACAGTACCACCTCAAATCCCTTGACCCTGTGGACTAGTTCTGGGTGGCTCTGACAACATTAAAAAAATGGCTGAGAAGAGGACATCAGGGCTATTAGCCACCCCACACATGAAGAGTCTTCTAGAAGTAATTTCCAGGTTGGGCCCTAGACATCCTTATGGGTGCAAAGGCATGATTTGTCTCAGTTGAGACTGGTCTCTTGTCTGCTTGCCCCAAACAAAGAGGATCTATGTTTGTTACCAAATTCAATAATCAGTAATTGGTCACAAGTGTGCCTTCAGGCTCTACTTGGTTCCTGCAACCACTGTAATTAAACACAAAGGAAGAGACCTCTTGCAGCACTCTGGATCAAACCCAGAGCCTAATATATGATGAGCAAGTGGTCTACACCCCAGCCCCTCATTGGGGGATTCTAGGCAGGGGCTCTACCACTGAGTCACACCCCAGCCCCTCACTGGGGGATTCTAGGCAGGTGCTCTCCCACTGAGCCACACCCAGCCCCTCACTAGGGGATTCTAGGCAGGTACTCTCCCACTGAGCCACACCCCAGCCCCTCACTGGGGGATTCTAGGCAGGAGCTCTACCACTGAGCCACACCCCAGCCTCTCACTGAGGGATTCTAGGCAAGTCTTCTACTGCTAAATTTTACACCTCTATCCTAGGAAAAGACTTCTGTAAATCCAGGTAACTTATTATCTGTGGACAGGGTAGAACTGTGGAATTAAACGACCCCCTCCCCCACTGCAATGATACTGTATGACCACAAAGGTGACGAAGCCCTTGGAGCTGGGGTTACAGGCATATGTGGAATACCAGGCTTGTAACATGGGTGTGCTACCTCTCAAGCCCCAAACCTTATTCATTCATTCATTCATTCATTTCTTTCTTTCTTTCTTTCTTTCTTTATTATTTTTCTTGAGACAGGCACTCACGGGCTTTTGGCATTTCAATTCAGCTAGTCTGGCCAGCCGACACTCCAGGTGTATGCCACCATGCCTGGCTTTTTAACACGTATTCTAGGTATCCAACTCGGGTCATCAAGTTTGCACAGCGGCGCTTTACCGATGAACCATGTCCCAGCCCCAGGAACACTTATAACGCTGTCAGCATGCGTGACGCCTCCAGTTTAGGAGGCTCAGTTTCTTGCCCAAGTTATAAGCCCCTCACCTAGAACATTCCTGACAAGAACCAATGCTCCCCTCCAGGATTCTCTCCTCCGCCTTGCCTGCCTTGATATGTAAAGTCGGTTGAAATGTCCTTGGACTCTCTCTGTCCCTCAAGAAGTCTGGGAAGACTGGGGTGTAGCTCAGTGCCAGAATGCTTGCCTAGTGTGCTGAGGCCCTGGATTGAATCCCCACAGAGAAGGTGGGGAACAAAGGGCATTATATACATTTGAATATGTACATCTGTGGCTTACAAAGATTGTTTGTGTGTTCGTGTACGTGTGTTTGTGCATAACGGTACAGCTGTGCGTGGGGACGCAAGCATGTGGTGGCCAGATGCTAACATTTGCGTGGCTACTGTTCCTCCAGGCTACCCATCTTATGTTTTCTGACAAAGTCCCTTACTGGCCTGGGTTTTGCCTTGTAAATTAGGCTGCCTAGAAACTAAGCCCCAGAGATCTGGCCGTCTTCACCTCCCTAGTGCTGGGATTACAAACCTTGGCCTCCATCCCATGCCTGCCTCTTCATGTTTACTCTGGAGCTCAAAGGCAGGTCCTTATGCTTACAAGGCAAGCAATTTACTTACTAAGCCATCTCTAGCCCCCATGATGTATGGAAGATTTACCACCCGACTCAGCAAAAGAGATGCTTGTATGTGTTGTGTAGAAACCGATATGCTTAATTTATAAAATACTTAGAAATATTTGCTCAGCAGAATTGTAAGGCTCACATCGGGCTTACCATAAAACCCCAAAGTGTTTATCTAAGATAAACATTTAGTAGCTAGTCAGCAAATATTTGGTCATGTCCTTCCCCAAGTCAGGCACTTGTAACTGGTTCCAGCCCTGGCTTTGACATTATGCTTGCTTCTTCCTCCTCCTCCTCTTTTTTTTTTTTTTTTTTTTTCCTTCTTCTTTGGTCACAATCCCAACCATGTGAGGTACCCAGTTCCTGTATGTGCCAAGAAGCCCACGTGATGGTTATCAGCTCTTCTGAAGAGCCTGCAAACAAAAGGGGCATGATATTTGTTTCGGCTTCCTCTGGTACATTTGAGGACAGTCACAGTGACTGTCAAGGTCTGGAGGATGATTACTGGCCCAGCCCCCACGCAGGGACCAGCACATCCTCTGCCTCACCATATCCCTTCCTGGGGCCCTCCTTAGAAAAAACACTTATACACTGTAGTCAAAGTCAACATTGCATTAACTTGTTTTTAATAGAAATGGCAACGATTAAAAAATAAACTCAGAGTTGGGCATGGTGGCACACACCTTTAATCTCAGCACTCGGGAGGCAGAGGCAGGCAGATTGCTAGGAGTTCGAGGCCAGCCTGGTCTACAAAGCGAGTCCAGGACAGCCAGGGCTACACAGAGAAACCCTGTCTCAAAAAAAGAAAGAAAGAAAGAAAAAGAAGGAAAGAAAGAAAGAAAATACATAGGACTTCTTTATTTATGAATGGCAGGCTCTTGTGTAGCCCAGATTGGCTTCAAACCCACTATTTAGTAGACCAGGGGTTCTCAACCTTCCTAATGCTGTGACCCTTTAATACCGTTCCTCATGTTATGGTGATCCCCCACCATAAAACTATTTTCATTGTACCTCATAACTAATTTTTTTGCTGCTATGGATTGTAATGTAAATATTTGATATATAGGATATGTGGTGTGTAACCCCTCAAAGAGTCTGAGACCCAACAGGTTGAGAATTGCTGCAGGAGAGGTTGACCTTGAACTTCCTGAGTGCTAGGATTATGCCACCACACCTGGGCTTCACGCAGGCTAGGCAAGGCCTGTACTAGCTGATATCTCTAGCCCTTATTTTTCCTTTTACTCTCCTTTTGGTGATGAGTGAGGCCTGTGCACACTAGACAACCACTGTATTCCTGTGCGACGTCCCCCGGTCCAAAGAAGATACGCTCTGAATTAAACAGGTTACGTCTTATTCTGTAGAAACATATTTCTCTTAGAACCAGTGGCCAGCCTATCTGCTGAAACAGACTTGTAACCTCAGCTACTCAGAAGGCTGAGGCAGGAGGATGACAAGCTTAAGGCCTATCTGGGCTGCTTAGTGAGACTAGGATTGCTTCTTGGACTTTTGGCTAAAACTGACTGTGAAGAGGGCTGGCAGTGTATAGCTCAGTGTAAACTTTGTAGGCATGTATGCAAACACACACACACACACACACACACACACACACACACACACACACACACACGCAGTATATCCATTTTGCACAGTTGGTGCAGGCCAGCATGGTGTGGTCTTAGAGCTGCAAGAGGTAGACCTGGTATCTGACGGCTAGGATTCTTTGAAAAGGCAACAGAAGCCACCCGCGCCCCAGGTTCCTTTGGAAACAATTTGGGGGGTGTTGATGCTTCCATGGGATGACTGACTCTAAAGAGGACAGAAAACATACAACATATGACATGCTGTGGAGAGTTCCCAACACACCCAGATTACTGTTATTGGAGTTTTACAGTCAGAAAGACTTGATGATCTAGGCTTTGTCACCCAGCCTCGAATACACCAATTAAAGAGATGCATAACAGGGGAAAGCAGGCAAGAGATTTAATTAATTAATTAATTAAAAAATTTTTTTGAGACAAGATTTCTCTGAGCTCAGGCTGTCCTGGAACTTTCTCTGTAGTCCAGGCTGGCCTCAAACTAATGGAGATCCACCTGCCTCTGCCTCCCAAGTGCTAGGATTAAAGGCATGCGCCACCACCACCTGGTTTAATTTAATTTTTATGATATGTCAATGGGTGTTTTGCCCACATGTATCTCTGTATACCACAAGCATGCAGTTCTCTCAGAAGCCAGAAGAGGGTATCGGATTATTTGGGACTGGAGTTAGAAATTGTTGTGAGCTGCCAAGGGGGTGGTGGGATTTGAACCCAATTCTTCTCCAAGAGCAGCCAGTGTTCTTAATCATTGAGCCATCTCCAGTTTCTGAGGTTAATGTTTAAATAGGGGTCAAGAGTTCGGCATAGCTAAGCTGTCCTGGCCAAGGTGTGTTGGGGTTATTTTATCAGTATGGCCTAATGATGTTTATTATCAGGCCTATAATTATTATTATGACGACAGTATTTCTTTAACCCGCTAGCAATAAATCAAAACACAGACACCTGTTACATTTAAAATAGTCTTAGTTAACCTGGGGCAAGGCAGATATTAATCCCCTAAACTACCTCACATATTGGGGCAGGAATCCCATCCCATATCCTGCCCCAGTCCCATGCCATCTGCTTCTAATAACTGTCAAGCTGCCTCCCAGCCATCATCCCAAACACTTGCTAATGTTCTTCATTTGGGCCGAACCCTCCATCCACGCCAGCCACGTGCTTCTTTCTTTATCTAACCCATGGTGTGGCCTTCTTCCTTCTCCTCTGCCCTGGTCTCTCTCTCTCCAGACTCTCTGTCTCTCCAAGCCAGGGGAACCTTAGCCACGCCCATCCCGTTTGCCCTGCCCTGATGTGATGGCCCTTTATTGGTCAAACAGGAAGTTCGTTAGGCAAGGTTGCATAGGAGTCTTGGGGCACAGAGATAGCAAGCAGTAATTAGCATCAAAATACATCAGACCAACCTCCAACAATTCCCCTTTTCTGTCTAGATTAAAAAGGCCATTTTAAAAAATAAACAGTAAGAACAGTTATGAGAAATTATGAAAACGAATAGGTAAGACTTACACACATAATGTCTATTCAAAAGGTATTTGGCAACCTTGAAGAAACTATTATCTATTCTTTCTTGGTGAGTCTAAAGTTTTGAGCCTAAATCAACATCTATTGAAGCTCCTCTCTATCAACCTAAAAACATCGATTTAGACCTAAATGTATCTTCTTAACTCCTAAACAACTAAGCTTAATTGTAAAACTAAACTATCTGGCTTTCAACCGCATTAGAGATTTGTGAAGGAATAAAATTAATTACCTTAGTAAACAGGAAGTGCAGGTTAGCAGCTTCCAAAATGAAAAATGACAGTTTGCTACCTGAACAGTCCCCCAAAACTCTATATTGGAGCATCATCTTCAGTCTTCTGGTCCAGTATATCTGACTGACATATTTGTGAGGCAGGAACCATTGAGGACTTGCTTACCGTCTTGGCGGAGTTTGGCCATTGATGAAGAGCATTAGCAGGGAGGTAGCTCGATAGAAATGATTAGAAGCAGATGGCATGGGATTGGGGCAGGGTATGGGATTCCTGCCACAATATGGGCTGTAGTTTAGGGGATTAATATCTGCCCTGGCCAAGGTTAACTAAGACTATTTTAAATATAACAGGTGTCTGTGTTTGGATTGACTGTTAGCGGGTTAGAAAATACTGTCGTAATAACAATTATAGGCTTAATAATAAACATTATTAGGCCTTGCTGATAATTTAACCACAACAAAGGTGTGGCCCTGTGTGTCGCTGGCCCACTGTTGTTCCCGCTTCTACTCTCCTGCAAGGTGAGCTGACCAGCGGTCAGATGAGTTCCTGCTCTGGCTGGAACCCCGGGTTCCAAATTTCTCTTGGGCAGGGAGGGAGAGTGAGGAAGTGGGGGGACTCCAATTCTCTGGAGACCACTGTTTCTATAACGTATAGCGGAAGGGAGGACGCACGTGTCTGTCTTTAGACTATCTTGGATCCAGCCATGGCAGCAGCGCAGGGCAGCGGGATCCCTGCTGCTACAGGAGGGTGCGCGGTGGGAGGGCTGAGGCTTGGGCCTGTGTGCATGGAAACGACAGTGTCACTCTACACCAAGCGTGAGCCCTGAATGCAAACACTGACTGGTGTCCTTTTAGGAGGAGGGACCTAGAGAGGCATGAGAAGAAGGCAAAGACATTTCAACTGCTGTGTGCCAGGAATCTGGAGTCACTGAGCTCTAGAAATGACAGGAACCTTTTGAGGGAATGAGGCCCCGCCCACACCTGGATTTTTACTGTCTGGTCTCCATGAGACAGGATACAAAGATGGGGATATTATGGGGGCCACGTGAACGGAAAAATCTCTCATCCAGGCAGCTGCTTGCAGCCTCTATCTGGCTGAGAAGCAGAAATTCCAGCACAATTCGCTGCATTTCCTTAAGGCCTTCCTCCCTTCCCAGCTGTAACCTGCAATTTTCCAGGAACCTCACCAGAAACCCCACTACAGTAAAGATATGCCCTGAACGCCTTGAGCAACCCTAGCACTTCCCGGTCTCACCTTATCAGATCATAGCTCCATGCACGTTACCTCTGCAGCCACCCTGTCAACTAATTTATCAAAAACTAGAGGATATATTTGGCTACCACCATCATGAAGCGCCAAGTCCAGGCTTCAATACCATCAACTGTATGTGGCGCACAGCTGTAATCCCAGCACTCGGGAGGCAGAGGCAGGAGGATTAGACATTCAAGGTCATCTTTGGCTACATAGAGGGATACATGAGGCCTTGTCTCAAAGAGGGAAAGGTATAAAGGAGGGTGGGGGAGGGAAGGGAGGGAGGGAGGGAGAGAGAGAGAGAGAGAGAGAGGGAGAGGCAATATCTTTAGCAAATTTTGAACTATAACGAGAGTAATCAAAATGCTAGCTGGGCACGGGTGGCATCCACTTGTAATCCCAGCACTCAGGAGGCAGAGGCAGGCGGATCTCTGTGAGTTCGAGGCCAGCCTGGTCAACAAAGTGAGTCCAGGACAGCCAAGGCTACACAGAGAAGCCCTGCCTTCGGGGGTGGGGGAGAAAGAGAGTAACCAAAATAATAATTATGGCTAATGCTAAGACACTTACTTAGTTGAGTCTCTCCCTTAAGCGGTATTAGTTACTTGTTTGTTGCTACGATGTACTTCCTTTAGGAAGGCTGCACCACCTAAATCTCCCAGGGCCTCAGCCTTTTTTCCTCCAGTGTCTTAGTTAACATTCCTAATGTTGTGAAGGGACACTAATGCCATTTGTAGAAGAGCTTATTGGGAGGGCGAGGAGCATGGCGGCAGGCAGGCAGGCATGGAGCTCACATCTGCTCTACAAGGACAAGGCAGAGAGAGCTAACTGGGAATGGCAAGCCCACCTCCAGTGACACACTTCCTCCAGGAAGGCCACACCTCCAAAATCCTTCCCAAACAATTCCAATTCGGGACCATGTAATCCAAACATATGCACCTATGGGGGAGCATTTCCCCTCAAACCACAATGCCTTAGTTTGAGATTTCCTAGGAAGTTCCAATTTCTTAAGGTAGGTTCACTGTCTGATCAGCCCAGTAGCTGGAAAGGAGGAGACAGACATCTTCAGGACGGTTTCCCTTCTGCCCTGGATGCCTACATCACTGCCTCACATGGCTCCACAGTCACACTGTAATTCTTCCTCTTGCCTGCTCTAACCCCATCCCCGGGGGAGTCCCACAGCCATCTATTTCTTACACTTCCTCTTCTGGGCTCAGACTCTGCTTCTGGCTTTGCTCCCAGTTTCATGAAGAAATTAGCAACAATCAGTAGAGTGCTTCCATGCTGGAAGCCCCGGGTGGGGTGCTCACAGAGCGTTCACAGGGCATTAGTTCAACACCCTGTAGGAGGGAGGGGGAGGGGAGGAAAGAAAGGGAAGAAGGCGGGGTGTGGGGGTGGTGAGGCGCAGTGATAACTCTTATTCTATGGTGACCAGTCCAATCCTATAGGGCCAGTCCCTGCTGTACACAAGGCTCTGTCCCCTTATCTTCCACCCCTCCCCTGGCTTGCTGGACCCTGTCACTTCACAAATAGTCTGTGGTTTGCCCACCTTAAACAAGCAAGCCAAAACTGTTCCATTCCTACACGGCCGACTGTTTCCATTTCTTTTTTCTTTCTTTCTTTTTTGTTTTTGCTTTTGTTTTTCAAGACAGGGTTTCTCTGTGTAGCCTTGCCTGTCCTAGACTCGCTTTGTAGACCAGGCTGGCCTCGAACTCACAGAAATCTACCTGCCTCTGCCTCCCGAGTGCTGGGACTAAAGGTATGCGCCACCACTGCCTGGCAATGTTTTATTTTCTTACTTTGAGTGTGTGTGTCTGTGTGCATGCACATGTTTGCACTTCACGAGTATGTGTGTGTCAGTGTGCAGGACAGAGGTGGAAGTCAGGAGTCTTCCTCGACTGATGCTCCCGATCCTTACTCAGACTCTCCCAGCCTTTATTAGGAGCCTGAGGAACGCGCTCGGCTCAGGTTCACACATGGAGAAAACTGGACCCGCCTGGCCCTTCCCCTGAGCACAGCTTCTCTCTCCTCTGTGCACAGCCAGGTGCTAGCCGTCTGTCTTACTACCTGCCCTCTGAGCCACAAGCGTGAGCATCCTGTCACCGGTTTGGTCCCTCTCCTCCTAGGAAGTCACCTAGTCTTTTTGTTTCAGGTGGGGTTTTGCTGGCCTGGATCTCTAGATCCTCTTGCCTCAGCCTGTCAGTGCTGGGATTGCAGGTGCAAGCCACTGCCGCTGGGAAAGGTCACCAAATCCTCACTAGCTATCGTTTTCTTCCTTTTCAGATTCTCCCTGACTTTTGTTGCAGCCAGTTATTTTCTCATCTTGAGACTGCTTGACTCTGCTTAGCTTCCAAGATTGGGCACCTTCAGGAGCCTGTGGCTGTAGACACTGGTAGCCATCTTCCAATATGCAAATCCGATGCTCACCCTGCTTAAACCCAGGGAGTCCTGCAGTTCGATCCTTGGGGTGCTCTTCTTTACAACAGTGTCTTAGCTCACTTCCCTGAGAGGGTCTCTTGGAGACCCTTTCAGGACACCCCAAGTGGTTTAGTGCCATGGCATGGAACTGCCTGCTGCGCACCTTTTGGGATTGCCCCTCGTGCTTCCGGGATAGCTCTTGCGCCCTGGGAGGTTCTTGCTCTGGTCCCCTGGTGCCAACTCCCCCAAGCCAGGCAGTGATGCTGGCACTCCTGGGCCACCCAGGCTCATTGCTTACTTATGCAGCACCTGGATCCCCTTCGCTCCAAAGCAGTTTTCCTTTCAGTCTCTGGCTCCCTCCCTGATGCTGCTTTGTGTCCAGTCAGCTTCACCTTTGTCCCCCTCAGGTGTGAATGTGTGGGTTGTGAGCTAGCAGGTGCACGTTCCCGAGCCCTATGAAGGGTTTTGTCAGGCTGGCTCAGCAGCCTTCAAGGCAACACTGGGAAATCCCAAAGCCCTCTCCCCCCCAGCAGCCAGGAGACAGAGTCCTTAAGTAGAGGCCGTCCTAGGGAACCAGAGGCTGTGGGTTTTTTTTTTTTTTTTTTTTTTTTTTTTGGGAGGGTTTGATCAGCAAACATGGGCCTGCGAGAAAAGAAAATTTACCTTAAACTGAAGTCTACTGATGTCACCTTTCTACAAGGCAGGGACAATACGGAGCGTCCCGATATGGCGGCATGGCTCCGTGGGTAAAGGCATTTGCCATGCAAGTCTGGTGGCTTGAGTTTGGTCCCCTGAACCCACATAAAGGTAGAAGGAAAGAACTTGCCCTCTGATCACCCTACATATGCCATGGGGTGTGTACTTACACACACACACACACACACACACACACACACACACTGCTCACACAACAATAATGAATACAGATTTTTTTTTAAAAAATGCAACAGACTCACCACCTGAGAGGTTACAGTGGACCAGGCTGAGATGGGGCCACTCCTTATGATAATAAGGCTTGGTGCTGCGCTCCAGGTTCCCACAGAGAGGGGTTTCCACCTTTCACTGCTCAAGCCTTTGGGTTCTATCACCCTGTGATCGTCACCCCTGCTTCCTCCAACGCCTTTAGCCACTCCTCATGGGCCAAGTTCTTTTTCTTTTTTCTTTTTCTTTTTTTTTTTTTTTTTTGGTTTTTAGAGACAAGGTTTCTCTGTGTAGCCTTGGCTATCTGGACTCTCTTTGTAGACCAGGCTGGCCTCGAACTCACAGCGATCTGCCTGCCTCCACGCCCAGCCCATGGGCCAAGTTCTTATGTTGTTGCGACATAGTCTCAAGTAGCTCAGATGGCTTTGCTGATCCTGCTGTTCAGTCAGGGGATGACCTTGAACTGTTGACCCTCCTGCCTCCACCTCTAGAGTGCTGGGATTGCAGGCTTGAGCCACCATGCCTAATCAATAAATGCAATGGTGGGGACAGATCCTGGGGCCTCGCGCACACTAGGTGAGTGCTCTACCAAGTGAGCCACACAGCCAGCCTGTTTGCGTTTCTTTTGAGATAGAGTCTCAACATGTTACTCAGGATGGCTCGGAACTCTCAATTCTCCTTCAGAGTGTGACCAGACAGACAGACAGACAGACAGACATTCTTGTCCCTGATGTACTCTCTAAGGTTTCTTAGTCAGGGGGTACAGCTGACCTGCCTCTCAGTTCTTCCCCAACGAGACGCTGGGAGAAATGACGAATACAAAAGAAAGAGAAAAACGGGAACGGGCTTGGAAGAACTCAACCTGTTATAAAGGGATGTGAGTTTTGTATTACTCGGGTGTGGATCCTGTGGGCACGTGGCACTAGAAACAGGCTAGGCAAGATGTGTTCAGTGGTACAACAGTGGCAAGCCTGTTACAGTTGTATCCAACCACTCTCTGATAGGCTCTGCGGCCCACTTCAGAGGAAGGACCCCTCACTGGTGCTGTAAAGGGGCCAAAGCTCATGGCTAGGGATGTCAGAGGCCCTGGTGCAGAAGCTCCCTGTTGATTTGCTGAAATAAAAAGTAATTGAAGTGTAGTGAGCCAGGCCTATAATCCCATGCTGGGCAGATTACAGGAGCATCACAAATCTGAGATAAATACAGAATGCATCTCTGAGAAACTGTAGTTATCCCAACAGTGGAACAAAAAAACACAGACCATGGTGGGGGGGGGGGGAAAGGACGGGACCTGGGAGGCGTTACCAAAGCAAAGCCCTGGACACACACAGGCAACAAACGGGAACGATGCTGTGTCCCACTGTTCCTTCTCCTTTGTCTGATTTTTGGAGATTTGGTCTCCTGTAGCCCCGGCTGGCCTGGAACTTGCTTTGTGTAGTGGAGGATGCCACTGAAACTCTGATCGCCTTGAGTCGTCTCCCAAGTGCTGGGATTACAGGCACGCACTACCATACCTGGTTTATGGAGTGCTGGAGATGGGACCCACGGCGGCACTCTATCAACAAAGCTACAGGCACAGCTCCAATGTTAGAAGCCCAGACTTTATAAAAAAAAAAATCTTACTAACTGACCAAGCACCTTGCTTGGGGATACTTCGGCTAAGGGGCATGGCAGTAGCTATGTAGAGATGGCACAGGGGCATGGACCCAAGTCAGGCCACGGTCCTCTCCTAGGGAGCCTCATTCCCACATCGGTCAGGCTGTCAAGAAGATTCAAGAAACTGGAAGAAGCACAGCAGATGAATAAAGTTTAGGGTTCTCCAGAGCTAAGCAGTTACACCTAATTAGTAGCCACAGCCCCTGAAAATGACTTAATTAGTTAAAACAGGAGCAGGAGGGGTGCTCGGCACTTGAGTAGGATTTAGTGGGCAAGTGTACTCAAGTGTGCTCCCACTTCCGACCTTGCTCACCCGAGTGTGTGTGTGCAGCAGCACACCGCAGGTGCTTGACTTGGGAAGGGCTCACCTGGTCCCTCCCTCCCCACGAGTGGTGTCCCCCCAGTGCTGGGTTGTGGGGAGGAGACTTTGTAGGGAGGACAAGGTGGTCCATAGTTTGGGTGGCAGAGGCGAGAGGATCAAGAGTTCCAGACCAGCCTGGGCTATATGGTGAGGTCGAGACCATGTGCAAAAGAAAAGAAGACAAAAAAGGCCGCGGGGCGAGGTGGCTCAGTGTGTGAAGGCGCCTGCTGCTGACCCTGACAACCTATCTATCCCAGGACCCATATGGTGGAAGGCAGGAACCCAAATTAATATACAAACATTAAAAAGATTAAAGAAGATCAGGATCTTATTGGGTATCCAGCCGTGGCGGGGGTGGGGTGGGGGCGAGTGTCAGGACTTCTCTGGAAGCCCAAGATTCGCGGGCTGGAGGGCGGGGGAGGGGCTGAACGAGGACAACACAGCCCAGGCGACTTTAAGACACCCTCCCCAAGCCCCGCCCGCAGCCCCGCCCTGTCACGCCCACGTGACCCCGGTCTTGTGACCGGCAGGAGGGCGGGGAAGCTTTGGCGCGCCCGCCCCGCCCGGCGCGCGCCTCACTGGGCCGAGCTGCCCGGGACACCGCCGTCGCTGCTACCGCCGCCATCCCCGCCGGGCCGAAGGAAGCGAGCCGGGCCGGAGCTGGCGGGCGCGCCGCCCCGGGGGCCGCCATGGACCACAAGCCCCTGTTGCAGGAGCGCCCGCCCGCCTACAACCTGGAGGCCGGCCAGGGCGACTATGCGTGCGGCCCGCACGGCTACGGGGCCATCCCCACCGCGCCCCCGCCGCCGCCCTACCCTTACCTCGTCACAGGTGGGCCCGCGGCTCGGCGGGGTCCCCGAGCGGCCTCCGGGCTGAGCGTCGCGCTGTCCCGGCACGGGCCTGCTGGGGCAACTGCTGCCCGGAGCGCCCTGCCCCGGCCAGGCCCTGCCCCGGTGGCCGTGAACTTTGTGTCGGAGGGTTTGCACTTGGCTTCTAGAGCCCACCCGCAGACCCGCTCAGCCCAGTTGGAGGCGGGGAGCACGGGGGGCTTAGAGGGAGGGAGGAGGGCCGAGTAGCCCAGTGCTTATCTGCGCTCCGCTCCCACAGGGATCCCCACCAGCCACCCCCGGGTCTATAACATCCACAGTCGAACGGTCACCCGGTATCCTGCCAACTCCATCGTCGTGGTCGGTGGCTGCCCGGTCTGCAGGTAAGTCTTTAGCCTGGGGGTTGGGGGTGGCGGAGAACGCACGTGCCGGGATCTTGCAAAAGGCCAGCGGGAGGTGGGGTGGGGTCACAGCCGGGCTCCGGTCTTAGAGGGAGTCCCGCTTGGGAGGGACCGCAGTGGGAGAAGGTGGGGTCACTCACCCCTGGCTCTGAGTCTACTTTATGCGGCAGAAGGATGGGTTCCCTTTTCTGTGAGTGGAGTGCATTTGGGAGGCATGGCACCCCGAGTGCGTGGGACGCAGGAATGTTAACAATGGAGACTGATGGTCTTTCCTCCTAGGTTCTGGGATCCGCAGCGAATCAGGGTTTATTTTGGGTTTTCCTCCAATTTCCGCCAAGTGTACTGTTACAGTTGAGTCCTATTAAGGAGGTTTTGGGACTTGAGTCAGCTGGCCAGTATGCCTAAGGACTTGGGAGATCCAAGTGGCCAGGAGAGAGCAAAGGCTGTGAGGGTGCAAAATGCAGACCAGGGCTTAGCAACTCCTGGCCACTAGCTGGCCCAGAAGGAAACCCGTGGTTCTTTGTTCCGTGCTGGAGGGCGCCCCCCCCCCCCAATATTCTTAAACTGGAGCCGACAGAAACTTTGTGGGAACTTTATGTAAGGCCAGAGATGCAGCCAGGCTCATTTTAGGCAGGCTTTGAGGATTCAGGTTCCAAGTCAGACTTGGCCAGCCACCCAGATAAGCCAGGTGGGGACTCTGTGCAGGGCTGGGTTTCAGTCTTTGTCTGGGAGGAGGAAGTTCGAAGTCTCTGAGATGGAATTAAGAAACCCTTGTTTGGACTTAGGCTTCATTTCAAAAGTGTGTTTCAGAGGTGCAGAGTGGAGCCATAGGGAAGTTAGTGATTTTAGAAACTTGAGAGAAGACACTGGACCCTCCGAGCTGATTATGGGGTGGGGTGGGGGGTTGCAGGGAGGCTGAGGGATGGTTTTAGAGCCCTCCTTCAGGGACCCAAGTACCAAGTCAAGGTTTGGGGTGTCTGGCATCGTTGGTGGGTCACTGCCTGGCTGCCGCTTTTGGAGCTGGTGACCCTGGGATGGGCAGGGGTAGGGATCAGCTGCTCCCTCTAAGTGCGGGTGGGCTGGCTCCCTGATAGCTTAGTCTTGCTGACTGCCTCCCGAGGGCACTTCCGTGCAAGAGTTCCACCTGAGGCTGTGAGGCACCCCAGGTAGATCTGGTGGACAAGAGGAAACACAGACTGAGAGGTGGCCCTAGCTTTTTTTGGGATCAGTTTAGAGTCCCCTGTGCAGAGAGCCATTGGGGATAGTGGGGAGTTGCCTGGAGGTGGGAAACGGGAAACCCCTCCTGTGGCGGTGAGGCTAGTATTGGGGGAGGTCCTCAGATCCCTAAGGATAGGGCAAATATTAGGTGATCTTTCAAGTTTAAGGAGAGGTTTAGGACTGACTGGCAGGCAGATGGGGAGAAGGCGTATCAGTGGAGGGGGCTCACTAGGATTGCATGTCTGTTTTGTTTAGCAAACAGCTGGGCGAGGAACTGGATCCAGATCCTGGTCCTACCACAAGCAGCTGTTTTTTTTTCTCCCATCAGTGGACACACTGGGAGGGGGGGTTCCCACAAGGCTCTTCTTGGCCCAGACCTCGGAGCTTGGAGATGGGGGCGGTGGCAGCCGAGGCATCAAAGCCTTAGAGCTGTGGGGTATCCAGCTGCAATCTAGGTGGAGAACACTTTCCCTGGGAAGTGACTTGGGTTGTTTTTCAGGCTTGTGGCTTCTGCTCATGGGGCTCTTCAGTCCCGTAGAATCTGGGACAAGGTCAGGCTGTGCCTGCTGTCCTCTCAGGAAGGTCTTGGGCTCTTGTGGGCTGCCTTCTTTGGGAACTTAGCCACTGTTATGCCTCCGGGTGGAGGCATCCAGCGTCAAGGAAGCTGGGTCCTCTGAGGACAAGTTAGGGATTGTCTGATCCGGAAAGTAGTGACCACTCTTGCATCCTCCCAGGCCACTTGTGTCTTGGCTGGGAGGAACGGGCTATTAGACACACCTGGAATTCCTGCAGGCTGGGGACAGTGGCCGCTGCTGCCAGCCCCGGCCCCAACGCTGATTCCTACCATACAAAAGCAGGCAGGGGATGGGGCTCCCTTTCCCAGGCAGGGGTGAGTAGGGGAGCAAGCAGCATGGGAGGAGTGGGCAGCTTTGCCTTTGGTTTTGAGAGAGAGTGTGTGTGTGCTCCTGGGGTTGAGACAGGCATGTTCCCCTGAAAGATTCCAGTCTGCCCCTCTCTGGCATGTTAGGGCCGAGAAGAGAGAGGACACTCTCATGTGACCACGCTTTCTCCCGTCCAGATGTAGCCTGCCAGGCCCTGTCCCGTCCCTCCCTAGTGGCTTGGCAGGAATTTGTTCAAGTCACACGTCTGTGATTCCCTCTGAGTGAGACTTGGCATAGGAGGCTGGTGTCGCTTGTCACTTTGCCATTCTGTCTGAGTCGCAGTTAAGCAGCCTGACTCTATCTTCCCTTTATAGACACTTGCAAGAAGCAATTCTCTTACCCCCCATGGATAGGGCTTCCTTCGGCCACCCCCACCCCCCTTGTCGCTTTCAAGTCCCACCTGCAGCAAGTGGTATATTCACAAAGGTCCTGGGTCCCTGAGGCAGGCGCCTCCACTCTAAGGGCTATGGGTTGCCCCTAGATGCAGGACAGGTGAGGCTGACCAGCGTACCTTGGGAGCACAGGTCACAAGTGGAATGGTGGGCATGCACAGGTTGAGTGGCAAGGCTGTGAGTGCAGAGCCTGGCAGGCACAGGCTCCTCGTGAGGACTGGCTGGGTTGTTACTGGGTATTTAGTTTTGGAGGTGATCCAGGGGAGGGGAGGGTCTGGCTGCAGCACTTGGCCATTGATATGAAGCCCCTATGGGCTGAGGGTAGGTTTGGGTGGGTGCTATGGAGACTGTGCTGTGAGCCTGGAGAAGGTGGAATCCTGGCAGCCTTACATTTCTGATAACAGTGGGTAGGGAAAGGGCTGCTCTACTCCATCCGTGGCTGAGGAATAAGGTGAGGGAGCTGCCCATGCCTGGCAAGAGGTGGAGGCCAGTGTCCTGGCTGCGTGCTGGTCAAGGCATGCGATCTGAGGGTGGCTGGCCCACTTGGTCGCCCAGTCCTAGCTGGCACCTCCCAGCTCTGGCAGTGTGGTACAAAGCTGAGTCTTGGGACCCTTGCCAATTCCCTGCGCCCCCCCCCCCCCACTGTGCTGTGCCTTAGTAGGTGGGCTTTTGAGACCTGTGTCCAGGTGGCAGGATATGTTGGGTCTGGTGTTGTGAACTGCACACCTCAGGGAGGTGCTCCCTGCCCTGTGGGATGCTTTTAGAGCTTGTCTGTCGTTTGGTTAGTGGCTCTGTTGTGAGCTTTCACTTTAGTCAGTAGCTGCTGGAGGAAGCCCTCCATCCCTCTTCCGGGGATGTTGTCCTTCCTGTCCTAGGAACACTGCAGGTGGTTCGCCTAGGCTGGATGGCGCCTCGAGGCTCCTGGGCTAGGGAGAAACACTTAAACATCAGGAGGGCTGGGGCCAGAACCAGAGACCCTGACTGCTTGGATCCCTGCCACATTTCCACAGTTGTATGGCCTCAGGTGCAGCTCCAACCTCATCCACCTGTAAGATGGGGTCAGGCTGTACCTATGAAATGGGGTGCTGGAAGGACACAGGAGGAGTCAGGATAGACCTTTCTGGATGGGTACACGTCTTCCTGCAGCTCAGCGTCCCTCTCACCTTCCTCTGCCCACTTCTGTCCCTTCTGCTGCCCACCTCTCTGGCAGATGTCAGGGCTGAGTGGCCACTTGTTTGTGGAGGCTCCAGTTAGGAGTTATTTGTAAAAGCTTTCAAAGTTAGTCTCTTTCCTAACTCTGCTGTTTCCTCCCCTTCCCGTGTGACCTGCTACGGGTGGGGTGGGGGTGGGGCATCCAGGTGCAGCCAAGAGCCAGTTCTGAGCCAGTTGAAAGAGTTGAAACTTGTCCTGGCAGAGTTAGGCTTTTTTGGAGCGTGTAGTGGAAGAGAGAGTGAGGCTGCTGGAGGGTGGGATCAGGCCTGCTGGGAGGCAGCAGCTGTTGGTTTGGGGCAGGGTCTTTACTTAGGGCTGCTGCCCTGGCCATTGCATTCAGCATTTTGCTGAATATAGATTGGCTTAGAGGCCATATTGTGTTTCTGGAGTCAGATGTTGGCTTTTAAAACTAAAACTTTTGCCAATGTTCCCTTAGAGATCTGGGGCAGAACTGAAGTTAAAACATTAGTATTTCTACAGCAAGAAGTGAATCTTCATGTTAAGTGGATCTATTAGGACTAGGAGCTGGGCAGTGGTGGCGCACACCTTTAGTCCCAGCACTTGGGAGGCAGAAGCATGCGGCTTTCTCTGAGTTCAAGGCCAGCCTGGTCTACATAGAGTCAGGACTATGAAGAGAGAACATGTCTCCAAAAACAAAAAACAAACCACACAGCAAAACAAAAAGACTATAAATCACCTTGCATATGTTCAGGTCATACATCCAGGTTAGGAGAAGCTGTGCTTCCAGAACTTTGGGCATTTGGAATTGTGAGTTGAGGGCGTAGGATCTTGGGGGCATGAGTGCTTTCTCACGCGCAGAGCTGGAGGTAGAGGACCAGCCCAGGACTCTTCCCTATTCCTCTAGTCCATTGAAGTCTGCTCAAAACTTGGGTTCAAGTTCCTTTCCTGGGATGAGGATATGTGGATGAGGATATATGTCAGACTCTTGCTTGCCAGCAGATGTCTGACTTCCTCCAGTGGTGGCTGGCTCCCATGAGTGGTTGAAGGAGCACCCTCACTTAGTCCTCCCAGAGCTGAGCAGCCCTGAGCAAGTCGAGGGGACAGCTCCCTGAGAAGCACAGGGCACTCAGTGCCAGGTCTGGCCACGTGTGACTATGGAGTCAGCACAAGGTGGCATGGCTTCCCAGCTCTGAGTTCTGACAGAACCTCAGATATGTGATGGCTGATGCTTAGAGTTGTCCCAGTGCCTGGAGGCCCAACAGTGGCAGGTCAGCTAGGTCTGCTGTGGCCCTTGATTGATGTCATGAGCACGGTTAAAGGGGACAGAGGGTGTGAGGCCTTGAGGCAGGACCCTGGCCTTGGCCACTGCACTCAGAGGCCTGCCCTGCCCTCCTGGGTCCCTGGCTCTACAGCGGAGACGTTGGCTTGTGTCTGTGTGAGCAGGAGAGAAAGGGTGTGCTGCTGCCCTAGAAGCTCGTCCTGAGCTACAGCAGAGGGATGAGGTGCAGGGCAACGAAGAGCCCCCCCCCACGCAACCCCTCACATCCTGGCATTATCTTAGTGTGCCCAGCCACTTTCTGGGTTCTGCCCCTTTATTGGCAGCAGCTTAGCAAGTGTTCCTCCTTTTTTTTTTTTTTTTAAGGTATTGAAGAACTAATCCTAGTAATCCAGTCAGAAAGCAAGATTTGCTCCCTTTGACCCAATGCTCTTTTGTGTGGGACATTTTCTTTCTTTTCCTTTCCCTTCCTAGCCTTTTTAAGACAAGGTTTCATGTAGCCCAGGTTAGCCTCTAACTTGCTTTGTAACTGAGGGTAACCTTGGACTTCTGATCCTCCTGCCAGTCCCAAGTGCTGAGTTACGGTGCATACCACTATGCCCAAAATTCATGGAACATTTTCTAACTGGTATATGCAGACCAGAGTTTCTTAGAATTTTATCTAGAGACTGGACAGTTGTGAAGATGCTCGGAGAAATGGAAGGATGAAGCCACTTGGCCTTCTGCCAGCCGCTTTGGACATTTTTGGTCCCAAGGCCCTGCCCCTGGTGCCTGGTGGCTGCTGCTGTCGGAAGGCAAGGAGCAGCCTCAGGTAGCTTGCGGCTTGATTTTTTTTTTTCACCAGTTTACTACTGGCTAAGAGAGGGCCCTGCCGCTGGGTGGAGGCCTGCCCAGTCTGTGGGTAGGCCAAGGAAGGGTGGTGACCTCCTGACCTTGTGGTAGTTAAGAGAGGGACTCTTTTGTAAGAGTCATATGGTGGTCCATGTCTGTAGAGGCAGGAGGGGAGAGGTTCAAGGTCATCCTCAGTTATACAGGGAGTTTCAGAGACCCCGTTTTAACCCCCCCCAAAACACACACACAAACCACACAAAAGGTGATTCCTTTGCTGACAGGGATGCAGGCATCCTTAATTCATGCAGCTCATAGTTGCTAGAAGCCCTGTATGGGTGGAGTAGAAAGCTCCCAGAAGTGGGGAGTAAGGTTGCTTCCTAAACCTGCCTGTCCAGAGCCTCCTGACCTGCAGAGCTTGTCAGGGTTCAGGTACTGTGCAAAGCAGATTCCTAAAACATGCAGGTTTGTCTTGGCCCTAGGAAGCCATAGACCTGGGACCCTGCACATGAGACCTGCTCAGGTCCTCAATTTTAGCTCTCATCTGTTTGGGTTTTTAAGGTCTCACTTTCCTGCTCTCTCCATGAGGTGGGAAATGGAGCAGCAGCCAGTGAGGTCTGGAGGACAGTTTTGTAGTATGTAAGACAGTGGGGGGTGGGGGGAGGAATGAGAGGATGCTGGGAGGGATCCTCAGGCACACCCCCTCCCCTGGAAGTACAGAGGAAACGGAGCAGACAGAGTCAGCCAGGCAGCTCGCTGTCTGGAACTCTCCAGAGCCGCCTTTGGAGCTTTACTTCTTCCCATCTTTGGGACTTTTGAATAGATCCTTGAGCTACCTGAGATGACACAGATCTGGAACCCAAATAGGCTGAGGCAGGAGAAGCCAGAGTTTTGGGCCAATCTGGGTCACATGGGGGGGGAAGAGATGACGTTAAGTCACTGGACCTGTATTCATGCTTGACACAGGCTTTGCGTAACGTCCCCGTGTCTCTGTGTTCTGTGTTATCCAATGTTGGAAGTAGATTTGACTTACAAGAAGCTTCACAGTTTCTGCACATTGGGTGAACATGGCTGAGTCTTTCACTTAACTCCACACCAGCCAGATGATCACATTTAAAACACTTAGATGGCAGAAAAGAAACGTAAAGGTTTTCAGCATCGGGGAAGCATAAGGGTCCAGGGACGGAGCACGTGGCGTACTCCTTAGGAGGCTTTGGCTTCCATCCCCAGCCCAGCAAACACTCCAGGGTAGACTTCATTTCTGGGGTGAATTGTTTTCCTTAGGTGTGGGGATTTTTACAGACTTACTTGCGTCGCTCTTGTTTCTGTTGTGTGTGAAGGCAGAAGTCAAAGGCTGCACGGCTCGAAGACCTGATGGTTGAGGTCATCAGGTTTCTTGGCAAGTGCCTTTACTGCTGAGCCATCTCACCCCGTTAGCGTCTTTCTGTAAGAGTTCTTGCCTTTATTCACGTTAGGTGATACCTTTCAACTGTGCTCTCGGAGTTTGCCCACGGTGCCCTCAGTAGCAGTGGTAGTTTATACTGGCTCCAGCCAGTTCTGTGCGCTCCAGGCTGTCTGAGGTGGGGGAGGCTGCCTGTGTCAGGCAGGTGCTCTGTGTGTGTGGGGGGTTGTCCCTCCCTCATAGAAGGAAGGGTATGGTGACATCCCATTGGCTGCCAGGCTGGGGGCTCCTAACTTGGTTGCCTCTCTCTCTCTCTGCAGGGTTGGTGTTCTGGAATACTGCTTCACCTGCCTGGGCATCTTCTTGGCCATCGTCCTGTTTCCTTTTGGGTTCTTCTGCTGCTTTGCACTGAGGAAGCGAAGATGCCCCAACTGTGGAGCAGTCTTTACTTAAAGGGAACAACACACCCAGTTTTCCTACATTCAGCTATCTTTTCTAATGTAAATGTTGTGTACAATAGTTTTATTTGATTAAGCTTCAGGACTGTTTTGTAAAGTGCGGTGGGATAGACTTGGCATAGGGCTGACGCAGAGGTGGAAGGCAGCGGCCTGCCCTGAGGCTAAGGGTAACTCAAGAAAGCGCTGCTTTTATTTTTTGCAGTCTTCGATTTGAGAATGGTGAGAAATACTGTTTTAAATAAATGAGATTCATACCATTGTGTGGCTTTTCTGTTTGTCCACTGTTTACACAGAGGTCTTGTCATGGGACATGTCACACGTGCAGAGGCCACCCTTGATATCCTCAGGTATCACTGCTCAGAGCATGTGTTTTAAAATCTCCTTTATTATTTACATTAAACAAACATTAACCTTGCTGTTTACAGAGCTGGGGCATGAGTCAAGGTAAGTGACCTGTGAGGGAAGGCTGGTTTCTGTACTTGTGGACAGAGCCAGGATGTGAGCTCTGGGCACCTCTCCCCCTCCTTTGCGTATCTGAAGGCACACAGGGTTTCCCACCCGAGCCTGCACTTCCACGTGGATCACAGAGGGAAGGGCCATACTTCAAACCCGGTCCCTGTTTCCCCTGTTAGGCCTGGATACTTGCCTAACAGTGATCGCACAGCCTCGCACGGCATGACCCGGGCTCTAATCTCGGCATGGGCAGGCCTGCACTAGTTGCTCTTCATGGGGCCATCAGGTCTGTCCTCCCATGTGAGCCTGGCACTGCTTGGCCCAGCTGGAAAGACAAGTTTCCAACTTGGGAAAAAAGCAATTTCTCTGGTGAGATCCAGGAGCTGGTGAGCAGCAACAAGCTTCTACCAACAGTGACCGTCCTGAGGGTGGATTTTAATTATTTGCTATTCCAAAGTAGGTCTATGTCTTGGGGAGGTAGGGACAGGCTGGTCGCTGGTTCAAGGCTCCGTGCAGTGGCCTGAGCAGACTTTGGTCTCAGCCAGAAGTCTGACCGTGGGACAGTGTCAGGCTGAATAGTCTTGCTCTTGAGCGCTAGGCTGCAGAGCAGCCGCTTACAGGCCAGGGGCTGATAAGAAATGGAAAAACCTGAACGGCAGGAGGTATTCCCAGAGTAATGGTGGACCTTTGGTCACCTCACTTGTGCGGAGCCCTCCTACGTGCTGCTGAGACCCCTGCTGGCAGCCTGGGTAACACTGAATTCAGGAGCTCCTGGAGGTAATTTTACAAGTGCCAATGGAGTGGGCTACCTGTCTTGGCACTCTGCCTGCCAGTGAGGTTGGAGTTCTCCATCTTCGAGAGCTCTGTATTTGTAGAATCAAAAGGTTAAAATGGGGTCATTTAAAAATTATGTTTAATACAGCTTCATAATTTATATCGCTTATTGGATTTGCATGCTGTGATGCAAACAACATAATATTTTCTTTAGAAGATGAACATCATGCTACGTAAGAAACACAGGCTTTATAAAATAAAACACTGGTCTTACTTGCATTCAGCTACAGAAAGCCAGGCACAAAAGCATAGACTGACTATCCCTTATTCTGGCAATTCCTTAAAGCTAAAAATCAAAAAGAACTTGAACCAAATTTACTGCTTTTTTTAATAGAAAAGGAAGGAAACACTTCAAATGATTGATCTATTCACTAAGCTACTCAAACTGAGAAGACACTGATTTGCTCAAGTGGGGTTCACTGGAACCAGGCACTCCCTGTGAAGCTGTGAGAGCGAGCGCCTGCACCATACAACTACCGTCTTGCAGGTGAGAACTTGGGCAAAGGCTCTGGCACGGTCTTTTGCGTCTTCATCGAATGATCGGTGCCGATCGGTCATTCGTCACTGTCGGCCGGAGTTTCACAGTGGCAAAGGGGTTTTCTCCACTGTAGGAGAGGAAAAGAAAAAAATTAGAAATACTGCTTCAGAGCAGGGATTAGATGTTGTGTGTGTAATCTGGGTGTGTGTCCATGCCAAATGGGCACTACTGGGTATTTCTCTCATACTCCATCTTCTGTTTTGAGACTGGAACTCAGTGTTCGCTCGGGCTGACCTTCGCGTGGTGCTGGGGTCACAGATCCATGCTGTCATGCCCTGTCTTATGTAGGTGTTGGGGGTTTGGGCTTGTGGAGCAAGGACTTTATTCTTTGAGCCATCTTCCCACTGCATGCAAATCCTGGACCCTGTTCTGAACACGGTGTCTGGCAGTTTACTGAGTTAAGGAACACGTTACACAAGAGGTTGCTTTAAGTCTGATGGAAGGAGCCCTGTGGGACAAGCCACCCTGCTATCGGTTAGATCGGAACCATGCTGCTCTGTCCCTCGACACCCAGACTGGCTAAAGCCGGTGGTGATAGGAAAGGTGGCCTGGGTCTCCTCCATCTCTGAAGAGCCCATGGGGCACAACTGGCTGCTTCCTTAGCAGAAAAGCAAAATTATGCTGACCTTGTGCCCAGGGTATATACGTACCTGAGGAATGGCGGCTTCGCGGTCCCGTTTGCATCACTCTGGGAAAGACAGAAAGATTATGGAAGGCTTCAAAATGGGACCTTTTTATAATGCCCGCAGGTAAAGACAGGAGAAGTTAAGTTTAAAGCCACCCATGGGGTTGGAGATGGGGTTCAGTGAACGATGCTGTTCTTGTAGAGGAGCTGAGGTCAGTTCCCAGCATCCACATACAGCTCACAAGCACCTCTACCTCCAGTGCCAGGGGACCTGACGCTGGAAATCTGCACTCATGTCCGTGCGTGTGCGTGCATATGCACACGCACGCACACACACAGGCATGCAGATACACATACATAAAAATGAATCTTTAAAGCTATTCATGTTTAAAAACATCCCATGATCTCGCATTAAGACTCCGTCATATCTAATCATTCTGAAAGAATGAGCCAAGAAGAAGACATGTTTTAGAGCTTTGAGTGCCCTTTGTCAGGAGGTGGAATAAAGAGGCGCCTTGGAGAGTGGCAGCAGTGCTCACACACAGGTCCACCTGGAACATCCTGAATGCTCACAAAAACTCAGATCTTACCAAACTAAACAACAGAGCCGTAGCAAGGAAGAAAAAGCTTGCAGATATGTCTCAGACCCAAGCGCCTCAATAATGACATAAAAGTAACAGCTTGGTTGAGGAGACTGATGTCAACTGCTAGAGCTGTCTGGGGACTCGGGCGTGGCTTGGTAGAGCACTTAACCTAGCTTATAAGAGGTCTGAGTTCAATCCTGGGGAAGGGGGTGATCCAACAAGGGCCAGGGCTTCCAAATTGAGGATCTGTCCAAGTCCTGCAGGTATGTGGCGGAGCGCTGGGCCTCCCTGAGCAGGACACAGGTACCACCTCCCTCCAATACACCTCTAGGCTGTTGGCTGGGGGACTGGTCTGTACCACCTTTCTGGAATTCTGAAAGTCTTACCATGTCAAACTCTTTCCTGCTGTTCCTCTTGAGATCAGTGAGCATGTGGAGCTGACTCTGCACCACCCAGCAGAGGGCAGTAGAATATCACCTAATGCCTCAGAGCCAAGCCAAGCTGTCCTCAAGCCCCTGGAGAGCTTCCCAGTAGGCACTTGTGGATTCAAAGCAAGTGCCTCGCTTGCTAGTTCTGAGGCTGAAGCCCAGGCCAGGACTCCCACAGGGCAGCATCTCCTCTTAAATACTGACCCCAGCTGATGGAAGTACTAGTTCAGCCAGAGGCAGGCTGGAGGCCCCTGGGCTGTGACCTCGGGGAGTCATCTAGCACAGGACTGCGTGCACACTCATCACAAGCACAAAGCGACTGCCTGGCCTGGCACATCTTAATCAGGCTTGAAGTGGCGTGAATGACTTCGTCCTGCAGGGCACTCAGCTTCTTTAGCGGGCCTGTGGACAAGTCGCCTCTGATGTAACTTCATGTGATAGGGATGATTAAGGGCCATTTATGATTTCTTTTTTAAAGAACATCAGGAGGTCTGGCCTGTCGATCGCCTTCTCAAATTGCTGGCATGATTGGACTGCCTGGGGCAGCAAGACAGGCCGCAGCCTCAGTCAGGAAGGAGCCTCTGGGTGCTCAGAAGTCAAACCAGAAGAGCAGCCTCGCAGCCCCAGGCCACCTCACTTATCACAAGCAGCCTCTTCCCATTGGAAACCACTTCCTTCTCTTTTCCCCTGCGCAAACACTGACCTATGCTGGTGGCCTCGAGGAGGACAGCACCATATCCTCAACTGGACACTAGAAAGCCATCCACCTGGCAACACCTGCTGCCCACCCTCCTGAGACTACAAGTTCGGTGAATTTTAAGGTGCCCGGGATGCCTCAGCATTCAGCGCACTAAGAGAACCAAGCACAGCAAATCCTTGAAAGTAAAGTCTCCATGTGGCCACAGGTGCCAACACGCTCTGGACAGGCCTCTCTCACAGCCCCACGTGGAAGCGCCCAGAAGTCCAACAGGAGACTAGCACGACTCCCATCCATTCTGTCCCTGTGAGACCTCAGCGCCAGGACACGGTGATTCTGGTCTTAGAGAAGAGACAGTAACAGTGTGGGGAATGCACCGGGGTCCTGGGGAGCTGAGGATGCTATTTCTTGATCTGTTGCTGATTCTACAATCACTTCAAGGAAATTCACTTTAAGGCCAGGTTTGGTATCCAACGCACATATACCCAGCACTTGGGAAGCTAAGACAGAAGAGTTTGAGGCTAGCCTGGGCCACACAGTGAGACCCTGTCTCAATTCCCCCATCCACTCCCAAACAAAGATCTAAGGCCACAGTCCAGCTGGTAGAGCATTTGTTAGCGTGCAGTAGGCCCTGGGTTCCATTCCCAGCGCGGCATTAGCTGGCCATGGTGGCACCAAGTTGTAATCTCAGCACTGGGGAGGTAGAGGCAAGAGGGTCAGAAACTCAAGGCCGCTCTTGGCTACACAGCAAGATTTTGGATAGCGTGGGCTATATGACTCTTGATTTTAAAAACTGGGAAAAAATGTGTACTCTTTATGTGTGTTTGGTGCATGCACATGTATGTTATCCTTTAATAAGGTGTTAACTTGACGAGCAGGCATAGGCAGATTCCTGATTGAAGGTGCTTTGCTGTGATGGCTTTCAATAGAAAACTGTACTGCGGGCTGGAGAGATGGCTCAGAGGTTAAGAGCACTGCCTGCTTTTCCAAAGGTCCTGAGTTCAATTCCCAGCAAACACATGATGGCTCACAATTATTTACAATGAAATCTGGTGCCCTCTTCTGGCCTGCAGGTGTTACATGCAGGCAGAACACTATGCATAATAAATATAAATAAATAAATAAATAAATCTTTAAAAAGAAAGAAAGAAAGAAAACTGTACTGCGAATTCTGGATGAGCTCTTTTCCTGGGCTGTGATCTGTGATAGAATCCTTTCCCGTGGGATGCTGGGTGTAGCGCTAAGCTGAGACAGCTTCTGGCCCTCGGCAGTATGCTCCCTTACAGGTCAGGAGGTGAGGTGTTTTCAACTTCCAACAGGTGTTTCAGGACCTAATGCCACAGCAAAGATCCAGGACCATCTGCTCAGGCGTTTTCAGGTAGCCCCTCTGCTGTGTGGCGCTGGCAGTGGCCTGAAGTGTAACTTTGCCTTGGAGCACACTGTCAGAAGCATAACTCCCTTGCCCCACCCCTCCAGCAGCTCTCCGTCCCTCAGGGTGACTTCACAACACCCCATGATTCTCTGCCCATCCCAGCTCATCCCTCCCACTTCCTAGCAGGAATGACTACTGCTCCTGAACCGTTTTCCTCTTCCCTTCCCCTGCAGCCGGGAGCAGCATAGCACGTAGGCAGGGTCTGCTTCCCATCCTGTGCCATCTCCTGGCAGCCAGTAAGGTGCTGGTCCCTGAGCACATAGAACAACATGGGATGATTCAGGCCACGGTGCCCAAATGGGGCCAGGCAGGCCGCTGGGAGAGTGGGCTGGTCTGCCTCCAAAACACCAGGGCGGCAGTGGCCTTGAGAGTGGAAAGGGAGCCAATTAATGGGTTGCCAGTGTCCATAAGGTAGCAGGGCAGAGTGGGGGTTTCCTGACCGCCTAGTGCACATGTGTGCACACACTGGTCACGTGCTATGGGTTCCACTGTCCCCTTCCTACTGTTAAAGTCTTTGTGGAGACGCACAGGGCTAAGAGCTTGATCCCTTACAAGGTGGTCTCAGCCTAACCGCTTAGCAAAGCTCATTGCTTAGGACTGAGAAAGACACTTTCATAGGAGTAAGGGGCTGTGCTACCCACAGTGCTGGGCCCTGCCGAGAAAGCCTAGGGGACCTGGAGCACCTGAAAGAGATGGCCGCCATTTCAGCATGGTAATGTATGCCTGAGATCTCAGCACTCGGGAGATAAAGACAGGAGGAGTTTGAGTTAAATGCCACTCTTGGCTACACAGCAAGACACCTGAGACTCAAAAGAATAACTGTTTCCCTGGGTGTGGAGATACATGTCTGTAGTGTAGCATCCAGGAAGCAGAAGGCAGAGCAGGTTATGAGTTCTGCCCTGAACTCTAAACAAAACAAAACAAAAACAAAGAGTCGGCTTAGTAGTTAACCTTTGCTGCTTCCCAACTTCAATTCCCAGGACTAGCATGATATTTCATAACCATCCGTAACTCGGATTTCGGGGGATCTAATGCCTTCTCTGGACTTCCTTCAGGCACCTGGCATGCATGTGGTGCACATACATGCATGTAGACAAACACTCCTTAAAATGTAAAATTAAAAAAAAACCTTATGAATGAGAATATAAAAAATATTTAAATCAACAACAAAACCCCACAGAATCCCAAACCAAAAACGGCCACTGTGCTTGCTCCTCCGTTACCCTCTGGGACGCAGTGCTAATTCTGCTGCTGGTGGCATGGGGTGGGGGGGGCTTTGCTTTCCCTACCTGAGCTCCCAGGACTCCTGATTTGAGCTGGTAGCAATTTTATGTGAGGCCTGTCTAGTGGAAGGACCAGTGTCAGTAGTAATTCTCTGTGGTTTGCATAGGATCTTGAAATATTCAATAGGCGTCTGTCCTTTCTGTGAGTGGTGAAAACAGAATACAAACCTCACCCTGGCACCATGAAACCCTTTGCGTTTCTGCAGAGGTCTGTCTTCTCTGTTCTTTTTTGTTTTCTTCTTTTTTTTCTTTTTCCCCAGAGACAGGGTTTCTCTGTGTAGCCTTGGCTGTCCTGGACTCACTTTGTAGGCCAGGCTGGCCTCGAACCCGAGCTTCCCTGAGTGCTGGGATTAAAGGCATAGTGACCCCACGCCTGGATTTTCTCCTCTGTTTTAAGATAAGGCAAAGCAAACCATCCTTAATAGGATTGGGATAGGAGTCCCTTAAGCCTGGGTAGGGACTCTCAAGTATTTCTGCCTTTGGGTTTTGAAAGCCAATTGTTGTTTTATTTGTTTGTTTGTTTGAGATTGGGTCTCACATAGCCAAAGGCTGGCCCTGGCCTTGAGTGCCTGGTCCTCCTGAGTGCTAGGATCACAGGTGTGCACCACCATGCAGGGTTTATGTGGTGCTAGGGATGGAACCCACAGCCTTAGTCCTGCTAAGCAAGCACTCTAACAACTGAACTGCACCCCTATTATTTCTAGTGTCTTCCGGCTTTTTACTAGCTGGTATTTTCCGTTTTCCTTTGCATCAGCAAGGCAATCTAGCATCTTATCGGGTCCTTGGTACACAGCAGAGAAGGATGGCAGTGGAATGTGTCTCATCAGTCAGGGCTCCCGGCTCCTTTCCCTCCTTCTGCTGATAACCACCGCTAGAGACTCTATGGCCATATTTCTCAATCCACTGCAAGACCCAGGAAGTGGCTACCATTCTTCTGTGCTTCCCTTTTTCTCCATTTCCCATGCTCCTGTAACTCATTTCGCCCTTGAGGTACCAGCTAGGCCAGCTCACAGCAGAGCCCGACAGGGTCCAGGAGCAGCAGCTCAGTCGGTGTGGCAAGAGCAAATGCTGTCATTGTACTGTGTGTGGGTGTCAGGCTGGGACCGGAGGTGAAAATATCTATCATCTGTCCATCCACCCACCTGTATTTATTTAAATCTATCAAAAATATAATTAAATGTTAATCATATCCTGGAAATAGGATTATTACTAAATTTTTTATTTAATCATTTTTCTAGCTTTCAGAAAACTGAACCAAACCAAATCCATCCTTTTATATTTTTTGAATGGTGTTGGGCGTCAAATGCAGGGTTTCTCACAAATTGCTCTAACACTGAGCTATATTCCTAGCCTCCTAGATTACTGCTATCATCATCATCCTCATCATCCTCATCATTTGTGGTGCCAGGGATGAAACCCAGGGTCTTTTTTTTTTTTTTTTTTTTTTGGTTTTTCAAGACAGGGTCTCTCTGTGTAGCCTTGGCTGTCCTAGACTCGCTTTGTAGACCAGGCTGGCCTTGAACTCACATCGATCCACCTGCCTCTGCCTCCCGAGTGCTGGGATTAAAGGTGTGCGCCACCACCGCCCGGCTGAAACACAGGGTCTTGTGCATGCTACTCAAGTACTCTACCACAAACCACACCCCTGGGCCCAAGTGTACCTCAGATAAGGATGTAGCTATTAGGTACTTTAGATTTTACAAAGGGACTGGGACAAAACTTAGACTCTGATCTTTAACAAAAAACCTGTAGCCACTGCTGCTCTGTGGACTTCAGTATGAGCCCAGCCCTACACAAGCCAGACTTGAAGCCGTGACAGCAGTTGTGTGTTTGAGGCAAGGTCTCATTCTGCATGCCCCAAGTTGGCCTTAAACTCATGACAATTCTCCTGTCTCAGTCTCCTCAGACTGGACACTGAGGATGCACAACAGGCTCCCATGCCTGGATGCACCGTGACTCCTCGGCCATCTTCCTTTTCTCTATCTTCTCCTCTTGTGTCCTCACTGAAGATAAATATCAGGAGGATGTCCCCCGACCTACAGCAAGATGTCTCCTAGCTCCATTCCCTCTGTGCATGTATCACACAATGTTTAACTTTCTGCTCTCTGCCTCCTAAACGTCACCGAGGGACTTTTGCACAGTCTCTTTCCTGTCACAGCTTTAATGTCACTTCAGAGAGACCACAGTCACATATGTTGTTGCTCTATGATGCTCACTGTCCTTCGGGACAGAAGGCTGACTCTTGTTGCAGGAACGTGTCTAGGAGGCTGCCCTCGCTTCTCAACAAGGTCCTGCCCCTCCCTACTGCCTTGACCCAGCGAGGCCTGACTCTTTCCAGTCAGCCCAAAGGCTGTCCCAGCATGCTGCTCTCAGTGGGAGCCCTGGAGGCCTTGGTGCAGGCCCTACTCAGAATGGCTTTCTTTCTTCCCCTTTCTCAGGGCTCCGTTGTGGGATGCTGAACTTTAAATCTAACCTGCCACGCCCACCTGGGATGTCACCCTGTTCATTAGTGCCTTCCCGGTTTTCATTCTTAGCATGGCTTGTATCCTCTTTGGTTTATTATCTGCTTTCATTCACTAGGGCCTAAGTTGCAAGGAAGCTGCAGCCTCACTAGTCTGTCTAGAGCCCACAGTGTGCCGGGGGTGGGGGTGGGGGCTCTGTAGACACTCCCCCTGCAGTTGCCAAGGGCAAGGAGGTGGCTAGGAGCCCAAGCTCTCCGCTTTCCTTCTTAGGTGTGGTTTAGGACTAAAGACAATGCTTGCACATTGGCTGGCACAAAGTCCCCGTTTTTAAGCTCAGTCCCCCCTCCCTTTTCAGAAGAGGAACAAAATGCAGAGGAAGAGGAGTGAAAGCATAAAAGACTAAGACAAAAAGCAAAGAGACATGAAAGTTCCAACAAGACCTAGAAAACTTATGGTGTCAACTGTCCTACACAAGGTAAAGTAGAAAGGAAAGGGGGCTTAGAGCTGAGGGGCTGGCGAGAGTGTGTCTGCGAAGACGAGAACCCAGTGGCCGCATCCCCCGTCAGCAGAGCCCGTCCCTCCAGCTACGGCCTCTCGTCAGCACTCACGGGAGACGTGGCTGTGGCATCTGGTCTGGACACTGGGGCTTTGAAGGTAGAAGTAGAAGTCATCTTGGGAGCATCTGGCCTCTTGTCTGAGGTGGCTCCCATGGACAGGCAATCCAGGTAGTCAGGAGGAG
Organism: Acomys percivali; assembly: GCA_907169655.1. NCBI lineage: Eukaryota > Metazoa > Chordata > Mammalia > Rodentia > Muridae > Acomys > Acomys percivali. The sequence goes on along the minus strand of OU015754.1, from coordinate 6,412,897 downwards.
GGATGACCACGCTGCTCTTCTCAGTCAGGTCCACGGTGCTGATGCTTCTCACTGGGGCAGAGCTCAAAGCCAAAAGTTAGGGAGCCAAGTCAGACAAGGCCATACCACCTGGACTCCTATACCCCAAACATCCCATGGCCAAGGGCTAGGGTGACAGACAGTGACTTGACAGAAAAAGATAAAGTGGGGCTGGAGAGACGGCTCAGCAGTTAAGAGCACAGGCTGCCCTTCCAGAGGCCCCCACTGGATTCCTGGCATCCACATGATGGATCTCAATTAACTATCTATATGTCCATGTCCAGGGATGCCCTCTTCTGGCCTCTGAAGGCACTGTGCATGCATGTGGTGCACACACACACACACACACACACACACACACACACACACACACACAC
>OU015754.1:6380681-6401040 GCA_907169655.1 Acomys percivali | reverse complement strand
AAGAAGAAGAAGAAGAAGAAGAAGAAGAAGAAGAAGAAGAAGAAGAAAAGAAAGAAGAAAAAGAATGTTACTCATATGAGTTTTTGTTTTTTCTGAGACAGGGTTTCTCTGTAGTCTTGGCTGTCCTGGAGTCTCTTTGTAGACCAGGCTGGCCTTGAACTGACAGAGATTGTCCTGTCTCTGCCTCCCAAATGCTGGGATGACAGGCATGTACCACCGTGCCTGGCTGAGATACTTTTGTTTGAAATACTTTTGTTGATTTTTTTTCCTGGGTTGGTAGTGCAGATGGAACCCCACAGCGTGGCGTGTTAGGTAAACACTCTTACTAAGCTACATCCCCAGAGCCCACTAGAAGGTTAGCTGATTATTTCTTTGACACAGGGTCTTGTTTTCTAGGCTGTCCTCAAATTTACAATCCTCCTACCTCTACCTTCCACGTGCTGGGATTGCAGGCATGCACTGCCACATCCAGCGGGTCTATTAATATATTTCAGTGAGATAAGTCTTTACCAGTTCACAGTTAAGAATATGGAGGAGCCAGATGGAGCCTGCCAAGGACGGAGGCAGCAAAGAACACATGTTGAATTCAGGCAGACATTTAGAAGAAAAAAAAAAAAAAGAGAAAGAAAGAAAAATCAAGCCGAACTCTTTCCATTTATATCTGGTCACAGATAATTACCGACACATTTGTTATTTCCAGAGAGTACAGAGTAATGGCTGAGTCACACGCCACTTCCTACGTGTTACTACGTGTGGAAGCAGACAGTAAGATGATAGTGTAGAAGCCAAGCTACTGTTGGCTTGAAGTCACACTGTGTGGACTTAAGTGAAAATGAACAAAAATGGTACTGGGAAAATAGATAGATTTTTTTCTGACTGTTCTTGCCCCCTTTTTCCAAGGCAGTTTCCCTGTATAGCTCTGGCTGCCCTGGACCTCCCGCTGTAGGCCAGGCGGGCCTTGAACTCAGAGATCCGCCTCTGCCTCCGGAGTGTTGGGGTTAAAGGCGTGTACTGCCACTGCCCAGGTGTTTTTTTCCGACATTTTTACAGAGAACAAATGTGATGAGGAGAAAATACAATGGAGACTGAAAAGAGCTTAGAAGGCAAAGAGCTTGCAGTCTTGAGTGACAATTGAAATTCAATCCCTGGGATCCAGTTGGTGGAAGCAAAGAAGCAACTCCTATAAGTTGTCCTCTGACTTTCACACACAAAATAAATAAAATGCAATAAAAGATTTATCAGTACACCACCCAACAGTGGTGAACTGCACCAAATACCCTGTGTTTCACTTCCTGCCCAACGACTTTGCCTGCTTTCCCGAAGGACTGCCAGACCCAGGGACACTAGGTAAATCGCTCCCTTCCCTAACCCCCCACCCCCTGCCTACCACCTCCCCTGAAAGCACCCCAACAGTGATAAACTGCACCCCATACCCTGTGCTCTATTTCCCACCCCACAACCCTCCCTGCTTTCTTGGAGGCCAGCGGGTACCAGGGACACCAGGTAAGCCACCTCCCCACAAGCCCCTGCCTGCCAAATCCCTTGAAAGCATCTTCAACAGCAGCAAATTGTACCCCATACCCTGACTCCATTTCCTGGCCCACAACTCTGCCTGCAGTCACCATAGACACACAGGGAAGACTCTGCACCAAGCTCTTGCCTGCCACATTACCCTAAAACATACCCATCAGACTTTAACTGCATCCTACCCCCTGGACTCCATTTTCCAGCCCACAACCCAGCTTGCTTTCCTGGATGCCCATCAGCACCAGGTACCCCAGGACATGTTGGTAACTAGGAACTCCACAGACAAGGGTAGCACCCAAACTCCAAGAGACCAATGCAAGTCACAAAACTCCCAGGGGAGACACCCTAAAGGACTTGAAGACTAGCTAGTTACCAGAACTCCAGCCCACTCAGGATGGTAGACAGAAAGGAAACAGAAGCCAAGGAAAAAACATAAAAAAGCATAAAAAACAAAACAAAACCCACCCATCTAACAAAGATAAACTCAGAAATCAGCATTTAAACCTATAATAACTGTAAAAACCCAGATGGCTAAAGGCAGCATAAAAACAGAATTAACAATAGCCAGGGCAATATGAAAGCACCAGAGCTCAGCTATCTCACTACAACAAGCCCTGGATATCTTAACACAGATGAAACACAATCTTATGAAGAAGATGATAGAGACCTTTAAAGAGAAATGAATACATCCCGTAAAGAAATACAGGAAAATACTATTAAACAGGTGAAGGAAATGAATGAGACTGTTCAAGACCTAAACATAGAAATAGAAGCAATAAAGAAAACACAAACAGGGCTGGAGAGATGGCTCAGAGGTTAAGTGCACCGACTGCTCTTCCTGAGGTCCTGAGTTCAATTCCCAGCAACCACATGGTGGCCCACGACCATTGATAATGTGATCTGATGCCCTCTTCTGGCCTGTAGGTGTACATGCAGACAGCACTGTATACATAATAGTAAATACATAAATCTTTAAAAAGAAAAGAAAAGAAAAGAAAAGAAAAGAAAACACAAATAAGAGGGAATCCTGGAGATGGAAACATAGGGAAGAGAACAGAAACATCAGAAACAAGCATCACCAACTGACTACAAGAGATAGAAGAGTGAATCTCAGGCATAGAAGATACAATAGAAGAAATCCATACATTGGTCAATGAAAATGTTAAATCTGAAAAGTTCCTAACACAAGACAGCCAAGAAATCTGGGACACTATGAAAAGACCAATCCTAAGAATAATAGGAGTAGAAGAGGGACAAGATTCCCAGCATTCCCAGCTCAAAGGTTCAGAAAACAGTCTCAACATAATCATAGAAGAAAATTTCCCTAACCTAAAGAATGAGATGCCTATAAACATACAAGAAGCTTACAGAACACCAAATAGATTAGACCAGAAAAAAAAATCCTCCTGCCACATAATAATCAAAACACTAAGTTACAGAACAAAGAATATTAAAAGTGGTGCTGAGCCGGGCGTGGTGCCACATGCCTTTAATCCCAGCACTCAGGAGGCAGAGGCAGGTGGATTGCAGTAAATTCAAGGCCAGCCTGATCTACAAAGCAAGTCCAGGATAGTCAAGGCTACACAGAGAAACCCTGTCTCGAAAAACAAAAACAAACAAAGAACAACAAAAAAAGTGGGGCTGGAGAGATGGCTCAGAGGTTAAGAGCACTGACTGCTCTTCCAGAGGTTATTAGTTCAATTCTCAGCAACCACATGGTGGCTCACAACCTTCTATAGAGTGAACTGATGTCCAGGAGTACATGCAGGCAGAACACTGTATACATAATAAATAAATAAATCTTAAAAAAAAAAGAATATTAAAAGCAGCAAGGAAAAAAGGTCAAGTAACATATAAAGTCAGACCTATGAAAATTATGCCTGACTTCTCAACAGAGACTTTAAAAGCCAGAAGGACCTGGGCAGATGTCTTGTAGCCTCTAAGAGACCACAGATGCCAGCCTGGATGTCTATATCCAGCAAAACTTTCAGTCACCATAGAGGGATAAAACAAGATATTACATGACAAAACCAAATTTAAACTATCTATTCACAAACCCAGCCTTACAGAAGATACTAGAAGGACAAATTCAACCCAAGGAGGTTAACTATACCCAAGAAAACACAGGAAATAAATAATTTCACACCAGCAAAACCAAAAACAAAGGAAGTTGCACGCGCACACACACACACACACACACACACCACTACCATTACAGGAATCAGCCAGGCGTGGTGGCACATGCCTTTAATCCCAGGCAGAGGTAGGTGAATTGCTGTGAGTTCAAGGCCAGCCTGGTTTACAAAGCAAGTCCAGGACAGCCAAGGCTAACACAAAAAGATCCTGTCTTGAAAAAAAAAAGTGGGGGCCTAGAGAAATGGTTCAGAGGTTAAGAGCACTGCCTGCTCTTTCAGAGGTCCTGAGTTCAATTCCCAGCAACCACATGGTGGCTCACAACCATCTGTAATGTGATCTGATTCCCTCTTCTGGCCTGTAGGTGTACATGCAGGCAGAGCACTGAATGCATAATAATAAATAAATAAATCTTAAAAAAAAAAAAAGAAAAACCATAAAAACATTTACAGGAATCAACAATCATTGGTCATTAATATTTCTCAACATCAATAGGGTCAATTCCCCAATAAAAAGATACAGGTCAACAAAATGGATGCAAAAACAGGATCCACCCTTTTGTTGCATACAAGAAACACACCTTAGCAGCAAAGATAGACATTACCTCAGAGTAAAGGGCTGGAAAAGGTGTTCTAAGCAAGTGGACCTGAGAATCCAGCTGGAGTAACCATTCTACTATCTAATAAAATAGTCTCCCAAGCAAAATTAATTAAAAGATACAGAAAAGGATTCTTTATACTAATCAAAGGAAAACCCCACCAAGATAATGTCTCAATTCTGAATATTTATGCCTCAAGTGCAAGGGCACCCACATTCATAAAAGATACATTACTAAAGCTTAAATCACATATTGAACCCCACACATTATTAGTAGGAGACTTCAACACCCCACTCTCACCAATGGACAGATGTTATGAATCAAATGGACCTAACATATCTACAGAACATTTCACCCAAACACAAAAGAATATACCTTCTTCTCAGCACCTCACAGAAATTGATCATATACTTAGACACAAAGCAAGTCTCAACAGATACAACAAAACTGAAATCACCCCTGTATCTTATCAGACCACCATGGATTAAAGCTGGACTTCAGCAACAACAGAAACAACAGAAAGCCTACGAACTCATGGAAACTGAGCAACTCACTACTCAGTGACCACTGGGTCAGGGAAGAAATAAATAAATAAATTGAAGACTTTCTAGAATTCAATGAAAATGAGGCCACAATATACCCAAACTTATGGGACACAATGAAAGCAGTGCTAAGAGGAAAATTCATAGCAATAAGTGCCTTCATAAAGAGATTGAAAACATCTCATAAAGGGAACTTAACAGTACATTTGCAACCTCTAGGAAAGAAAGAAGCAAACACATCCAACAGGAGTAGATGGCAGGAAACAATCAAACTCAGGACTGAAATTAATAAACAATAAAAATATCAATGAAACTAAGAGTTGATTCTTTGAGAAAAATCAGCAAGACAGACAAATCCTTAGCCAAACTAACTAAAAGGCAGAGAGAGAATATCCAGATTAACAAAATCAGAAATGGAAAGGGGGATACAACAGACAGTGAGGAAATCCAAAGAAGCATTAGGTCTCACTTCAAAACCTATATTCCACAAAATTAGAAAATCTAAGTGAAATGGGCAATTTTCTTGATAGCTACCACTTGCCAAAGTTAAATCAAGATCAAGTAAAAATTTAAATAGTCTTATAACCATATAACCAGAGAGTTTAACTAGTCATTAAAAAATCTCCCAACAACAATAACAACAACAACAACAACAACAACAAAGCCCAAGGCTCCCAACCTCAACAGCAGCAGCAGCAGCAGTAACCCACGGCTAGATGGTTTTAGTGCAGAATTCTACTAGACTTTCAAAGAAGAGCTAATACCAATACTCCTCAAATTATTCCAAAAATAGAAACAGAAGGAACACTGCCAAATTCATTTTATGAGGTCACAGTCACCCTGATACCTAAACCCCATAAAGACTAAACCAAAAAAAAAAAAAAGAATTTCAGACCAATCTCCCTTATGAACAATGATGCTCACAAACTGAATTCTCACAACAAAAATACTCACAAACTGAATTCAAGAACACATCAAAAACATCACCCACCATGATCAAGTAGGCTTCATCCCAGAGACGCAGGGATGGTTCAACATATGAAAATCCATCAATGTAATCCACCATATAAACAAACTGAAAGAAAAAAAACTACATGACCATCTCATTAGATGCTAAAAAAGCCTTTGACAAAAATCTAACACCCCTTTATGATAAAAGTTTTAGATTAGGGATACAAGGCACATACCTAAACACAATAAAGGCAATATACAGCAAGCCAATAGCCAACATCAAATTAAATGTAGAGAAACTTAAAGCAATTCAACTAAAATCAGGGACAAGACAAGGCTGTCCACTCTCTCCATACCTATTCAGTATAGTACCTGAAGTTCTACCTATAGCAATAAGACAACTAAAGGAAATCCAGGGGATCCACATCACAAAGGAAGAAGTCAAAGTACTGCTATTTGTATATGACATGATAGTATACATAAATGACCCAAAAAATTCTACCAAGGAACTCCTACGTCTGATAAACACCTTCAGCAAAGTGACTGGATACAAAATTAACTAAAAAAAAAAAAAAAAAAAAAATCAGCAGCCTTCCTTTATATAAACAGGCTGAGAAAGAAATTAGGGAAACAACACCCTTCACAATAGCTACAAATAATATAAAATATCTTGGTGTAACTCTAACCAAGTAAGTGAAAAACCTATTATGACAAGAACTTCAAGCCTTTGAAGAAAGAAATTGAAGATTTCAGAAGATGGAAAGATCTCCCATGCTCATAAGTCAGTAGGATTAACATAGTAAAAATGGCCATTTTACCAAAAGCAATCTACAGATTCAATGCAATTCCCATCAAAATTCAGACACAATTCTTTACAGACCTTGAAAGAATAATACTCAATTTTATATGGAAAAACAAAAACCCTAGGATAGTGAAAACAATTCTTACAATAAAAGAACTTCTGGAGGTATCACCATTCCTGATTTCAAACTGTACTACAGAGCAACAGTGATAAAAACTGCATGGTATCATCATAAAACAACATGTTGATCAATGGACTTGAGTTGAAGACCCAAAAGTAAACCTACACACCTATGGACACTTGATTTTTTACAAAGAAGCCAAAACTATACAATGGAAAAAAGAGAGCATCTTCCCCAAATGGTACTATACTAACTGGATAGCTGTGTGTAAAAGAATATAAATAGATCCATATTTATTACCCCGAACAGAACTCAAGTCCAACTGGACCAGTGACATCAACATAAAACTGGATACACTAAATCTGAAAGAAGATAAAGTGGGGAATAACCTTGAATGCATTGGTACAGGGGACAGCTTCCTGAACTGAACACCAACAGCTCAGGTACCATGATCAACAATTAATGAATGGGACTTCATGAAACTGAAAAACTTCTGTAAGGTGAAGGACACTGTCAAAAGGACAAAAGAACAGCTTACATAATGGGAAAAGATCTTCACCAACCTTACATCTGACAGAGTCTGATATCTAAAATATATAAAGAACTCAAGAAACTAGATTCCAACAAACCAATAACCCAATTAAAAATGGGGTACAGATCTAAATATAGAATTCTCAACAGAGGAATCTCTAATGGCTGAGATGCACTTAAAGAAACGCTCAACATGAGAGAAATGCAAATCAAAACAACTCTGAGATTTGTCTTAGACCATCAGAATGACCAAGATCAAAAATTCAAGCAACAGCACCTGCTGACAAGGATGTGTACCAAGGGGAACACTCTTCCATTGCTGGGTTGAGTGCAAACTTGTACAATTACTTTGGAAATCAATTTGGCAGTTTCTCAGAAAATTGGGAATAGTTCTACCTCAAGACCCAGCTATACCACCCTGGGCATATACACAAAAGATGCTCCACCATACCACAAGGACATTTGCTCAACTATGTTCATAGCAGTTTTATTTGTAATAGCCAGGAACTGGAAACAATCTAAACGTCCTTTAACTGAAGAATGGATAAAGAAAATATGGTACATTTACACATGGAATATTACTCTGCTAATAAAAACAATGACATGAAATTTGCAAGCAAATGCATGGAACTAAAAAAGATCATCCTGAGTGAGGTAACCCAGACCCAGAAAGATAAACATAGTATGTACTCACCTCTAAGTGGGTATTAGCCGTACAGTAAAGGATAACCATACTACAATCTACAGACCCAAAGAAGCTAAGTAACAAGGAGGGCCCAAGAAAAAAATTATTGAATCTCACTCAGAAGAATAAATAAAATAGACATCAGAAGTGGGGGGAGGGAGAGAATTTGGTGGGAGAGGAGGTGGACAGGGGAGCAGGAGATATCAAGTGGGGGGAGGACAGAGGGAGAGAGTATGGGGAGAGAGAACTGGAATGGGGGTAATCTCTGGGATGAGCTAGAAACCTAGGACAATGGAAAATCCCAGGAATCTATGAGGGTGACCCTAGCTACGACACCTAGCAATGGGGATACGGAGCCTGAAATGGTCATCTCCTGTAACCATGCATGACCTCTAGTGGAGGGACTGGAACCAACCCAGGCACAAAACTTTAGGTCTGCAATTTCTCCTGCCAACAAGACATGCAGGGGTAAAGATGGAGCAGGAAGTGAGGGAATGGCCAACCAATGACTGGCCCAGCTTGAGACCTGCCTGTGTCACAAGAGAGAACCTACCCTTGACACTATTAATGGTATTCTGCCATACTTCCAGATAGGTGCCTAAGATGTCATTTGAGAGGCTTCACTTAGCAACTGATGGAAACATATGCAAAGACCCACAGCCAAACATTAGGGAGAGCTTGGGGAATTCTATGGAAGAGGGAGACAAAGGATTGAAGGAGCCAGAGAGGTCAAGGACACCACAAGAAAACATACAGAACAAACTACCCTGGGCCCACAGGGACTGAACCACCAAACAGAGAGCATGTTTGGGACAGATCTAGGCCTCCTGTATATATGTAACAATGGTGCATCTTGGTCTTCATGTGGGACTCCTAACAGCTGGAGCAGGGGCTGTATCTGACTCTGTAGCCTTCCTTGGGAGCCCTTTCCCCTCACTGGGCTGCCTTGCCTAGGCACAATAAGAGAAGTACCTAGTTCTGCTACAACTTGATATGCCAAAGCAGGTTGACATCCATGGGAGGCCTCCCTTTTTCTAAGGCTTTTCTGAGGCTAAAGGGAGGATAGGAGGATGGGGGGGAGGGGAAGGGAGAGGGAGGAACTGGGAGGAGAGGAGGGAGAAGTATGATAAGGATGAAAAATAAATAAGGTAATTAATTTTTAAAAAGTACACACACACACACACACAAAACTAGTACAATGAAAGTAAAAGCAAAGTACACAGATGTTATACTAAACAAACAGGTGTGTATGCTGAAGACCCAAGTCACCTGCACTTAATCTCACACACACGTGAACACACAGGAAATGCTCTACTGCCTCTAAAAAGTGCTGTTAGTCCCCAGAGGCAGGCAAGTGGCTCTCCTCTGATCAGTACTGAGCTCTTCAAATAGTAACACACAGCCGTGAGTGGTTGTGCCTTTAATCCCAGTACTCGGGAGACAGAGCCAAGTCGATCTCTGAGTTCAAGGCCACTTCTGTAAAGTGAGTTCCAGGACAGCCAGGGCTACATACACAGAGAAGCTCTCCTTTGGAACAAAACAAAACAAAAACAAAAACAAAAAATAACCAACAACCAACCAATCAAACTTAAAACAACAGAACACCCCCACAAGTAGCCTTGTCCATGAAGTAGAGCGTAAATGGATATCATTCTTGACTTAACCCAACTGAAGTGCTACAGTTCTAATTAATGTCTTGCAATCATCATATAATTATTCCGCCAGTGTCCCCCAAAATAAACAAATACATGACAAGGAGGTATATGTCACAAGAGTCAGCTTGGTCAAACGTGGGCCACTCTAATCTGAGCATCAAAACAGTGAAGGATGGTAATAAACTATAGATCATTAAAAAAAAAATCCAGAGACCTGTGCGTCCACGGCAACAGATGCTCCGAAAGTAAAATGCCAAATATCAGTAAGTGAGGAGAGGCTGTCGGCTTTAGGAAATCACCATTTTGTCACCATCACAGTAAAGATGGGTCAGAGGAAAAATCATTAACGAATGTAAAGGAATAAGATGCTGCATAGCCTGGACCTTTTCCTCATTTCTTGTTAAGAGAAATATTTTTTAAAAAGATTTATTTATTTACTATGTATACAGTGTTCTGTCTGCAGGTACAGAGGGCGCTAGATCTTATTACAGATGGCTGTGAGCCACCATGTGGTTGCTGGGAATTGAACTCAGGACCTTTGGAGGAGCAGCCAGTGCTCTTAACCTCTGAGCCATCTCTCCAGCCCCCCTAAGAGAAATATTTTTTAAAATCCAATAGTGGACTAGAAGACAGACAGGACCTTTATATCAACGACCAGAGAAAGTGGGCAGTGTGTGCACATTTGCTACTCACCAGAGGCAAATGGCTTGGGTGTTGTTCTAGCAAGAACAAACATTTGGCACCTGGAAGATCTCAAGGCCCCATACAGGACCATATGCTTAACTGAATGAACCTTATTTACCTAGTTAGATTTTTAAAATTACATTTATTTTCTTAATGTGTGCGTGCATGCACACGTGGAGGTCAGAAGACAACCTGGTTGGAGTTTGTTCTCTCCTTTTCCTATGCAGGTTTTGGAGGTAGAACTTAGGTCAGCAGCAGTACAGGCCTTTTCCCTGAGCCATCTCACCAGCCCCTCATGTATCTACTTAGTTTTGGAGGAAGAAGGGGAAGAGAAGGAGAAAGAGAAGGGGAAGATGATGATGATGATGTGGACCATTTCATTCTAGTCCTGGGGACTTCAGTGCTGGTTGCTGGAGATAATGTTGAGAGAAAGAGGTGTGCTGATGGGTGAACTGGTATCTATGTTGAACTTAAAGTAAGATCTCTGCAACCTCCTTTTTATAAAGTAATCAGCATAGTCAAGACCTGAAAGTGAATAGTTAGTTCTCTGAGTCAAACAGAAGTTTCAGCCAGAGGCTGGAGAGATGGCTCAGGAGTTAATAGCCTGTACTGCTCTCCCAGAGGGCATGTGTTCAGTTCCTACCACCCATGCCTGGCAACTCATAACCTGCTGTTAACTCCAGCTCCATGGGAATCTGATGCCTCTGACCTCTGTGGGTACCTACACTCACATGTTCACATGCCCAAAACGCATACACATAATTAAAGATAATAATTTAAAAATCCCTTTTAAAAGGTTGCAGTCATAGTGGGGAGTGGTGGCTCATACCTATAGTCCCAGAAATCTGGAGGCTGAAACAGGAAGATTTTTTAGTTTGATGTAAATCTGGGCTACAGAATAGGACTGTGTTTCAAAAAACTGAAAAATTATAATTATAAGCCTAGACTTTTTTCTTCTTCTTGGAGTTGTCTCTTTTTAGACACAGTACAAATAAAACTTAAATTTTGACAGCTGGGTGTTGGTGTTGCATGCCTTTAATCCCAGGCAGAGGCAGGTAGACCTCTGTGAATTTAAGGCCACCCTGGTCGACATAGTGAGTTCCAGGACAGCCAGGGCTATGTAGAGACCCTGCCTCAAAAACAACAACACTCCCCAAAACAAACCCCAAACAGAACAAAAACAACTTGATTTTCTTTTTTTTTACAAAAAATGTTTATTTATTTAATTATGAGTGTTCTGTCTTCACACACACCAGAAAAAGTCAGATCCCATAACAGATGGTTGTGAGCCACCATATGGATGCGAGGAATTGAACTTGGGACCTCTGGAAGAACAGCCAGTGCTCTTAACCACTGGGCTGTCTCTCCAAGCCAATAACTTTATATTTGTGGAACTCTAGAATAAAGTTTCCAAATGGAATTGGCTTGGCACATTAGCCTGTCAGAAGCTACTGCTGATCTCAGTGATGGAGCACAAAGTTGCTGGAAAGAGGGTGGAGGCTCGAGAAGAGCAGGTTTTATGACTCTCATTCCCCACAGAGAGCTCAAAGCAGGAAGCTTCAGCCACATCAAAACATTTGCAGAAAGATGTGCTGGTGCCAGCCAGGCTTCTCAGCACCTGTGTACATCCAGAATGTTACTTAGTATAATGAAGGAGTCCTCGGGACTTCCCAGAGTTTACCTTTAAGAGTACCAATGGTTGTTCCCTGTAAAGATGGAAAGAATTCCCCTCAGGCTTCCGGCAATAGAGATAGGGCAGCCATTGTGAAATAAGCCCAGAGCCCTGTTGTGGACTGGCCTTCAAGGGCAAGCTACAGCAGTGGGGCCTTATCTGTCCTGGGAACTGCAATTAGTTACCTCAGCCCCCTCAAGCTTTTTCACAGGGTAAAGAAAGGCTAAGAAGCTCTCCCAGAGGTCAGATTCCAGGTATTCAGGGTTGTCTGAAACTTCCACAAACAATTTAAGATTCCCACAGAAGATAAAGGAATGGAGTTTTCCTTTCCCAAGACTTTATCACACCAGTCATCAACAGGGCCCCAGGAAGGGACCTGGGCTACAGCTGCAGAACTCCACTGAGAGGAATGACAAAGAGAAAAGAAATAAAGCCTCTGACACAGTTACAGCTGCGCCAACTTCAAATACATCCTAACTCCTAGACAGATTAAAAACAAAACAAAAACCAACCAACCAACCAAAAAAACCTAAAAAAACATTACACCAAAGGCCTGTATCCCACTGTTACTGTTATCTGGTATGCTATATTCAATTTTCATTAACAAAATTAGACACACTAAAGAAAAAGTCTGAAGCAACAAAGTAAACATCAGAGCCAGACTCGGATATGGTGGAGATTGTGAAACTGCAAGGCTGATAACTTAGCGCGGTGTAATAAAGCACATCAACACTGCTGATACTCAGGATGGGACAGGAGGGCTGCCAGGGTGAAGACAGAATGCGCAACACAGCAAGTTCTAGGCCGACCCGGGCTACACACTAGAAGTCTGACACAGCCCGAAACCAAGACTAAGACCTTGAACAGCTGGGTGGTGGTGGCGCACGCCTTTATTCCCCACGATTAGGAGGCAGAGGCAGACAGAGCTCTATGAGTTCGGGGCTAGCCTGGTCTATAGAGTGAGTTCCAGAACAGCCAGGGATACACAGAGAAACTCTGTCTCAAACAAAACAAAACAAAACAAAAACAACTCCCCCCAAACAAACAAACAAAAAACCCCTAACTATTGTTTATATGCCAAGGATCCTATTGGGAAAACTGAGAAACATGAACAGATAAGCAGAGACAAACTCAAATTAATAATCAAAGAAAATGATAGAAACGGGGATGTAGAATGCCTCTGATCTCTGGGTTTTCAAGGGACTGGATGTAGCTGAGGAAAGAACCAATGAACTTGAAGATACGTTACTACAACCCTCCAAAACTGGCATACAAAGAAAAGAACAACGAAACAAGAGAAGGAACAAAGTAGCCAAGAACGGTGAGCAATTGAAAGAGTAAAACATCCATAAAGGCAAGACCATCTTCCCAGAGATAGGCGGGAGTGGAAAACCATCTGAAGCAGAAGGGTCAGAGCCTATTTTCCAAACCTCATGGCAGATATCCACTCACAGACTCAGAAAGCTCAGAGAACACAGAATAGACACTGAAAGACTGACATCTTACTATATCATACACAAACTGCAAAATACCAAAGGTAAACAGACACTCTTGAGGAAGCCAGAGGGTGGGAAATGCCAAGGCTGGAGAGGAACAGGGTCAGAGTTACACCACACTTTCCCTCATAAAGCACTTAAGAGAGGTAAAGTGGGCCGTGGTGGTGCAAGCATGAAATTTCAGCACTCGGGGTAGAGGTATGAGGATTGCAAAGTCTGTAAGCTAAGGCTATGCAGGACAACCTGTCTCAAAAGACCAAAACAAACCCACCACAACAAAACCCCAGCAAAGCAGCATGGTGGTACATGACTCAGTAAACCTATGAGCTCCAGGTTAGCTAGGCTATGTAGTAATGACAGGCCAGCTAAGGGCTTCACAAACTGCAAAATACCCAAGATAGTAAAACATTTAAGAATTCCAAGGCTTGCCAACCTAAAGTTTATCCTCTAAGTATACAGGAAACACACACACACACACACACACACACACACACACATATGGAGTGGGGAGAGAAAGAATGCATGTGCATTTTGAAATAGGGCATCACTATGTGGCCTGGCTGGCCTGGAACTAGCTATGTAGACCAGGCTCACCTTAAACTGACAGGGATCTACCTGCCTCTTAGTGCTGGGATTAGGAGAGCACCACCATGCCCAGCTGATTTTTTTTTAAGACAAAAATCTGTCACCAACAGGCGTCAGCTGCAGAAAATGTTAAAATAAAAATATCAGATATATTTTATGTCAGAAATTCAGAACTACATTAAAAAAACACTTAATAAAGGGAGAACATTCAAAGAATAAAGGTAATATTTTTTTTCTTCTGCCTTTCTTTTTCTTTCTTTCTTTCTTTTTTTTTTTTTGAGATAGGGTTTCATTCTTTAGTTCAATCTGTCCTCGAACTCATGACCCTCCTACCTCAGCCTGTGTACATGAATGTCTGCCATAGCCAGCTTTGTAAAAACTATTCTTAGGGGTTGGGGATGTAGCTCAGTTGGCAGTTGCTAGGTAGAGTGCTTGCTAAACATTGACAAGAAGCCTCATGGTTGGGCTCCAGTACCATACAAAACCCTCTCCCCCAACTGTCCTTTGTTAAAATGATAAATGACTGTACAAGACTAATAGAAACAATGCACAGAGTGGCTCTAGTTTGTGGTAAAGGGGAGAAATTGTTAAGCTTGCATTACTAGACAGAGATGGTTACCGTCTTCTGGTGGGTTTTTATTATTGTTGCTTGTTTTGTTTTTCAAGACAAGGTTTCTCTGCGCAACAACCCACCACCCAGACTGTCCTGGAACTTGCTTTGTACGCCAGGTTGGCCTGGTTTCAAAGAAATCTGCCTGCTGCAGTCTCCCAAGTGCTGGAACTAAAGGCACGGGCCACCACACCCGGCTGTCTTCTCGCTTTGTAACGGTGTGAAAGAAACGTGCAATGTGTTTCAACAGAAACTGTACTTTGAACATTCACTTTTGATCACTTGTTGGGCTAGTGGTACATGGCACAATACTTCCTTGTGATGTGGGGCGATGGTGGAAGGTCAGGGTTGACTCAGGCGCTCGGTTACAAGGGGAACACCTGGGAATGAAGTAACCTGAAATGAGCGTTGTTCAGTGAAGGGACCTAAATAATCTGTGATCCCAACTGCATGACACTCTAGGAAAGGAAACCTCCAGATACAGCAAAAAGATCAGTGCCTGCCAGGGGCTTGTGGGTAGTGACTGAATGACATTATACACGTGCCACATTAACAGAACACAGCGTGAGTCCTAATGTAAACTGAAGTGTTTAGTGAATGGTAGCCTATTAATACCATTACCAACTACCCTCACAACCAACGTCTCACAGAGCAAGATGTTTAAAATGAGAAGACCGAGTGTAGAGAAAGAGGGTATGTGGACACAGTTCAAATCTATTCATTCAGTAAGGCTGAAGCACTAAAAAAATAGGCTGAAAAGAAAAAAAGAAAAGTTAACACAGCCCTCTGGGTATTTTAAAATCAAGTCTCAGTGAGGTATGGAACACAACAGAACAGAATACCAGGTCTATAGAATGGAATACTAAGGATCTAGTGGTGTACCTAGCAGACAAAATTAAGAGCAAGTTTTCAAAAACAAGAAGCGAGATATAGGGTTTAGGGGACATTTCTGCCACTGGCCTGATAAATTAATTCTGAAAGCAAACTGAATGTCATGTCCCATTTGACTCTTGATTAACAATTAAGCCAATTAGCCTACCTGCTGTTCTCAAGCACAGCATGCTAAACACAGGATCTGTGATAATACTTAAGGTGAATTTCTTATTTAAAATGTTTTTTTTTTTTGCATGTATGATGTGACTACGTATGTGTTCATGTGAATGCAAGCATGCAGAAAATTTGGGTCCTCTGGAAGAGTACCAAGTACTCTTAACTGTTTAGCCATCTTTCCAGGCCCTGAGGAACTTACTGAGGTTTTGAAAGGTTGGAAGTTTTTTTTTGTTTTGTTTTTGTTTTTTAGACAGGGTTTCTCTGTGTAGCCTTGGCTGTCCTGGACTCACTTTGTAGAGCAAGCTGACCTCAAACTCACAAGAGATCCGCCTGCTTCTGCCTCCCCGAGAGCTGAGATTACAGGCGTGCGCCACTGTACCACTGCACCCCGCAGGGAGATTTTCTTAACATTACACAAGTATTCATTGAGGGTGAGACCCATGTCTGACCCTGAGCTTGTGATCCTGACTACCAGGTATTCTTGGTTCAACTCTGAGTCGAGAATTCACAAGGAAGGTAAATTAGGCTTGCTCTACTGAGCGTCGGTGACTGTTCATCATCACTGTCAACTTGATTGGACTGAAAGTTCATCTCTCGGTGTCTGGGAGGATGTTTCCAGAGAGTATTATGTCAGGAAGGCTCTGACATACTCAACAGATGAATCCCTTGATGGAGTCACACTACAGTGGCATTATTGGAAGGTGGTGAAAAGTAGGAAGTGGGGCCTAGCTTGTGCAGGTAGGTCCTGGGGACTGTGTTTGGGGAGTACGTCTTGTTCTGGTTGCTTCCTTTATTCGTTTTTTCTGCTTCCTGGCTGCCATGATGTGCCTACTCTGCTCTTTCACACCTTTCCCTTCGTGACTGACTTACCACTCTGTCACTGCTGAAAAACGTACCCAAATCGATGATTCCTTCCTTTTACTTTTTTTTCTTTTTTCTTTTTAGGTAGTCATCAAATGATGCACAGGGAACTAATACACAAGGCTTAAACGGTGCTCAGGACATGGTAGGCAGAAGTCTCATCACTCTGGGTTGGTAAGATGATGAGAAGGCTCAGTGGATATTGGTACTTGCAACCAAGCATGGTGACATGAGGACTCACATATCGTAAGGACAGAAGCACACTGACAAGTTGTCCTCTGACTTCTATGTGCATGCCGTGGCACACTCATATATGTATGTACAGAGATATGTACCAAACTAATTAAATAAAATTTAGAAAAGAAAAATACTAGAACATTTGAATTCTTGTCTAAAAATATAATTGTGGAAGGCTGGGCAGTACCACAGAGGCACACACAGCTAAAGACTGGGCTGGTCCTTGAGGCTGTTTTAGCTCAGAGTGAATGGAACACACAGAAGCTAAAGCTACAGTGGTAGAATTGCCTTTCCAAGGCTCCGCTGGAAGCCAGCTGGTGTCGTAGCTCACACACATACAGAAAAGCCCTGAGACAGGTAAAACAGAGTTCATGATGGTTGTCTGCTCCATATTCTCACCTGAGAGAGGCCTTTCAGAGAAGACGGGGCTCCTGGGCTTGGCTGAGAAGCACACAACCTCCAGTTTGTCCTATGCAGCAGCCTGAGTCTATGAGACTTGACAGAAGTCCCTCCTAGGACTTAGTGATAATCAGATGGGAAGACCATAAGAAGAAAGAGTGTGACATGCTGTAGTCTTTGAGAATTACCACATTTCTGATCCAGAGAGGTCCCAGGAACTGGCTTAGTTAGCATCCCTGTTGCTGGGCTGGTAAGACTCAACATCTCCAGTTGGTGAAACAGGCACCCAGACCTTCTCTTAACGTGGTACTCAGCGGACCAGCAAACAACTGTCTCTACTTCCACTCCCACTCACCATCCTGCTCCATCTGAACTGGCATATCATTCTTGTACTATGTTTCCTTGTCCCTACCTTTTACCATTTATTCATTCAGAAGCCAGGGCAAGCCTTTACAAACCCATTCTAAGGCCTCGGAGGCCACGCCTCTCTCTAACTGAGGTTGAAAGGCAATGTTCTTACCTTGGCCCCCCACCCCCATGTCCTATCCCACCTTACCTTCTTAATCTACAGATCTCATCCCTTCCCACTTTCCTTACTTCCCCAAGGACAGAGACCTATGACCACAATAGCTCCAGTGCCTTTCTACTTACTGGGTGTCAGGGATTGCTGTGTCAGACATCTGCCTCAAAATATACCTTCCCAAGCACATTTTGTCTACTGCCAGCAAAAGCAATTCCACTCCATTCCTTCCTCCATTGCTCAGTGCCCCTCATCTGTCGATTGGTGTGTTACACCTTGTGTCTGTTATCCGTAGACAGTCCCTGAGGAGAGAGACTTTTGCTGTGTTTATTTATCTTCATAACCAGAACAAGGCTTACTAGACAGCAGGGACTCTTTAAATAGGAAAGGTTGGGGCCGGAGAGATGGATCAGCGGTTAAGAGCACTGCTTATTCTTCTCAGAGGACCCAGGTTTGATTCCCAGAACTCACACGATGACTCACAACTATCCATTATTATCCATTCCAGGGGATCCAACAGGCACATGGCACACACACAAGTATGTAGTGCAAGTTTTGGTTTCCTTAAAAACTCAGCTATGTTATGTAAACAGGTTTGTTATTTTAATCCCAAATGTGGCATGTGGAGATGCTTTCAGTTTATCTACCACAGATAATTGTCTTGTGAGGGGCATGGTCTTTGCCAGCTGCAGTTAGTTTAATTCTGAGGATGTGGAGAGGGTATAAATGTCAGAGCCTGGAGAGAAGAGGATGCTTTGAGGGATAAGGGGTGCTCTGAGGGAGAGATGAGGGCTTCGAGGAGATGGACCGAGGAGGAAGAAGACATTTGCTGTTGCTGGACTGCTCGATACGCTGACAAGTGAGATTGGTACTTTCCCCATGAACCCGATGGCCCTAGCCAGCCAGAACTAAGTTTTAAAAAGATGTATGTCCCCTGTCCCTTCTAATCTTCTTTTTCTTCTACCTAGAGTTGTGGGGAGAGGGTTGGAAGGGAGGCAGAGGTTTAAGGAACCCCAAATAAGATAGAGATAAAAAATTAGCCACCTACACATGTATGCATGTAGGCAAAACATCCATACGCCTAAAGCAATAAATAAATCTAAAAAATTGTAAAAACAAAAACTAAAAAATAAACAGGAAAGAAAATACATTCATTATCATCTGATTATCAACTGGTTTGGGTCTAATGTGGCTTTTTGAATAACCTAGAATTAATTTTCCTTTGCTCAGCTTTCTCTAAGAGCCAAGAAAAAAGAAGTCCCAACATCCCCAGTGCTTCTCTTCCTCTCCAGCACCAAGCTCTAAGAGAGGAAAATTTACAGTGAGATACAGACAGCCATCAAATAATGAATACCACCAATGGGGAATAGAGCTCAGTAGCAGAACATGTGACCAGCAGTCAGTGAGGTCCTAGGTTCAATCGTTGGCAATGACAAGAAAAAAAAAGGCAACAAATTGTTTATCACTCTAAGTATCAGTGTGAGGCCCCAGGTTCAAGCACTGTCACCAAAAAATTAATTAATAAAGGCTTAAAAGTATGTTTTAGAAATAGTCAAAGTGAATCTTTCCTCTCATGACAGAGTGGGAGGTCCTGGGATGTGGCTCAGTTGGTAGAGTTACATGTCCAACACGCATAAAACTCTAGGTTTGGACTCAGGTCCCAAGAATCACATAACACAGAGCACAGTGGCACACATCTGTAATCCAGGCACTTAGGAGGCAGAAGCAGGGAAATTAGAAGTTCAAGGTCATTCCTTGGCTACACAGCAAGTTTGAGGACACCTTAAATACATGGGACCCTATCTCAAAAAGGGGGGATGGCAGTCAAAATAATTTATAGCCATGGGTTTAATTATGTAAAAATAGACAGCTTAAGATAATAAGGAGAAAAACTAAAATTGATGTTTATTAGGTTCATTTTTCAGTCAAGATAGTTCTTTTTTTAGAATGTCGGTTTTAAGTCTCATTACAAAATCAAAGTGTGTTGTTTTCAACATCCCAGAGGGCTTGTAAATTATACAGCATTAATATGAATGGGAAATTAAACTGGATTGAGTATAGAATAAAAGAGAGATAAAATTAAAATATTTTCTTAGATACAGTGAATTGTCAAAAGAAGATCCAGGTGTGGTGGTACAGTCTGAACTCAGGACAGGCTGAGGTAGGATTTTGAGTTTGAGGTTACTCTGAGCTACATAGCAAGGCTCTGGTTCAGAGGACTGGAGAAAGGCTGTGGAAAGAGCTTCGGTGGTTCAATGATGCTTGGCATGTGTGAGGTCCTAAATCAGACCTCCAGCAGTGCATACACCAAGAGCAGTGGTGCACACCTTTAATCTTTGCACTTGGGAAGTTGAGGCAGAAGGATCAGGAATTCCAGGTCATCCTCAGCCACATATTAAGTCTAAGGCCAGTCTGGGAATGTAGTTTACTTGGTAGAGTGTTTACCTAGCATAGATGAGGCCCCAGGTTCTATTGTCAGCACTGCATTAGCTAGGTATGGTGGCATGTACACGTAATTCCAGCTCTCGGAAGGAGAAGCAAGAGGATCAGAAGATCAAGGGTACCCTCAGCTACATAAAGAGTTTGCGGTCATCCTCAAGTACATGAGATAGTCTGTCCACTTCTCTATCAGATCTGTCTGTCTGTCTGTCTGTCTATCTATCTATCTATCTATCTATCTATCTATCTATCTATCTATCT
>OU015754.1:6365048-6380412 GCA_907169655.1 Acomys percivali | reverse complement strand
GAGAGAGAGAGAGAGAGAGAGAGAGAGAGAGAGAGAGAGAATGAATTAATGAATAATAGTGTGTCACAAACTGTATCGTGTGACAAAGGTAGAAGCTGTGACTGAGTGACGCCTTAGCCCTGGGGCCCTGCAGAGTCACAGGAGTGGACTGCTGGCCTGTGAGGTGCAGGTCATGGTTGTAAATGTCTGTCATTCACTGTGCCTCCTTGCTCATCTAGTAATTTGTACTGTACCTTTGAACTCATGTTTCTACAATATGAGTCAGTTTCTAATAACTCCCAACCCTCTAATCCCAGTAATATCAGTTCTTCAACTTCGAATGACACATACAGACACACTGAGAAACAAGGTTTCATTTTTCTTTTGTACATTATTGCCCATGATTCTCTCCACAAGCTCCAAAGCCCAGGCAAGGGAGTCAGCCATCATTCCCTAGCAGAAAGCACAGCTCTTCAACATGCCCTGCCCTCCCCAGAGCCCATCCAGACATTACACATCCTCAGACTTGCAGTCTCTCTGCCACCCCCATGCAGTGGCATCATCTTTCCCCATGACACTCTGTAGCTCTTGTTACCCCTTTACTCCAGGGTCATGCCCAAATCTAGTTCTGTATTTCTGTATTTTCATAATCCCTTTACTGTGCTATAGGTGAAGACCAGGTCTGCTGCAGAATATCACAATTGTTTAAAAAGAAAGTTGACTCCTAGATTGGAATCTAATACCCATGTCAACTCATTTAGCCAATTAAGGATGTTTAGGTTCATCTGCATCTCTTCTTCTTCTTCTTCCACCCTTGTCTCGCCAAAAGCTTCTCAATGAGTTCAGCTGGGACAGTGCAACTGGCTCCTTCTGCCACTTTTCTTTTCTTTCTTTCTTTTTTTTTTTTTTTTGAGACAGGGTTTCTCTGTGTAGGCTTGGCTGTCCTGGACTCACTTTGTAGAGCAGGCTGGCCTCGAACTCACAGCGATCCGCCTGCCTCTGCCTCCCGAGTGCTGGGATTACAGGCGTGCGCCACCACACTCAGCCCTTTCTGCCATTTTTCTATCCTGTCCTTTTGGTAGTTCCTGTGACGGATCACTAGGATGGCTTTGCCCAGCCTCACAACCATTCCTGAGACACTGCCAGCTCTTTAAAACTTTTCATTTTTTAATTATACACATATATGTAATACAGATACAGACACACACACACACATTTGTGTGGGGAATGTGCAGTGAGTGCAGATGCCTGTGGAAGCCAGAGGTCTCAGATCTCCCTGGAACTGGAGTTACAGGTGGTTATGAGCAGACATTGTGGGTGCTAGAAACTAAACTTGGGTCCTCCACAGGAGCAGCATGTGTTCTCAATTGTTGAGCCTTCTCTCCAGCCTAACTTATTTTTTGTTGTTGCTGTCAGTAAAGTGTTAATAGTAACATTTATTATATATTTTCACAGTGCTGTGCAACCCACACCACTGCCTAGTCCATTATTATTGTTGTTGTTATTATTATTATTATTGTTATGGTTTTTTGAGACAGGGTTTCTCTGTGTAGCCTTGACTATCCTAGACTCACATTGTAGACTAGGCTGACTTCAAACTCACAGCAATCCACCTTCCTCTGCCTCCAGAGTGCTGGGATTAAAGGCATGTGCTACCACACCCGGCCCCCACAATTATTTTTAAGCACATAGAAAGAATCCCACTAATCATTTACTCCCCTTGAAACTTCAAATTCAGCTTTGTGTTTATTAATGCTTTTTAATATGTCATATAAATGGAATTATAGGGCTGGAGAGATGCCTCAATGGTTAAGAGCGCTGCCTGCTCTTCCAAAGGTCCTGAGTTCAATTCCCAGCAACCACATGGTGGCTCACAACCATCTGTAATATGATCTGATACCCTCTTCTGGCATGCAGGTGTACACGCAGGCAGAATACTGTATACATAATAAAAAATAAATAAATTTAAAAAAAATAAATGGAATTATACAATGTAAGACCCTTTTATTTAGCTTCTTTTGACTTAGCATGTTTTAGAGGCTCAACCATGTGGCAGCATGTATCAGTACTCCATTTTTTCACGGCTAAACAACACTTTGTTATAGGGACTGATCACAAATTGGCTTTCTAATCATTGGCTATAATTAATGGTCACATTTAAGATTATGTGGTGTTATGTATTTTGTTTCTCATATGAATCTAAGAAGTAGAATTGTTGCGCCACATGGGAACTTAAGGAACTGAGGCTGTTTTCCAACATAGCTGTTCCATTTTACATTCCTACCAATGATATCTGAGGCCTTCAGTTTTTGTGCATTTTAATTTATTTTTTGAGAGAGGGTCTCCCTGGCTGACCTGGAACTCACTATGTACACCAGCCTGGCCTCAAACTCAGAGATTAGCCCCTCTGCCTCCCAAGTGCTGTGATTGAAGACGTGTGCCACCACACTTGGCTTGGTATATCTTTGCTAATATTGTTATTGACTGTTTTTAAAAACAATTTTAGGGGCTGGCTGGTGACAAGTAGTTTGCTTGTTTTTTTCAAGACAGGGCTTCTCTGTGTAGCCTTGGCTGTCTTGGCCTCGAACTCACAGCAATCCACCTGCCTCTGCCTCCCGAATGCTGCGATTAAAGGTGTGCACCACCACATTTGGTAGGTCCCTGACTGGGGTTGCTGTTTCTGGATATAGTGGGACCTTTTGGATGAGGGGCGTAGCCAGTAGAGCGGGTCTCTGGTGGTGGGTCTGAAAGGGTATAGTTCTGTCAAGTTCTGCCAAACTATCCCATTGCTACAAACTCGGCCATGGCTTCCCCACCATGATGAGTCAAAGCCTGTGAGTGTGTTAGAGGTCCCATCACAGTGGATAAAGCCGCCTGCTGCCAAGCCCAACAACTCAGGTTCAATTACTAGGACTCATGTGGGAAGGAAGGAATTGACTCTTCCAAGTTGTGCTCTGCCTCCGCTCACATGCCTCGGTTCATGTGCCATGCACACACACCCCAATTCCCTTAAATAAGCTAAAATGGTAATTTTCAAATCCCAAGTATAAAAAGTTAAATTGGCATCATAGGCCACATAGCCAGGATCTAGTCAACTATTATCTAGGTGATGGGGGCAAGCAGCTCTCTTTGAACCGGTTTCTACATTTGTGAAAGGGACATGATGCTAATGAAATACATCTCATAGGGTTGTGACGAGGACCACGGGGTCAATGTGCATGCTGTGGGTACTGACAGGTAAACCAATGGACACCCTATTTGTTTCTTTTTTATTTTCTGTGGGAAGGGTTCTGATTTCCTTAAAATGAGTCTGACCTGTAACTAAAGATCAAGTGATCTGGGTTGGACATAACCGGTCTGCTCTGCTGTGTGCTCACTGGCTACTATGAATTCTTCTGTTTTATTTACACCTTAGGAATCTATTCACTATACTAGTGTAATCAGCATGCTTCTGTGCATGTGTGAATATGTGTGTGGAGGCCAGAGGTTGATGCTGACCATCTTCCTCTATCTCTCTCCACATTTTTATTATTATTGTTGTCATTATTATTACTATTATTATTATTATTAAGACAGGATCTCACTATGTAACCCTAGCTAGCCTAGAACTCACTATGAGACCAGGATGGCCTTTAACTCACAGAGATCCATCTATTTCTGTTTCCTGAGTGCTAGGATTAAACACATGTGTGCTACTATGCCTGGCTCTAATTTTTCAGTCAGAGTCTTTGACTGAACCAGGAGCTTTCTGGTTAGTGAGGCCTTAAGATCCTGTCTTTCCCCAGCACTAGGGCTTTTATGCAGACGCTGGGAATCTGAACTCAGCCCCTCATGCTTACACAGTAAGTACTTTACCCACTGAGCGGTCTTCCCAGCCTTGATCGTTTCTTCATACCCTTTTCTGCTCTTACTTTGAAGACTAAAGACTGTTGATTTGAAAATCAGTAAGAGGAAACAGAAACTGGCACAGGGGTATGCACCTGCATTTCCAGCAGTCACAAAGATTGTGAGCTGGAGGGTTCGGGGGCTATATGAGACTGCCTCAAAATTCAAGAAAGAAAAGGAAAGAGGAAGGGAGAAACCCCTGGTTTTTCAGGGTACTGATTAGAAGAAAGACTCTATTTTGTTTCCAATTCAATAAACTGGTCTGGAGTCTGGGGAGATGCCCCGAGGGGTAAAGGTACCTGCTGCCAAGCTGGACAACCTCAGTTCTTGGAACCTACACTGTGGAAGGAGAGAACTTACCTTCCCAGGTTGTCCTCTGCTCCCTATACCAGCACCATGATGTATGTGTATGCGTGTGCAGACACACAAATACAAATAAATAAAGTGTAAAAAGAAATTAAATACATAACTCAAAATAATGGAGTAGCTTACTAAGTTGGAACAAAATAACACTACCTAAATATATATATATACATACATATATCTCAAAGCAAGTTTATAAATTCGCAAAAGAAAGTTTGGTTTTTGTTGCTGTTTTTGTAGTTTTTTAAAATAAATAAATGCAAACAACCTTTTCCCACACCCTGCTTGTTTCTTATTAAAGATCAAAAAAGTGAGGCAGGTGGATCTCTGTGAGTTCAAGGCCAGCCTGGTCTCCAGAGTAAGTTCCCGGACAGCCAAGGCTGCACAGAGAAACCCTTCTCCTGGCCATTTTCTGTTTTCTCTTTCAACTTTTCAGCACTCTCGAAGTTTAAAAAAAAAAAAAAAGAAAAAAATGCTGCTCGATCGAGAGCCAAGCCTGCAGCCTACGCACACTGCCCTCCCTCTCTGGAGGTCCTCGTGCTGCCAATGTGAGCTGTGCACCTGTGGACGGGCATCAGGCTTTATGTGTGTGACTGACTGCAGGTCACACCCTGGGAGCCCGGAGTCATGCATTTGACCCTGTGAGTTATTATTTGACAATTAAACACCGTGGGTTAGACCACTGTCCCCTGCTGCGCCCTGTCTAGTCCTCCCTGCAAGACCAAGTGGTTGAGGACTGAGTTCCTTAGAGGGCAGTGGTTGCTGGTATCATGCTGCTTGCGACCGTTAAGTCCAGACACGCGGTAAGAAACAGTTCTTCTTATCAAAACTCTGACAGGATCTCTGATGCTTAAGCACCGGCATGATATTAAACGGTTTTTGTTTTGGTTTGGTTTTTCGAGACAGGGTTTCTCTGTGTAACCTTGGCTGTCCTAGACTCCCTTTGTAGGCCAGGCTGGCCTTGAACTCACAGAGATCCACCTGTCTCTGCCGCCAAGTGCTGGGATTAAAGGCGTGTGCCACCACACCCGGCCTTTGTTTTGATTTTTGAGACAAAGTTTCATGTGGCTCAGGCTGGGCTGAAGACTCAATATATAGTTAAGAAGGACCCTGAATATCTCTCTCTCTCTCTCTCTCTCTCTCTCTCTCTCTCTCTCTCTCTCTCTCTCTCACACACACACACACACACACACACACACACACACCCCCGTCCCCAACAGAGTGCTAGGATTATAGGCATGTGCCACTGTGTCTGTTTTTATGCTGTGTGGGGACTGACTGCAGGGCACTGTGAGTGTTAGGCAAGCATTCTAGCAACTGAGTTTTATACCCAGCCTACCTTCTTTTCTCTTGATATGTAATTTAAATCACTAGAAACTTTTCAGAATTAAAGTTAATTTCTGTTTGTTGGTTTGTTTTATCTTTTTGTTCTTTTGAGCAGGATCTCATTATGTAGCCTAGGCTAGCCTTAAATTTGTGGTCTTTCAACTTGTGATTCCCCTTGCTTCAGCCTCATGAGTACTTGGGTGTGGGTACCACCATACCAGTTGACTTTTCTTTTCAGAGCTGGTTTAGGGTAAACCAGGTGTGGTGACACATACCTATAATCCCAGCATTTAAGAGACCGAGGCAAGAGGAGCCAAGAGTTTAAGGAAAGCCTGGGCTATATAGTGACTCTGTCTCAAAACAAACAAGTAATTTCTCAGGAATAACTCCAACAGTGCTTGCTGGCTTCTCATATAACTTCAGATGTGGATCTAGAACATCTTTTCTGTGCTTTAAAAAACCGTCACATCCTTTCTAAGTTTGGATCCATTAGATACGTATGAAAAAGATGGAGAATGAAGCTCAGTGACAGAGAACTTACCTGACATGTGCAACGCTGTGGGTCCCAATACAGGCATTGGGGGTGGGGTGCAGGGTAGGAAAAGGCAAACTCAAATTCCTCTCGGTGTTTTCAAGACACAGAAGGCATTGTGGCCATCCTCACACACTCCCAGACAGCAGTTCTGTACTGGATGACAACTGCATGGCCTCAAATTCAATTCTGACGCTGTCTATCTAAAGACAGTGGCAGATCCCACTGGCTGAGAGCTCAGTCTCACATGGTTGCTCTGATTTGCAGCTGATAGGAAATAGATTATCACTAGTATTTTCACCTGTCAGCTATAAGCTGGGGTTCCCACCTTGGCTTCCAAGGGTTTGGCCATGGGAGTCTCCCAGGACAGGTAAGCATTACTAATTCATTGGCAAGGACTCCTGGCTGGGTGGAGGTAGTGCTCGCCTTTAGACCCAGTGCTTAGTAAGCGGAGGCAGGTGGATCTCTGAATTCAAGGGCATCCTGGTCTACAGTATGAGTTCCAGGACAGCCAAGACTAAATAGAGAAACTGTCTCAAAAAACAAACAAAGAAACAAACAAAAATCTAAAAACAATAGCAAATAAAACCAAAAAAAAAAAAAAGGAAGGAAGGATGGACAGATGGACTCCTGGAGAGATGCTTATAGCAGGGGGCAGGCTCCCACTTTCCCCCTGGGCACTCCACTCCACAAACCAACCTGTATTTACCTATCCAGAGTCCCCCAACCCAGTCCTTACAGAAGCTTCTTTAGGTAGCCATGATGCTTTAAATCACTTGCTGGCAAACAGCCCCCCATCTTGAGCCTCAGGTGTCCCAGTTGTCAGTCAGCTTCTTGGCAAAGATTTATCCCTTCAGAGACTAAGAGTCAAAGGTTAGAAGGCCTGTGCTAGTAACCTTTGTATCCTTTGTGGTCACGGTGTTACAAAATGCCTTGAGGAGTTCCTTTCATGTGAAGGGATTTTGCTGGCATCATTTTCTCAGAAACATCTTCATCCTTTTCATCACAACCACTTCCTTCAATTATATGCCAATAAATCTGGGCTCC
This sequence comes from Acomys percivali, assembly GCA_907169655.1. Classification (NCBI taxonomy): domain Eukaryota; kingdom Metazoa; phylum Chordata; class Mammalia; order Rodentia; family Muridae; genus Acomys; species Acomys percivali. The sequence continues at coordinate 6,373,280 of OU015754.1, read as the reverse complement.
TTTTAGTTCCTGTGGTTGCATATGCAGAGTCGGCTGAAATGGAGCACAGCAACTGGCTCAGTCAGCTAAGCCCAATCAATTCCACTGGCATTTGGCTATAGGCTATTGTTTTTCATTTCTTTTCTATTTTAATTTCTCTCTACCCATGTATGTGCATGCATGCATGGTGATGTTGTCCTCTTGCTTTGGCCTCCCAAGTGATTATAGGTATGTGTCACCAGGCCTGGGCAATATGAGAGTTTTAAAACCATTTCCCCCCCAATTACAGTGTGGGAGACAGAACCTAGGACTTCAAGCATGCTAGGCAAGCACTTTACCACTAACCTTTATCCCCAACCCAAACTTGTTAGGTTTGGTTTTGTTCTTTGAAACAGGATCTCACTGTGGAGCCCTGGCTGTTCTGGAACTCACTATGTAGACCAGGCTGACCTCAAACTCAGAGCTCTTCCTACCTCTGCCTCCCAAATGCTGGCATTAAAGGCGTGTGCTGCTATATTTGGCTCAGCCAAACTTTTTTGTTTGTTTGTTTTCTGAAACAGGGCTTCTCTGTGTAGTGTTGGCTGCCCCAGAACTTGCTTTGTAGACCAAGCTGGCCTCAAACCCACAGAGATCGGCCTGCCTCTGATCCCAGAGTGTTGGAGTTAAAGGCGTGCGCCACCATTGCCCAACTCAGCCAAATCTTTTTAAAGGTCCCACCACAATCATAATTGTCTCCACTGAATATTAAGATGACTGCGAGGTTTCAATCTGCACAGTCATTGCTCTGTTACTATTACCATGTGAAGCAAGAACTGCCAGTATTTAAAATGAACGTGTTAAATGTGGCAGCTATGAAGTTAGAAAAAGAACAATAAAGAAAAAGGAAGGGAAGTGAAAAAAACAAAAAACAAAACAAAACAAAACCCCAAAGATATGAAAGAGAGAATGGAATGACTGACCTGTGAATAAACACGAGTCATCGTGGAAAAATGTGTATTCTTACAAACCCACATCCCCTACTTTATGAATGAGAAGAATTGTCTAGGAAGAACACCAGTGCAGTCTGCTGATTCCCCGAATGTTTGTAAAGTGGGGATGGGAGGCACTTTATAGGCTTTGATATTTCAGAAGCTGGGAGGCACATTATCTCATTTCCTCTTCAAACAACCTGCACAGCACGACCTTTACTTCCTTTAAGCACGCCCTACCCACTCATCAAGGCCAAGTGTTGCCCAAGCTCTGCTGCATGGGTGAACTGACAGCACAACCTCTACAAAGGTCTCTCCAGTGACAGGCAGCTCCCACTAGGAGGTCTCAGGGTAGTGAGCAGTAGCCTGGCGTACTGTCCTGGGCTGTAGCTGGATGGTGTGCTCTTCACAATAAAGACAGCTAGACCTGTCCACCTCCATACGGGCGTTGGACTTCTCAAATCTTGCTCTGTCTTGTTTGGCTACAAAGTACATCTCCAGGGAGAGTGACCCATTGTGGTCACCATGGAGGTGGTTTATCTCTTAACCTTAGCAAAGGTGGTAATTGCTGTTTGCTCTTAGGCCCAGCAGCCACCCCTAAGGGAGCATTGCACCTGTGGATCCCTCAGAAAAACTTTGCCAGGAATGAATGGAATGACTGAGGACCTCCGGTGTTAGGGAAAGCATCCCACATACACTCTAGGTGAGAATTACGGAGACCCAAATTTGAGTGGACAGTAAAAGACACTTTGTGAATGCATATGTGTTTGTGTGTATGTGCTTTGTCTGCTACTTCTACGTCACTGTTTGTTTTCTGAGGCAGGGTTTCTCTGTTACACAGAGCCCTGGCTGTCCTGGCCTCTCTTTGTAGACCAGGCTGGCCTCGAATTCAGAAATCTGCCTGCCTCTGCCTCCTGAGTGCATCACGGACTTCTTGACTCCTGTTAGCAGACAGATCTGAAGGAAACCATCAGTTCCAAAGGGAATTGGTCACCACTAAATATACTGGCCAGGCCTGTTCTGCCACTAAGAACAAATCTGATAATTTTCTCTTTTTTTAAATTTTAAAATGACATAAAAACGTGGGAGGCTGGGATATGGGCAGAACTTGCCATGGTGTGTGTATGCTCTTTCCTGATTCCAGGGAGCAAACTTGGGGCTTCGGGCTTGATGGTAAGTGCATCTTGCCAGCCCCCCTTTTCCTATTTATTTATTTATTTATTTATTTATTTATTTATTTATTTAAGTTAGGGTGTGACTATGTAGCTCAGGCTAACCTTACACTCAGGCTCTGAGTGCTGAGATCACGGGCATCAGCCACCACGCCTGGCCTCATCCTTTTCTGAAAGGCCCCTATGTTTGCGGCTTCAGTGGCTCCTGGGATAGGTCTTTCCTCTCCCCCTTGCCTCAAAGACAGGTCAAAGGTGAGGAACTCAGACTCTAAAGTCAGACTACCGACTGACTGAGCAATCTGAGACAAGCCACCTCACCTCTAGGCCTTGCCTGTGAGAGATGGAAGGCACCTATTACCCACCACACTGGCCTACAGTAAGAACTACTTGGTAACTGTGTGTGAAAATGCTGGGCACAGGCCCAACTCACAAGTATTTAGGATTGGCTACTACTTCTACAATGTGACTGGAGACAGTCTTACATTTCTCCCTGGGAAGAGTGGGCTAGACAAAAGCGGGCACAGTGTCTGACAGCACACTCACTAAAAGAGACTGTACAGCTGACGGCAGGTAGCCGTACACAGTAGTAACCTTATGAATGATGTTTTTAATTTTTGTGTTATTCCCTTAATTTTCAATCGCAGGGCTGCAGGACTCACACAGGAAAGCAGGTGCTGGGCAGAAGAAAGGAAGCAGACACAGGAGAAACGCCCTGCAGTCCATGGTCACAAGATATCAAAGGTGAGCAATAAAACTCAGTGGGTGGAAGAAACAAACAAACAAAAATCCCTAATGCCCTCCTTCCTTTGTGCTTAGACTCTTGCCTTTAAAAAGGAACAGACTGGTCAGGGCAGCTGTGGTCTTCTGGGAAAAGAAGTGCAATGGGCCTGTGGGACAGGTGACAAGGTCCGCTGAGAAAATGCATACCAGACCACATGGGAGGGGTGGGGAAAGCCATTCCAATCCGAGCCACATGCAAAAGACATTACAACTGTCTGCAGGGAACATTTGTGTAATGTTCTCCCCTTCACCCAAGACCACTGAATTCGATCATTAATGCCCGAGATGCCTGACGCAGGGATGCCTCCTAACAGCTGCGCCCTCTCCTCTGCAGTCCTTGCTGGCCACGCCAAGGAATCCTTTCTGGCACGTGGACATAGATGAGAGTGTGACCTAATCTGGGACACAGGAGAATGTGCGCTGCGGCTTCTGGGCAAGGGTTGCTCCAGTGTAAAGGGACACACCTGAACAGACATTTTGCTTCCTGTATTTGGAGACAATGAGGAGACAAATGTGATAACCAGATCGGTAGTTATCCTGGGGCCACGAGGAAACGGTATGAAGGCAAGAGGAAAGGGGTGGGGTCTGAGGTCTCGGGACGATTGACTGAGCAGGAACTTGCTGCCCCTGGCCTTGCAAGGAGTAATAAACATGCCTCTTGCTGAAATCACTGTAAGCTGGACATTTTGTTACGTTTGAGCAAAAGCGTCCTGAATTATGCACATAGCAACAGGGGAAGGGATGCCAGGTGGGCCTGTCTAAGTGGAAACCATCTATAGCTAAAAATCCACTCCATCTTTACCAACAGAGTCTAAAGACACACTGAATGAAAAATTTGAAAGGATTCATAGCCTCACTTCAGTTATACTGTAGCCTTTGTGCTAGGGATGGAACTCAGGGCTCTTTGTGTGCTAGCCAGTACTGTCCTGAGCTGTACTCCAGTCTATCATTGAAAGCATTTCTAATATTATATTAATTAAGCGTGCGCGGTGTGTGTGTGTATTTGTGTGTGTGTGTGTTTGTATGGATACCATGGGACACATATGGAGGTCAGAAAACAACTTTAAGGAATCAGGTCATGGTGTTTTATCACAACAATTGAAACCAAACTGAAATAGTCTTAAATAAAGTTTATGTTTCATAAGGTACCAGTACCCAAAGGCAATAACCACACAAAAGTATCAGAAAATGAAGGAAACACAATCTATCTTTGGTTATTTGTTCTTTCTTTTTTGGGGGGGAGAGGTGTGTACAGGTACCTGTGAACATGTGTGCATGTCTGTGGGGGTCAGAGGTGATGTCATGTGTCTTTATTACTTGCTTTCCACCTTATTTTTGAGACAGACGGTGTCTCTCACTGAATCCGGAGTTTCCCTATTCATGGAGATTAACTGACCACCAAAGCCCAGTGTCTCCTGTCTCTGCCTCCCTCCCCATGGGACTGCAGGCATGTGCTGCCACACTCTGCTTTTGCATGGAAGGCTAGGGATCCGAACTCAGGTCCTCATGCTTGTGTGCCAAAGTACGTATTCACATTTCTCAGCCCTTCTTTCTCCTCCTCCTTTCCTCCTTCCTCTTCTGCTTTTTTTTTTTTTTTTAAAGTGAATTGTCTGCTATTCTTCCATACTGGGAACTTAAGTGAATATAGTGTGGTATTTTTAAACAATACCAAAAGAAAAACCATGCAAGTCAAAAGAAGTTATTGACTTCCCCAAAGCAAGGCTTACTGAGGTGAACTTTTTAATCTAAAGGAAACACTGTAAAGGGGCAAAAAAAAAAAAAAAAAAAACCCCCAAAAAAAAAAAAACAACAACAACAAAAAAACCCCAACAACAACAAAAGAAAAACAAACCGTAGTGACCCTGAGAGAGCGGACATAAACAAATGGATGACGAGAAACAAGTGAAGCCTGGAAGGAACTTTACATTCATTTCCTCCTCCCAGAAGGAGGAACCTTCACAACATACTTTCTCCACTGAAACTGGAGTTTCAAGGTGGTGTTTATAACAACACTGTTGCTGTGGAAATAGTTGATTCAGTGTTATGAACTTGCAGCTGAATAAAGTAAGGTGTGGAACAGGAGTCTTATTTAAACAGTGGCAAGACCCATAAAACATTAAAACAGCGAGCTGAGTGGTGGTGAGTCAGAGCACCATATGTTTTAATGAGAGGGCCATCCCTTTTTCCCCTGATGCCTGGCACAATGAGATGCTTCTTCTTAATTTAATCTTATTTTTGGAACCCTATTATCATCTCAGCTGTTTCCGGAATCCCAAATGCCTAAAATATTGCTATCTGCTACATAAGGCTGGCTGTGTGCATGTCATCAAACTGATGATGTTTCAGAGTTTCTACTGGTCGTCATGACACCGGAAAGTCACAAAGCTCACAGAGCTTGAGCTGGGCTTTTAAAACCACATGCGATTGATTCTGTTAAACACGGCAGTGTTGCTACTCATCACATAACGCCACGGCAGACTTACACTGTGCCTTTTGTCTATAGTTTTACAACTTTTTAGGCACAAAAGCAGGCAGAGGACAGGAACCCAGCACGCCCCACAGCCTGCTGCCTGCACACCCCACAGCCTGCCGCAGGCATCAGGCCTCCAGCTTGTTCCTGCCTTTGAACATGGTCAGTGGGTTTCTCAGGCAACCTTGAAAAGCCTCAAGACTACCGAGCATGGAGCAGGGATAGACACGTCACTCTTTAAACACACACTCACTCTCTTCTCTATGTTTTTCAGAATCCTTCGTTTAAGCAGAATTCTTACCATCCGCACAATAAAACATAGTCCACGAGTTTTAAAGATGAGAGTGACATGTGGGTCTATTAGCAAAGTGGCCCTGCCCTGCAGGAGATGACCGCAGTGAAGTGGCATAGCTCTGTCAATAGAAGGCCAGCTTCCCTTGGCCGTGGTGGGGCTGCCCAGGGTGTGGCTACCCTCCTAGCCTGCACAGGGGATCCATTCATACCAGCAAAACCGGAAAAAATCACAACCAAAGGCAACCGTGGAAGCAGTGAGAGCCAAGAGCACGGCATAAAGGAGTCAAGGAGTCATTTTCCACAAGGTGAGTCACCCGAAGCACTTGGCCTGGTCAAGGCCTGTCTCACCCACCTTGGTTCGAAATGTAGGTCACAGTTCTCCAAGGTGGAACTTCAGTGGCCTGAGGTGACAGGCCAGAACCCAGGCAGCAGAGGCAGGAGCCAGAGTTCCTAAGAGGCCTGGGAAGGGTCCTCCACCCCACCCCCTGAGCCCCTCTAGGCTTGGTCTGCCCTCTGAAAAGCCCTTCGTTTTCATGGGCCAAGATGAACACAGTGCCCAACTAGTTCCCTTTTGTATTCGACTTGAGCCACCTGATATACTCTTATCAAACTCCCAATACAGCAGGCTAGGTTTTTGTAAAATAAATAAATAAATAAATAAATAAATAAATAAATAAATAGTCATCGGCTCACCCAACTCTGTTGACACAGGAGACCCAGTGGCAATCTCACCAATCTTGGCCACTCCATCATAGTAGGCTTTTCCTGCCAGGATCATAGCTAGACAGGAATGCGAAACACAAAACCATTACTCAGACAAGGACAGGAGGAAGTAACACAGGTTCAGCATCCCAGTGTGCCTCTGGCTACAAGAAGTTCTAGAACAGACTGTTTCAGCAAGTAAAGTTCACAAGGCCCTGCCTACTCCTGATGCTAGTTCCAGGGCATGTGTTCGTGACATCAAACTGTCACTGGGAACAGACTGGGGACTAGAGGTCAGCCATGCCATTATTACCCAAGGAAGATTGGGTGCAAGTGGCCTAGGAACCTGCTTCATGAAAGCACATTTAATAAAGCACACTAAAGGTGGCACATGCCACCAGGCGGTGGTGGCGCACGCCTTTAATCCCAGAACTTCGGAGGCAAAGGCAGGTAGATGCCTGTGAGTTCGAGGCCAGCCTAGATTATAATGCAAGTCTAGGACAGTCAAGGTTACACAGAGAAACCCTATCTCAAACAAAACAAAACAAAACAAAACAAAACGAAAAGCCAAATGGTCTGAAGAAATGAAGAGTGTTTACCTAGAATCCCCTAGTGAGGGGCTGAAGGCATGGCTCAGTGCAGAGTGCTTGCCTAGCATGCACTATGCCCTGGGTTCAATCCCTAACACTGTAAAAGACTATCTGAGTCACAACCAACCAACATATTTGTTACTAGGAGTTAAAAAAAAAAATCTATGAAATTTCAAATACATTAGCATTCTGAAAATTACAAACTTATTTAAAAAAAAATAACCCATTGCTCTTCTTTCTTTTCCTTTCAGCAGAAACAAGCAAAGGTTCTACTGCCACAGAAGCTAGACTCTCATCATCCTAAAAATACAGTTCTTTAACTTAAAAAAAAAAAAAAGTAATATCTCTAAAATGGAGAGATGGCTCAGTAGTTAAGGGTGCATCCTTCACTTGCAGAAGACCCAAGTTCAGTTCCCAGCACTCATGTTGAGGGACTCACAATCATCTGTAACTCAAGCTGCAGGGCATCCAATGTCTCTAGCCTCTAGTACGCCCCCTTCCCTACACAGGCACGCACAATTTAAAATAAGTTAAAAATGTAAAAACTAAGCCAGGTGTGGTGGCGCACACCATTAATCCCAGCACCCGGGAGGCAGAGGCAGGCCGATTACTGTGAATTCGAGGCCAGCCTGGTCTACAAAGTGAGTCCAGGACAGTCGGGGCTACACAGAGAAACCCTGTCTCGAAAAAACAAAAAGCAAAAACCATCTCTCCTTCAAACTGACCCTGAAACCCTGAAGGTACTTGGAAGAGGTACGTCCCCTGTGGAGATGAGGGCTGCCCGCTCTGCAAAGCTCTCTAATGAAGTTAGCAGGGGATGGGCAGACAGCAGCCTGGCCTCTTTTGCTTTACAGGCAATTAAGCTCGAGAACAGTGTATGACAAGCAAGCATTTCAACACGATCCAGCCAGAGCCAGTGTGATTTTGGAGGAAAAAAATCTCCACCCTTCCCCTACACTCAGAGCCGGCCTTCATGCAGAGAAATCATTTTTTCCTGGAGCTCCGGAGAGCACAGGAACTTGAAACTAAACGGGCTTCTGGCCCGTTCTCTTTACCCACAGAACAGTCAGAAGCAACACTGCTGTTTGGTCCCAATTTGATTTTAAAAGTATCCCCCTGTACTGTATATTGAACTCAAGGCTAGGCAAGTGCTTTACCAATGGGTTACACACTCAAGTCTTTCTGTTGTGTTTTTCATTTTGTGACCGGGTTTCGATTAAGTTTTCTAGGCTAGCCTTAACCTTGTAACTCTTCTAGCTTTAGCCTCCCACTTAGCT
>OU015754.1:6332614-6356997 GCA_907169655.1 Acomys percivali | reverse complement strand
TGTGTGTGTGTGTGTGTGTGTGTGTGTGTGTGTGTGTGTGTGTGTGTATTATTCTGTATTGCTATCATTTCAGTGCACTCTCAAACGGAGGGAAAGAAAAACATAGGGTGGTTCTGTTTAGCCTAGTTGGAAACCCTCCCATCTTGTATGACTGGAGCAGGCAGCAGTCCTGGGTCCACAAGTGGCCACAAAGCTCCTGGGCCCCATTCTTTTTTAGAACTCTCAGTACTGACATCTGTATCCCACTGAATATAGTACTGTGTATCTGTACAGCTGCTATTGGTTTAGTCTCTTCTTAAGCCTCCTTTAAGCTTAATTTTAAAATAGGTTAAGCCTCATAGGGAGTTATTAAGACAATGTATATGCATATATGTCCTGGTGAAATGTCTCAGGTGGTAAAGACACTTGTACAAGCCTGACAACCTGAGTTTGACTCCTAGAAGTCATGGTGGAAGAAGATAAACTACTCTTAAAAGTTATCCTTGGAGCTCCACACATGCTATGTCATGCACATGTTCTTGTGTGTGCACGCGTGCGCACATACACACACACATACACACACACACATACACACACACATACTTTTTATGAAAGCCACAAAACAACATATTGTTCCTAGACTTGGTTCCCCTTAGCCCCCACAATGACATTTTCTTTCTTTGTTTTTTTTTTTAAAGATTTATTTATGTATTATACAGTACTATGCCTGCATGTATGCCTTCACACCATCATTATAGATGGTTGTGAGCCACAATGTGGTTGCTGGGAATTGAATTCAGGACCTTTGGAAGAACAAGTAGTGTTCTTAATCTCCAGGTCCACAATGAAATTTTCTATGGGCTATAATCTTACTTGGATTTTGACTACAATCTTATTTGGCTTTTGTAAATTAAAAATATTTTACCTTTTAATTATGCGCTAGATAGCTTTTTTTGTTTTCTTTCTTTCTTTTTTTTTGTTTTGTTTTTTCGAGACAGGGTTTCTCCATGTTAGCCTTGGCTGTCCTGGACTCCCTTTGCAGACCAGGCTGGCCTCAAATTCACAGCAATCCAACAACAATAACAACAACAAAGGAAAAAAAGAAAAAAGAAAAGAAAAGAAAAGAAAAGAAAGAAAGAAAGAAAGAAAGAAAAAGAAAGAAACTGCCTCCATAAGTGCAAGCTGTAAGACAGCGGTTCTCAACCTTTCTAATGCTGTGTCCCTTTAATATGGTTCCTCATGTTGCGGTGACCCCCCCCCCCACCATAAATTTATTTTGTTGCTACTTTATAACTATAATTTTGCTGCTGTTATAAATTGTTATGTAAATGTCTGATATGTGACCCTCAAAGGGGTCATGACCCACTGTAGTGGAAGCTTTGGTTTCTTTAAAAACTCAGTTATAGTATGTAAATAGGTTTTTGTTTCAATTCCAAGTGTGGGATGTGGGATATGGGGTGGGGCACACGAATGGTTTTTGTCAGCTGATAACAGCCTCGAAAAGGGGCATAGTCTTTTCCAGTTGCAGTTAAGTTTAATTCTGAGGACTCTGAGAAGGTATAAATATCAGAGCACAGAGGAGGGGAAAAACCACTCCAGGGCCGCCTCGAGGAGACAGATGGAGGAGGAAAGAGGGTGCTGGTTCATTCTGCGGCTGTGTTTGCCAGTCGCTAGTTTGCTAGTTAGCTGGACTGCTGGGTATCCTGACAACTGAGATTGGTGTTGCCCCAAAGAACCCTAAGACCCTAACCAGCTAGACGTAATAAAGAGAACTTTCCCCCCTCCCCTACTAACCTTCTTTCTCTGGTACCTAGTGTTGGGGGATGGGTGGAAGAGAGGTAGAGCTATAAGAACCCAATAAAATAGAGTTTTAAAGTAGTGCTAACAACCCAAAGCTTGAGAACCACTTCTCTAGGGTATTTTCTTTATTAGTGACTGATTGGGGGGAAAGGCCCAGCCCATTGTGTGTGGTGCCACCCGTGGGATGGTGGCCCTGGTTCTATAAGAAAGCAGGCTGAGCAAGCCACGAGGAGCAAGGCAGTCAGCGGTGCTCCTCCATGGCCTCTGTTTCAGTTCCTGCCTCCAGGTTCCTTCCTGGGATGAGCTCCTGTCCTGACTTACTTCCATGATGAACAGCAATCTGGAAGTGTAAACCAAATAAACCCTTTCTTTCCCAGGTTGCTTTGGTCACAGTGTTTTATCATAACAATAGTAACCCTAACTAGAACAAATTATGTGTATTTGTGTGTCTGTGTGTAGGTTATGCACATGAGTGCAGGTGCCTGCAAAAACCAGAGCAGGGTGTCAGGCGCACTGGCTCTGAAATTACAGCCACTTAACATGAGTGCTGGGAACTAACTTGGATGAACTGCTGAGACATCTCTCCAGCCCCAGACTTTTGCCAATCGTTGTATCCCTTATTGTTCTCAGAGAGAGGACTATCTGTACAAATTTTTATCATGCATATGGATCTGCACAGCTATCGCCTCAACCATAATATAGGATGGTCCCATCAACACAAAAATCTCCTGTGTCCCTTTCTAGTCACTCTCTCCCCACCCACCCTGACCAGCTCTACAGCTGTTCTCTTGAGAATGTTAAGAATAGTTTGTTTTTTCTTTCCCACTCAGCACAATGTCTTTAAGAAGTATCCACTTGGTAAATGTATCAATAGCTATTCCTCTTTTCTGTTTGTGCTAGCTGTGTTTCATGGTATGGACGTCTCACATTTTCCTTACCAATTTCTGAAGAAAAGAGCATCTGGGTTGTCGCCAGCTTAGATCTATTCCAACCAAAGCTGATATGAGCAATCATGTACAGGCCTGTATATGAGCATAACTTTTTATGTCTCTAGGATAAACACGCAGGAGTTCAACGGCTGCGTCACAGCAGGTATATATTTAACCTTATGAGATGCTGCCAGGCCTGCAGGCAGAGCTGCTGGGCCACCCTACCATCCCATCAGCAATCCGGGAGAACTCAATAATTCCTAAAACCCAGTAACTTCATGAGGACATGGCTTATTTGGTAGAACACTTGCCCAGTAAGCATAACACCCTGAGTTCCATCTTCAGTACCACGGAAACAGGGCGTGGTGGGACAAATGTGTGATCCTAGTACTTGGGAGGCAGCAAAAGACCAGAAGTTTAAGGCCATCCTTTACTACACAGGAGCTTGAAGCCAGCCTGAAATATGTGAATATTCCAAAGCAACAATAAAACCTTCATTAGAAAATGGTTACTTTATAACTGAAAAATAAAACTACTTTGAATGCTGTATAATCTAAAGTTCCTGTAATATTCTTATGAAGCTGGTGTATATGCTAAAAATAAGAGGAAATCACTAGTCCTAAAGCATGCAAACAGTCAACAAAAAAGACTAGATCCACTGTGTGTGTGTGTGTGTGTGTGTGTGTGTGTGTGTGTATTTTTTTAAAAAATGGGGTCTCACCATGTAGCCCTGGCTATCCTGGTACTCACTATGTAAACCAGGATAGCCTTGAACTCAAAGATCTGTTTTTTCTTTGCCTCTCAAGTGCTGGGATTAAAGTTGTGCATCACCACACTTGGCTCATAATTTGATTTTTTAAAAATATGATTCTTGAAATACGTAATAACTTACATCTTATGATGAGCATTGAAGATCACACACAAATCACTAGCAACACACACATTCTTAGCTAAAAGAAACAAGAAATGGTGTATCACTCTCTAAATAATTCATAGGTTTTATCTGAGACTTAAGGCTATTCAACCAGCTTTGAAGAAAACTAGAGTTCTTAATCTGGAAAAGTACAACATGTAGTTTAGTTCTTTGTTACTTAGGTTTAGCTACAAAAATGTTGGCCCCTTTCAATCGTGGAAAATCCATTTCTACACTGGCTCTTGGCCATTAACCTAGTTATTTTAGTTGAAGTACAAGTTATTTTTAAGCAAAAGAACAAAAACCAACACTGCCTTTGTACTGTGAAATCTGCAAGACGTTACAGCAGCAGTTGGCGCACTTTTGTGTTGAATGGGTCCTGTGTCTTAGGAAGGCACTCATCTCGTCAAAGGCTAAGGTGGTGTGGCCAGGTTTCCTAAAACCAAAGCTATGGCACTGACTACAACTGGAGGGTTGTTAGCAGAAAAGATCAACTCCATTTTCAAGTTTAGAGGAAAAAAACAGAAGACTTAAGACATCAGTGTATTAAAAGTAATTAGAAAAGATAGAAATGGGCCAAGAAACACTGAACACTACTTTTATTTTAAAAAAAGCTCAGCAAGTATCCACCAGTTACTATTTGCCAATCAGTGTAATTCATCAAATCAGTTTCCACTAGGATGTTTCTTTTCCATTCAGAAAGTATAGTTACCACCTACAGTTACAAAATAAATTCTAGGCTGCTCTACTGGCAGTATAATTCCACTTGTGACAAATCTTATGTGAAGAGGGTTTGGTTCTATACAAAAAAACTCAGTAGCTCTGGAGAAAGAGTGGTTGACAACTTGAGATAAACTGCAGTGACAGTACACATCTGCAGCCCCAGCCACTCGGGAGGTTGAGGCAGGAAGATTGTAAGTAGGAGGTCAGCCTGAGCTACACAGGGAGTTCAAAGACACCCTTTGCAATTTAGCAAGACTACATCTCAAAATAGGAAAAGTTGTGGGGCGGTAAGAATGTGCACGCCTCTAAGCCCAGCACCTGGGAGGCAGAGGCAAGTAGATCTCTGGGTTTGAGGCCAGCCTGGTCTATAGGGTGAGTTGTAGGACAGCCAGGGCTGCACAGAGAAACCCTGTCTCAGGGTGGGGGAGTTTCTAAGGCTGTTCTCTACATAACTATGGGCAAATTGTTTGATATTTCAGTACTTTGTCTTCTGCAGTTAAAAATGTATTGTTTACGGAAGATAATCTTTAAGTGATTTACAAATCTCTAAGTAAATGCCAAGTTCCACAGCTTTACATTTTATGTTACTTTATACAATTCTTTGTATGAATCGAGACAGATTTTAAAGTTGGGTGGCAAGAACGTTTGTAACAAGAGTTAACTGAGGATATTCTCAGACGGGCTGCATTTGACGAAAGCTTTGCTTTCTCCTTCCTTGAGTGTTGCTGGGAGCTGCTGTTCCTGTCCTAAGCTTGCCAATATTTGATTGCCTCCTCAACCTTGGGGAAAGAATTAGTAAGCAAATCTGGCAAAGAGACAACTGCTTGAGGGCCAACAGATGGCCACAAGAGTCACATTGTTCGTGTTCGTCATGGACGTGGGGCACAAGCCTAGTCAAGGAAATATGGGTAACTGAGATGAGGCTTTCTGAGGCATTAATTTAGACCAGAAATACTTATTTGTGCCAGCTGTGGTGATACATGCCAATAATCCCGACACTTAGGAAGCTGAGGCAGGAGGATTGAGAGATGGAAGCCAAGGCAGACTACTACATAGCAAGACCCTGTTTCAAAAAGCAAAATAAACAAAAACTTTATTCAAATATGTAAACTCAAAAATGTTCCCTGTTAGCTGGACATTGTGGCACATGCCTTTAATCCCAGCACTCGGGAGGCAGAGGCAGGAGGATCGCTGTGAGTTTGAGGCCAGTCTGGTCTACAAAGGGAGTCCAGGACAGCCAAGGCTACAAAGAGAAACCCTGTCTTGAAAAATTAAAAAAAGAAAAAAAATGTTCCCTGTTAGCTGGACGTTGTGGCGAATGCCTTTAATTCCAGCACTCGGGAGGCAGAGGCAGGAGGATCGCTGTGAGTTTGAGGCCAGTCTGGTCTACAAAGTGAGTCCAGGACAGCCAAGGCTACAAAGAGAAACCCTGTCTTGAAAAATCAAAAAAGAAAAAAAATGTTCCCTGTTGCTGGGCAGTGGCGTACACCTTTACTCGCAGCATTTGCGAGACAGAGGCAAGCAGGTTTCTGTGAGTTCCAGGCCAGCCTAGTCTACAAGAGTTTCAGGCCAACCAAGACTGTTACACAGAGGAAACCCCGTCTCAAAATCAAAGCAAAATAAAAGTTCTCTGTCAAAGATGAGTAACATTTTGGCTCCCACAAATCTGTGCTATGATATTATCTATTATATTATCTATCAAATGGCATTACTTGCCTTTTGTATTATCTATAATTTGTAACGTGAGATCATAAGAGCAATGGGACGGCAAGTGTAGGGGACAAGGCACACTTTGAATAATTGGGTGATTAGCATCACCTCTCTGAGCTTTAGCCTGCTTTACAAAATGGAAGTAGTGATGCTTTTTATTTCCTAAGAAGTATGAAGACTGAATGTAATAATCTAATGTTATGGAGCACTGACTTATTGTTTTATTACAGACCTATTTTTTGCAGTTCTGTGATCAAAGCCAGAACCTTGTGCATGCGAGTCAAACCCTCCGCCACTAAGCCCCACCCCCAGCTCTAGGGAGCACTTACGCACTCTTCATAGTACCTGATGCTTGGTACACACTGAACCAGTTGTAATTAATATTGCAAGAGCAGAGCTCTAAAGTATTGGTTGATCTTCAAACAGATTCCTGTTGACTCAGGAATATCTAGGTAACGTGGAAACAAACATATCAGCTCTCCTGCCTCAAAATGTCATTATCAGGATGAGAGAGGTCACAACCACAAAATATCTAGAGAGGGGCCAACCACAGAAAGTTAAGGGCGTTCTTATCTGCTTTATTCAGCTGAGAGGCTTTGATTCTCTTATTACTTGTTTTCATTTGAAGTATCTGTTAATACTCATGGAGCTACATTCCTGGCTCTATACCCAACATTTGACTTGGATTTTGTTTGAGCCTAACCTCTTGGTTATTAGTTACTCCATTTGCTGATGGATTCAGGAATTCTGAGGTATAACATCTTAAACCTTGGTAAACATCCAATGGGCAGCCAGAGGGCTCACTACCAACTTTTGCACTCACCCTGGTTCCTCAATAGTTCCTTCAAGTGAGTTGTGAAACACACTGGGATAAAAATGCTTTCATGTCAGGAAATTGCATTATCAGATATTATGGAAATAGCTACAGTATTTTTTCTTATTTTTTTTTTACTGTAATTCACCTTTTTGTTAGTTTCTTTCTGTTTTTTTTTTTTTTTTTTTCAAGACAGGGCTTCTATGTATAGCCTTGGCTGTTCTGGACTCAGTTTGTATACCAGGCTGGCCTCGAACTCACAGTGATCCACCTGTCTCTGCCTCCTGGGAGTTCTGGGATCAAAGGTGTGCACTACCACCGGCTTGTAATTAACGTTCTAATAGCATCATTATCCATACTCATTCTTGAGTTATTTCTAATCTCCTCCTTTTGTTTCCCATTTAAGAACAAAACAAAACAAGAAAACAAAAAGAGGAAGAGGAAAGAAGAATCTGGAGCCAGCAGGACAGCTAAGTTGGTAGAGGTGTTTGCTGTCAAGCTCACTGACTGACCAGAGTTTGTGCTACAGAACTCACATGGTTGAAAGAGAGAACAGCATCTTCTAAATTGCTCTAACATCATACATGTACACACAAATACATTTTTTTTCAGGCTTTTCTTTTAAAAAAAAAGTTTTTTAAAAAAGGTATAAAAGAGAGACTGTACTCCCAGCACTCAAGGAGGCAGAAGCAGGTGGACCACTATCATACTTTGTACTTTTTTGCCTTTTGTTTTGATTTGTTTTGTTGAGACAGGGTTTCTCACTCTGTAGATCAGGATGGCCTCAAATTTAGAAATCCATCTGCCTCAGCCTCCCAAGGGTTGGGGTTAAAGGCGCATGCCACCACTGCCTGGCTAACATTTTGTACTTTTTAGTGGACACACATACAAATGTAAACATGCTTATTACATAAAACATTGTATTTTGTCCATCTGTTTCTCCACTGAGTGGCAAACTGATTCTTACAGCTTGTGCGACCACCAGTTGTGCAGTATTAAACTGTATGCCTCCTATACGCAGAGGTAAGAATTTATCCAAAAACAGAATTTCTGGGACACAGTGTGTGTGCTGGATTTAACTACACATACCACCAAACTGGAAGAAAGTGGCTGCAGCAATTTATAACCCCA
Source organism: Acomys percivali (assembly GCA_907169655.1). Classification (NCBI taxonomy): domain Eukaryota; kingdom Metazoa; phylum Chordata; class Mammalia; order Rodentia; family Muridae; genus Acomys; species Acomys percivali. The sequence continues at coordinate 6,348,998 of OU015754.1, read as the reverse complement.
TAACTGCTACACAAAAATACCATTTTAGTACATCTTTGCCAATATTTTCTATTATTACACCGTTTGTCTACTTGATAGGTAACGGGCAAGACCTCTACGGAAGTACCAAAAGCTGTTTTGAATTTCAGTATTAAAAGTCTATGTATCTGGTGGCTCAGGTTATATCTCAGGGGAGTGCTTGTCTCACATGCATGAGGTTCTGGGTGATCCCCAGCACCCAAAAGCAAAAACAAAAACAAAAAAGCAAAGCCCTCCAGGACTACACATCTAAAATCTATCTGTTTAGAAGATGAGACACAATATAACATAGATCCTGGTAAAATGTAAAGGGTTTCCCTCCACTTCTCATGTTTGATTTTTGTGTTTTGACAGCAGAGTGTGAGAGAGAGATACTTCAGACTGGGCCATTCCCTGCAACCGAGGCCCCACACTCCACCCCAGCCACCGTGTTCCGGGCCCTTGATAAGCTGCAAGTCTCAAAGAGCCACATCCATTCCTCCATGGGGAGTATTACTCGCTCCTCCCAACTGAAGGCTCTGCTCTGGACACCAGGCCCAAGGGGCTCGACTCACCTCGTAGACACCTACCCTGACCCTCTTCTTCCCTCAGGCAGCGGCGACTGCAGCCTCCCTGTCTCCTTTGCTTTTGCTGTGTTCCTGTGTTTGTTGTTACCTTACATGATATTACCTGTTGACTCCCTGTCACTTTATTTGAAGCACGTGCGAATTAAGGTCAAGGACCTGAGTTTAACCCCCATGGCATTGCTATCACCAGGAACAGGAGCTGTGCCAACCTTCAGTGTCCCACAGGGAGTGAGGTGGCAGTTTTTGGAAGTCGGTATTATGGCGATGTGTGTGTTCTGGCTGCCTTGCTGCTTGCTGTCCCTCCAGCTCCACAGGTACATCTGAATACACCGCTACAGACACAATGGCCCAATGGGCCAATTAGCCATGAAGATCAAGCATGAGGTAATGGGGCCACTGCTTGCAACTTCATTAACTCAAAAGTAAAAGCTTCACTAGAGAATCATAAAAGCTACAAGCCTCTGCCCTCTGTCTACTAAGGTTTAACAGGCTTGCAAAATCTGAAAATACCAGAGTTATCCTTGTGAATTTTGCTCCCAAACCCTGTATCCTTCCTAGCTGTCATTTATTATCCACACAGTAATGTGCCTCTTTTAAAAAGAGGCACCTCATTAGAAACCATCCAAATGTCCATCAGCTAGTGAAGATAAAAACAAAACGTGTTATATTCATACAATGAAATATTTGGCTATTAAAAAGGCATCAAGTGAGACTCAAGCTCCAACATGGGTGAATTCTACTATGCTCAGTAAAGAAGCCAGTCTCAAAAGACCACATATTGGGCTGGAGAGGTAGCTCCATGGTATATTAGTTTTCCATTCAGTGGAGGAATAGTTGGACAAAATACAATGTTTTATATGACAATATGTATACATTTGTGTGTGTGTCCATTAAAACATGCAAAATGTTAGCCAGGTAGTGGTGGCCTTTAATCCCAGCAGGTGGATTTTGAGTTTGAAACCAGCCCAATCTACAGAGTGAGAAACCCTGTCTCAAAAAACCAAACTAGAGCCGGGCGTGGTGGCTCATGCCTGTAATCCCAGCACTCAGGAGGCAGAGGCAGGCGGATCGCTGTGAGTTCAAGGCTGGCCTGGCCTACAAAGCGAGTCCAGGACAGCCAAGGCTACACAGAGAAACCCTATCTCGAAAAAAAACAAAAACAAATAACAACAACAAAACTAAACCAACCAACCAACAAAAAAAAGACAAAAAAAAAAAAAAAAAGGTACAAAATGTGATCATGTGTGGTGGTGAGTGAGTACTGTGAAATGCTGGAAGGTGACACAGCCCCCAAGTATCACAGGGACACCTCAGTTTTGTTAAGGCCTTTCAGCTGATTATATGACACCAGAAATAAAAAGAGGAGGAGGCAGGGGCATTGGCACTTATATGGAATAACCAGAGATGGAGACTCCATATGAAGTAAAGACAGTTGGCTTTTTGTTATGTTGAGATGGGTCTCACTACACAGCCCAGGTTGGCTTGGCTCCCATCATGTAAGCCATGATGGCCTCAAACTCACAATCCTCCTTTCTTAGCACCCACATGGTGGAGAGCAAGAAATGATCCCGAAAGCCGTCCCCTGACTTCTATATACACATCATGGCATATATGACTCCCTTGATAAGTAGATGTTATAAACAAAAGAAATCGACAGCTTAAAAAACGTAATATCACTTTGACTGGTAAAGATTTACTCTATATCGTTAATGCTACGGGATGGGACAATGCATTTGCTTATTCCTTGGTTGTGGCTAAACAGTTTACAAGATAGATGATCCAGCTGGTGTGCACCCGCACATGCACAGACACGCATGCACAGACACACATACACACACACACACACACACACACACACACACACACACACACATTCCATGCTTTTAGAAGCCAGAGAACAACCTCATGCATTCCTTAGGTGCTGTTCACCTCATTCATTCATTCATTCATTCATTCATTCAGTCAGTCTGTCACTAGCTTGGGGCTCATGATTAACCTAGACAGGTGGCCAGAGAGCCCCCAAGATCTTCCTGTCTCTGCTTCCCCAGTGCTGGGATTAAAGGCATGGACCACCACGCCTGGCTGGATTTTTTCTTTTAATGTGTGTTCTGGGGATTAAACCGAGATTTTCATGCTTGCCTACTGAGCTATTTCCACAGTTCAAGTCAGATGCCTCAAGATGAGGTCACCCATTGTCATTAGAGAACACGGGTTCAGGATGAGAAGAAAGTATCCTTGGCCTTTACGCCCATGTCACTGTCTGTAGCAATTGCCTCTCCCAGGGTAAAAAAAAAAAATCAATTGTCCCATTAGCAGAAAATGATAACACATCCATTTTGAGACAGATCTGCTGGATTAGCATCTGTCTTCCTAGTTATGGGTGGAGAAAGTGTTTGGCAAACATTTGTTTCCAAGAAAATTTAACCTTCCTTACTGTGTCCTTCTATAAAAAGAATTTCCATAGGAAATATCCAGACCAGAGAAAACCTCCATTGATCATTCATTATGACTTCAACAGCATTTTCCCTTCTTCCCTAAAGCAGGTTTTGGTTACACAGAATTATTTCTGCAAAAGCAGTCCTTTAGGGTACAAAGTTCATGTAGAAAGGCCTGTAGGCTCACTCTGATCTATCCCTAGCCACACGGCCTGATTGACACGAAGCTACTGGGGCAGTGGGGCAGTGAAGTGCAGGGACAGCCCTCTGTTGTAGAGGACTATTCTTGGGACAATCAAGGGAGCACCTTGTCCTGAGAGTCCCAATAATCAATCAAGGAGTCAGAAGCCAATATGACCACCCAGAATACAAGGTTTATATTGTCAGGTGCGATCTAGTTTCTGTGAACGTCTATTCTACTGTCAAAAGAAATCTTGGGGGTGGGGACATAGTTCAGTTGGCAGAGTGCTTGCATACCATGCCTTGTTCATCCCTAGCACTGCATAAAACAGGTAGTGTGCCGGGCGTGGTGGCGCAGGCCTTTAATCCCAGTACTCGGGAGGCAGAGGCAAGTGGATCGCTATGAGTTCGAGGCCAGCCTGGACTACAGAGTGAGTTCAGGACAGCCAATGCTACACAGAGAAACTCTGTCTCAAAAAAACAAAACAAAACAAAACAAAACAACAACAACAACAGCAAAACAAAACACAAAAAACAAACAACAACAACAAAAACAGGAATAGTGGCTAGGCCTGGAATTCCAGCACTTGGGAAGGTAGGCAGGAAGGTCAGGAATTCAAGGCTAGCCTCTGCTACAAGGGGTCAGCCTGGCCTACCACCCCATCAAACAAACAAGAAAGAAACAGACTGCTGTGAGGCATCTCCTGCTCCCTACTTGTTTAGGCAGCAAGGTCAATTGCCTGGAGCTAAAGCACAACAAAACCAAACGAAAAGGCTTCTCCTCCACAGAGGTGGAGACTGCCCTACAATTGTTCCTACCTTTTGAGTAAAGTTTTTCAAGGCTGCCAAAAAAAAAAAAAAATCATATTTTCCAGAGCATTCAAATCAGCATGTTAATATATAAAATCTATGTTCTCAATATTAAAACCACACACACACACACACACACACACACACACACACACACACACACGGGGGGGGTATATGGAGGTGCACATCTATTATTCTGGCACTCAGGAAGCAAGAGAATCACGGCAAATTCATGGCTGTATGGACTACATAGTGTGAGTTCCAGGAGTGAGGGCTACATAGTAAGACCTTGTCCAAAAGAAGTCCATAAGTAGGCCGCTGAGATGGCCGAGCAGGGAAAGGTGCTTAGCTGCAGGCCTGATGACCCGAGCTTGATCTCTGGGACTCTACACAGAGAGAACCAAGTCCCAGAAGTTGTCCTCTGACACACATACATGCACATGCATAAGTGTGCCTTAACACACACAGTAGCATGCTTCCATTCACACACAATTTAAATTAAAAAAAAACAAAACGAGAGCAACAACAAAAACAAACAAATGAAAACACGGAAGAATATAGTTAGGTGCATGCCTATAATGACAACTCTTGGGAGACTGAGGTGGGAGAACTGAGAGTTCAATTCTGGGCTAGTGAGGCACTGTCCTCAAAACAAAAATTAAATAACCAAAGTAACTCGGGGAGGCGTGCATAGGTATCTTGACTTCATAGCCATCTGAGAAGTAAAACCAAGAATTAAAAAGTGATCGATAGCTCGTTTGAAGACTAGAAAATTTGCATTCTACTATAAACATTCGAGTTTAACATTTGTGTCAGGGAAGAATTATTCTAAGCCTCTTTCCCAGTGGTTCAAGTACAGGTGATTATACCAAATTTTAGTTTAGAAGATTCTATAATGCTAGGTAGCTACATATAGCTATATAACTGTAACTATATATTTGGCCCACCAGACAGGGGATTTTGGAATGTCACTCCAGAATTTTAGACTATGAACTTCAGAGAGAATAACAGTATCTATGACTAAAACAAAAACTGCCCAGAATTCCAACTACAATAGTAGTGTCTCCATTATGGCTTCATAATGCTCTTTGCTTTGTTTGAAAGAATGAGCATGCAAATAAATCTTCCTAGTCTGAAGTACAGTATCAGTTATATAACTTTAAATGTGAAAGTAACATTTAAACCAGAATCTGAATATGCGCCTTTCCTTCTGGTATTTTCCAGAAATAAAAATAAATATGAGAATAAGTGGATCATGGCAAGAACTGGAAAATATGCATACATAAATTTCATTCTACTAACTCCATAAAGTCCTCCCACTATGATAGTTAAAACAACATTAAAAAAACTAGCCAGGTGTGGTGGTGCACTACTGTAATCCCAGTGTTCCAGAGGCAGAGGCAGGAGAATCTCTGTGAGTTCAAGGCCAGCCTGGTCGACAAAGCAAGCGTAGGACAGCCAGGGCTGTTATGCAGAGAAACCCAGTCTCAAAAAACCTAAAAATCAAATCAAAACAACAAACCCTAAACACTTGTGCATCCTTTATTAGAAGCCCGCATCAAGGCTGGCCCTTCCCTAGGGCCATTCATCTACAAAGACGAATGAAAGGGAGGTCCAGTTGCATGGCCAAATAAGGGAAAGAGTATAAAAAACACCAAGGCAATCCAAATGAAGATGGAGAAAAGTGAAAATGCAAATATTGGGTTGGAGGACGGCTCAGAAGGTAAACTTAACTTGTGGCGCAAGAAAGAAGACCTGAGTTTGTGCGGTGCAGGTGTCTGCAATCCCAGCCTATTCCTACGGGGAGACAGGATGTAGAGACAGGAGAATTCCCTGAAGCTTCCAGGCCAACTAGCCTAGAAAACCTGTCCCAAACAAGGTGAAAGACTAGGACAGACATGGGAGGTTGTAATCTGATCTCCGTATGTTTTTGTGTGTGTGTGTGGCAGGCACACAACAGCACTCATTCACATGTGAGCATGCACACCCACACAAACATTTGAAATGCATATCACTTTGAAATATAATTTTGTCACAGAAAAGGCATACATGGGGCCAGTGAGATGGTCTAGCAGGCAGAGGGGCTTGCCACTAAGCCTGGCAACCCGAATTTGATTCATGGGACCCACGGCTAGAAGGAGAGGACCAACTCCAGAATATTGTTCTCCGTCCTCTAAAAGCGTGTTGCTGCATGCACACACGTACCCAAATAACTTTTTTAAAAAGGGCAGACATTAAGGAAATAATAATTGAGTCATTCTTGGGTTTGGAACAACTTTCAATGGGACGACACTCTGAAGGACTACACTAGACCATTTGGTTAAGTGGTCTAGCCTGCACGCTTGCTGCTGGAAGGCCGAGGCAGGAGGATTTCTGTGAGTTCCAGGCCAGTCAGAGTGACATATTGAGACTTAAAAAAACAACAACAACAGAAAAACAAACAATGGATTTGCAGGAAAGGCTGCCTTATATGCTGTGCTGAAATTTGTTTAGAAATCCCCCAAAGTACTTAACAGCAACAGGAACTTCATCAGATCCAAGTGCACTCACTTCACACATGTGCTGTTTGCTGTTTTAAGTTCAGCAGCTCTTTCTAGATTCCATTCTTATAGACTGCGTGGTGGAATAACTCTATCAAGTCCCAGCCAAAGAGACAGATCATTCTACTGTGCGTTAAAACTGCACCCCTTGCAATCAGAGGGAAAAAAAAATTAGAAAATCAAATAATTTTAAAATGGTCCATGATCTTTACTTATATTCTCAGATCGAAGGACGAGGAACAAAAATCTCTTTTAAATATATGCTCTTTTAGATTTGTGTGTGTGCGTGTGTGCCTGAGTGTGGGTATGTGCGTGTGAATGTGGCTGACCACAAAGATCGGAGGCTGTTTGATCCCCTGAACCTGCAATTAAGGTGGTTGTGAGCCATCAGTCGGGGTGCTGGACACTGAACTTGGGTCCTCTGCAAGGGCACTATGTAGACTTAACCACGGAGCAATCTCTACAGCCCCTAAAGTATATAATTTTTTGTGTCTCCTCCTCCTCTTCCTCTTGGTTTTTCAAACCATGATTTTTCTTTTTCTGTGTATAGCTCTGGCTGTCCTGGAACTTACTTTATAGACCAGGCTGGCCTCAAGCTCACAGATATCCACCTGCCTATTCCTCACAAGCGCTGGAATTAAAGGAGTGCACCACCACACCCAGCTTCATCAACTTCTTTAGATATCCAACATCTCAAAAGCGTCTTACAAATTGCCTTTTTTGTTTGTTTTGTTTTGTTTTTCCCCACAGAAACAGGGTCTCTCTGTGTAGCCTCGGCTGTCCTGGAATCGATTTGTAGACCAGGCTGGGCTCGAACTCACAGAGATTTGCCTGCCTCTGCCTCCTGAGTGCTGGGATCAAAGGCGTGCGCCACCATGCCCTGCACAAATTGCCTTAAAAAAAAAAACTCTCAAACATAATTTCTGTTTGTCTAATGTTGAAACAAAACAAAGTTTAAAGAAATGAGGAGACAAAGAAGGCGTGGGGCTAAGCCTGGGGTCCTAGCTACTCAGGGCAATTTAGTGAGAAAGAAAAGTAAATAAAAAAAGAAAAATGTAAAAAGCTAGGCTTAGTAGCACACACCTTTAATCCCAGCACTCGGGAGGCACAGGCAGGGGGATCGCTGTGAGTTCAAGACCAGCTTGGCCTACAAAGAAATCTAGGACAGACAGGGCTGTTACACAGAGTAACCCTGTCTTGAAAAACCTAAAAAGAAAGAAAGAAAGAAAGAAAGAAAGAAAGAAAGAAAGAAAGGAAGGAAGGAAGGAAGGAAGGAAGGAAGGAAGGAAGGAAAGGAAAGGAAAAAGAGGGTTAGAAATAGTAGAGCATCTGCAAGTATGACTCGGTGGTAAAAATTGCCTAGCGTGCTGTTGTATCCATAGTACTGCAAAAACGAAAAGGAAGGAAAAAAAAAGAAAAAAGAAAAGTTAAAAAAAAAAAGATAAACGAACAAGAAAGGCAACACCACTCTAGGTCAGGTCAAGGAAACAGTCGATGGCGCTGGGCAGGCCAAGGCTGAGGGCAAAGGCTGGAAGTGTGAAACTTTGGAATGTTGTCCTGTCTCTAGCTGTGCAGACCCTGCTGCTTTATTCTCCACGGTGGTTTCTGGTGGTGACCACAGGGCCCGGGCACAGCTAGCTGGGGTACGTCAGAAAACAGCTGAGGCAATCATGGATGCTTGCGGTAAGCTTGGCAGATGCTTAACAGATAACAGGGGTTTGAAACCAGGCGGTTGTTATATTGCCACTCTCTCAGTCCCCTTGCTTAATGAGCAGGTAACAATTTTAGTTGTGAGAACGTGATGAGCACCAATTGTAAGTGTTTACCTTATTCACACCTGTGTGTGAGCAGGTTCGCGTGCCTGTACGCAGGTGGAGGCTGGACGAGGATGGCATATCATGTTCTATCACTGTCCTCTTCCCTGGAGACAAGGCCTCTCCTAATACCTGGAGCGAGGCTAGTGGCCAGCAGTTCCTGCCATCCTCCTGCCTCTACCCTGCACAGTGCTGCTGTCATGGGCAAGCCTGTGGCCATGCCCAGGGTTTTATATGGGAACTGAATTAGAACTCAGGTCCCTATGCTTTCACTCCAGGAGTCAGTCTCTGACAAGCATCTGAAAGTGACAGGACTGTTGCCTGTAACTTTCTTAGTAAGTCACGGGCCCAGCTCTGTACTTAAGAGTGGTGGACCTGTCCCGGGGGTATACGGTCATCAGATGAACTTCCCCATACCTTTCACAGGTTATCACTAGAATCTGACCTAGACACAGCCGAACCTAGAAAGAGAGCAACTGCTGGCAACAGGGAAAACATTAAAACAGTATCAAGAACTGTACTTTGAATGTTTTCAATGTAGTTTCAGATTAGTAAGCATTTCAAATGCATCTCGATATGTGAATCTTCAGAGAAAATCTTGAGACTTGACCTTTAATGGTAAACTTGCAAAACAGGTAGCAAGTACCAAGTTTGACCTCAGTTCTAATATAGTTAATTGAAATGGAACCTATATATCCATTTCTGCTTCTTTTCTTTCTTTTTTTTGGTAATACATAAAAATAACCATTTCAGGGACAAGGAGATGGTTCAGTGGGAAAAGGCCCTGCCTTCAAGCCTGTTAACCCTAACCCAAGCCAAAGTCAATCCCTGCAACCCACATGGTACAAGAACCAATTCCCACAAGTTATCCTCTGACTTCCACACCTGTGCTATCACACAGACACACACACACACAGACACACACACACACAGACACACACACACACACACACACAGACACACACACACACACACCCACGCACCCACGCATGCATACACGCACACTTTAAAAAGTAAATGTTTCATACAAAAATTGTAAATACCCCAGAAGGCAAGGAGTGTAGAAAGGCCAAGCTTCCCTCTTGCTGTCCTCCACTTAACTGGTTTTTAAGATTTTATTTTTAGCCAGTGCAGTGGCACACCCCTGTAATCTCAGCACTTTGGGGGGCAGAGGCAGGTGGGTATCTGTGAGCAAGTCTGGGACAGTCAAGACTACCCTGACTTGGAGGAGGGGGAGAAAAAGAAGAAGAACAACAAAATTATTCTTTTGTTTTTCTTTGTAGACCAGGCTGGCCTCGAACTCTCGGTGATCCATCTGCCTCTGCCTCCCCGAGTGCTACAATTAAAGACGTGTGCACCACGCCCAGCCAGATCTTTATTTTTAAAAAGTGTGTGTGTGTGTGTGTAGGTGTACATGTAAGTGCAGTGAGCATGGAGGCCAGAAGAGTGTTGGCTCCAGGAATTACAGGCAATGTGTCTGGGCGGTAGGGGACCTAAACTAAAGGCCACTGTAAGGACAGTAATGCTATTATCTGCTCAGCCATCTCTCCAGCTCTTGCTACCAAGTTTTATAGCTTCAGAACTTTCAATCTCCAAAGCACCAAATAAATAAAGCAGTTGAAGCAACAAACTGGAGGGCATCTCAACCTCCTGCTGTTACGCGGGCCAAATGTGCAGCTCTCCAGGCTGCTAACAAGCCTTTAGACCTCTATTTTACTCCTTGTTTTGGGAACACACTGGCAACATTTTTTTCCTGTAGAAAGAGAGAGAGAGAAAACTGCAACATTTTATCTCATCTACACTTGTCTCACTCTTACCTACAGTAACAGTTACAACCAGTCGCTAACCAGAAAGAGAATTAAAGTAGAGAAATAGAAAATATTGAATTAAGGCTGCTGAAAATAAGAACAGAGGCATACGGGTCTAAATAGTCACAATGCTATGTGGTTACTTTGTAAACACCCATAAGTTCCAAATTATAAATTACACTAATAGTGGTAGACCTGAAATCTTGGGCATTCTAGATGGTGTCCGTATTCTATACATTGTTGATAGACATGTTTTTCTATGATAAACACATAAAATCTCTCTCTCTCTGGATTAAAAAAAAAGGAATTTAAAAATAGCTCTATAACCGGCTGGAGTTCAGGGTAAGGTGCACAATGCATATTACAGCATTATTCGGTGCATATTTTCTTTAAATGCGGCAGCCCTTGGACTCCCAGCTCCCTTCTGGGAATTGAACTTTCGGAAATCAACCTGGATTGGGACAAAGCTTTATCTGCAGGCGCGCCCACTGCAGCGTCTTAATAGCAACATCCTGGCAATGATCTATATCTAACAACAGGCCTGAATCAATAAATGATGATGAAGAATTTTAGAATATTGTGGAGTCATCAAAATGATGAAGCACCAAATACTGACCGACATGGAAATATGTTCTGGAAAGACTTGACTACAGCAGTCAGTGTTATCTATGCATTATTATGAGATTCAGAATGACTTTTTTTTTTAGAATTTTTATAGAAATTTTGGAAATATTTTGCTATCAGAGAAAACCAGTCTTAAAAACACTCTAATAAATGTGGGAAATGGGGAAAAGTATACCTTTTTGGACTTGTTCTCAAGCATATACAATTATAATGCTACCAGGATAAAGACGCCAATGAAAAAGGACTCAAGGCGGTAGTGGTGCACGCCTTTAATCCCAGCACTCGGGGAAGCAGAGGCAGGTGGATCCCTGTGAGTTGAGGCCAGCCTGATCTACAATTCGAGTCCAGGACAGCCAAGGGTACATAGAGAAACTCTGTCTCGAAAAACAAAAAAACAAACAAACAAAAAAAGACATGTCTGGCCAGGAGTAGTGGCACATACCTTTAATCTGTGAGTCTGAATTCTAGACTAGCCTAGAATTTATGTAGTGAGAGTCGTTTATGAGTCGTTTCAAGAACAGGCAAACAACAACACCAACAAAACCATGGACACAAGCACACATACACACACACACACCAAACAAACAAAACATTTTCTGGACCACAGAGATGTTTTAATTGATATAGAACTCTCCAGCAAGCATGAGGACCTGAGTTGGGATCCTTAGTACCATGTAAATATCAAGTACGGCAGCAGCCATGTCTGTAATTCCAGCTCAGGGGGTGGAGACCCAAGCACAAGAGCATCCCTAGAGCACATTGGTCAGCTAGGCTAACATGATCAAAAAGCTCCATGTTTAGTGAGAGACCCTGTCTAAAAACACAGTGATGAGTAATTGGTGATGACACCTGATGCTGACATCTGGCCTCCAAATATATATGTGTACATCCATACAAATATGTATATACATGCCCCCACACACAGAGAATATCAATCAGATAGACAGAGACACAAAACATTTCCTTTAGCAGATATCAGTCCTGAAATTTCTGGATTAAACTGTAACTCACTGAAACTTCTTTTAAAAAAGTAGCTTACGCCAGGTGGTGGAGGCGCACGCCTTTAATCCCAGCACTCGGGAGGCAGAAGCAGGCGGATCTCCGTGAGTTGGAGGCCAGCCTGGTCTACAAAGTAAGTACAGGCAACCAGGACTACACAGAGAAACCCTGTCTCGAAAAACAAAAAAACTAGCATACTGTGTCCATACCAATAAAGTCTATATATTTCCAAGAAAAGTTACATAGAAAGAGAAAGGTACTTTCATTAAAATTCAATTAGGAAGAAAATCCAATTGACTAACTCTGCACTCTATTTTAAGTATTCCAGTGTTTTTAAATAGAACTCATCTAGGTCTTGGACATCTCTTCCACAATAAAACTTTTTAATATGTTCAGTTATGACAGTGTAGAGACTAATAAAGTTAGTGCTTTACTATAGTGAAAACCGTAACAATACAGCCCAAGACCCACAATCCCTAGGTCCTGATTCTGTCTCTGACAATGTGTCCCCCTACCAGATTCATGAGGCTGTAGGCATCTCGCACAGAAACATCATCAGCAAGTCTGGGAAAAACATTGTTTGTTTTTTTCAAGACAAGGTTTCTCTGTGTAGCCTTGGCTGTCCTGGACTCACTTTGTAGACCAGGCTGGCCTCGAACTCACAACGATCTACCTGCCTCTGCCTCCCGAGTGCTGGGATTAAAGGTGTGCGCCACCACGCCCGGCTGGGACAAACATTCTGAATGTCAAATTTTCATTTACACGTAACTATCGGAGGGTAAAAATGAACAGTGACGACCAACAACAATATCAATTTGGAGCAAGCTTACATTTGGGCAAGGCTACAGAGTTACTGGTACTCTCACAGGCTGCCTGGAGGGAAGTTGGGGGCAGGCAACCAGTACAACCACTGTGGAAAACCGCTCAGCATTTCCTACTAAATCTCAAGATCCAAATGTGTTACACTTAGTGTAGTTCTATGTGCATACCCAAGACACGCAAGGGCTGTTGACTATCAGACATGTGCCAGTGTTATAAGGCATCACTTGTGACAGCCTAGAGAAGCGTGAAAACGCCCACATGCTCATGACATATCCTGATGGTAAAATATCAATCAGCAACAAGAATGAACCATGACAATTATTCTACCAACATGGATGAATTTGATAGCCACCCTGGGTAAAGGGCAAATAAAACAGTAAATACCATTAGAGGTTAAGAGTGCCTACCCATGCTGGTACAGTGACTGGAGGGTGGCACAAAGGCAGATGACAGAGGGGGGCAGGGGCTTGTCATAGTCTACTTCTTGATCTGGGTGCTCGTCACACAGTGTTTAGTTTGTCACAAGGTAGTGAGCCACATACGCTAAAGCAGGTCTATCTTTACGTAAAGTGTAATTCAATAAAAAGTTTTACAAATAAACATATCTGCGTGTGTCACAAGTTAAGTCAAGGTCAGTGCAGCTTTTGTGATAGTTTTTACTTTGTATCTATAGAATAAACATCCACATGGAATGTCAGAGGGGGAAAAAAAATAAGACCTTTCAATACCACACACACTAGGTTTCCTTTGCAGGTCTGTGCAAGGCCAGACCATGTTACGTACTGAAAAATGTCTCAGATATAAACGTAATAAGCTACGTAAACCTCACAGAGAGAGGGTGCCAGTGCTCTAAGTGGGCCCAACTTCTCTCATTTCACAATGAAGGGTGCGACACAGCCAAGTTACCATAATTGTAAAACTCCTTAGCAACAAAAACGTGTTTTGATAGCAAACAGCACACTATTATTTGTTTGCTTTATATTTTTATTTTACTAAACAAAAAGCTAAACTACTGACTGGGCTGTTCCCATTCATACTCAAAACCTGGCAACTCTTTCTGTTGGTCCCTGGCACGGGGTTCTTGCACCCCAATTTTAGTCCCTGGAGAACTAAGAGCATGTTGTCTACACTTAGGCAAATCTCATTTTATCTTCAGGGTACCTGAAGGAAGAAGAGATATAGGAAAAGATAGAATTGCCAAATAGTGTACAGAGCTATAGAAATCAATATACGAAATACGCCTCAGAGAGCAGTCTTTGTTGTTTTTACTCCCCCCACCCCTCGAGACAAGGTTTCTCTAGGTACCCTTGGCTGTCCTAGACTCACTTTGTAGACCAGGCTGGCCTCGAACTCACAGCGATCCTCCTGCCTCTGCCTCCCAAGTGCTGGGATTAAAGGTGTGTGCCACCACAACTGGCTCTGTTTTTACTTTTTTAAAAAGGTACTGATATTTTAAGAACAGTTTATTTTTATTTATGTGATATGTGTTGTGTGTTAATGTATGTGTGAGGGTGTGTGCCATGTGTATGCAGGTACCAAAGAGGCCAGAAGTGGACATGTGATCCCTCTGAGCTGGAGTTGCAGGCAGTTGCGAGCACTTAACACACGTGCTGGGATGCAAACTCAGGTCTCTCTGGAAGAGCAGTTCATACTTCTAACAGCTGAACCAGCTCTCCAACACTTGCTTTTTTACTTTTCTCAGATAGCATCTTACTCTGTGGCTGAGGCTGCTCTTAACTCACAGGTGTTCTCCAGCCTTAGCCTCCCAGGGGCTGTGATTATGGGGTAACCCAGTACACTCCGCAGGAAAGGTTCTTATAAAGGCATTTTAAAGCTTTCCACGCCGGACTCGTCTGTCCACTCTAGAAAGCAGACCCTTTCACTTGCACAACCCCCATTAAACTCAAACTGAGAAAGTAAACAAGGAAACACATGCCCTGATGATGGCTTGCTCTACGCAGTAAAAGAACAAAAGCATCTCAGTTTCTTCCTTCCTTCCTTTCTTCTTTCCTTCCTTTCATTTTTAGTTTTATCCTTTTTTATTTTTGGAGACAGGGTTTCTCTGTGTAACCTTGGCTGTCCTGGACTTACTTTGTAGACCACCAGGCTGGCCTTGAACTCACAGAGATCCACCTGCCTCTGCCTCCCTGAGTGCTGGGATAAGAGGCGTGTGATACCACGCCCGGCTCCTTCTTAAAGGTTTGTTCAAAACATGTCCACGATGGTGAATTTCCAAAAAAGGGGAGAAATTTCAGTGATATTTTAGATCACCAAAGTATGAAAACGTATTTGGTGCATATATTTGTTGGTCACCAGAAACTGAATCACTATGCAGAGGCGCTGGGAGTAAATGGCTGAAGCCAGATCTCAGGTCTTCACTTTAAAAATGGTTGGTGCTAAAGATGGCTCAGCGGTGGCGGCTCTTGCAGAGGAGTGGGGCTCAACCCTCAGCACCCGCAAGGCAGCTCAGAACTGCCTGTGACTCCAGTTCCAGAGGATCTGACATCTCTTCTATCCTCTACGGACACCAGGTATGCAGGTGGTGCACATATATACATGCAAGTAAACACATAAAATAAATTTTTAAATAAATATTTTAAAAAATGGTAATAAATACAAAATCTACATCTACCTTTGGGGGGGTAGATATAGCATTAAAATGACAGGAAATAGTCTATGAAAGCAAAAAGGGCGGGAGCCAGAGGTCTGAACACAGGATTAAACACTTAAGTTGATTTAATGTGCATTGGTTCAACAAATACACCTTCAAACCAGGAACTGTTCTAGGCGCTTGAAATACAACAATACAAAGCTGTTTACCTTGTACGGCTCACATTCCCGTTGGGGAGGAAAGAGAGACGAACAAACATAACCAATAAACATGGCACACAGCATATCTTACAGCTGTAAATTTTATGGGGGAAAAGGTAAAGTAGTTTAAGGTGGGGTTGGGAGCTTGGTAAAGCTGACATTTACTGACTGCTTTATGTGAAGCATTTTGTCGAATTATTTCCCCCTTGAAACAGAGTCTAACTGTGTAGCCCTGGGTCGCCTGAACTCACTTTACAGACCACGCTGGCCTCGAACTCACGGAGATCCACCTGTACCCCTCTGTCTCCTGAGTGCTGGGATTAATGGTGTGTACCACCATGCCCTGCACGATTCTTTTTAAAATTAAATTTGGGGTTTGGGAAATAACTCAGTGGGGAAGTGGTTTTTTTTGCATAAGTCTAAGAAGTTTAGTATAGACCTCCAGCAACAGCGTAAAAACTCAGAGGAGGCAGTGTGTACCTGAAATCCCAGCACTGGTAAAGCAAGCGCAGGCGTCTGGGGCTCAGTTGCCAGCCAATCTAGCTAGTAGGGGGAACTTCTAAGTTCAGTGAGAGTTCATGTCTCAAAAATAAAGTGGAAAGTGATTGAGAAAGACACGATGTAGACCTCTGTTCTCTACTACTTACACACATGTATGTACACACACACACATACACACACACACACACACACACACACACACACACACACACACACACCACTCTAAATTGTTCCTTGGTACCACATATAATTTTGTGAAGACTGAAAAGGATAGCTTTTGAAATTACACTTGGTACTAAATGTGTGTTCTTCCTCCACGGATGCTAGGAACAGAATTGGAGTCCTCTGGAAGAGCAGTAAATGCTGAACCATCTCTCCAGCTTCTGTGTATTTTTTTTTTCTCTAAGGGGTGTGTGTGTGTGTGTGTGTGTGTGTGTGTGTGTGTGTGTGTGTGTG